>CM062931.1:58254725-58866392 GCA_031878705.1 Tapirus indicus
AACATCGTAGAGTGTACTTACATAAACCTAGATGGTACAGCCTACTACATGCCTAGGCTACATTGTACTAACCTTATGGGACCATGGACGTATATGCAGTCTATTGTTGACTGAAATGTTGTTATGCAGTGCATGACTATACTAGCATGTACATAGTATCTCAGGGTGATGTACTATAATGAGTTCAATTATTTTGTATACAAAATGTTTGTTTGGGGACTTCATTTTCCAAGAGTCTCTAGATATGGTATTACATGAGCCAATAATAGCAAACAGGTACTTATTGCATATGTTATGGTCTTGGCCTTGAAATCAGAGCCATGTAATAGAAGGAATATATTTAATATTACCCCAAATTTAAAAAGTGTTTAAGATTTTTGCCATTATTGGGAAGAAACAAACACTATAGGGTGTTGCTAAGAAAAGATCAATATAGCCCATGGCCATTAGGATTTAGACTGGACTTTCAAAGATTGGCAAGAATATAATTTAGGTGAAGGAAACAGCTTTAACAGAGCTTATGTAAGGGAATGTTTATGGACTCTTCTTGAGTGGTGTATCGATTGGATTATAAGAGGTATGAGCACACATAGACAGGTGGGACAGATCAGAGAGTTCTTTATTTGGGCTAGACACCTTGGGTTTTAGTCTGAAGGCAGTGGGGAGCTTTAGAAGAAATTTGATGATGAGCATGGTGGGAAGCAGGCAAAAGATTATCATGAAGAAGGTAGAGGTTGAATGAAGGTTGAGCTAGTAGAATTAGGTTATCTGGGAGGGGATAGAGGGTACCAGACTAGAGGGACTAGTGATGGGGCTTCTGCAGTTATCCAAAGATAGTGTGACTAAAACAGTAGTAGTTGAAAAGCAATGATGAAAAGCAATGGGATCAGTTTGAGATATCTCAAATGGCATGAGGTGATAAGATTTTCAAATGAAGTATCAGAGGGAAAGAAAAGGCCTGAGTTTTGATGATTGTGCTATTGGCGCAAGTTAGGAATTTGCAAAGGGGAGCTTGTTCAAGTTAGGTTCAGAAATGAAAAGTCTGAAATTTTGGCAGATAGTAAACTGGCAATGTCCTGTAAAAAAGCAAACAGACTTTCATGCTATAGATCTGTCACTTAACAGCTATGGGACTTGCCACAAAAAGAAGTAAATGCATCTAAGGAGTTTAGAAGAGTTCTTTTTATTTAATTGGTGCTTAATAATCTTGGGGAAAAATAGTAAATAATTGAGAAAGTAGTCTAAGTTAATTTTCAGAGGAAGAATTTGTTTCTTATGATCAAAAATGACAATAACTGAGGTGAAGTCCACAGGACAGGGCAAGATCAGTGGGAGCTCAAGAGTACTCAAGTGGTGAGAGAAAAACAGGACCCCAAGGCTTAAGTAAAGAAATTTTGGCGAGGATTTTAAAGCTGTCGTCATAGGACAAGCATTTTAGTGGTTGTATTCTTTTTCAAAGCATTGTAAAATCTAATATTTAAAATCAAAATAGTGCTATGCAAAGCAAAACGAGAGCCAAGAATAGTGGAAATATAATGTGCTATTTCTTCTTTCAGTATTTCTTTTTTTTTCCATTTTTATTGATGTCTTAATAGTTTATAACATTGTGGGGTTTTTGTTGTACATTATTATTTGTCCGTCACCATGTGGATGCATCCCTTCACCCTTTGTGTCTACCCCACCTCCCCTTCCCCTTGGTAACCACCAACCAGTTCTCTCTGTCCTTGTGTTGGTTTATATTCCACATATGAGTGAAATCATGCAGTGTTTGTCCTTCTCTCTCTGGCTTATTTCACTTAACATAATACCCTCCAGGTCCATCCATGTTGTTGCAAATGGGATCTTCTTTCAGTATTTCTTAAACACTGTTTTTTAGGGGTCATTGAATTAAGATAATTCAATGCTTTATTCTAGTGTTTCAGTATGAAGAAATGGCAAATGTTAGAATATAAAATCCACTCATAGAAAGTTTATACCACAATGTATTACATATAAAAATAGCATTTTTAGTCTTGTTAAAAATCTATTATGCATGTACATTAATGTTATCACAAGGGAATCGGGAAAATAGTGCTTGTTGCCTTTCTTTATTGACTATTTCACAAACTAACTATAAAATCACTATTCTAGAACTATTCACTTATAGAGGAAATTGGAAAAAAGTTAACTGAGATTTTAAGAATTGATGTTATTTATATCATGAAAAAAGCGTTGCTGTAAGTTTTTTTTCAGATATGATATAGTCTTGTTTGTCAAATAGACAATAAATTTTCTTTATATCCATTTCATCAGCTTTCAACAAGTTATACAAAATAATTAAAAACTAAAATAGATAAGAAAAATATTTAAAAAACATATTTTCTTAAACTTGACTTTGTTATTCCAATTCATTTTTCTGAAGTTTCATAAATACGAAAAAGACTATTCAGATTTTAAGAAAGAATTTTGATGGTATTTTGTAAACAATAAATTGTAGTTTGTGTCCATTATATAATTTCTATATAGCACTGTAACTAACATTTCCTCATCCGTTCTATTTTGAAAAGCTGTTGGAAGGAGTTCTTGATTTTTGGAATCAAATTATTTTCTTAGAATTTAAAAAATGTGTGGTTTGGCAAAAATTTGCACAATAAATTTATTCATAAACACAAATCACATTTTAGTATTTGAAAAAAATCTTTATATTTTATGAATCATTTTAGGAATTTTTAAACTTGTGATCAATAGGATTAAATTATCCATCTGAGCCCATGCGACCATTTTGTGCCTTTTAAATTGCCTGTGTTTGCTGAGATCTGCCATTAATAGCCGTATGTGTTCTACCCATAGAAGGCAGTGCATTGTAGGAATTCAGAGTTATTATGAAAGAAACATTTTGTCTTTTAAGAAAATAGGATTCAGAATTGCCTGCTTGAAATTTTTGCCTTCATTCTTTGGAAGTCATTAATGGCTTTGAATAGAAATAATTTTAAAATAGAAATTCTGCAGCTATCAATGAACAAATTGCCTTGATTTCAACATAAATTAAGTACGAAGAGCTGAACAGAGTATGTGGCCTTCCACTGTTTCTGTTTCATCTAGAAACGTCATTATTAAATATGTGAAAGCCAAAGATGATTCAAGTCTTTTAGTATACTACAGATTGTGATCTTTAGAGTTACATTATCTATAAATTACAAGTAACCTAACTAAAACATCTGCAGTGTGGCAATTTCTGTGCAATTTAATTTTCACTAAAAGCTTGCGAGTCAATAGGAAAATCACCCTGTCAGCAAAAATTGAACAGAAATTCCATTCATGGGATAAAAGGATTATTTTAAAATGAAGCAAAATATACTGAGTGATATTTGTCATTTTGTTAATGATGAGTGTTCTTGTTTGTCTTATTTTCTATCTCGTATGCTCTACATTTGTAAAATAGAGTAAATAATTTTAATCACATTTTTATATTTTACAATACCATCAGTGCATAAAGCTGATGGGCCATTGTCCTCAAAAACTGCATCTTTTGAGTAATACGAAAATGTTTGAGGTGTGCTTGATATTTAGGATAAAATATCTTGTCTTCGTACTGTTTTCATGCTGTTGTGGCCCAAATGAGAAAGTTAAGGACAGGAGGTTAAGTGTGTCACTCAAGGGCTCACAGTCAGAGCGTGGCCTGCACCAGGCCATCTGTCTGCAGAGCATGTGACCTACACCACCGCACTTGACTGCCACCAGATATTCGCTGAAAAACTACACAGGAGGAGGGAGAGGGAGGGAGTACTTTGTGGGTGGAGAGAGTGTGGTTGCAAGTGAGTAAGTTGGAGCAGCTCCCGTCAGAGTTTGTAGTTGTAGTGAAGTTGTCCCTCTTTATCGACATTCCACATTTCACAGTATCTGTAGGTTTTCTGAAGTTGGCGTTTGGGGGGTTATGGTGGTTTCATTTCTGTGATGAAAACGGAGAGGTAGTCTGCCTCTGTGTTTGTTTTGTTGTGCCCACTGGGTTTCAAGGATTGAGAAAAGGTTCAGAACGACGCTGACCCTCTGGAATCTTCAGCTGTAGTCCAGAATAATTTTCTCAGAAGAATTTTATCTAAATTAAAATCATAAGACCTTAGTATAACTTAGTACCTCCGGGGATAACTACCTATCGCACAGAGCTGTGCTGAAGTTGGACGAAGCTGACAAACACCTGCAAGGAGTTAGCCAAGTACCACGTACTGTAATAATTAGGCAATAGTGCTTAGCTGTCAGGAACATTGTCATTGTCATACAGCTGGGGCTTTTTTTGGCTAAGATTAAATGTATGTTTTGTTTGCAGTTCACTTTAAATTCTGAGTGAATTCAAATTAATAACTCTACAAATACTTTATTCTGAATGAAATAATTGGTGAAATAAAATCATTCCAATGATTCATGTTTAATCTTTAGAGTGGAATTGAATAGCGGTGTGTCCATCTGGTGAGCTTTGACATCATTATAAGCTGCAGCCATATTGTATCAACTGCAAATACAGATGGAGTCAAGTATTCACCCCATAGCACGGGAGGGCCGTTTGGAAACCTACAACTCAAGTTTAAATTCTCTGCTCGAATCTTATGCTAAGAGGAAAAATATCTGGATGTAACTGTGTTAAATGTAAATGCTTAATTACAAGGAAAATATTAATATTTAAATAATCTCAGGTTATGTAACCTTAGAAAAAAATGGAAGAAAACACAAAAGTAATTTTTGATAAAATTGACTACCGAAAAAGAAAAAAAGAAAAAGAAAGCTAATGCATATCAGAAAAAAATGTTATAATCAAACTTAAAAGCCAGATTTCCAAACGGGAAAAATATTTCAGATGATAGATTGATGTCCTTACTACATAAACAGGTCTTATAAATCAAATCTCTGCTTTTCATTGTTTTTGGAAAGCAATATTATTTTAAATTAATAATGATTTAATTAGAAAAGTACTGTAATGAAAGAATGAAGGATATGAATAGAAAACAGACCGAAAAATAAATCTAAAATGACCATTAAATCTATTAGGATACTGAGCATCACTAGTGATGAAATACAACCCAAACAGCAATTAGGATGCCATTTAGGATATCACTTTTTTAACTATCAAATCAGAAATTTTTTAAGATAATAGTGATAACAAGAGTGAAGTTATAGGTTCCTTTTCTTAGACTACTATTGGTGAAAAACATATAAAAAGAAATTTGTCAATATATATCAAGAGCTTTAAGCCAGTAATTCTGCATCCTAAGAATATAACTGAATTTTTCAGAAAAATCTTTATAGAGTGTTCTTGCATAATTTCTATGTTTGTCAGTACCTGGAAAATAGTCATGTGCCCAATAATAAGTAAATAATTAGTTTAGTTGTGATATGTTTTTATGATGAAATAATATGAATATTCAAATTAGTGGTTTTGAATATTTAATTACATAGAAAAAAATGACCATGATATAATTTTAAGTGAAAAAGAGATAGAAAAATTGTGAATATGTAAGCCAAAGTTTGGTTTTCAATTATGTATGTTTGTAGACACTGTGTAGAAACACTTAGGTCTTAACAGTCTTAACCTCTAGTAGGATTATGGGTTGGTTTCACTTGCTTCGTCATGTGTTTCTAATGTTTTTCCAGTGAGTATAAAGAGCATATAAGAAACAACTATATAGTGATGTTAAAACTTTCCAATCCCAGAAGATATTACTTATTGCTGAAATAGATATATATTATGATAAAAATTTCAAGAAGTCAGTTACAAATAACAGAAATCACTCTACCTGTATAAGCACAAATGGCTTGACAGGATTAGCTGTTTACAGAATTGAATGCGCACAGCAGCACCTGCAGCTGCTCTCATCTGCTGTCCTGCCTGGGGCTGGGGTGCTAAGGGGGCTCTACTCACAGCGGCTGGGCACCCTGGTGCTGCTCCACGTGTCCTCCTCCTCTAGGAGGCTAGCCTGGGTCTCTTCGCAGTGCCGTGCCTTAGTGTTCCAAAACAGCAATAGCAGGAACTACCAGGCTTCCTTAATGCCTGGGATTCCAAACTGCATGTTGTTATGTCTACCATATTTTATTTGTCAAAATAAGTCACAAGGCCAGCCCAGATTCAAGAGGTAGGGAAATAGATGCTGGATGGGAGGAGCTGCAAAATACTGTTGCCATGTTTTCAGTCAACTCTACTATGTGATTTGCTTTGGCCAATGAGAAATTGAAAAATGCTTGCAATTAGAGCTAGCCTCTTGGAAAATGAGTGACCACAGGAGAGAGGGCCCAGCAATTCTAGCCATCCTGGGTGTACTCAGCTGTCCCTGCCATCCCAGTCATGGACCTAGGTACGTGATCATCCAGCCTGAGTGGAATTGCCTGAGCATCAGAAAAACCACCCCGAAAATCTACATAATCTTGAGAAATCACAAATATTTATGGTCTTAAGCCACTAAACACTGTGCAGTGCAAACTAACTGATGATAATCCCCTTTGTTACAAGTCATAGAACAGGAACTTACCGGGTCAAATATTGGCTCAAAACTGCAGCAACTGCTAGAGCCAAGAACTGAAGCCCCCTGCTAAGTCTTTCAACAACCATCACTAATGGACCAGTGCCCTGAAAAGCAGAACACTTCCATGAGCATCCTTATGGCAGAGAGCATCTCTCTTCCAAATCTTTTACAATGATGTCTAACAAGCTGAAACTAAATTATGTCAAGAACCCTACTTACAGGAAAGTCTGAGAAATGTAGATCTCAGTACTCAGAAATCAATAGTACGGGACATCACGTTAGGAAGGTGTGATATTGTGATTTATTACAAGAAGTATATATTTGGTCCTGGACTCAGTTCTTTGGCACAGAGCTCCTAAAACCTTGGAATTTCCTGTGTTAAGAGTGATAAAAGTGTCTTTTATTATGTTAATGAGGTGACTTTTGGAAAGCTCTCGAGTATCCTAAGAATGGGAGCTGTTGCCAGGTGAACCAATCATGTGATGAGAGGGTTGGAACTTGCAGTACCCCCTCCCCAACCTCCAGGGAGGGGACAAGGGAGAGGGCTGGAGGCTGAATCAACAACCAATGGCCAATGATTTAACAATCATGACTATGTAATGAAGCCTCCATAAAAACCCAGAGGACAGGGTTCACAGAGCTTCTGGGTTGGTGAGCACCTGCAGGTGCTGGGAGAGTGGCTCCTGGAGAGAGCATGGAAGCTCTGCACCCCTTCCCCACACCTTGCCCTGTGCATCTCTTCATCTGGCTGTTCCTGAGTTATATCCTTTTAAGATAAACCAGTAATCTAGGAATTAAAATGTTTCTCTGAGTTCCGTGAGCCGCTCTAGCGAGTTAATCGAACACGAGGAGTGGGTCTTGGGAACCTCTGGTTTATGGTCAGTGGGTCAGAAGCACAGGTAACAACCTGGGCTTGCGACTGGCATCTGAGGTTGGTGGGGTGGTGGTGCAGACTTGTAGGACTGGTCCCTTCCCCTGTGGGATCAGATGCTATCTCCAGGTAGAAAGGGTCAGAATTGGGTTGAATTTAGGACACCCAGCTGGTGTCGGATAATTGCTTATCCTCTAGTACCAAAGTTCCCTGTCATTTTCTTAAGTTTGGGATGGTGGGAAAGGCTCATTTTTACTTAGTCTTCATCCCTGTCTCCTGCCTAGCTCATTATTGCCAAGTTCCTTTATGTGTCTGTGGGCCCACATGTAAGCTATTCCTTCTATAGGACCTCTCGGTTTCCTTCTCCTTAACTCTGAAGTATGATTAACAGGTACTCATCCTTCACTTCCCAGCCTAGATATCGTTTTCTGAAGGAGGCTTTCCCTGACTCCCCAGACTTTGCCAGGCTCTCCTGTTACAGAAACATAACACTGTATATTTCTTCCTTATAATCTGGTGAAAAGGGGATGGGTAAATTAATTTTAGGAGAGAGATATCTAGCAAAAGGGCTAGCACTGAGAAAATATTTAACTAAATGAATGGTTAAGGCCCGCTTGCATTCCAAGGAGTTTGAATCTTCCTATTCACCTTTGTCAGTGAAGGACACAAGCTGCCTGGGGTTTCTGGGTTGAGCTTGCCCTGGAATGGGTCACTGCCTGTTGCATTAGAGAATGTAATGGTTAATACCATGTGTCAACTTGGCTAGGCCATGGTACCCAGGTTTTGGCCAAACACCTGTCTAGGTGTTGCTGTGAAGATATTTTTTAGATTTGATTAATATTTAAATCAGATTTTCAGTAAAGCAGATTACTCTCTATAATGTGGGTGGGCCTCATCCAATCAGTTGAAGTCCTTAAGAGAAAACACTGAGATCTCCTGAGGAAGAAGGAATCCTGTTCCAGATTGCCTTCAAAATGGAATTGCAACATCACCTCTTCCAGGGTTCTCCAGCCTGCAGGCATGTCCCTCAGATTCCAGACTTGCCAGCTGCACAGTCGCATAAACAAATTCCTTAAATCTCTCAGTCTCTCTTTCTCCATACACAGACCTCCTGGTTCTGTTTCTCTGGAGCACCCTGACTAATACAGAGAGCTAGAATGGAGAGAAGCGAGGAACTAACCCTACCAAGTGTCAGAATTTTGCTTGGATTTCTACTTGCCCTTAGCTCTGCTAATTCCCATAGACACCCTGGGAGGTGAGTTTAGTTATTATTGCCATTTAACTGGGGACAAACTCAGTCCCAAAGAAGGGAAGATGTGCAGCAGAATCCAGCATGAAGCCACTGGGGGACCCAGCTCCATCAGTCTTCCAACACGCCGCCATTCTCAGATTATCTGCCGCCGGCCGCCCCGAGGGGGATTGGCTGTGGCCACTGGTGAGCCAGAGAGGCTGGGGTTCCTAGAGTAAGAGAGGCTCTGGGGATAGACGAGGGTGAGGGGTCAACTTTATGTGCTGTCGGGGACTAACATGGTTGTCATTGCGTTTTACTGACACTCATTTTCCTGTCACTGCCCTGGGCTTCAGAGATGACAAAACAATTTCCCCAGTTCTAAAAAAAATAGGGTTTTTCTAGATCCTTATTATTTTCACCCATTAGTGAATTTAGGAAGGTTTTTTTCCTTCCTTTCACATTTATTGCCTGCTTTCCCTGAAGCAGGTCCCAAGTTCTGATATTCCACTGAGGCTGGCCTAGGACAAATCTTTTCATTACACACAGAGGGGGTTGAGGAGCATTCTATTCTGCTTTTAATAGGAACAATTGCTTGAAATGTTGCCAAGATTATAGAAGCCTTGGGCAAAAGAAATGTAAGGTAATTGGATTCTTTATGCTCTAAAATAAGGGACAGCCTTCAAAGCTCAAAGCCAAAGTTATCTCTAAATATCTTTATTATTTAGAAGTTCCCTGGACAGCACCTCACACCTGTTTTTAGAACCATTGAATGTGATGACCTTAAGACACGATACTAGGGGCAATTTCTCTTAGAATGTCTGAGGGGTTGGCATCTTATTTATATATAGAGAGGAAGGGTTTTCTGATATTAATAATGTGCTGTCTATGGTTGACTTTTATTTGGAATTCTGTCAGAATATTTTAGGTGAAAATATTCATTAGGTGCAACATAACGTGATTATAAAAGCAAAAGAATTTTAGAAGATGTGAGACATTATAAGATGCAGTAGAAAGGAATTTCTTTTTTTTACCACAAATAGCCATAAATAAAAACGAATAGATATAAATAAAAACAAATAACTATAAATAAAAAACTACCTTTACACAAATATGTATAAATAAATATACTTGGTGTCATGGGGAAATTCAAATACAAGTCTTATTTTCTATTTTTGAAAAGTTTACCATCTATTAGAGATGACAAAGCAAATACAGAGGAAATGCTAAAAGAACTAGAACTTAAGCACACCTTGAGAAAGGTGTGATTGTGGTTCAGCTCTTGGTTTATCATGCAAGGGAAAACATGATTTTCAGTTTAGGTGATGATGAGCTGGACCTGGAAGGACACCTGTGATTTCAGCATGTTTAGATGAGAGGACACGCTTCTGGGCAGAGGTACAGCTTGTGTGAGGAAACAGAGGTGCAGAGAACAGGAGAAGAGAACCACATTCATTGGAACCAGACGTGGAAGTAGTAGCTCAGGTGAGTAATTTCTCCCCAGTCCCAGAACCGGTTAAGTAAAAGAGGCAACATTAAAGCCAAGCGTTTTTAGCTCCAAATCAAATGCTTTTCAAAACAAATTGTATTGAAAAGCAGAGGATCATTCGTAGGGTTCATTGATTAGTTAGGTTTTGCCTGCGGCAGAGGGTGTGGGTCAGAGTAAGAGGTAAGGTAGAAGGTTAGTTTAAAGTTAAGGTTTTGGACTCTGTTTTAGAGGATGTCCTCCTTCTGGCTTATTTTGTAAATATTGAAATGTAATATACACCAATCCTAAACTTAATGCAGTTTAGTTGCGAGGAATTGGTACTGTCAGAGTAAAATTAATATTTTCTTCTGAAGCCATGGTTGGAAAGTGCAGGGGTAGCTGGGAATCAGATAACCTCCATCTTCCTTCATCTGATACATTGACATTCCCTCTTCCAAACTTGCATCTTGCCGGTAGTCAGTTCAAAAAGGAAAAGAAAATAAAGGAGGTAAATAATGAATTGATAAATTATTGCTACGAAATTTAAGTTCAGGCCTAAAACCAGTAACCAAAATAAAATATAGTAAAAGAAACAGGTACACAAAAGATTTAAGATGGGAGATATACAAGATCAAAAGCAAAGAGAAAAAGAAAAATTATTATAACTGGATTTAAAATCCGAAAATAGTATTTAGAGTTAAGAAAGAAAGTTGACAGAAATGCATTAGAATAAGAAGAAAAATTGAAATCAAAGTGAAGAGGCTAAAAACATGCATATAAGGTGGAGAGAGTATGACAACCCATAGGAAGTGGAAGTGAGATTAGGAATAGAAAGAAGCAGCAGGAGAGAAGGGATGGAGATAAAAGATCTGCAGAGACATCAGCTCCCTGAGGAGTTTCCTGTGGTGGCAGGAGCTTCTCCAGTTTACCGTCCCCTGCAGGATCCCAGGCCTCCGTTGTGGAAGAGCCCTCGGTGACCAGCCCCTTCCCTGGTTTTCCCATTTCTCCCTAGTGGGAAGTGTCAGATAAGGTCTTTAATCAATTTGTCATTTTGGAACCTTCTCTAATCACCCAAACCCAAAATAAGTAGTAATTGAAGAAACTGTTGTTTATAAAAGTCAGTGCTGCTCTGTGATGATTTTCTTTATTTTTTCTAATTAGATTTACCGTAATAAAAATTTCATAGAATTCTAAAAAAGTCTATCCTCTCTGTTGATTCACCATTTCGTTTTCCACTCACAGAACAATGCTTTATTTTCTTCGTCCCATTTCAGTATTTGTATAAAAAAATATTTTGTACATGTTTATTCAAAATGTTTTGACCTAAATAGTACCTTCCTTTAAAATTGTCTTCCAACATTTTGTTGTTTGTTTCCTAAATGAAAGTGTGCCATTTTTATGGATGGTATTATCTTTCTAGAATGCTAATGCAATAATGAAACTGTAATAAAGCTAACTCACAGCCGAAGAACTGCTGTTTAAGCACCTACCTATGCTGTGAATCTCTTGCGAGCTACATTATTAGGCACTTCTGTTTTCTAATATTTCTATGGTCTTTCGTTCTCAGCTAGACTGTGAAATCCCCCTGGATGGGGACAGGATCTTCATACTCTTATGTCCTCAGTACCTCTTATTATAATGCTGAGTACATGTGCTTTTTAATGTATGTGC
This sequence comes from Tapirus indicus, assembly GCA_031878705.1. Taxonomy (NCBI): domain Eukaryota; kingdom Metazoa; phylum Chordata; class Mammalia; order Perissodactyla; family Tapiridae; genus Tapirus; species Tapirus indicus. The sequence goes on from CM062931.1 coordinate 58,266,452, forward strand.
ATGGAATTAATGATACAGTTTTTATGTGCATGTAACTTGAGTCCTGTGACATCTTTAAGTTACCAAGGATTTCGAGTCTAGTAAACCTGCCCTTGAATGAAAATAGCTTCCTTAATAGTAGGATATGGTTTTCTAGATTCTGGAAGTCCCTAATTCAATTTGCAAAAAAATGGTGCAGTTACTCAGGAGCCAGCCATTTCAGAATATTGTTTATTCTAATTGCATTTTGCTGTCTGTTTCTAGAAATCTTAAATCCTATTTAATGCACATCTTTTCTTTTTGGAAAAAATATACGTAGAGAGTAAGCACTCCATACATTAATTTTTGGTGAGAATACTTACTTTTTATTGGCAAGGTTGTGTTGTTTTTTTTATTCAAATTTTTGTGTTTCTTAAAAGCCTCACAACAAGCCAAAACAATATGTGGATTATGTAAAATGGAAAGTTTTTTTTATGCTGCATATAGTTTTCTTTTCATAAATAGCAAAAGATTGGCTGTCCTCAGTGCATTTCTGCTGGCTCTGGTTCAATGCCAATCTTTGATAACCCTCAGTTTTCTTAAGAATTATTTTCTGAAGTCATTTTCCTCTTGACATTCAGACTCTAGTTCAGGGTCTTTTTCATGAGATGTGACTATTTTTCCCTTTTATGTTTCTTTCCTCACCTGAATGTTTCAAGGGAACGTTCAGAACTTATTGATACAAATGGAGTCACAGGAGTTTTTAAAGTAATTACAAGTAATAATGAAGGGGGCTACGTAAAAAGATGCATCCGAATTTCTTTCCTTTTTTATTATTCACTTACATGAAAATTGAAAAGAAATGTGATGGTATGAGGTATAATCCTGAAAAAGAAATACCAGTATTGATAATCTATCTGTTAATAAAACCGTTGTAGAAAATGCCGTCTTGCCTCTTTAGGTCATGCTGAATCAAAAGGGAGGCCAAAGTGTGTTTGCTCCTGAGCAATCTTTGCTTTTTATTTTCTTCAATTTAAAACACTTGGTTGGTTACGTATAGGTGGAATCTTCAGAACACAGGTCAGGGCTATGTCTACAGTACATTTTGGTTGCCTCCCTGTGTTTCAAAAGTTAAGTTAATTTCACATGCAGCTCTGGATTGTTAATTTTTCTGAAAAAGTCAGAAGATTCAAAAGCACTAGACCAGCATTTCTGTGAGGCAGTTGCCTGGAGGCTGGAGCATCTGCTCTTTAGAGGGGGCAGGCCTCCTTGATGTCACCACCAGCCCCTGTTCCCAGTAACTGTAGCCCCATAGGCAAAGGGGCCCTCCACCGCCCCCTGTACGCTTTTGAACTTGTGATCCCTGCTGTAGAACATGTCAAAGACACGTATGTAGAATGAAAAACTGAGGGGGGAAAAAGGCTAAATTCATTCGCAGTATAGATGTGATCAGAGGAAGTTTAAGTGGAGGAAAAGATATGAAATGAGGGAACATATCCATGTTCAGATGGTTATTTTCAGGATTCCTGCATGTTGGATATAACAGCCACCTTTGCATCTATCCTTTTTATGAATTTCTCATATTCATCACTTTTATGATTTTTATATGCAAGATTGTTCGTATTATAAAAATCTTAACACTCCATTAATTCCAGGTTTCAGTTAAAATCTAGAATTTGCAAATTAAAATAATAATGCTAACAACAGCATCACAGGAACATTATAGTAATAATAAAAAAAGTTCAAAAAAGATATTATTTCAAGTTGTCCAGTGACTTACTTGGCAGATATTTGGTGCTATGCATGTGAATGCAAGTGGTTGCTTTTCTTAACTCCATTTCTTTTTAAATTTCTATCCCAGTTTAATTAATTGTTTAGATTTTTACATTCTCTGTGATTTCTCTTTAAAATATTTATCCTGGGATTCTCTAACTTTTAAATTATATAGGAGTCACTTGTGTAAAATTAAATATTTGTTAGATTAATATGAAAATATTGAAGTCTAGACAAAAAAGTTCCTAAGATCAGTAATATATTAGTTTGGGTAGTGTTTGCTGCTGTAACGAACTCCCAGGTTTTAGAGGCTGAACACATAGAACCTTACTTCTTGCTCATGTGACTGTTCAATGAAGCTGTTCCTGGTTTGTGGGTGGTTTTCCTTCATGGGGTGATACGAGGATTCAGATCCTTTGTGGGTCTGCATCCCTGAGGGACACTGAGCCTGTTGGATCCAAGTAGAGAAACGGGAAAGCTTGTAGACATGGCACACCTGCCTCTGATGGATAAGTACCACTTCCACTCACATTTTTCCTGGCAAGAATTAGTCAACCCTGTCTGCCAGTGTTAATGAATCCACATCTGTAACCTCCGTCTATACTGATCACAGCGGCTCTGATAAGAGGGCAGGTCAACATTATTTTTAATAGAGAAACAAAAAACAACTTAAGGACATGTTCCAAAGAAAAGCATTATCAAAATAAAAAACACTGAATTCAGGTATGTTTTCCCATATAGAAAAAATTGAGAACAGTAAATGTAAACACTTAACAATAGTACAACAAATAATGAAAAATATTCTTCATAGGTGTATTGTTGTTAGATAAGTATAGGAGGAGGAAAGAAGAATGTAACAAAAAGGGAAAATCTTTTCATGTACCTGTTGGCCATTTGTATGTCTTCATTTTAGAAGTGTGTATTCAGGTCCTTAACCCATTTTTTAATCAGGTTATTTGCTTTTTTGCTATTGAGTTGTTTGAGTTTCTTGTATGTTTTAGATATTGACCCCTTTTTGCATATAGAGTTTTCAAATATTTTCTCCCATTCCACAGGTTTCCTTTTCACTCTGTTGACTGTTTTCTTTTGCTGTACAGAATCTTTTTAGTTTGATGCAAACCCACTTGTCTATTTTTTTATGCTTTTGTTGCCTATGCTTTTGGTGTCATATCTAAAAAAAATCATTGCCCAGACCAATGTCAAGAAGCTTTTTTCATATGTTTTCTTCTATTAGGTTTACAGTTTCAGGTTTTATGTTTAAGTCTTTAATTCATTTTGAGTTGATTTTTGTGTTTGGTGTGAGATAATGGTCCAATTCCATTATTCTGTGTGTGGATGTCCAGTTTTCCCAACACTCTTTATTGAAGAGACTGTCCTTTCCACCTTGTGTGTTCTTGGCTCCCTCCTTGAAGGTTAGTTGACTATAGATACATGTTATTAGTTTTGGGCTCACTGTTCTGTCCCATTGGTCTGTGTGTCTGTCCTAATGCCGGTACCATACTGTTTTGAGTACTGTAGCTTTGTAATATAGTGTGAAATCAGGAAGTGTGATGCCCTAGCTTTGTTCTTACTCAAGGTTGCTTTGGTTATTCTGGGTCTTTTGTGGTTCTACATGAGTTTTAAGATTTTTTTTTTAATTTCTATAAAGAATGTCATTGCGGTTTTGATAGAGATTGCATTGAATCTGTAGACCAATATATGAGTTAGGACAGTTTAACAATGTTAATTCTTTCAATTTATGAACATGGGATGTCTTTATGTTTATCTCTGTCTTCTTTAATTTCCTTCATCAGCGTTTCATAATTTTCAGTGTACATGTCTTTCAACTCTTTGGTTAAGTTTACTCCTAAGTGTTTTATGGTTTTTGTTTGCTATTGAGAACGGAATTGTTTCCTTCAGTTCCTTTTCAAATAGTTCATTGGAGAGGATGTGGAGAAAAGGGACTCCTGTACACTGTTGGTTAGAATGTAAATTGGTAAAGCCACTATGGAAGACAGTATGGAGGTTCCTAAAAAAATTAAAAATAGAACTACCATATGATCCAGCAATCCTACTTCTGAGTATATATGCAAAGGAAATGAAATTAGTATCTCAAAGAGATAGCTGCACTCCCATGTTCATTGCAGCATTATTTGAAATGGCCAAGATATGGAAACAACCTAAGTGTCTGTTGATAGATGAATGGATAAGTAAATGTGATATATATATTATGGAATATTATTCAGCCTTACAAAAAAGATAAATCTTGCCATTTGCAACAGCATGGATGAACTTGGAGGACATTATGCTAAGTGAAATAATCTAAACAGAGAAAGACAAATATTGCATGATCCCACTTACATGTGGAATCTAAAAAAGGGGAACTTATGAATCAGAGAGTGGAGTGGTGGTCTCAAGGTTCTGGGGGATGGGGAAATGGAGAGATGTTGGTCAAAGGGTACAAAGTTTCAGTTACACAGGATCAATAAGTTCTGGACATCTAATGTACAGCGTGGTAACTATAGTTAATATTACTGTATTATTATACTTGAAATTTGCTGAGTTGATCTTACATATTTTCACCACAAAAAAATATTGTAACTATGTGAGGTGATGGATATGTTAATTAGCTTGATTGTGGTAATCATTTCTCAGTGTATGTGTATATCAAGACATCACATTGTGTGCCTTAAATATATACAATTTTCATTTGTCAATTATACCTCAATAAAGCTGGGGAAAAAGGGAAAAACAAACTAGGGAACAGAAAAAAAAGAAGGGGGAAAGATAGAGGCAGTAAAAATAGACCAATACAAACTAAGCAGAGGGGGAGAATGAAAGAGAGCAACAGTGGGCAGGGGGAAAGGGAGGTTTTGAACTGTGTGCTGGAGCGCAGCCCCAGCTCTGCGCTTTGGTCGTGAGCATCCTGGACTCTTCGTGTGTTTGAAATGTGGTAGAGCTGGTTAACCTTGTTGAGAGTGTTTCAGCTCCTTGAATCCTAAAGCCTTGGAGGTGCCACTCGGAATGGAATAGCGAGAGCAGTCCAACGGGTAGAAATTAATTTTTAAGCCTAGGGATCAGGGGCCAGAAGGACTAAATGGAATCAGTCAGAATTGGTCTCATCATCGGTGTCGCCCTTCCTTTAAGGCATACATATCAATAGGTGAAGAGCAGATATATATATGTATCTCTTGGAAATTAAACCAAACATTGCTAAAATTATTTCCTATTTCAGAATGTTTGGATTGTAGGGTTGCCGTCAGAGGACTCAGCCCTCATATTCTGTAACTTAGAGAGAATGTAAGAAATCAGTTTCTAATGATATGAGAAAATAGCACAGAGGGTATGAGTGATTTCAATAGGATGTTTTAGAATCATCCAAAGAAGAACTGGTTTTTGAGTCATTATTACTCTAATATAGTTAAAAACCAGTATTAAACACTCAACATCTATCGTAAATATACTTAACTAACCAGTTTTCAAAGAAAGTAAAAGATAGATTGCTGTATATCTATCACCAATTTTAATTAAAAGTGATTTTTTTTCTCAAGATTTATGGTTTCTCTTTTGTTCTTCTTCTTGAACTACAAATCCAGGATCAGAGAATTCATTATAGAGCTAGACTAGATTCAGACTGGCCTCTAGGCAAGTAAATAATAATAATGATAACAACAACAATACTCAGGCTGTGATGGGACTAGGCACTAGGTTAGTGCACATTAGAAGGTCTTTTCATTTAATCCAGGAGAGATTCTATGGCTGAGCATGTCAAATTTAAGTATTGACAAGTATCATATTCTTAAACTTCTCCTAGGAACCCATGCATTTACACTGTCTGGTGTGACAACTGGATTGAAGTGTTGGTTCTAGGTGAGGAGGAGATAGACAATAGTGTAAAGAAGAGCCGTGGGGGGCAGGCAGGTGAAATTCTAGGAGTTACTGAGAGATTTCGCCAGCCAAGCAAGGGAGCTTCCTTTGTCGAGGCTGACCGTGAACCAGGGATCCAAAGAAGAAATCACTGGGCATTGTGCTTGGGGAACCATTGCAGGTGGATGTCTTCCTACTCAACACGTGTCAGGTGAAGCTCTTTTCAGAACCGTTAGGAGTCAGGTATACTCCTGCCGGCCTTTGCCCATCTTTTACAAGAATCACTTGAGAATGGTATTTCAAACATTTTGATGATGAAGAAGTACTTCAAGTGTGCAATTAATGTCTGTTTTACTTGGTCATTTTATCTTATTTTGTTTTACAAAAAAATCAGGAATATCCTTGAAGACAAAAGCTATTATGTAAATGAAGATAAACAGGGTAGCCTGAAGATTGAAATTAAACCCAAGGAAATAAATTCAGAACAATAAATTACTTCGATAATTTTATTTACATTGATAACTTTTTTCAGTCATGCAATGCACTGTACAAGTTATTTGGCAGGAAAAAAAAGTTTAGAAACTCAATTCCCATCATATATCAAACGAAGTTTCAGAAGTATTAATGAATTTTTCAGATATTTTTACATTTTAAATATTTATTTATATTGAGGTTTAATTGACATACAATGTTATATTAGTTTCGGGTGTACAACATAATAATTTGATATTTGTATATATTGCTAAATGCTCACAATAAGTCTAGTTAACATGTCACCATACATAGTTACCGAATTTTTTTTTTCTTGTGATGAGAACTTTTAAGATTTACTCTCTTGGGGCCGGCCTGGTGGCGCAGCGGTTTCGTCCGCGCTTGGCAGCCCGGGGTTCGCGGGTTCGGATCCTGGGCGCCCACCGACGCACTGCCTGTCAGCCATGCCGTGGCGGCGTCCCATATAAAGTAGAGGAAGATGGGCACGATGTTAGCCCAGGGCCAGTCTTCCTCGGCAAAAAGAGGAGGATTAGCAACGGATGTTAGCTCAGGGCTGGTCTTCCTCACCAAAAAAAAAAAAAAAAAAGATTTACTCTCTTAGCAACTTTTAGATATGGGATACAGTGTTATTAACTATAGTCACATGCTGTATGTCACATCCCCAGGGCTTATTTATAACTGGAAGTTTGTACATTTTGACTCCCTTCACCCATTTCATCCACCTGCAACCCCCTGCCTCCCCTGGCAACCACCAGTTTGTTCTCTGTATCTATGAGCTTGTTTTCTTTTTTTAAATATTGCTTTATTATTCCACATATAAGTGAGATAATACAGTATTTGTCTTTCTCTGTCTGACTTATTTCACTTAGTATAATACCCTCAAGGTCCATCCATGTTGTCACAAATGGCAAGATTTTATTCTTTGTTATGGCTGAATAATAGTCCTGTGTGTGTGTGTGTGTGTGTGTGTGTGTGTGTGTGTGTGTGTGTAGTGTAGGTTGTTTCCATATCTTGGCTATTGTAAATATTGCTGCAGTGAGCATGGGGGTGCGTATGTCTTCTTGAGTTAGTGTGCCAGACCTGAGGCGTGCCCATCAGGACAAAGCTCCTGGTCCAGCAGAGAGGCCTCTGTCAGAAGACAGGGGTGTGCTTCAGTCTCTGGTCTGTGCGGTGCCCTGGGGGTGGCAGTCCACCAACAATCGTCTCTCGGATTGCTCCAGTCCACGGGACCCAGGAACGCAAGCCCCCCTGGCCTCCAGAGCCAGGCCGTCAAGGGGCGTCCCTTGGGTGACAGGCACAAAAACTGGGGCACCAGGCATGTCGAAGCTCGGCTCCGGAGACACTGGCGCCCCGGCGCGCAGCGGAGCGCGTGGGCGCGGACGGTGCCCACCGGCCTGAGCGAGGCAGAAGGGGAGTGCAGGATGGCACCTGCCGGGAAAATGGAAAAAGAGAGAAAAACACAAAAAAGGAGAAAGAACAGAGAAGCAGGCCTCAGCAGGGCAGAGGGGGCGCACGGAGGGGGCGCCCACAGCCTCCCCGAGACCGAGTGCCGGGCGCCTGCCCCAGCGCCCAGGCCCGGGCAGGTGCGCGGTGTCCCTGCCACTCCTCCCGCTCCCTCTCCTGGTCCGTGTGACCGCGCGCCACCAGCTGTCACCTTTCCCGGAGGAAAGTGTTCCACAGGCAGCTGTGGATTCAGGGTCTCCAGGAGGAGCTGAGTTCAGGATCTTCCTACGTTGCCGTCTTGAACGGAAACTCTGATTTTTTAAAAAAAGAACAAAATAAAAAACAGTTATTCTTCAGGAAATTTATGTGACTGCCTGCTCTTAGTGGCAGTGGGACTTTTTACCATAAAGAGCGAAGGATGAAACCATAACAAAATAAGTATATTTGACTCCACAAAATTAAAAATTTTTGGTATATACCAAACACCATAAATGAAATAAATAACATGACATATAAATGGTTGATTTGATGTGGTTTTAAAAACCGAATAATTAAATATTTTTTAATAAACACAGCCAATGCTGGTTAGATTAAGGCTTAAGACACACACTGCTGGAATGACATAAGTTGAACATTTTTGAGTAAATCGGCTCATAATTCTTTTTCCTGTTATCTTACAAAAATAATCTGAGATGTTAATAAATACTTTTATCATGACAGCATTTATAAAACATTGTTTTGGAAACCAAGTACCCAAACATTGGGCAATAATTAAATTATGATATATCAGAAGTTAATATGATACAGCCGTAAAAACAAAGATGATCTCAAAAATTTTTGACATGGTAAATTTGCATCATTACTGTTATTAAATTTTAAAAAGCAGATTAACAAAAAGATGTATGTCTTCAAAACAACCAGCATAGTAATTATTTTAGACTGTGGAATTACGAGTATTTTTTTCCTTTATGTATTTTATATTTTGAGCGTTTTCCGTAGTGAGTATGCATACTACTTTATATTAAGTAAATGTTTATATTAAGACTACTGAGAGGGCCACTGGGATCAAGATGAACCTTGTGCCCTGCAGCGGGCTTGTGTGGATTTCCTAAGTTCTTTGTCGTCCATTGGGGTGAGATGCGGGGTCACTGGAGGGTCGCGGGTAGAGGAACAACATTATCTCACTCACGTTACAAATACCTGCTAACACGTGCCTGCATGTGACCTCTAAGGTGATGCTCTTCAGTCTGTGCAAATGGCTCATCCAGGCGGAGCAAATGCAGGGGCCTGTGTGTACCAGGCAGGTGCAAAATGGGGTAAAGGTACAGGGGTAAGTGCGCGGCGCTGCCTGCACTATGTGAGCCGCGAGGTGCCAGTCAACCTTCTGGAGAGACTTCTGCTTCCCAGCCCCAGTGATGGCTGTCACTGGGAAACCCGGGCCAGTGTTACCCCATTTCACATATTATCGAGAAAAACTCAAAATCTATGTTTTTATGTGAGTTTTAATTGTGTGACATGCAGCAACACAGACGTGGAGTAAATCTAGCTGTGGGATGTTAGTCTGCAGTCTTTGTCTGGTTCTCATTCGTAGTGTCTTAGGATGAATTGTCAAGTTCCAGTGTAGTTTCTGGATAGCTCTCCTGTCTGCCCTCCAGTTTTCTCTGTCACTCTGGCTTCAGTCTACTTGGTTTATCTAAGTCTGTCTTATGTATTGATCTGGTCTGTTCCTGAGCCTACACAATGCCTTTCTTGGCTATTTGCTTCTTAGTTTTAGTTCCATTGCATTGTTTATTACAGTTCACACTAAGTCAGTTAAAAAAAAGCTCAATCAGCTTTTTTATAATAAGCTTGTTAGTCAGAGGCAAAAGAGGTATGAAGGATGTATTTTTTAGACCCTCAACACTTAAGAAATGCAGGATATGGCCATTTATTTCTTAAGATTTAATCTTACATTGTATAATGAGGTCATTGAAGTCTGAATTGAAATATCTGGCCTACTTTTAATTAGGCCTTCTCTTTTAATATAGCCTTTATTAAGAGGGACTTGATTTCCACCGGGAGAAAAATGAGAGTGATATGATATAAATTGCAATTATGAGAGAGTCTAATGTTAATATAGGAGACATTTTCCAGAAAAACCTTGAGGATGTGTTTACAATAGACTAGCTGCACATAAGTAGATTATTTTTTGGAGTAGAACTGGTGCCATATACCATGTAGCCATATAATTTAATTTTAAGGTAATGCTTCTCATAAAATCATCATAAAATTCTCTCTTTTTAATAATCAGTCTTTTTAAATAGCAGCCTATACTTTTGTACATTTTAAAAATATGCAAGTATAGAACCAAGGAGTGTTTGGACTTGGCCCTCACAGGCATAGCAGGGTGGGGTGATTGCAGGACAAAACAGGGAATGAGGTAAGTGAAGAAAGAAGCCGTGCTTCACTATTACTCCACTCGACCCCAAATGTTGCTGCCACTTACACCCTTCAGGGAAAGACTGGACAGAAATGAAACAACTCACACAAAAGATCTTCTCGTACTTGCATGTTGAATGTAGAAAAGCTGGATTTGCATTTCTCCGAATCCCATTGATGGGACACACCCTGCACAGACAGGCAGAGCTTCCAACCAACTTATTCAGTGCTTTCCTCCTAAATAAGTTAAGGAAAATCTCTAATATTAAGAATCCAAATATAAAGGGTAAAAAAGTAACTCAGAGGAAATGAAGAAACCAAAAGAAAACTTTCAAAAAGCTGTAATCATCCTGAGAGAAATAAAAGGCTATATTGCATCTCTGAAACAAAATGAGAATTATAAAAAAAACCAGCAAACGAAAGAGAACTCTTAGAAATTAAAAATATGAGAAGCCAAATAAAAGTTCAATATATGAGGTTGAAATATAAAATTAATGATAATAGTAGAAAAAGTGTAAAGATGGACAAGGAGAAAGGAAAAAATTAAAAATGTATAGAATCAATTCACAAGATGCAATGTCTGACTGATACGAGTTCCAAAAATAGGAAAGTATCATGGGCAGAAGATAGAGTAAATAATTATGAAAATTTTCAGATGAAGAATGAAAGACATGAGTATCCAGATTTGGGCCCAGTTCCCCAGTACAGTAAATTGTGGGGTATGTGTGGCAGGCACATCATTGTTAATTTCTAAACATTAGGAATACTGGCAAGATCTTAAATGTTTCCAGAAAAACAAAAAACAAAAACAAAACAAAAAAAGAAAAACAGGTAGCACATAAGGAGTAAGGATAACAGGCAGTTCGAATGTCATTTCACTGCGATATTGTAACCCAGAATATAAGATAAATCCTTCTAAATTTTCAGATAAAATGATTTTCTGCCAAGTATTCTATACCCAACTAAATAATTAATCCAGCAAGAAGGTTGACTATAGACATCTTAAGACCAAAAAAATGACAAAAATTTGCCTCCCAATATTCTTTCTCAGGAAGCTTCTAGGTGGTGTACAGTAAAATGAGATGTAAACCAAGAAAGAGGAAGATATGGGATCCAGGAAACAGGGAATTCAGGGAGAGGCAAAGGGATTTTCCAGACTAATGCTAAAGGGAAGTCCTTGCTGGTGATCTGTACCCCAGGCCTAGCAATCAACCAGTCCAGAAAGAAACCCCTAGGAGGGATGGCTCCAAGAAAAAGAATACTTCAGATATTTGAACATAGAATTCCAACTTAAAATGTTAAAATCCAGCTCAAATGTGATTTCTCTCAGATTGTCTCCAATCCAGAAACAAATTAATAATCCCACAGCTCTTTTTCCAGGTATTTACCGATTCACTATAATTGCCGTTTGAACACTGAATGGCTTTAAGGGGCTTCTTTGTGTGTATTTAACCCACTAGATTGTGAGTCTGTGGAGACCAGAGGCTTTCTTATCCATCCGTACACGTGCGGCGCCTATTGGTGAGGTCATGGCAGGGTAGGTCTTTAAAATTTGGCTACTTGTTATGGAGCATGTAATTGGAAAGTCTTTGGCTGTTATTTCAACTTCAGAAAGTATTTTGCTCTGGAATATTTTAAAAAGAGCTCATTTTATATTCATGAAACTAATTACGATAGCAAACTCTTTAAGCAAATTCTATGTTATGATGTTGACTTGAAATTGAGAATGTTAATAGTTTTTATGTAGCAGTAATATATATATGTATATATAAAATATACATATGTGTATAAAACTTGCAAAAGAAAAATATGCGATGTGAAATTTAAATGTCTTTCTCTGTAACGCTAATAATAGAAGCTTGTTTGTCTATGACTGAAAGCTGATATTTAGGAATTTTTCATGTATTTAGACCATTAGAAATTTTGCCACAGGTATGTGGATATTTTCCTGATATAAAACAAATGTTACTGTGTATGTGTATACATACTGTGTAAACATACTGTATATGTTGGGGATATGTATATATATCCCCAAACTACTAAAAGTCACTGAATGCACCTAATTTTTTTAGAAATCATATATATTTTTTAAATCACTTTTTAATTTATAGAGGTAGCTTTTTAGATTATCACGTTACATCTTCCTGAGAGCTAGAATCTTTTTAACAAGAGAATATATTATCTGTAGTTCTTCTGCAAGCTACAGATAATTCATGAAAACTGGAACTGGATAAATAAATAAACTTAGTGTGTGCTCAGTACAAGTTTATTGGCTACTTGGAGAGTAGAAGAATCCAGACGTAATTAAAGATGACATTAGGGATAGATGAGGATAAGCTTAAAGTTGTGATTCAGATTTGTGAGAATCATCATGTACAAGGTGGAAGTCTAACATTTGGGTGCCCCAAATTATGAAGATAAAGAATTTTAAAGGAATATTTTTGGTGACATGGATTATCATGGAAGACTGTGGAATTTCTCTTTCTGCAGGTCTTTGAATATAACATACATTTTAACCATGTATGTTTGCTAAGAAGTTGTCCCTAAACTGTGGAAATGAGCTAGATGACTTCTGGTCAAAGAAAAAAATTGTGCGGCCATGCTTGTTTCTATATTGTTTCTGGAATTCTTCACATTATTAACCAGCATTCATTCATTGATTCATAAATAATCAACAAACACATACTGTGTATTTATTACATACCACTCACCATGAATTGTACCTTTCAGAGGAGAAGGCTTTCAATATGTAACTTACACGAATAAATATACTACTAGAAGTTTTGATAAGTTCTGTGAGGGAAAAAGACAGTACTATGAGAAAGAGAATATACATTAACATGCTTAGTTTTCATGTGTAAAATACCTGAAAGTTCCCAAGCTTATTTTTTCCCTCAATACTAGCATTTATAAAGTGATTTTTCTGAGGTATGTCATTCACTAAGGTGCACTAAGTTTTAGTGTAAAAACAATGTAATTTTTCACCATTCCTGTCAAATTTGTTCAGAAAGAGAGAAATATATTGTTATCTCTATTTGGCCCTTGGGGAAATTGAGTCAAAGGGAGAGTGAGTAACTTGTCAAAGAAGGTTGCGTCATGAAAGCTGGGGCTCCTCACCTCCAGGACTAGTCATCAGACTGAGTTGTCAGGCTTGGCTTATATAGAGAGAAAGAACCTAGAAATCCAACCCCAACTCCATCATTTAGCAGATGATAAAATTTAGGTCAAGGATCTTGCACACTGTCACAAAAGTGAGAGCTTAACTAGTAAGCAGGTGACTGGATTGCACGCCTTCTGTTCTCTTTACTTCTGACCTTATGTCTTGATCAACAAGGTTAACTTTAGATTGCCTAATGTTTAAAGATTTTACTTTCTCTTTAAATTTAAATATTCCAAGAAATTACAATTTTCCCTCCACCTACCTATGCTTAATTAGGTTGAATATTTAGTATTCCCCCAAACATCAAGATCTAGAAAAGGTAAAAATCCCTATGATATCTAGTATGAGTCCTGATTTTAACTTCTTCCTCTGGCTGGAATTTCTGTTGAGAGAGTGAGAGAGAGAGGGAGGGAGGGAGAGAGACAGACAGAGAGAGCGAGCCCGCCTCACTCACTCTAGTTTGTTCTTCTCAAAGTGCCAAGATATTTCATACACACTTAAGTTTATAGCTTGTATTATCCATTCCACTGATTTTTATGCAATCACATGCTCCACCATATGATTATAGAAATACTGCTTGTGTTTCTGTCTTGATTCTATGAAAAGCCTTTCTGTCCTAAATTCATTTCCCTAATAACGCCCAATAAGAAGTAAACGATATGGCAGGTGTTATGTAGAGGGATACACTGAGTGTAAGCATTCCATGTTTAAATTTTTTTAATGTTATTTTTCTTTCCCAAGTGTTATGTTTTCATTCTTTAAATTTTTAAAAACATAATCATTATCACTGATCTGAGTTTTATATTTCTTTAATGTGCCATTGTTAGCTGTGAGTGACACTAGTGCAAGGAAATATACACTTCCTCCTAAAAAGTATATATATATTTTGAATATTAGGGGAAATGTGAGTCTAGCCGGTGAACTCTGCTTGACCATTCGCAGGGAAAAACCACATAAAATAAACAGGTTTTGTGAAAGGCCTTACTCAATTTTGAAGGCGTTTTTAAAGAAAAAAAGTAGAAAAGTATAGGTATGAAAATTAATATTTATTTAGGAGAAGGAAACAAATTCATAACAATATACAAATTTTAAACACTGATGAATGCCACAAGCATCATGAAATCCAGAACAATACTTTAATAATTTTGTAGTTAACAGACTGGGATAGCTCTTTAGAAATGTTTATTCCTAAATTTTCACCTGCCTACTTTTTAATCACCTCTTCATAAGACATCGATTTTATATTTTTTTCTCTAAAGAAAATAGAAAGTTAATTCAGTCTTCCCTCCAGCATGTATTTTATTATTGATAGCTGAGATGAATAAAACATGCAACTTGGCACAGAGGCAGACTTGCTGTTTGTAGCTCTGCCACAGGTTTGTGCTCTGAAAACCCGAGGGTCCTGAGAGATTCTATTTCATACAATCCCCATCCATAAGAGAGAGGAAAGGAAGCGTGGTGAGCTCATCCAGTGCATTGCTGACAGCAGAAGCTTCTGTTGCGACTAGGCGTAGATGAGAACCAAATTCTCCACTTAGAGTTTTATTGGAATAGTTTTCCCCAGAACTCACTTGTTTCTTGCTCTGTACATTTTAAAATCTGTTTTCCTCTCCACTACGCACATACTTCCCCTGCTGGGCATGGTAGGAGATGTTTCCATTGTGATCAAACCTTCCCGGTGCTATGCTGGACAGGGACCACCAGGAGGATTTCAGGAATCAATTTGTACCTTGGGAAAGATACCAATAATAGATTAATTACATATGAGGATGACTCTTACTATATAAATAGATCCTCAAAACCCAAACTAAATGGATCCATAACTCACCTTCGTCGTTGCTTCATCTCAAATTGCCTTCCTCCCCCGTCTGTGTTCATGGATCCTGCAGTGGGAGAGAAGTCAGCGGCGATTCATGTGGCTGCAAATCTTTGCCTTTCTGTGCTGCTGAGATGCTGAAGGCAGCCTGTGGGAGTAACTGCAGCCCTGGGGTGTGTGTGGGAGGTTTGTACCTACAAAGATTTGGAAACACTATAATGCCCATTCTTTAGTTTGTGTGTTTTCCAGGCAGGGAAGCACAGCCTAACGTGTATTTAGGGGCTACAAGTTTCCTCATCTCAAATTTAAGCCTCGGAAGGAATGACTTCTTTTTGTGACATAATAATGGGCTCGCTGCTGTCAGAATGAGTGTTTCTGCCCACTCATATGCTCTCCATCAAATTCCTTTATATTTTAAATATACAGAAAAACTAAGAAAAGTTTGCATTTCTAACCCCTGAATAATTGTAATTTATCAGTTCTTGTGGACTTATGGACAGAACATAGACTTTTAATTTAGAAAAGCTTGGATTTGATTCACTTTACTAATTTTATGAAATTGAGCTTAAGCCCCAAGCCTGACTGTCCTCATTCATAACATGAGATTGGCTCACAGCAACCTGCCGTAAGGAATCAATACAATCATACAGTCTAAACCGGTTTAAACCGGTTCTAAGTTGGTGTCTAGTGTATGGTTGGCACCCCAACCATTTCGTCTTTTCCTCTTGCTTGATTATTTCAAGTTTATTTTCCTATTCATTTCATGGAGAACCCACTCTGGTTGCAGTTTTCTTAAGAAAGGAAGAAATTATTCAAAGACTTTTTCAAAATACCAATAATCATTTTATAAAATGACTAGGATATGTTTTCAGGACAACTGGTACTTTATCTAAAAATGCCATATTATTTTACACATTTTAGGGGCTTGGTAAATATTGGTCAAAAATACTTTTCACTGATTTTATTTCATTTGTTATTACTGTAGACTTTAGGACAAAGTAGGTTAAGATACATATAGGTTTAGGTATAATCATGTGTCCATTTTAGTTCTAGTGGCATCTCTCGAATATTTGAATGGGTCTTAACAAAACTGAGTGTATTTTATAGAGTACATGACTGTTTTTCTTAACTAACTGCCTAAATTGTGGTCGACATTGTGTTCCGTTTCTTGTCGTGTTTTCTTTCTTCTCTCTGAAAATAGCTGCTGACTTCGGAAGAGTGCTAAGTCACAGCTGCGTGGGCATTCCAGAGCCTTGAAGCGACGACCTGGCATTTGGTCGATTGATAGATGCATGTGCAGGCTCTGCGTTTTATCCCTCTCAGGGAAATTTTAAAATTGATGTGGCTGTGACTAGCAGCAACTTGCACATCCTTCTTGAAGCTCCTGTATCACCAAATGTCTCCGTTACTGGACTCCTCAGCTGGAAGACAGGATATTTAAATTCATAATATATTATACCAGCACCTCAATGCAACTGATTTTAAATGCATTGATTGTCTAGTTATCTCTTATCCAACAATTTTAGGTATGATGGCAGTCACTGGAGAGACATTAATACAGTCTAGAGTTATTCACATTTTCACATCTTTAAAATGAATTTTTAAGTATACATATCAGATCGCAGACTATTTCAGTACATAACTAGCTACAATAGGTGCTGATGTGGACAAGGAACTAATAATTGTAAGCACTTATTAAACTGCCAATTTCATTTTCCACTCTGCCAGAGAGTGAATACTATCCAAAGCCTTAATTGAAACGACCACGATTCATAAATATCTAAGTAAATTTAGCCTTCATTAAAACAAAGATACATATCTGCATTGCTTATACATTTCAAATGCATTTTCTTTTTCTAACATACTAATGAATTCAGTGAAAGAAGTTAGATCTTAATTCACAAAAAAATTGTTAGCATATAGAAAATTGACAAAAGAATGGCCATGTGTACACAATCACACAACTGTGTACATACACACTTGTATATACAAAAATCTATGACGAATTAATTCCAACATTTAGACCTCATTATAGTTATGAAAGAAGGAGGATTTTAATAGTTATTCCTAAATTTAATTTCAAATATACTCCCTAGGAAACTTAGGATAAACATTTTCTAACATTTGATGTAACTATGCACAATATCTTGAATTCAGTTTTTAGAGTCCATTAACTTTGATGTCATCTAAAATGCTGTTTACATATGGAATAACTACTTTGATTATTCTCTAGGAAGTTAATTTGGTATTTAAAGCAATGAAATCTGCTTTCTTCCACATTTAAAGTTACAGAAGGAAAAAACAGTCAAGAATGGCAGTACAGAAGCTAGGATACTGAGAAATATAAGCCAGGCCGCTCAAAGTAGTTTCATGCTCTTAAACTTCTGTGGGTTTTTTTCCTTCTTTCTAATTTTAAGAAGTGAGGCAATACATTTAAATATTCCATATGTTACATCATTTCTGCATCTTGGTTAAAAAAAGTAAAATATACCAGAGTTTATTGAAACCTGTACTCTAGCTCTCCAAAAGCCCATGAAATGCACCCTCAACAGCAATGGTCCTTAACTATTGCGAAAACCAAACCAGCAGGGGAAGCGTTAGGGATATTGTAAAGTATTTGAGACAATACTGTCTGCTTGAGGTTACTGAACATTTCATTGCTGTTTTGTGTTACTAGAATTTTGAAATTGATAAAATTCTGAAACTCGATATCACTGTTTTAAAAAGTTTGCCTTTTGACGCTCACTCCTGCTTTGAGATGTGGGAAAATGATTTTTCCTGCTGCAAAGAGGTTGTAAAGAGAAGTGAAAGTGGTAGCTATTAGTGTAGAGAGAGTTGCCTCCTTAAAAATGTCAACAATGAAATAATGTTTTCAAAAGCGCTCTTAAAATCACACACTTAAAAACGTTTAATGAAAAAAAGTTGTTGCTGGGTCTTCTATGACTGCTCAGCTTTCGGGATCCCATTTAAGGGAGCTTAGAAGCTGAAAACAGACAGCATGTTCAATTTTAAAGGGAACTGTGAGTCTAAAGAAGGAAATAGTGGAAAGATGCTCGAAGTCAAAATTGTCCTAATTAAAGTCTCAACTCTTTTCTGAGTTCAATGGATGATATAGTTCATTGGCCACATTTTCCTCATATGTCCCTATAATTCCAGCTGTGGGTTTTAGGCTTATGAAAATTAATTGCACCACAAAGAGAGTGAATGAAGGCTTGGGGTATGGCCATCTATTGAAACATAGCCAAGTGTTTCATGAATCAGGTTAAGAGAACATTGCGTTGCTATATAATTTAGAGATGATCTTCTGCATTTAAGAAATTTCAAATTTTTGAAAAGATATTGCTAGAATCTTCTGTATTACATAGTATAAATCAGTTAACTGGATCATGGCATATTCTTTTCCCCTAGGTCCTTAGGAAGAATTTTGGAGTTGATTAAATTTAAGTAATGCATGATATCTTATACTCAGTGTTTCTTTTCTTTGATGTATGTCGGTCTTTGATTTTCATGCATATTTATGCCTATGAGTTACCAAAACAATTTTTTTCACCCTGAACTTATGATATCAGCAGGACTGGATGTTCTATACTAATTGACAAATTAGATGCAGATTAATCACCAGGAACACATGGCATCTACCCCCAAATTTGGAAAGCACTCAAAAGTATCATTTGTGAATTTGGGACTGTTGACAAAATGGGCAGTTTTTCTTTGCACAAGGCACAATGCCAGGGGCCTGGTGAATTGACATACTGAACCCTATTTGTAAGAAAGTATAAAGGATATGAATATCATTTCCCAACCTGGGTGGTAAGACATACAGATCCATTTGAATCACCCTTCATTAAGATTGCAGAAACCTAATTTCAGTGAATTTCTGATACGACCCTTCCCCCCTCAATTCCCATTTCTCCAAGATTAGGGGTAACTAGTATCAAGGCATTGTCACAGAAGTGGGGTGAGGGGTCAATGTGTGTCCAGGGCTAATCCACCTTGTTTTCGAGTCCTCTGCCTGCGCACATAGCACGTAGATGTCTGCTGAGATGTCCATCATCCCATATGGCCCTCAATTATTTTTCCTTTAGGTTACCTGAGAGACATGCTGTGTTGCCGTCAGACCTACCTCTGAAGGTCTGGTGCCCTCTTCCTTTTCGTGGTTGGCAACCATTTTGTTGTTTCCAGGCTACACTGGAGAAAGGAAGTGGGTACTTTGTGCTTTCCAAAATCTCAGCAACTGCCTGCTCCCCCTCCCTCATCTTTGGATTCTATCCAACAACCACTGTCTCCTTGCTCCCTACGCCAAGTTTTCTGTTTTTAGAGAAGGCTTCAGTGTCCTTAAACCCCATTCTCTAAAATATTTTGGTTATGTCCTAGACTCCTCTCTATATCCCTCTGGGTTTAGGCGTTTAGAAACCAAAGTCAGGAATACTCATTTCTTTTCTCTGTTGGGCTATTTTATATCTCTTGTTATGAGGCAATAGGCACAGTATAGTCTGTTGTCAGTTCTGTCCAATAAAACTTGCCATGATGATGGAAATATTCTATATCTGTTGTGTTCAGTATGGTAGCCACTAGCCACATGTGGCTACTGAGCATTTGAAATGAGGCTAGTGTGACTGAGAAACTGAAGTCTTAATTTTATTCCATTTTAATTAATTTAAATTTAAATTGCTCCACGTGGCTGATGGCTACTGTATTGAATAGCCCGGGTAGGTGCTTGAATATAGAGAAATGACAGAGGGGAGAAGTACGAGGCTTTTTCAAAAATGGCTATAATTGCAAAATATCATGCAGTCCTAAAATCATATCTGGGAAGTACCATTTGGCATGTCAAATCTGAATTTTACTCATTGCAACTCAGATTGCCTGTAAGAAAAAAATTGTCTCTCTTTCTGAATAGAATTTTTTCCTGTGCTCCTCTGTCACTAATGCGTGGAGGTGGATAGCAGGGAGAGCAGAGAGTAGAGGGGGGCAAATCTAAACTTTCACTGTGAGACCCTTTCTGAGTAAATTCTCAGTCTTTCATGAGAACTCTCTCCTTTTTTTGCCAGGATAGTATCAAGATGTAAAAGAAAGCCTGTAGATATGTCTTCTGGTGATGGGGAAGGGCCCCCTGGATTGCATGCCATTCTCTGGGTCTCTTTTGGTCTCCTAAAGACGGGCTGCGCAGGTCTGATGTCTGGGCGACAGCTTACACCCTGTTTTGTAGTCCTCAGCAGGTGGAACTCCTGGTCCATTCTTGATGGCTCCACTGTTGGTGTCCTCTCCCAGGCTGACCACAGTGTTGATGGGATCAAACTGCTGGCTCTATAATATAGCAGAGATGAGGAGCTCTGAGAGTCTGGATTGGCGGTTTCTGCATGATTTCCCAGTGCTTTGGATCCTACAGAGGCAAAATAATCTGCCTGTGCCACCTTAAATGTGGTAGGGGGAAAGGAGCCACCTGCTTAGGTGTTCTCGGATTCTCCATTTGCACATCTGGAGTTTCTGCTATGGATTTTCTCAGCCCCTTCCAGTATTTGGCTGGGGCCCAAAGTGGTAGTCTCTTTCCAGGTTCTGTTTTTGTGTGTCTCCCCTCTCTCCTCTCTGACGGCTTTCCATTCCTCTTCTTGCCTGGGCAGAACTTCTCTTAAATCCCGTTATCAGTGGTTTACAGCAAGCTTTTATGATCTGAATTAGCCAAGCTTGAATCTTAATATTTAAAGGGAACTTTTAGAATTTCTCATTTTCTCTTCAAAGCCCGGCTTTCACAATTATCTTGTCACTGTGGAATCAAATGCCTATTTTGGAAATTAAAAATAAATATTGAATTTTCTTTTCACTTTCCTGTGTTAAAAATACAGAGGGCATATACAATAATGTTAGTAATGCCATCTATGAGTTTGGGGTTTAAAATTTTTTATATTTTGCTGTGTTTTTGAAAACTGACATTTGTCACTTTTATATACTATAAAAGAAAAAATCTAAAAGGAGAAATTATGAAATTTCACACAATCTCATTTAAAAGTAAAATAAAAATCACAACCGAATTAATGAGAGTGTTTGAATAAGGAAAATCTTGAATATCATATATTATTGTTCTGACAGCAAAAAATCCTCATGAGCTTCTTTTTAAAATGTTGAAATATATAAGCAAGAATAAAATATTTCACATTATATGAAAAATTCTGAATAATAAACACATGTAATTTTTGTCCTAATAATTATTAGTAATTAAGGGGCAGTTTCCAATCTAGCTGCAAATAGTTGAACAGTAAACTGTTTTACTGTCCCTTAGTCAAGAAAATGAGTCATTTATTTATATTTTATAGAAGATCAATGTGAAGCAAATTTAGCCAAATTGTGGTTAACTTTGCTTGTGCATTTGCTTTGAAGAAAGTCTGGGAAGCCTCAGATTGTTTCATTCTCCTGTAAATTGATCCATTGTGCAAATCTCTTATAGTGTGGCACTTCTTTCCCTTGGAGAATTATCACGTGTGCTCTTCAGTCAGATCAATCAGTGGGAGGATAATAAAAAAGCTTCAGGTGACCACAAAGAATCCTGTGAAGATACTCTCTGAGGAACTGTGTGTGGGATGGATCAAACCTTGAGATCAAAATATTCAACAATGAGTTTATGTTAAAAAAAATACAACTTTCAATATTTCTACCAAAAAATTAGTTTTACACTATTCTTTTTGGTGAGAAATCATTTTTGTATTTTTGCTGACAAAGGTAAATTTCATAAAATTACTGTTTCATTTTAATTAACCAGTTACTTTACTTTACCCATTTCAGAATGGGTCTCTTGATATTTTTAAAGTTAGCAATTTTTATATATGGTCTGCTTTTGACCATCTTTATTGATACCCTTGCTTGTATTAGTCTAAGTGGCAGATGACTGACTGTTTCTCTTTGAGCATGTAAACTAGCATTCATTTGCATTATTTGTTCTTTTAAAAACACAGGAAATGCCTTTCAATATTGGTTTTCTTTTTTCTTTCATTTATCTTTATTTTAGGAGGCTAAGTCTTTTATAATAACCTTCTTTGGTGTTGAGCCATACTGGGTTTTTTCCCCCACTTTTTTAAGACTTATTTTTTAGAGCAGTTTTAGGTTTATAACAAAATTGAGAGGGGGGTACAGAGATTTTCTGTATAACTCTTGCCCCCACACTTGCATAGCCTCCCCCATTACCCACATCCGCCACCAGAGTAATACATTTGCTATAGTTAATGAACCTACATCGACACATCATAATCACCCAAAGTCCACAGTTTACATTACAGTTCACTCTTGGTGTTAGACAGTCTATGGATCTGAATGTGTGATGACATGTATTCATCGTTATGGTGTCACAGAGAATTTTCACTGCCCTAAAAATGCTCTGTATTCTACCTATTCATCCATCCCCCCACAAACCTCTGGCAACC
The DNA here is from genome assembly GCA_031878705.1 of Tapirus indicus. NCBI lineage: Eukaryota > Metazoa > Chordata > Mammalia > Perissodactyla > Tapiridae > Tapirus > Tapirus indicus. Next base: position 58,288,770 of record CM062931.1, read on the forward strand.
ACTGATTTTTTACTGTCTCCATAGTTTTGCCTTTCCCAGAATGTTATGTAGTTGGAATCATACTGTATGCAGCCTTTTCAGATTGGCTTCTTTTACTTGGTATGCATTTAAGTTTCCTCTGTGTCTTTTCATGGATGATAGCTCGTTTCCTCTTAGTGTTGACTAATATTCCATTGTCTGGATGCACCACAGTTTATTTTTCCATTTACATACTGAAGGGCGTGTTGGTTGCTTCCAAGTTTTGCCAATTATGAATAAAGCTGTTATAAACATCCATGTGCAAGTTTTTGTGTGGACTTAGGTTTTCAGCTCCTTCTGGTAAATACCAAGGAGAATAATTGCTGGATTGTGTGATTAGTATGTTTAGTTTTCTAAGTAACCACCAAACTGTCTTCCAAAGTGACTGTACCATTTTGAATTTCCACCAGCAGTGAATGAGAGTTCCTGTTGCTCCACATTCTCACCAGCATTTGGTGGTGTCACTGTTCTGCATTTTGGCCATTCTGATAGGTGCATACTGGTTATTTTATTAATAATTTCAATCATTCTACTGGAATGGTCTAGCTCTTTGTTTCAGTATAATGGTGATTGCTGTTTAGAAAGTAAGGATTCCACTCTCCTCTGCCTTCTTTGTCCTCTGTTTAGTGCAAACACCAGACAGCACTGTTACTCATTCTACTACTGGGTGATGCCATTGCTTGCCACCTGTCATTTAATCTTTAACATTTGGTAAAATAGACACTTTTCAGCATTTTCTGTGTGGCCCTAGTTCCCAGATACATGCCTATTTCGTTGCTATTGAATATTTTCAAAGGCTATAGAATTTGCAAACAGAGGAAGTTGGGGCTGAATTCTGGCTCCACCAATTAACATGGAAATAATATTGTGCAAGTATTTATGATATAAACTTGAGTTTATTCATCTGTAAAATTTGATTAATAATACCTACTATTTAGGGTTATTGTAAGGATCAAATGGATATTAGATAGATAGATATGGATTTAGATGGATATTGCTATAGATTACTAAAAACAATATTATCACTATTATGCTTATAATATTATAATGATTGCCATTTGTGTTGAATTTGTAACTAACCAATGGAATACTAATTATATTTTAATATTACTGAATTGTCTTCCAATTTAGAACAGTTTTGACTGAATGCTTTTTATTTGATGGGTAGTAAGGAAAACTGGAAAAAATCAACAAAACAGAGGAAAACAAGTTTTAGAGAAAGTTTAAATGAGACCGTAATCATTTACGAATGTGAAAGATTGTAACACAAAGAATAGAAACCAATGAGGAAAGACAAAAAGTAGAGAGCTTAAATTATACTGAGACAGGTAGATTAGCACAGGGATCTGGCACTGCAAGGGAACAGGAGGGTTGCATGGGGGGGACATTGCTAAGACATAGTTCTGCATTATAGCTTAAGGTAGCTTAGGTAATGGCAAGTTTCCTGAACCTCTTTTGACTATCTGTAGGCGGACCAAACTGCTTGATTTATGGAAGCTGCGGCCCCGCCGCTCTTCCCCTGGCTGCTGCGGCTCTGACTCACAGCTGCCTTCACTCTCACTTCTGCCCTATGCAGAAGGACCCCCTCCCCAAAACAGGAATATAAGAGATGCGATGGCAGAAGCGCTCAGGGCAGCTCCTCCCTTGGAGTGTGCCCGCTCTGTCTGTGGAGCGTCTCTTTCTAACAAACTTCTTACTCTTTGTACTCGTCCTTGCTGTTCTGTAAATTTTTTTTTTAAATTTTTTTTATCGATGTCTTAAGAGTTTATAACTGTGTAAATTCTTTTAGCATGCAAATGGAGCAACCTGGACCCACAGTGCAGTAACAATACCGTGAAGAATTGAAATGAGTTTTTCACAATAAATAGAAAACCGTGATTCCTAGATAAGATTATCTTATTGGCTCTATTTTTTTAATTTAATCATTGTAGTTTATTTAATCATTTTAGATAATTTGTTTTATTTGTTCACTTTTTTCGATCTTTTTATTTTATTTCAACTGACATCATTGAATGTCTTACCAAGTGATAGACATAAAGCATCATTCTTATCTTTCTAAGTGTTAGAAAATTTCTTACATGTTATATGTGATTTTTGGATCACAATTCCTGAAAAGTCGAGTCCTATAATGTGAATGGTTGTAAGTTCCTCCCTATTTAACAACTGGGGAAACATGCTTTGAATAAACACTTTACAGTTTACTTCGGGCTAATAAATCTGATCAAACTGGTATATCTACTTGTGTAAATTACTGTTATTAACAGAAAAACTAGCCATGTAAATGAAGTAATACTAAAGAGGAAATCCAACTAATTTGTTCCTATAAATTTTCAGAGATCAATATTTCAAACAACTTTTGTAAAACCAAATAGATGTAATTCTTGGTATGTCGTGATTTATTTTGAATACTGGCAGAAGGGGATGAAGTTTCATAGTTTGGCTGATAAGAGTTTTAATATTTGGGGTTAAATTTAGGAGAACCTGAAAATATGTTGTCTGCAGTGGCTGGTGATGTTGGATTGATCACATTTTTCCTATCCAGACATCCTCTTCTTTTTACATCCCGTAGGATCCTTTGAATTTCATGGGCATCTCTCATTTGGGGATCCCAATCAGACCTAAAAGAATACGAACCCCAGAGCTGTGAGTTAGAGAAGAATGAGGGAGGGAAAGAGGATGATTGCACAGCACCACCCAGGCCGTTGAGCAGGAGAGCATGCCCACTGTGACTGGTGGTCCTGGGTCTCTTGCCCCGTGTCCAGCTTTAAGCAGTCTTCCTAGCTGTGGCGGCTTGGACAAGTAGGTGACACCAGAGACCCCCTCTCCAGAGGGAGGGGAGTTACCGATTCCAGCAGAGGGCAGTCGTCAGCACTGGTATGTGTGAGGTGCCTCCTGTTGTCAAAAGTATCTCCACCTTAGCCTGGGACTCAAATTGCTCCTTTCTCGCTCAGTGGTGAGGATGTCTACTTGCCATTATTAGGAAATCTGTAAAATGCACAAATGCACACATACACACACAAACCAGGGGCTAGTGGGGATGAAGGATAAAAGAAAAAGTAAATGAACAAGGTCTGATGTCGGCCTGAATGCAGAGGCAGGTATTTTATACAAGCAATGCGAAGGCGCGCGCAGGCGTGTGGGTCGGGGAGCAGAGAGAAAGCGCGATGCTGAACTTGGACTTGTGGTGGAGACAGGGCAAGAGTTTCAAATTCAAAATCATCGTGCCCACAGCAAATTTTCAAGTAGACACCTCGTAAATATACCACCAAATATTTATACTCCTTAAAGGCAAACAATACATGTTTTCTTTCCTCAAGTAGATCTATTTTATTTTCAAAACAATTAATTTTTTTCACTTACTGTCATCAATATAAGAAGAGATTAAAAAGAAAATCAATGCTAAGTGAGTTGGATTCAATTTAGCATTTCACAATCATAAGAAAGTATGAAAGAGATCTGGTGCAATTTTTCTCCTCTAACTCCTGCCATTAAAACAAATACTAAGCTATATTCAGTGTTACTCTATGTTTTTTAAATGTGGTTGTTTTTCTCCCCATCTGCCAACCTTAAAACAGTTTCACTATAAGAAAAACAAATAGAAAAATCCTTTTACAAATCAAATATTATTTATCATGGACTTGAGGAATGTTTGCATCTTTTCCTTCTTTGTAACTAAGATAAATAATTTGTAACATGTTTTAGATTTAGTCCAGGAATTCTGTGGGACACATGAAAGGCTTCGAGATCCTCACTGACCTCTTTGAAACTCTACTGAAGAAGCAGCATGAAAAGCATCCTAAAATGAATTGAATAACCAATAAAACTTGCCATTATGAAACTGTCATTTATGTTTGTCAGCAAGGAAATGGCCTCTGAATAAATCTTACAGTGTTGAAAAGGATACAATATTAAAACTAAGAAATCAATTATATCACCTGGATGTTTCTTGGCCAATGACTATAAAGTAATTTCAGATTAGTGCTTAGGCCAGGGCTGACAGGTAAACAGGAACCTCTGGTAGTTCCTCTGTCCTTTCCAACAGCAGCTGTCAATCACCACTCGGGCACTCTTCCCCACCTGGCCCAAGGGGACCCACAGTCACACTCAATAGAGGGCTCCAGGCAGTCACTACCAATTGATCAGAAGTGGCACACAAGATGAAACCCATTCACCCTCCCATATTAGTATATCTATATAAATATTTATAAAATCTAATCAGAGGGGAAAAAAACCTTCTGTATTTGCAGGGTGCTTGTGGCTATGGTTATAGTTCTGCCTCATCTCAAACTAACAGAACATCTTCTTGAAAACTTGCTTCTTTTATTTAATGATCTCATTTTTACCCCTTCCTGGATCTGGGCTCCTGATTGACAGCTTGCAAAACAACAGGTTCATCTTTCTCCTGTGCTTTGAAAGCCATTTAAATTGGCTGTCCGTTACTGTTCTGCCTCAAAAGAAGGAATTCAGCAGTTTCCCAGATTAAATGCCACAGACACATGGCACCAGAAAATCCTTCTTTTTCACGTGTGTCCATTGTCCCAATCACTTGTAAAGATAGAAATGGGGTTCATGAACACTTGAGGTTTTTAGTTTGTTAATTTCTTCCAAACCTGGAGAAGCAAAAGAGATGAGGCATGACTGATTCTGGTTTGGCAGGATTGATAAATTGTCTTAGAATCTGCAAAACTGAATTTTAAATACAGGCTCTGCCTTCATTTATTTACTTCGTCAAATTATTTTTCAACTCCTTAATGACTTGAGTGTCAGTGAGGCAGCCTGCGGGGGCCAGTCCCCCCGCCTCCCTGAGCAGAGCAGGAGCTGGCCAGGAAAGGATGTGAGGCCAAGAAAGCACAGCAGTGACCCTTTCCTTCCAAATGTTAGAGCCTCTTAATGTTTCAGTCCCGTTAGTAAGAATGCATATAAAACTGAGAGAATCTCTAACTGGCCAAGATAAAGGAATCAATAAATATCTCCTGGTGATATTTTGGTCCTTTGCAACCACTCAGAGTGGTTTCTGTTTTCCTCATTGGACCTGGCTGATGCACTTGACTGAAATATAAAATACCTAGGATTTGCTTTTATTTTCTGGACACATTTATATGTTCTTAGAACTTATATATTATTCATGTCACTTTTGGCCATTATTTCAGAGTATTTAAGATAGAGCTATGATTTTTTGAAATATTTTAAGCTTGGGCTTTTGGCAATATTATAGAAAATGCTTTTTAGTAGCCATAAGTATTTTTAAAACAGTTGAAAGAATTGAATAAAGGTAATAAACAATTATGTTTATAATTCAATGTTCTCAATTTATTTTTAAATGCATCAAAAATAACGTGGATTGATATTTGGTTGGAAAGATTAATAATGGATAGATATTAATAAAACAAGTATAGTAAAATGCTAATAGAATCAAAATACTGAGTATATAGCTTTTTACTGTAAAATTCTTTCAACTTTGCTGTATGTTTGAAATGTTTCAAATACAATTTTAGAAAATAAATCAAATTTTGTAGACTCCAAAACAACTTGTTTTTTGACACTCAGAAGCAATGATTTAGTGTTCTTAAACAATATTTTTGCCCCTCCTAATTTGGTAAAACTTAGCAAGGATAACAAGCTTAAATATGATTTAAGCAATCTCTCCCATAAACTACCACTATTTTGTGGGTCATTAAAGGACTATAACTTCAAAATTTTGAGAGCATCATTTTAATAGTCATAAAGGCCAGATTCAGACTTCAAATGTAAAAAGTTATTATTATTCGCTTTACTATTTTTCTAAAGTAAATTATGGCTATAATTTGGGGCCTTTCCTCTTTCAAAGATTTAACTGACATTTTTACAAATGCCTACAATGTTAAATACAAGGAGCCCCATTCTTTAAGATTAGGCTATTGCCCTTGATATACTCCATTTAAGGGAGGTCTTTGCATGAAGCTTACAAGTGGAGTGTGCCAATATATAAGTCCCTAATACCTGTTGATAACCTATTTGATTATTTATATTTTACCATTGAATAGCACTTTACCATTTTAAATGTAAATTATTATGAAGCCCCATCTGCATTTAATTTTTTAATTGAGATATAATTGATATTTAACATTGTGCAAGTTTAAGGTATACAAAATATTGATTTGATACATTTATACTGCAATATGATTGCCATTGTAGCATTAGCTAATACCTCTATGAGGTCACATAATTATCATTTCTTCTAGTGATGGGAACACTTAAGATCTAGTCACTTAGCAAGTTGAAGGTTTATAATGTAGTCTTGTTATCTATAATCGCTGTACTGTGTATTAGATCTTCAGGACGTATTTATCTAGTAATTGCAAATATGTACCCTTAAACAACATCTCTCCCATTTCTCCACACCCCAGCCCCTGCTAACCACCATTCCATTCTCTGTTTTTTTGAGTTCATTTTTTGGGGATTCCACATATAAGGGATATCACACAGTATTCATCTTTCTCTGTCTGACTTATCTAACCTTGCATAATGTCCTCAAGGTCCATCCATGTTGTCACAAATGTCAGGATTTCCTTTTTTCTCATGGCTGACTAGTATTCCATTGTGTGTGTGTGTGTGTATATACATACATATATATGTATACATATGTGTGTGTGTGTATATATATGTATGTATATATATGCCATCTTCTTTATCCATTCGTCCGTTGATGGGCATTAGGTTATTTCCATACCTTGGCTATTGAATAATGCTGCAATAAACATGGGAGTACAGATATCTTTTTGATACCCTGTCTTCATTTTCTTTGGATATATACGCAGAAGTGAGATTGCTAAATGGTAGAGTAGTTCTATTTTTAATTTTTTGAGGAACCTCCATACTGTTCTCCATATGTCTGCATTTAATTTACAGGTAGTCCAAGTTGTTCACAAAATATAAGAAAGAGACGTCTGGAATACTGACGTGAGCACCATATTACTGAAGCATCAAGGCTCATTAACCTCACATGTTGTGTCTTTGTTGTTGTAAAAGTTTTGCCCTGTTTTTAGATTTGGGGCATTTAGAGAATAATGCCAACCTGATTATCATTCTCAAGTGAGCTTTCAAGAGTTCATTAAAAGTTAAGAAGAGAACAGCATGCTCTTGGAAACAGCTATTTTTAACAGCACCAAATTTGAATTCACCTACTTTAAAGCTTTTCACTGTTTTTAGAAAATATTTCTATCAATAATTTTTAGATTATAAGTCTATTGAGGTCACAGTTTATAGACTCATATCACAATGCTCTGACATTTTTGCCTCCAGACTGAATCCATGAGAACCAAATTCTTTCACTTCAAGAGCAGCCTAAATAGAGAAGCAGAGTATATAGGTTTGCTCTAAACAAAGAAACAAAAACCCCAAAATATTCAGTTTAATTGGGAGTCCACAAATATGTATAATTATGCTTTGATTTGATAAATGGTTGCTAAGTATTTTTGCCATAGGAAGACTCACTTTGTGGCCAACAGCTCCTTTTAAAAGTGAAAGTGTAAAATGCCACTAAAAAATAAAATCCTACAACATTGGGTCTAATTCTGTGTTGAATTTAAACAAAAAAATTAAAAAGTCCTTGAAAGCTATAACATCTTCTTAGTAATTTAGCTATATCACAAACAATATATTTTTAAATGGACTTACGTATAATTTTATTAGTAAAAATTTATTTAGAGCAATACTGGAAAATATTTCTAAAATCACCAATGCATTTAAGAATAGTTATCAGACAAGAGAATGCAACATTTTTGAAATATCATGTCTGGAACAGATCACAGATCTCGCAGTTCTTGTTCGCTTTAGCAGGAATGTCCTTGCATCTCTTACTTCTCCAGCCACTCCTTACTCTCAGGTGCCAGCATGGCAGTCCTTCTAGGTCAGCTATGCTGTTTTTTTCCTCCAAATATAGCACGCTGTAGCACTTACTACAATGTTTACTTGTGTATTTTCTCCACTAGAATCTAAGCTCAACTTGGGCAGGGATTGTTGTGTCCAATGCTTACTCGTTGCTGTTTGTAGCTCTCTGGCAGAGTCAGTGCTCAGTGAGTTGGAACAGCTGACTTCCCCTCTGCAGCCTTCCTCTCTAAGGGTCCTTCTAAGGCAGTTCAGCATTTCAGTGGTCTTGAAAGGGAGTAAAATAATTTTTGGGTCCCCTCCTCCTTTCTTTTTTCATAATATATGTGTTTATTTGAAAAATCATGATGGAGTCAGTCTAGGTTTATTATTTGAAGTCTTTCTGTATCTGTCAGCAGCCCTTCGGGAAGCAGATGGACGTGTGAAGGGTTTCAGTGAAGAGAGTTTCAAGAAGGGGCTATTGAGACGTGTGGGCGGGGTCAAGGGGAACAGCCTGAGACGGGAAGCACTCAAGAACTAGTGTTAAAGAAAAAACAGCTGGACAGTAGTTAAAGCAGCAGAACCAGATTTTATTCAGGAACTGTTGCAATAGAGGAGGAGCAACCTCGGGATAGAACTGGGCTCAATTCTGAATATACCATGAACAAGTGGGAACATATAGCCGAGGAGCAGGCTGGGGGTCAGTGGATGGAAAATTGCTAAGAGGTAGAAGAGGAGTATTTGGCTAAACAAACTCAACAGGATTCTTGCTGAAAGTGGGCTAGGGTGATCACATATCACCTGGGGGATGGTGGGGGATAAGGAATTTGATCAGATATCAAGGTGCGTAGATATTGAGGATGGGGGGTTCTCTGTAAACTGACTCAGCAGAACTCTTGCTAAAATTGGGCAATACAAAGATGGACACAGAAGTCCAGAGGTTGAGGCCTAGTTGAGAAGAGGGTTCAGAGGAGCCTGATCACAGTTTGATGAAGGAGAGCGTCTTTGTCATTAGCAACAGAGAGACGCTGTCCCCACCCCTAACCTGAAGAGGCAAAGGGAAGGAACACATAGGTAGGGCTTACAGAATGCAGCCACCGCCAAAACTGTGTCCAGTAAGGAGGGAGCTGGGCATGGGGGGAACTGGGGAGTGAGAATGAATACCCCAATTGGCCAACCCAACCTGAGGCCAGTAAGCAATGGAGCCCGAGTGTAGAGGTCAGTCTCCTGGGCAAAGGGCAAGGCAGAGGAGGGCTGACAGAGACGGGAGGGGTCAATGGGGAACAGTCAGCCCATGCTGTAACTGGCAGATGCTTTTGACAAATCATAAATTCCCTCTCAACTTATTTTCTCATCAATAAAATGTCAACAATAAAACCTAATTCATAAACACAAGATTAAAAGAAAAAAAAAGATGTAAGTCACTTAGGATATATTAGTCCCTATAATTTCCTTGTTCTTGGTGTTCTGAGTATGATCTGAGTATAAAAATTTGAATCTCTCAGGTTCCTAAACTTTGAACTTTCTTCTGATTTGAGAGTTAATATGTAAGTTGAATATATCAAGAATGGGCTGAAGTAAAAGATATGGCAATGTAATTAAAGCAGAAGAAATTTACTTTGGTGAATGTAAAATTTTGCTGTGCCTAGCCTACGAGAAAGAGAAACTTGTGAGTAATGGTGGTGACTGCGTATGCAGCACGTGTGTACATCTGCATGTTTGTGTGGCAGCCCTGTTTGAGCCTGTGCTCAGACCCACGTTGGCTCTTCAACTCTGAGAAAGTTACTTAATATCTCTGTGCATTAATTTCCACATCTATGTAAATGAACATAACAATATTGTATGTTGTAGAATAATATGAGGTACACAAGTTAAGTTCTGAGAAGAAGTCCTGGGGCATAATAAGCATGTATTAAATTTTAGTATTATTACAAGGATAGGTAATAATATTAATGCATGTATAATGTTATATATTTACCCATGGTTATTCAATTACAATTAAGATTGTTTTGACTAAAGGATTAGCTGACAATGACTATAACCAGTGACCAAAAGGTCATGTTTTTGTTTTTGTATAGCCTATTTGAACTGATCATCTGATGGATTATATTGGCATTGGTCTTGAAACAAAGCTGAAATGGAGTTTAAATCACATCTTCTTGGACTGACTGTGCTCTACAGAAACTTTCCTTCCTAGCACCACGTCTGCATTCTATATCCAAATATCTCAGGAACTCCTTTAGTTAAGTATTTTCTGTTAGAGCGAGGTACAATCATTTGTGTATATCTGTATGTGTTTGTATTTGGAAGAGAAAATATTTCAAATATACAAAATTTATTATTATAAAAATTCATACTCAGTGAAAAAACAAAAGAGTTTATTTTTACCCATATTGGGTAAAAATAACCATATAGTTGTTACTCATGTAGTTGTTTCCAGTTTACATGTTCAATTAATATAATCCAATCAAACAGGCTAAAGAGTAAAATATAATTTCATGTAAGTATGAGATGAATTGAGTAATTAAACTTACAAATTATTGAGAAATAATCTTTGTTCTTATTCAAAATAAATCCATCAAGTCATTATAATCGCATTAACTAGTAAATGGAAGAATAAAATTGGGTGAGTTATTTTTAGGAAGAAACCCAGCAGGGTAAGGACTGTAAGAGATTAGTTACTCTGACCCCCACCCCCACCTCCCCTGTGACTGAGAAAGGCCTGCTCAGGCCTCAAGACGGGGCTGACACAGGGTAGGATGGCCAGATTGGGTCAATACTCTGGAGATCTGAACAGAAAGGTTAAACGCCTCAGGGGCAAAGATGCTGTGCAAGAGGAAGGCTGTGCGGAGATGCAGGAAAGTCAAGTCACAGAGAGGAGCAGAGCCAAGAGCCCAGGCAGCCTTGGAGGCAAAGAATGCCTGCAGATCTTCTAGTTACTCTGAGGCCGAATGGTACCTTCTGTACTTGAGATCCATGAGATTTTCATGTAAAAAGCTCTTTTTGTACTTGAGTCAGGGTCGACTTATAACTTTCCTGTCCTGAGGCACTTCTGACTTCATGGTCCCCTTCCTCCATTAAAATAAAAGAGCGAGCCAGCCCTCGTGGCTTGGTGGTTCAAGGTCCGTGCTCTCACCACTGTGGCAGTTTCGTTTCCTGGTCACAGAACCACAGCACCCATCTATGAGCCATGCTGTGGCGGTGGCTCACATTCACACAGAAGAACTAGAGGGACTTATGACTAGGATATACAGGCGTGCACTTGGGCTTTGGGGAGGGACAAAAAAAGAGGAAGATGGGCAACAGATGTTAGCTCAGGGTGAATGTTTCCCTGCAAAAAAAAGAGAGAACTATAACCCAAGTTAGATTATATTCATTTTTCTCCTTCCGATTTTACAAGAAATTAAAACATTCCCGCAGGCCCCGCGCCCTGTGCCTCCTGTGCCTGGTGGCCAAGTCTACCGTTGACCTGAACTTCCTTGCGTGTATTCCTGTCCCCTGCCTCATGTAGTCCCTACCCAAGAAAATGACGTTCTCCAGTGAGACTTCTAAAGGGCTCATTTCATGGATACATTCAATCCGTAACATTAGCAGAAGCTTGGATCATCTTACATCGTTAGATTTTTAAAACACAAAAACTAAAGATACTTCTAATTAAAGAGGGCTAGCATTTAAAAGATCTGAACCACTGACATCTGTGCTGAATATTTAAAAAATATTTTGAATTATTTCAAGAATAGCTAACTAAGAACAAGATAATGGCTTACTCTTGGTACATATCAGATTTGAAGCTTCATTTGATTTCATTTTTTAAATAGTTCTGTCTTACCAAAAATTAAGTGAATATTTCATACTTGCAAATGGTATCTTAAGAACTTCTGAAAGTGAGTTTTTTTTTAAGAGCTTGATTAATGTCAATGCCTATTATCAATCTGTACCTAATGTCATTTCCTACTTACTAGCATTGAAATCAGAAAAAAAATCATTATACTTCACTGTTGGCACATATACTGGGTTTTTGATGAAAGGAAATGCATTCTGCATGCACCCTTTTAGTAAGGATTTGTTTAAAATGTAGGTTGTTCTACTTTAAAGCTCAATGCTCTGGACATTTTGAACCTTTTGCTTCATTAACTGCATTCATTCTAAAATACCTTTCAATTTAAAACAGGAGATAATTGTAATACCTTGAAGCAAATGAGATGTTATTGCAATAATTAAATCTAAAATGAGATGCAGATACTTTAGACCTGCTGCTGTTTCAACTAGTTAATAGCAAATAACACTTCCATTGGTCACAGGGATTTCTTTCTTTTTCCAGTGGAGATGGAAGGCTGCATACTAATCGTATTCTAATGTGTTTTACAAGAGGTAAAATGTGTGTTAAGCTCTATCACACTATTTTAAATTAATTTAACTTTGCAGAAATTATAGTAATTACATGACATGAAGCTTTCATCCCATACAAATATGCATCAGATTTAAGAAAATAATTTTACATAACAATAAGATTACTTGAATACTAAGTGCATGTTTTTGCACTAATGACTCTGTTGTTAGAATCAGGGGGCTTTTTGTTAGCTCTCTCAAGCTTCTGAAACTTTCAGTGTTGAAAATGTGCCTCAGCATTTCAGCTGGAGGTGCGCAGCCTGTCGACAAGGTGGGGTGCGCGGACGGCTGTGCCAAGAGGAGAGAGCAACTGTTTTCTCCAAATAGTGTGATTTCTTTGTGGGGGTCAGGGAAGGAATATCATTTCCATCAAGGACACAGCTCCTGTATTAAATACTAAACTGGGATAAATTATTTGTGTCAAAGTACATATGCAAAAGGAAGTTTCTGTTTATAGAAATGACCTAAATATACTATTTCTCCGGAACAATTACTTTAGGTAGATAGGTTTCTCTTTCGGTGAGGATTATTATGCTCTTTGGTGTCTGAGAAGCTGAAAACCACTATATTCTTCTTGCCCTTCCTTTTAGTTCTTGCCCATGTTGCTTCTTATTGCTTTTCTCTTAAATTTTACTTTTAAATAGTAATAGTAATAATAATAATAGCTGACACATATTACCACTTATTGCACACTTACTGGGCGCTGGACACTGTGCTCAATGCTTTGAAAGATTATTGCCCTGAATCCTCGCAATCCGTAAACCTGTAAAGTGAATGTTCTTATTATCTATATTTTATAAGCAAAGAAACCAGAAACACCAGTGGTGGCTGACTTGCCCGAGGTCCCACAGCCGTTTAGTAGGCGGCCAATTTGCCTGCCCTGGAGCTCCTGCTCTCAACTCCTCCCTCACCCGGAGGTGGCAGGGGCTGGCCCTGGAGCTGGGAGGAGAGGATCATCCAAGACAGAGGCAGTGTTTTTAAAAAGTGTTCTGAACATGCCCTTAACCTCGGCTCTTGGAAGAATCCGGGAGCCCCCTTCCCTGGACGCTGGTTTGAGCACTTCCACTCCGGCGGGCTCCACCGTTCCTTCGCGACTCTCGTCCCCGGGGTTCCCAGGCGTCTGCTCCTGCCCTCCTTGCTAACTTCTGTGTTGAGTTTGGCGTTTCTCAGTGGCGAGCGCCGTCTGTTCTTTGGGTGTATCTGATCCCTCTTCTGGTAGCTGAGGTGCTTTTGCTGAGTGTGTAAAGAACCAGCTTCCCTTTCCTACAGCGACACTATTTGTGTAATATTCCTAGTTGAAGGCAGAACCCTCTCTCCTTCTGGCACGAGGCACTTGAGAGGATGGACAGGAAAGTGTACTTAGGTACCACCCTGGCCCTGCAGGATGCATCTCTGCTGACCTTCCTCAAGGCAGTACCTGAGCTCACACCGCTCGTGGTGGAAGGGCAGCCCTGGCCCCTATCTAGTTTCAGAGCCTCCCACTTGGGCATAACTATGACTCCAGCGTTCCCCATCCCTCCTTACCTGGGCTTCAGCTGGCTGGTCTACGTGGAAGTTGGACTCCTGAGGGTGACGGTCTCAAATCTTCCTCAGTTCTTTCCTCCCACAGTAGTTTTCTTTCTGCGACACAGTAGTTTTCTTTTCTTCCTCTTTCCCTTCCATCTCTTGAAATAAATAAAAGACTTTAGTGGGCAAAAGATAACTACTCTAGTTCCCGTTATCCCTTTTTACCCCGCAATCCCCCCAGTAAGTCTCCATATGTGTCTGAACATTCTTTTTCTACCCAGGCCAGGTCTCTTCATCCTCATGGAATGAGAGTGATTGATGCTACCTTTATCTTTCCAGATCTCGGGTCGACAACTCAAGACCTTATTTCGTTCCTCTTGCCAAAGGTGTGACCTGCTTGTATCTCTCTCTCTCACCTATTATGACGTTGTCTTTGTCTTGGACTCCTTTCCCCTCCATAACACTGGAAATCCCTGTAATTTCTAATCCCTCTTTTACATGTTTTCAAAAAGAGCCCATAAAATAATTTATATTTTGTATGAATTTTATGGTTAGTTCATAGGAAAGCAAACAGAATTTGCAGAATTAGCAAATAATGAGAATTATGGAAATGCCAGTCCTCTGAAGGCTTAATTCAAAGTGAAACAGGAGCTTTCCAATATTCCCCGGGATGACCTTTGACTGCATGGTGTTCCCCTGCCAGCCTCTGGTTTTCCCCTCAGGACTCAGCCAGCCCAGCAAATCAGATGAGATTTTAGCCCCAGGAAACGTGAGGTTGACCGGGCTGCTGGGTCAGCTGTTAGCCCCCTCGTTCAGAGAGTGCTCGCTGCCCACTTCTCTTTTCATTCTCTGTGGCCACTCTGATGGATTAATTCATGCTCATGGCTTCAGTCACCACCAGCTTACATCTGCACAGTTACCTCATCGCATGACCCAGAGAAACATGTTTCCTGCCTCTTAGTAAGTTAAACCTAATTAGCATGAAAACTTTTTGAGAACTAAGACTGCGAAAATACCTTATCTACCTAATGAGGTAGGGTTGGAAGGAGTGGCTTTTAGGGGAACAAAATTTGTTGGGAAGATATAGTTTTAATGTGACTGTATCTGAAAGATTCTATCTGTTCTTGGCTTGAAATACTATGCTGTGGAAACAAAGGATAACTCCAGGGTAAATATTCTTAGTAAGAATTAAAGCTCCAAGAATAGTGACTGAGGCCAAAAAATATTATTAATAAATTTATTGACTTCCAAAGAGCACTGAAATTTTTATGAAACAGAAGTTGAGCAGAGACTTCATTTATGTGTCGGACATCATTATTTTGCAACTTATCTGAGTTCAGCAGAGATAAAAATCCTTTAAGAAGTAAAGAGGCAGCAGTTTTGGGTGCCTATGAATGCGAAGGCAGAGGGTGTAGCTCTATTAGCAGTTTTGGTGTCGAATGGACATCACAGGCATTTCAGTAGCTACTATTTCAAATTCATTTAAAACTCATTTTTTTTTTTGCATTTTAATAGCTTTGCTTCTGACACTAGAATGCAAATGTGAATTTTTGCCTCTAGCATATTTTATTCGCACCTTGTCAAAGTCACTGGGAATCCATCCTTATAATAGTACCCTGCGCTTTTCAGAAATCAGGAGAAAGAACTTAGGGGTAAAAGTGAGAGGGTGTGAGAAGAAGGAGTCTTAGGAAAATGAGGACAGAGACAAAGAGAAGTATAGGAAGGATTAGGGGAAAAGGAGACATTGGAGAGAGACAAGAGAAAAACATGAGAGGGGCATTCAGTCAATGATGACTTAGGATGTTTGGACCAGTTGAATGGATTTTGCTTTCTCCCATTTACGTGGATAATAAGCATTGTCAGCGCCTGTCACTGTCATTTGGAATACTCACTATGTAACAGGGACACTCCTTTCTTCCTTGGAAGTAGCTTGCCAGCTATCATTTTCAGAGTTCAAAGTTTTGCTGTTTTTAAAATAAATCTTATTGAATACTGATGGTTTTGCTAATGGAGGAAAGATTTTTTTTTGATAAATTCATTTTATAACTTTACAGAAATTGATCAATTTCTTATATGTGCTTAAATACCTCTGACATTCAAATGCTGGCAGAAAATCTTTTTCTTGTTTTGCTCTTGATTTTGGATTATTCAGGCTGCCTTGTGTCAAAATAGCTGAAGGTTATACTTTGAATCAGCGGATATTTTGTACTTCTCAGCCTTTTCTTTCAAATCGAACTCAGGTTTATGGTCTAATTAGGGATAACATATGGTGTGAACAGCAATAACAAAATGACACTTTGATGGAAACAAAAAGGCTCAGAGGTAAATGGATTAGGCACTTTCCCACGGTTTTCAATTTTTGTGAGCCAGTCCTTCAGAGAATGTTGTTCTGAATCACATAATCAGAGCGCCCACCATTTGTCTACCTGCACCACTGCCAACACCGTCTACTGCATACCTGGAGGATTCCAATGTCCCTTTTAACTGGTATCCTGGAGTTCTTGTCTTTAAATGCGTAGGTATATTTTACATGGTGACAGAATTATTCCAGAGCCATTTTGCCCAGTGGTCTTGACCTCTGCTCTGTTTCTGCCTTCCAGTCTCTCTGGCTGTATGTGCTTTCTGAATCAACTGGAAATTTTTTAACTTTACCTTAACATTTCCATTTGCTTTGCCAGTTTACTTCTGCTTTCATTTCCCATGGTGAATCTTCCATTGCCAACATTCTTGTTAACAGGTTGCCTTCTCTGTACCCCTATGTTACAACATAACCCCATCTTGTATCTTTTCTTTAGACTGAACTCTCCAAGAGTAACAAAGGGCAACTCTACTCCTTTCAGTTATTCACATGGCTCTCTCTCTCTCTCTCTTTTTAATGTAAAAGAGAGAATGGGAAAAGTGCAGGCATGAAGTCCTTTAGAAGACAAGGGAGCATGGGATCCAGTTCACAAGGGGAAGAGTTGGCTGAAGGGACATATCTATCTTTAAATCCAAGTTAAAATTTTATTTTATTTAATTTTATTTGCTGAGGAAGATTAGCCCTGAGCCAGCATCTGTGCCTATCTCCCTCTATTTTGTATATGGGATGCCGCCACAGTATGGCTTCATGAGCAGTGCGTAGGTCTGCTCCTGGGATCCGAACCTGCAACCCTTGGGCCACCAGAGTGGAGTGCGTGAACTTAAATACTACGCCACTGGGCCAGCCCCTTAAAATTTTATTTTTACACCTAGAAAGTTGAAATATCTCTTATCCCAGGATAATTTATCTATATATGTCTATTAGTTACATATACAGTTAATAATCAATGTTATGTAATCATTATATAGGTAATATTGGTTTTTTATCAAATTTATATTATAATGATAAATAAGACAATATTTATACTAATTGTTCATTAATTATATATATTATACATTTAAAATATAATTAACATATTTATATACAAGGAACATTATGGAGCAATTTCTATTCCTTAGAAGCTCAGTAAATACTTGCTAACTGTTGTTTTAAAAGTGTATATTTTGGCTATCTACAATCTAAACACTTTGCACCTATGTTCTTGTCTGCAAAATGTAAACAGTTGCTTGGGCATTTCTGTAAAATATTTAAATGCCTTGGTGGTTTTACTTTGTACTTCAGGCTCTAATTTATGATATAGTCTTTTGAATTAAAAAAATAAATTGTTAATTATATATTGTTTTCAAAAAGTGTTGAGCATTCATCAGTGTTGTCTGTTAATAACCTAGTCATCATTTTTAATTCCAAAGGACAAGAACACATAGAGAAAACATATCCAGCAGAATGAGTAGTTATTCAATTATGCAAAGAGTTTCTTGTCAAAAGGTTGCTGCATGAATTATCTGTTTCCTTCCCCTCAGGTCTGTCGTCGCGCTCTTGTCAGTGTTGACGAAGGTTTTATCACCATAAGGTGGTAGTGGGATGGCTGATGCTCAGGTGTGCTAACCACACCTCGGCTCATTCGTTTATTTTACCTAATAGACAATCTGGAAAATAATGACGAAAAATACTGATCAGGTAGGAAAACACAGCAAGACTGAATGTTCTGTGTACCACAGTACAATTGGCCTTTTGAAAAATTGTTTTGAAGGTGTTTCAATTTAAAATGTACATGTAATCAGGATAAAGGGGAAAACATTGAAGAGTTTAGAAAATGGCAGGCTTGTGGGAGTATACATTTTATAGTTTAATACATGGCATGTCTTAGGTATAACAATGAGCCATTTCAAAGAGAGGGGGAAATATAAAAACATTGGGGTTTTTTTTTGGTCTTAAAATGTGTTCTATTATAATGTAGTAAGTGTTTAAAAATATATAGGCTTTGAATTTAGATCTGAATTCCCTTCTCTTTCCTGACACTTCCAGCTTTGAAAAGTTGGAAAGTAAATTCTCAAAAATTAAGTATTCTCATCTGTAAGATAAGGTTACTGTGACCCACATCCCATTTCAGGTTGTGAGGAAAATCAAATGAGTTAATGCTTATAAAATGTATTAGCAAAGTGCACAAAATGGTAGTTATCTTTATCATCATTAAAGTTCTGCATCAAATAATTGGCTTTTATTTATGGCAAAATAGAAAAGAGCTTGAGGCTATTTATTTCATGGCAAAGGGCAGATAGTAGGGTGGAACTATAGTCTGATAAGAAAATAATTGGAAAGTACTTTCATGTTAATAACCATACAGTTCTATGTAGTGAAATTACATCAGAGACTTAAATGGATTGCTGGGGAGCATAATAGCTTCCATAAGCTTCTAGTTGGTAGCTCTGCGGATTCTTTAGCACATGTCTGGTCCTTATTTTCATCCTGCTTCTGTGTCTCTTCTACATAGGGGCTTATGAAGAAGTAAGTTTACTGATGTCTGTCAAGCACCAGTTATCTGTGAGACCTTTTCACTTTTTCTTTCTTACTTCACATGATAATATTTTTCATTGGTAATATTAGATCCTTTGTAATAAATGAACAACTGAGGAATTGGAGAAGGTAATGGCTTTCCTACAGTCATGGGACTAGTAAGTGGTGTACCTGTGCTGGAGCCATAGCTCATTCTTCTACTAGCCTTCCAAGCTATTTCAAAGATTCCTCTTTGTCCAGCCTTCTAAATTTATAAAAGGAAGGGAGAAACTTTAGGTTAATGTGTGGGTGGCTAGTGTACTTTGTTTCAAGCATCACTCCATGCTTTACATAAGTCATGTTAAATCTCACCAGAACTCTATAAATCAGCCATTTTATTCCCATTGGTCTCCACTAGGACACTGTTGGCTATGATTAGCAGAAAATAACTGAACTCAAAATAGTGTAATAAAAAAAAAGGAAGCTATTTTACGTAACAATGTGTCCAAAAGTAAGAAAAAGAATGGTTAATGGGCTGATAACCCACAGGCTCAACTCTTCTTTCATGGAATGTGTATGTTGTTGAGTGTGTCTGTGGCGGGATGTTGGCAGAGCTTGGGATTAAACCTTTATGGACTAAGTGCAAAGCATTTTATGTGCATTATCCCATCAGGATTGGTATCACTAGATTAAGTAAATAAAGAAACTGAGATACAGCTAGGTCAATTAAGTTGTTCGGGGTTACACAAATCATAATTGGTAATCTGAGCATTCAAAAGCAAATTTTTCTGATTTTAAAATCTGTGCTTTTTGAGGGCCAGCCTGGTGGCATAGTGGTTAAGTTCGCACACTCCGCTTTGGTGGCCTGGGGTTCATAAGTTCAGATCCCGGGGGCAGACCTACGCACGGCTTATCAAGCCATGCTGTGGCAGGTGTCCCAAATAAAATAGAGGAAGCTGGGCACAGATGTTAGCTCAGGGCCAATCTTCCTCAGCAAAAAGAGGAGGATTGGCAACGGATGTTAGCTCAGGACTAATCTTCCTCACCAAAAGAAAAAAAAAATTCTATGCTTTTTTCCATTGACCACACCACCATTCTTCCATTAAAATACCTTGGGAATACCTGGGGATAATCTATTCATCTTCTTCACAGATTTTCACTTGCTTGTTTTGTGTGGATATGTATATGTTTAAAGGGACTATGTATGTAAGTAGTACAATCTAGTTGAGTAGATTTGAAATATTATCTTACCTGATCCATTGCAACTTCTTAGTATGTCCAAGGTCATGAAAGAACCCTGAAGATATTAACAGTCTCCTAAAGTTGTGGATCCATGTTATACAGTCCTGTAATACAAGCTGCATTTTTTATATTTATTTGTACATGCTAAAACTTGTGTCACAGCCTACTTTTGCTTTCTTTCCTAGAAGTGTAGTCAGCCAACTCATTCCAGCCCCCAGAGCTAGCATTTCTTCCTAACTCCACCTTCAGTGACATCACACTGATAGCTTGAAGTCACTCATGGTACAGGTATTTACACCACAGAAATTGGCAAACACTACAAATGAGAGCTTCCTCCTTCCTCCCTTACCCACCTCTCACCTTGTGCTGCCCCAGGAGAACCAGTTGTTAAACTTTTCCAAGCCCATGACTGCTTTTAACTCTTTTACTAGGAAGTTTGCTGAAGTATTTGGGAGATTTGTGAAGAGCCTGCATCTAAGCAAAATATTTTGCCCTCCTGTTCCCTAGAGATAAGCTCTGACTTTTGGAAGTGATTTACTTTCTCTGAGCCTGTAAACTTAAGATTCAAATATTTTTCTTTATTGTACAACTTATTAATTTTATCATGTTCTTTATTTCCATGAAGAGACCTTGTGATGGTACTGGCTTTCTTCATCTCTCACTTAGGTGCTTATCTCCCTACAGGGGCTATTCAGCAGTTTTCAAGTTCTATCCAAGAATGTTTTGTGTGAAATGACCATCTTTTTCAAAAAGTGCCACTATATTTTATAACATATTTATAAATAAATTGCTTCAATTTGCCATGAACAACCTTTCAATAAAGGACAATCTTTAAGGGAATTTTTCCTTCTGCCATATCAACAGTTTTAAATGTTAAGTATGCACAGCTCTTAAGCAATGGATCTGTACATAATTCGCAGCATTTTATAGTAATTCCAAGTTTAGAGCCCCAGTTATAGATGCTTATAGCACCAATTCAAATTACACTCAATGAAAGCCTTGGCATTAAAACGTGATGTATTTTAGAATGCCACATCATAAATTCTGGTCTCGAAATGTCTTAGATATTCAAAATGATGAAAATAAAAGTTATTTTATAGCAAGTCTTCTGAATGCGTGAGGTAAAACATGAGTTTTAGGGTAGATAGTGCAAGGTAATGCATTTAGGGAAAAGTGGTTCTACTTGTAAGTCACTTGGGTCTAAGAGCTCTTGTACTGGGAAAGGGCTGGACGCAGCAGTTTTTTTAAGAAATTCATGGGCTTCTGTTGATTAGGGAGGTCTTCACATCACAGCCATACTTAATGAGGATGTAAAAATTAGCCTAACATTTTTCTTATGATTTCATAAATTAATACAGCCATAGTGTCTGTCTGCTATGTTATGTAAACTTTATCGATATATCTCAAGAAAGAAATGTGGAGAAATTCCACTGGACAGGTGTTTTGATCAAGCAAATGTGAGGCAAGGGATGTGGGTGCGAATAATTGTAAGGAGTTATATATTTCATTCCAGAAAGCTGAGGCCTGGGAAGGGAAGTAACTGAAGTATAAAAACTCGTCAGTGGACTGATGTGGTGAATACAGGTTCCTTCGGTGAATTGAAGGAAGTTAGAATGAGGAGGGACTTCTTGAAACCACGTAAACAGTGTGCAGTAAACTTCTGGAGACTTACTTGGAGAGAGGATAAAGGCTGAAAACAGGCTCCAAATAATTCTAAGATTCTTCAGCCTGACGCAAACGTTCAGCCTGTTGCAAGTGTTAAAACTCTCTGGCGCGTCCTAAGTGATTTAGGAAATGTGTGTGGCCACGTTTTCACCCGCGTGTGTCAGTGGTTCTTAGGTGTTCATGTGCCTCAGATCACCGCAGTACTTGCTCAACGTGGAGATTTCTCAGCACTACCACAAATCTTCTGAATTGGAATTTCTGGTGATTGGGGCCCATGTATCTAAATTTTAACAAACACCAGAGATGATGAAGCTGAGGCATGGGCCACTTAGAGAAAACCTGCTCTCTGTCACTGTTGAGAAAGAACATCCTAGTGTATGTTCAGAGAGCATGATGGCCTCCTCCTAGAATATGTTCTGGGCTCCTGTCAGCTCCAGTGACAAGGATCTGCCAATGACTCATTGAACAAGTCCCATGCTGTTAAACCTTTTGTCTTTTCTCAAGTTGTTTCCTCTTGCTGAAATTCCCTTCTCTTCATGTTTACTTATTGAGGTCATACTCATCTTTCAAGACCCATTTCATATCTCCCCTCCTCTGGGAAATCTTCCCCAGTCAAATCTCTCTCTCAACCCTGTGTTTCCAGAAGACACTGAGCATATTATATCATTTGTCACAGTGTATCTTGCATCAATATAGAGTTTTTGCCTATTATGAGCGTGCTTATCTATCAACTAGAGCAGGGTTGGCAAATTCTGGTCTATGGGCAGAATCCAGCCCACCGCCTGTTCCGTTAATAATGTCTATGGAAACACATGTCCCTTCAATTACACGTTGCTTAAGACTGCCTCTGCACTGTAACAGCAGAGTGGAGTAGTGGCGACTGGGACAAATGGTCCTCAAAGCCTGAGATGTTTGCCATCTGGTTCTTTAGAGTTTGCCAACCCCAAACTAGAATGTGTGCTTATTGTGGACTAATTATGTATTAGCAAGTAATAGGATGATCTGTAGAGATTTGGTACCTGTAAGTTATCTAAAATAATTGGTGAAAGAATGAAGAAACAGTTGGGAAATACATGTTTATCACAACATTAAAGGAAATATAAACGCTTTTTTGTAATTCTTGCCTTGGTTTGTTTTTGTATCCCTCTCCTTGATGTTATTCATCGCTCCAATAGAGCTTTCTGTGATGATGGACAGCGTCTCCCTCTGTGCTGTCCAATGCGGTAGCCACTAGGCCCACGTATGTGTTGAGCACTTGACATGTAACTAGTGTGACCAGATAACTGAATTTTAATTTAATTTTATTGTAATTAATATAAAATTAAGATATTATCGCTAATGGATACCACATTGGACAATGTAGATAGAGGAGGAAATAGATTTATAAATAGTTGCATCTAAAGACAAACAACATGGAGTGAGAATCAGAGGGAGAGAAAAATTAATGTAACAAAATCTATGAGAGAGCCCTGATGCCTCTGTTTTGTTAATAGTTATGCACTGGAAAGAGTGGTAACCCCTAGTTATAGTTTGGCTGAGTACTCTAAAGTTTGGATGTAAAAAGTTAGAAACCAATTCCAAAAGTTAGACTGAAATTCTTATAAGCTTTTTTCTTAAGTTTCCTTTTTTTCTTATGCTCTTCCAGTATTTGCACTAATGAATTGACATCAATTCAAAGAGTAAATAGTGCCAAGTTAAAAGTGAAAGAAGGAAATTAGAGACTCGTCAAGATTCACATGTAAATTCTTCATGTGAGTTTGCATTGCTGAGGTTGGACATGGAGTCACCATAAGGGACAGAAGAGAAGTGGGGAGAGATGGGCTGAGGGCTTTGGGTGCGTCATCACTGGAAGTGAAAAAGTGGAAGGCTTTTGTGTTTCCGCAGCTTATTTGTGTGATTATCTTCGCTCCACTGTGTTTACTGAACTTTAATTAAACTTCCTGTGCACGTGACATATTTGATAAGAATCCTACAGCTGTAGAAAAGGGCAGATTCAAGGAGTTGGTTGTGAATGGATATGTTTAAACCTACCCACCTGCTTTGGGGCAGAAACCAGAGACCTAGCTAGTATATGACGAAATGGAGGAGGGTGGAAGGGAAGTTTCTGATGTTACCCTGCAGAGTCTGGAGAGCAATAAAACACTCATTGAATATTTTGTTTCACCAAGTTCTTAACATTGTCCTGTCAACCAGTGTAGACAAAGCCCTGATTAGCAAGATGATAATGATCTTTTTTTTTTTGTAGTAGTGATTTTAATGTCTTAAGTACTTATTTTAATACGGTGTTCAAGCTTTCTGAGAGTTTCTCTTTTTTAAAAACGGCTGAGGCATCCACCTAAATTGTCACCTCAATCTCAGTATGATATCTGTAGGTATGGGTAACTCTCTCTATAAGTATAGATCTTATATATTATATAGAGAGACAGATCTATAGCTGTATCATTTGATATAGATATTTAAAAGATATTTGTTTGTATATTTAAAATAAAGTGTTCTTGTCACCTCTAAATTGCCTAAGCAGAATAAAAGAAGGGAAGACCGTGCTTTAAATGAATCTATGTGCCGAGAGAGGTGGCCACCCATGATTCTAGGTGAATTCTCCTTTTCCAGTGTGAAGATCTTTAAATGGAGGAGAGAAGAATAGGGCAACTTGAGTAAACTTTTAGAAATATAGATTAAGCATCTCTTTAACTTATATTTAATTTATTAATGTAACTACACAATAACATTTTATATATATTAAATATTTTTTCTTCACTCACATTTTATGAAACCACTTTCCTCATTCTTTTCGTATGCATTTTGCACAGCTGTGACTACTTCATCACTAGGGTTCTTTTTTGACTTACATAATGCACATTTACAATATCATCACTTCCTACCAAATTATTTTAAATACAGCACTTTTTGAATCTATGTATGATTTTATTCCAAGCCACAAATATTCATTTCGATGACTTGAGGATTTAAAAAATTGATCCTGAGGTAAATGTTCATAGGGGCCACAAAACATCATCGCTATTTAAAAGGCAAAGTTATATTGCTTTGAATAATGAATGAATCTGTCTTAAATTTCTTTCTCTTTTTTGTTTTAGTTGAATCTATCAGGCTATTTCTGTTCCCAAACCGTCATTGCTTGAGATTATTTCAGGCTGATATGCGTTCTCAAATAGCACTATTTTGAAAAATAAATTGACTAGAGATTGCCCCATAAGAGAGACACTGTGTGAAAACTCAATATAAGTCCGCTCATTCTGTCCTAGGGGATAATTTTAGGGAGTGACCCCATCTTGTCTATATTTAATTATTACATATGGTGATGTTCATTTAGAAATGAGACCAAGAAAGCAAACAAAGAAAAAAGGCAAGGAAAAAAATCTAGAAGTTCCAATGAGGGAAATGTGCAGCAGCAGGACTCCGAGGGCTTGGAGCTCCCTGGGGGGCCATCCTGCAGCCTTTTAGGGGCTTCATGTGGCAGTATTCATTTGGTGAATTTTCGCCTGTGGACATTGCTGTATTCAAATAACAGTGCTTGCAGATATTAACATCCTATCATATAACCAACTTTTGTTGTTCCAATTTTATGCTCAGCTAGCAAACTTCTGGTAATTTGGCTTCCCATGTAGTTTCCTTATGAAAAGATAATGTGAAGATGTGACTTGTAAGAAGAGGACGTGCTGCATGGAGGAAGTCCTTGGGTTGGCAGACCCCACGTACCTCCATGACTTCCCCTTTTGCCTTCTTTTTCCCAGGTTGAGCACCTCACTTTTAACTGGCATCTTCTATCTTCAGATGTGTTAATACATTCAGTGAAGTTAAACCAAGGTCTGCCAACCTGGGAGACATTTGACCCCTTTAAGATGTCTTTTTATGGCTTCTGACTTATCTGCTAGGTGACAGTTCGACAGTTTAACTCTCAGAGAGCAGTCTTATTTCCCATTCGCACTGGGAGTCTGTAATCCCTGAAGAGGAATGGTTGTAAATTGTGTTCTCGCTCACATAAAAGTGTGTGCACCTTACCTACACAATAAGGAAGTCAAATGCTGTTGGTTTTGTAAGTTTTTCCAGGAGTGGGGAGAGTTGATCAACTTCCATCAGTACTTAGATATACCTTGGAGCTAAGACATACGTTACTGTAGGATTATTAAGATGGAGTACAATGTATCGTCTTAAATATTAGCACTTGCTAATTTTTTCAGGAAACATTTATTGAATCCCTACTATGTGCCAGATAAGGTGTAGGTGATGACTATATAAAGCAATGTATAAGCCACATTGCTCCCCACCTAAAGCAGTGGTTCTCAACTGGAGATTATCTGGAAATGTTTGGATTCATGCTTGGATGTCACATGGTGGGGGGGTACTGACATCTAGTGTCGTCTGGTGCCATTTAGGGATGTTGCTAAATGCCCCACAATGCACAGGACAGCCCTCTACATCAAAGAAATATCCACCCAATAGTGCCAAGGTAGAGAAGCCTTGACCTAGATGTTACAACAAATGTAAATAAATTTTTGCATGAAGTAGTAGGGTCTCTAACAAAAGTATATAGGAAGTATTAAAAGAACAGCTTCAGTGGAAATGCTGCTTTATCCAGTTGATATTTATTTTATATGTTGCTTATTATGTACTGTTCCAGGAAATGCTGAAGTCTCAGCAAATACTTTCACGACGTCCAGTTTCCATACACTGATTCTTTTCAGCCTTTGTCACACAGATTCCAAATTCCTGACTAGAAACAGATATTTAACTGCAACATGGGGATACAAAATTAAATTAGAGGTTCGGTGGACTTTTGTTGACTTTTGGGAATGGTCAAAATATAGGTCAACTGCAGGTCAGTTCTCTCAATCTCAATAGTTTATTGTCCTAGAAAGGAAGTACCTAATTTAATAAAGTCTTGCTTATGGTGTAAACAAGCTTTTATACTTCCTGGATACCAGCAACATCTTAGAAAAGAAGAATAAAAGAAAACCACACAGACAGAAAAACTCCCATAAAACCTTGTATTATAATTTTAATCTGAACTCCTACATGCCAGAATAAGAGAAATGATTACCGACTTTATGCGTTCCTTTGTTTTCTCAATTTATGATCTTGGAGTATCCAGACTAGCACATATAACAAACAAGCACAAATAAACAGAAGTGAATTGTCTGTGCAAACTCCTGTCTCCTGATGAGTTCTTGTGAAGAACATTTCCCATTCTCCTCTATTTCTTTAACTTTTATCATTGGGAGAAAAATGTCTAAGAACCATTTACTTAATTCATTGAGAAAATGCTTAAGCCAATTTTTTAGGCACTACAAATATAAACAAGAGCAAAACATGGTCTGTGCACTTGACAGAAATATAGGTACAAATGCTATAACAAAGGTGTGTGTGGAGCCACCATACATACCAGAATTTCTAATACTGTCTTAATGCTTAAATAACTTGACCCATAGTCTCCATGAATATATTTATATTTGTCAGACCTCATTGCTGTGCTACTAGGAGCCAGAAATTGTGCTGTCAATCATCTTGGGAAGCAAAAGAAGTCTTCATGGATTAGGAAGGGGCTGGCATATTCTAGGCAGAAGGGATGGGGCATTCAAGGGCATTGCAATACGAATATACATCACAAGTTTCATAAAGAATAAACCTGTGTCCCTTTGGTAGTTTGTTGGAGGAAGAGTGAGAGGCAAAAATTGTGTTTCAATCTAGAACTTGAAGGATATTATAGGATATGTTGAGAATTTTAGGGTTTATTCCGTATACAATTTACATTCTTAAATTTTTAAGGTGACGAGAATGACCTGGTCAGATTTCCACATGGTGATGGACAAAAAATAATGTACAGCTAAAACCCCACAATGTTATAAACTATTAAGACATCAATAAAAATGGAAAAAAAATAATTCAGACAGCAGTTCAGTTAATGGATTAGATAGAAGGAAGTAGAACGACAGGCATTAATTCAGAGGCTGGTATGGTAGTCCAGATTCCAAAGATGTGAACTAAGCCAGGAGGTGCTATCTCCTAGAAGGGGGTGCTTTTCAACAATATTTGCACCACAAATTGAATGGAATTGATGACCAATTAGCTGTCAGAAGTAAGGAAAAACAAGAACTTAAGAATGATGCCATGGTTTTAGCTTGGGTGACATGGAAAATGCAGACCGAAGAACTGTTGGAGAGGAACGGTGGTTTTCAGTTGACCGGGCAGCGTTTCCGGAGTAGTTGAGAAGACTGGTCTTCTCTCTGGAGGGAGGGTAGAGTGGGAGATTAGGATTAAGAATCATTAGAAACTACACATGGTGGTTTTGACTCTGAGAAGGGCTGAGTCTGCACCAGCACAGGACACAGAGTGAAAAAGGGGCACGGTGACAGAAGTTTAAGGGGGGTGGGTTAAGAAAAAGGAGCCAGGAGTCTGAAATTAAATTAAACTAATTAAAGAATATAGATTCTGGGGGAGTGTTGTCATAGTAGTCAAGATGGAAACAGGAAGGTGGAGGATGAACAACAGTGTCAAATGTAGGAAGTCTAAGAAAGATAAAGACTATGAAAGAGAACTTGGCAACTAGAAAATTATTAATATTATTGACTATAAATTTTTCCATAACGTTTATGGATAAAACACAGATTTTGGGATTAGGGCAAGTGTTGGGGGGTTGCTGTTTATTTTAGTTCTGGTGAAGATTATTTATCAAACATTATATGCTAGAAAGTTATTCTTCCATAACTTTTTTTCATTATCATCTGAGTGAATTTTTCTTTTTATGGAAAGGGATGTACACCCACATAAAAATAGAGGAGGGATATGGAGAAGGACTTTTTAGGTTATCTTATCTACCTATTCAATTTAAAGAGAGAGAAATTAGAATCAAAAAAGTTAAGCGTCTTGCCCAACATGTGGACACAGTCAGTTGCAAAACCAAATCTGCGATGGGTCTCCTGATTCCTGGTCTGGTACCTCATCCATTCCTCCGTGAACAGAAAGATAGAGGTCATTTTTATGCAGAGAAAAACAAATCAGCTGTGTCATTGCAGAAATGTTCTGCATGGTTTGCTGCCATCTGTCTTAAAGCTCAGTCTGGACTCCCAGGAATTGAGACTGCTGAGCTGCATTGAGATGGACATGTGGACAGGGCCTGGACAGTCTTTCATTTGGAGGGTTTGGTTATTTCCATATATGGAATATGGGACATAGAAAATATTTAGGACAAAAGTAAGAGCCTAGGGCTGTGGAATTTTTGAGGACTGAATTTGATTTCCTGTTTTGTAAGATTCTAGATCTTTATGTCTTCTTGTTAGATCTGGTGTATTTTATGCATGTAGACTGCTATTGGAGTAAAATAATAAACATTGCTTTCGGAGGGGGAAGACGATAAAGCAGACAGAGCACTTCGGTGGAGGTTGGGTAACCTGGATTATGACCCTACGTGTGACACTTTGTGCCTGTGGACACTTCACTCTCTGGGCCTCAGTTTCCTTACTGGGCTAGGTCAGGGTTTGAAACTGGAGGTCTTTGAAGTCCCTTTAAGAAAGACTGGTTCGATCAAGCCCATACAGTTTTTGGAACTTTCCTGTCTTCAGCCAGAAATGCTTTCCCCAGGGCACCTTAGGCCTTGTTGTCATAGGTCCACATTATGGCCTGTGTAAGCATTTGGGTTTGTGAGCCGTGATGTCTAGTTCCCTTCAGCTTGGCCGGTTAAAGATTGTACAATAGAAGGATTCAGAGTTAGTAGCTCTGTGGGGTCAAGTTTTCACAATATTGATTTCCTGTGTTGAAACCGTCAAAGCCAATGCACTGAGACTATATCTCTGCAACAGAAAACAAGTGTAGACCCAGACCTATTTTCCAGGCTTAGTCTTTGTTGCCTGTGCTGACATAATTGCAAACTCCTGGAAAACAAATGTAAGGCTAGAAATTAAAAATCCTTTAGGTTAGAGAAACATATATCATTCAATGTAATTAAGGTAATGCAGAGATTATCAGAAGAATTGCAGCAAGACGTGATCAATAGGATGATCTTTCTTGGTCGATTGTGTTTAAACAGCCTTTCCAAATTACTTTCAATACTATTGAATAAACTCTGGAGAAAAAGCAAAAGATGTATACACAGAAATCTGTGATGGTACATTGTAATTTAATCCCCTTTTTTTCCAAAAGTCACTTTTTAGACTAAGACATGTTTGTCATTATAGTCACTACAATTCTTTATCTTCTTTCACTGGGACTTTCTTAATTTAATTTTAAAGGGCTCACAAGATTGTCTTACATGTGGAACATTGGGGCTTTTTGTTCTACAGGCATTCCTTGGAAATCCAAATGTCACATGAAGAACTAGAAAACTGATGCTAGGAATTATTTATGTGAATTCACTTAAGTGTGCTGCATCCAGCCAGTTGACAGCAAGTCCTTCTGGGTGATAAAATGGTTGTCATCTCAATCAGATACCGAAAAAACAATTCTCCAGAGTCCAACTGAACTCCTTCACCAAAGAGGACTGTTGAACTTTTAATAGTTTCCAAAAATGAAATAATCAGGCATTTATTTGTCAGAAGCTTAATATAAATTTCTTTCATTTGATTTTATCTGGGCACTTTTATTGAATTTTACTTGATTTGATTTTCTGACTCTTCTATGAGAATGGCTTTTTACTTGTAAGTTTCACTCAAATTGACATTTTGATGGTTTAACACATTAATGAAATTCCTAGAAGATAGGCTATGTTCTTTGAAAAATAAAATATTGACAGAGTACACTAAAGGGACATTTTAAAGTGCATTTTGATTTCCTTTGCAGCTTGATAACATATTTGCTGCTGTTTGGTAGCTCCCTAAGCCATACTTCGTGCTACATGTCCAGATGATATTTGACAATGTTGCAGTACATCTTTCTGTATCTAGATTTATGCATGCAAATTGAGTTCTTGGCAGTCTATGAATACCACAAAACCCTCATCTCCCAGTCTAGCAATATAGGACCAAAAAAAAAAGTACTTTCTGAAACCATAAAGTAATCTTTTCCTCAGCCACTGAATCTTCCAGACCACACACACAATCTAATTTGCCTCACAAAATATTTTATTTTACAAAAAAACATAAATGCATACATATAAACACTTTCATATCACTACATGCCTGGCACTCTTCTACATTTTGTATATAATTCATTTCATTTGTTCCAGATAGCATTGCTATGATACAGGGACTGTTGTTGGTCCCGTTTTACAGATGAGGAGATTGAGGCACAGGTCACAAAGCCTCAAGAAGAGGCAGAGCCAGGGTTCAACAGCACAGCTTGGCCCCGGGGTCCCTAACCCTAACCAGTCAACAGTGCTGTGCTGCTCTGACTGAAATGGTAAAATGCGATGTAGGAGTATAGTTCCCAGTCAGGCAACATAATTATCAGAAGTTCTTACTCAAGCCAGAATTCTGCAG
Source organism: Tapirus indicus (assembly GCA_031878705.1). Classification (NCBI taxonomy): domain Eukaryota; kingdom Metazoa; phylum Chordata; class Mammalia; order Perissodactyla; family Tapiridae; genus Tapirus; species Tapirus indicus. Next base: position 58,319,715 of record CM062931.1, read on the forward strand.
TGTACTATTTTTTTTTCCATTAAGAGACATCCATAAGCCTTTCCCCTTTCTACTAGTGAGTAACAAACTAAGCTAAGCCACTCCGATGTAAGCAAGGAATTTAGAGGATGAGAGGATAAAATAATCCAACACTAAACTAGTAAGTAAATTGAGGAAATGTTTGCATTGCAATTAGCTGAAAAAAATAAAAGCATCATTAATAGGTGGTATTAGCCTACCCACGGGAGTTCTTGTCCCTCTGTCTGGTTGCCCTGCCCTGGTCAGGCTCTCGGATGGTAGTGCTGCCGTGACAGCTCTCCTCATTAGCTATGTTGGTGTTACTGATGCTGAATCTGGAGGTCAGTACCTGAAGTGTCCTTGCATAAATAGTCAGGAAAATATAAAGTCCCTTTGGAAAGTGTAATCCTGAGCTTAAAATCTTTTCTAAATGCTCAATTTGCCATCAAAATCAGTATGTTGAAAAGCTTGTTCTTTATTGTAAGACTTTGTTTATCCTTAAATTTTTAGTAACCTTAATCATACTAAGGAGATGATATGCTATTTGTTCTCTCATCCAGATAAACAGAAATTCAGAGTGCTCCCTCTAGTGCTGGAGAGCATGATGGACACTGGATAAAAGGCCAGAGCAGGAGGATTGCAAATGACCAGTAGGGAGCAGATCCTGCAGGGATTTCTCTGGCTCCTGTAGATCCAGAGCATGAATTTTGAATGGGGTTCTTGTGCTCTAGGGTAGTCAGTTAAGGGCACTGAGCCACACTGGGGTCACATAAGAATCCCTGAGAATCTCTTTCCCATGCTAACTACTTACAGAATCAGGGCCAAAGTTTCAATTATTGCTGTGTGGTTGTGGCAATTACCGTTGCTATTATGGTGGCACTTTTCAGAACAGTTAACATCAGGGCTGTGCTGAGGGAAGCATAGTCAGATAATGGCTTTTCTCCTTGCTTTATTGATTCTCCATTTACAAATATACATTTTTTTCTCTATATTCTTACAGTACGGATTTGACTTCCAGAAGCCAAAAAGCTTTTGTGCCAAGTTATAAACTGGTAAAGCAGTCTTCTCAGCTCTGAGAATACAAAGATGAATAAGAAACGGCCTTTGCCCTAGAGAAGTTTATAATCTAGTAGCAAAAGGGTGCTTGAAAAATAAGGCAGTTGGTATTTGAAAATAAGACTGGATTCTGTTCCATTTATTTACTTGTCTGTTTCTGTGATTAAATCGTGAGATATTGGGAAACAGGGCCAGTGTCTAATTCATTTTTGTACGTCTGGTACCCAGCACAGTGCCCAACACATGGAAGTCTTCCCAAAACTGAACCAAGTGAATATCTAAGTTCTTACATTCAATTAATGTGCAGTAAATTCATATTCAAAATTTTAGTAGATTTTTAGCCATAAGCATAAAACACATAATCACATGACCTCGCACAAGTCATTTCCATTCTCTAAACTTCTAGAACCATCCATCATAAGAAGTTGAATCATCACAAGAGAGAATGAAATTAATCCCATAAGAGGAATAACATTCATATATAAATGCCTGCAGTGCTCTTCAGAATCTAAACACTGTGATTTCTCTTTCCTTTAGAAATTTTCATTTTAAGATGTAATTATGACACACATCCAGCAAACATCCAATATAGATGATGATTTAGGCACTATGGGGCCAGAAGAAAGAATTGGGAATTATGGATGCATAAATATTGAAATAATCCACCTGGAGGAAATTCTCACACAACTCACTGTTAGCTATCAGAGGACTGTGAATTATGGGGTCCTCTTTCATTCTCCCAGTTTACTTCTTAGTTTTGGTCACTGTTGGGCTGTCACCCTTCTAGCAGGTGAGCAGAAAGAAGGAGGTAAGACTCGAGAGTCAATTCCATAATTTTCAACATCTCAGTTATAAAGAGAAGTGGTAGTGGAAGATGCTAAAAATAATTGTTTAAATGAGGCTTTTTAATTGTATGTAGCTTTCATTTATGCATGAGTTTCCTCTTCCCATTAGTGGTAAGTCTATAGTTACCTCTTATTCCAGATGTTAGTCTACAGGTGGAGACAGTGCACTGTTCTCCAGCACTGCCACTTGCTTTGATGTCGGTCACAGGCCTTCAGGGTTATGTTGAGAGAGGAAGAAAAAAAAATCTTAATTATTCAGAAAAGCAAGGAAAAACTTCTTTAGGGAGAGCACAAGAAGTAATTAACGATTTTTCTGAACTACAGCCAAGCAACAAGTGAGTCAAATGTGTTGTTTAAGCAAGTTTAAGAAACTATAGGAAAGAAATACAAAAGATGCGTAAGTCCTTTCTTCCAACTCTGCTGGAGGTGAAACAGACTTGAGAATCCTAGTGACAATAAGACAGATATAGAAATGAGAATTTGGTCAATAATCTCACATCTAATCTTCCTTTTCTCTCAAAAGAGTGTTTTCCTAGAGATATTCCAATCCTCATGTTACTGATTTACTACAGGTCAATTATATATTGTATTATTTTTTTTCAAAAAGAAACTTAATTCCACTAGGGTTTGATTTAAGTTATTTCTATTTGAGTCTTTTACAAGGAATACGCATTATGCTTTGATGCAATAACATAAACTATGATATAGTTATACTTCCACACATAACTTAAGTGGCATTTCAACATGTCAAGACAAGTACAGGCCAGTCACATAAAAAGAGCTACTGAAAAAAACAAAGGCCTAAACTGAACTGTAGCATTAGAATATGATCTACCATGCTGATACTTTTATTAAAAAGCTTCAAGTTTAGAACATAAATGTTTTAAAAGATGGTATCCTTCAAATAAATATTTCACACTTTTAATAATATAATGTATCACTAATATCCAAATTCAAAATTTTTATACACTTTTAGATTACTCAGGTTTTTGTCACAAGCATAGTTTATAACATACCCTGACATATGCCTAAACCAAATTATTTTCATTTGTAGTAAAACAATGAATCATATAATCTTAGCCATTTTACAATGTAAAGTTATATTTAATTTCAGGGATAAGAAAGAAATGAGATATATTTGGATATTACTAATTTATAGATGTGTGGATCACATTATCACTATGTACAAAAATTGATTATTGTTTATAAAAGTAATAGACTTGAATAAGTTAAATAATATTCCTGAATAACTTAAATATATATGTCTATTTATATACATATACCTATTCAATGCTTTCAGTTTTTTTCTATGATTTTATTGTTTAGTGGAGTGAAAAACATGCAGTAGTGCCTTCGAGGGTATATTTAACTTATCTACTAATGAACATTTTTTTCTAATAAACTAATGTTCTAATTAGTTCAGTAGAACTAATGTTCTGCTAGTGAACGGTATTTTTGTAAATCGAGTAATTTTATTATTACTCCTTATAATAGTGAAATAATTGCTTACTAAATAATTGGTCATTTAAAAACACAATTTACTAGTCTTAAAATTTTGTTCAATTTATTTCAAAATATTTTAATAATGAACTATTCCTAAAGGAAATTTGTTTCTATTGTAAAAGCCGTAACAATTTGAAATTCAGAAACGAAGAGAGAAGATCAAAGCCCACGCTGCTGCCACACGACCATTGCTGACGCCGTGGTGTGGTGGAGAGATGGCGAGCAACGTGAGGCTGCGAAGAGGTCTGAGGAGCTGGAAAACTTTGTCCTCTTGTCTTCAGGACGACTTTGCAGCGCGTTCCCCTGAGGGTGGACGGGAGGCAGGCTGAGGTGCAGGAGGTCGCTGCGGGAGCTGAAGGAGGCGGTGAGACTCCACTCTCGCTGTGTATTCGAATCTTTGAGAAACCTGGGGCTCCTACCGTGTTTGAATTCACATGGGCTGTGGTGAGTCCCAGGCAAGGGTGTTATTTAAAAACTCCCAGATATTTTTAAATGTGCATCAGGGTTAAGAAAAATTATTCGTGGTTTTTCAAACTTTGGAGAGTATCAAAGTCACCCAAAGAGGTTGTTAAAACACAGGTTACTGGACCCTCCCAGAGTTTCTGGCTTGGGCAGGCTGGAGCTGGACCAAGATTCTGTATTTCTGATATCATCTCAGGGGATGATGCTGCTGTTGTCCTGGGACCATACTCTGAGAACCACTACTCACCATCCTTATAAGGATTTTGGTTTTAAGATGCAGAGGAGTACTATCTGGTAATTAGACAGGGTACTTTCCCAAACCCTTCATGGAAGAAGGTGGTATTGTAAATAAATATATAATCACACAAGCTTGAATATAAAACGGAGTTATAGAAATATGTTGTACTAGAAAGTAGTTAAGCAAAACTGTAGGGTATGCAACACTTTCTCATGGGAGTTGAGAAGGAGGAACGATTAGCGATGCCCTACATCAGAGGAATTGAGAATCCAGGTAGAAAGGAGCAAAGATGTCCCCTTATCTCCCAGACAGAGCAATTTTGAACATTTCATGTTGAAAATTCCCTTTCTATCTTTCTTTTCTGAGCATGCAGACCTACAGATTATCTTCTGTCAGGTTCTACCTACCTATTCATAGCCAGGCATTCACACTGAAAAATTAGCATCTTACCCCTTCACCATGACTGGAATTTATCCATGCTGGGGATATCCTTTGGCATAAGTAATACTTAATGGTACTTTAACTTATCAAGAAGACCAAAGGAGTTAAGGATATGGAGTTCTGCGGTAGAGGGCAAAGGATCGAAATGTCCTGCTGAGTGACAGGAAGTTCTTCCTCTTATCATAACAATGTGGTTTAAGTTTTGGACATGTGTGGAATGAGAAAATACAAGAAAACATTGAATTTGAGGTCATGAAACTTTAAAAGGGCCATCCATATGGATATTTAAAATATACCCAGGGTGGTGCTAACGTAGAAGAAAGCAGATTCTGTAAGGACACTGAGAAGTGTCCTGGATACAGGAGGATGGTGATGAAAATGGGTAGAGGTGGATATAAGCAGATGACAAGGACATTCAAGGAAAAGGGAGTGAACAGGCAATTTGGCTACATTGTGTGTCACCTGGAGACAACAAGGAAGAGTGAGGAGAATGCTGGACTGCCCTTTAAACAAAACATTTGGAAGAATAGTTAGCTCTTAAACATGAAAGAGTTTATAGGAATGTGGTATTGGAAAATCCAGGTTTTGATTCAGATTAGGTCTGTTTAAGGAAGATCTGGAGGTCAATTTCTCAGACCACCTGAAAAGCCTCCTACTTCCTACCCTATTGATAGAGTCTAATCTGGGCTTCTGCTGGGAAGTTGAGTCCCTGAATGAGCAAAAGTGAAGTGATCAATACAGAGATTACACAAGGTCAGTGCTACTTATGAAAATGACTAATACTGATTCAAGATCCAAGAAAACGTTCCAAAATTGTGATAGATTATATTACTGAACATGTCACTCCTAATTTAATGTCCTTAGTTTCCCATTGCAAGTAAAAAATAAAGATAAAAATAAGTCTTTTTATCTCCGCACTCATCTTGTTCAACTCCCCACCTCATTCGCTAGTCTATACTCAAGCCATCTGGGACTCATTTCAGTTACTACAAATTCACCACAATCTTTCCCGCCTCCTGGTCCTTGCTGTTTTCTCTGCTTTGAATACTATCCACTTCATCTGTCCCCCAAACCCTCTTTATGTAGCTGGGGTCACTGGTGATGAACCCCATGCCCATCTCTTTACAACACTAGCTTACCTGTGATTCTTTGCTCCATGTTTATCCCCTTCTAGACTGCCACCTCCAAGAAGCAATTGAGTCTATTTTATTTACTGCTGTTCATGGCATGAGTAGTATATACATAGCATGTTTTCAAAAATATTAGTTGAATGAGTGAATAATCAAGTTCTAGAATCAAATTCTAGGATTAAGTTTATTAATTAAAATATAACATAGATAGTTGAATCTCTGACGTCTGACATGAAAAATAGGCTTACCTCAGTTTCTAAAAGCCTGTTCAGTGCTCAAACTATGTAACTTTTCTATGATAAAATGATAATTTGATAGAATCTGAGAGGAATTAAAGTGCAGTATAATTATAGGCTGTGTAAATGTGTACAATAGAGAAGAAAATGTAGTGTTACAAATTAGTGATAGAAAAATGCATCTATTAATTTACTGAAGAAAAATTTGGAAAATACCAAGGAGGTTGTGATGATTTCAAAATAAGATTGTGCCCATATTAAGATACATTGGAAAATAAAGGTTTGTCTAATTAAATTGATTACAAATGTTGAAACTTTTTAGCATGCTCAGTTTTGAGATTGTAACACAGTGAGGAGGGATAAATTCCATCTTCAAATTTAGGGAAAGGCTTCCCACCTGCATCCTAAGGGTTGACCTGTCACTACACCTTGCATGAAACAGTTATTCAGTGGAGGCTTAAGGCATTAGACTGAATTTAATTTAAGGAGAAAAAGAACTAGAGATTGCATAAGCCCATATTAGGGGCAAACTCCTGAAACCTGTTTTCTTATTTTAAATTTATGTCTTAAAATAGTTGAATGCTTCAGTTTTGCTAAAAGGTTTTGAGTGAAAGATTTGCAATCTTTATAACACAACCACCACCAAATTCTCCTCTTCCCCTAAAAATATGTTATTACAATGGTTTGCTTTGAATTTTGCACTGGGTGGAGAGTGATATGACTTTAAATAGCTTGTCAATGTTTTATGGTGAAATGGACCTGTTTAAATTTGAAATAATTATTATGGTAATAATGATGATTACTGGAATCGTTATTATTCTTCTTATTAGAGTAACAGGAAGTTGAAAAATAATTCTTTAAAAAATTTACAATATAAATAAATGTGAATCTCTCCATGAGAATAAAAATATATTAAACTGTAATAAGTGAACCCCACTTATCTGCAATTCCTGATGTCAATTGACAGCAAGGTTTGTTTTTTCACAGTTTGGCTTTGCTTGGACTTTACTAAATGCAGATATATTACTATTCTGTGTAAACACTGGTAAGATTTAACTGAGGACTCTAAGATAAAGACCTCTGGATGGATGAGTAACAGAGAGGGCTGGGGCAGAGAAGGCTTGAGAAATCCCCAAAACAAGACCGCGATGCCTTGTAGAGAACCATGCACTCAGGACTAAAGGAGAAAGACGATTGAATTATGTGACAATGAAGGCTGGATATCAAATAAATAATTTAAGTTACTTAATATAGCATCTTTGAATTCATCCACATTCCTAATGGAAGTAGGCAAATTTTTAAAAATTATATTTTTTAGGTTTTTTTTAAATACAGAGAAGAAATCCCAACACCCAGATGTGCTCACTGCTAAGTCATTATATTTTCTATCAGTCTGCCTCTCTCTCTTTTTTAAACATCCTTGAGTTACTCATGTTTAGCATTGTAACACCCCACACCTTTCAATAAGAATATTTCCCTTAATAAGATATAATAAGCATTTTCCTATGTAATAGGAAATATTACATATGATTATGATATACTCTAGTCTGTGAACAAAACATAATTAGCTTAGCATTTAACAAAAAGTTTTGGTCGTTTTTCTTTTAACATTTCAGTATAACAGGTGACAATGGGTATCTTCATGCTTAAATCTTTATGTGCACCTCAGATTATTATTGCTCATAACTGGAATTACTGTGTGAGAAGTTATCAATCAAGTGTAAGAGTTGATTGACAATAGCAAATAGTCTTCCCTCCACCAGCAGCCAGCTCCCCACATCCTTCATAGCACTGAGTATTTCATGATTTGTTATTTAGTAGGGAAAAATGGTATTGCTATTGTTTTGCATTTATTTCATTACTAGTGATATAGCACAATTTTCACGTTTAAAAGTCATTTGTATATTTTTCAGTGAGATTTTTGTTACTATTATTTGTTTATAAATCTCCATTTTAAATATAAGGATGCTGTTTCTTAATAATAAGTCTTTTAGCTCCTTAGGGCTGGCACCAGGATTTCAATTCAGGTATTCAGGCTTCGAAGATGCAAGTTCGTGCCACTTGCCCCATATGCAGAGTGAATGTTATCATCAGGCAATGGATGGAAGGCAGGAGCTGGGAGGAGTGGAGAGATCCAAGCTAGGAAACTGAGGCCAGGGAAACTGAGGGCCTGAAATAAGAGGGTTCAAACATAGCTTGTCTCTCTTCCCTTGACAATCTAGTGATGTCCTAGTTCTCCAGGGTCATAAATCAGCTCAACTTCCTATAAAAGACTGTTTCAAACTAAAGCCAAAAAATGTAAAACTGGAATTCTCCAATAGTAAATATTTATTGAACGCTTCCTATGGGCCAGACAGTACTTTAGGGGCCAAGGACACAATGGTACAGAAAGTAGACAAGAAGTTTGTACCTCATGGGAGTTTATATTTTAGTGGGCAAGGGCCTACAATAAATACATTCATCAATTCAATATATAATCTCCCACATGGTGATAAGAGCTATCGAGAAAGATAAAAGAGAAGGGAGCAGCGTTGCTGGGGAGAATGGCATATGAGTTTTAATAGAGTGGTGAGGAAGGGCTCGCTAAGAAGGTGATGTGTGAGCAAAGATCTGAAAGAAGAAGGGAGTGAGCCATGCTGATGTTTTGGGGTAAATGGTTCCCATCAGAAGAAATGGCAAATGCAAAGACATAAAACAAGAGCATGGGTGGAGATTTGGAGGAAAAGCAAGAAGCCCGTGTGGCTGTTATGAACAGAGTGAGGGAAGGAGCAGCTGCAGGTGAAGTCTGAGTGGGAAGGAGAGGCCAGAGCTTGGACCACCCTGCAGGCCATTGTGAGGACCGCAGCTGTTTCTCCGAGTGGGGTGAGGAGTCATCAGAGGATTTTGTGTAGAGGAGTGACGTTATCTGACAGGTACTGCAAATGAATCACTTTGGCCTCTAGGCTGAGAACAGTTGGAGGACAATGGTGGAAGGAGGGAGACCAGTCAGGAGGTTACTCCCATAACCCAGGAGAGAAAAGGATGGTGGACTGAATGAAGGTGGTAACTGTGGAGACAGGGAGAAGGTGGTGCAGATGCTGAGAAATTATTAGTCTGGCTGTATTTTGAGGGAAGAGCCCACAGGATTTCCTGAATGATTAGGTATGAAATATGAAGGTAAAAGAGTAATGAACAATAATGACCTCAGGACTTTGGCTGAGCAGCTGTAAGAATGGAGCTGCTATGTACTGAGATGAGGAAGACCATGGGAGAAGCAGGTTTTATAGGAAGATCGCTAGTTTGGTTTGGGTCCTCATCAATCTGAGATATGTACTTCACATTCCAATAGAGGTCATTCTATATACTAGTCTGGAGTTCAAGAGAGGTCCAAGGAGAGATAAAAATATGGAAGTTGTTGGTGGATATTTAAAATTAATGAAATTGTATGATCTTACCAAGAAAGTGATTGTAAGAGAGAAGAAGTCTTAAGGATTATGACCTGTGTCACTCCAACATTAACATCTGGAGACATGAAGAGGACACAGCAAAGGAGACTGAGATGGACTGGTCAGTAAGATAGCAAATTAAAATCTGGTGTCCTGTATGCCAAGTCAAGAAAGGGGAAAGGGCATGAGCAAATGGTTCAAATTCTGCTGTCAGTCAAATAAAAAGAGGACAGATCCTGACTACTGACTTAGCAACATGGTGGTCATTAATGACCTTGCTAAGAGTCTTCATTTCTGTGCAGTTTTAAAAGGCGGAAGTCTGCGTGACCTGAATGGATTAGGTTTAAGGGTGAGTAGGAAGAGAGATTGGAAACAATAAGCAAAGACGACTCTTTCCGAGAACTTTGTTGGAAAGGGGAGCAGGCAAATGAACTGGATATTGGCAAGGTATGTGTGGTCAAGTGGGAGTTTTGTTTTGATTTGTTTTTAGGGTGAGAGAAAGCTACCACCTTATGCTTTTAAACATAAAGCATGCTTTAATATGCTGAAGAGAATTATTCTGTAGAGAGGAACAATTCAATGATAAGGAACCAAGAAGATAAGAGCTTGCCCTTAAGGGGGTGAGAAGAGGATGGATCCTGGTGCACAGTTGGAAGGCCTTTCTTCAGAAAGGAGCAAGGGGGGAGATGAAGGACCCCAGAGTCCACAGGTACAGATGCACGTAGTTGGTAATTATGGGGGGAGAGCACTTGTCTGCTTGTTTATATTTTGTGGTTATAAACTCAGCCACAAGAGGAGATTGGAGTTATTGAAGGTCTGGAAAGGAAGGAGATGTAGAATAGTTGACTAAGAAGGTGACTTCTTCCTTAACGCTTATTTTTAATAAATCACTAGTACTAAATACAATCCACATATGTTTACCTATTCAGATTGTAGTTAATTATTAACAGACATCAGCCATCCTGGGGAGTTCACTGCAGAGTTTAAGCTCAGTAGTCATTTAGTTTCATTATCTCACCTGCTTGGTTTTAACTAATTTTCTTTGCATTTGTTCAACTTTCTGTACTACTGGTAGCAAAAGTTTGTAGCTTGTTAAGGGAGATGCTCATTTAGCATTTTCAAGTGATAGTTCAACAATATTCACCAACACAGGTACAGCCATAGGAGACTAATGCCAATTATTCATAAGTAGTAGATCCACACAAAGCTTTCCGGAACATCTGTTTTTTCAGTTACTGTACACTTGATTGGGCACATTAAATGTTTTCCGCTTCTACTGCTTTTGGCTAATCAGTAAAGAATTCATTTCAAAACAAATCTCAGTGTATATTTTAGTGAGTGGAAATCTGTGCCACTTATTATTATACGTGCTGTTGTGTATTTGGACAGGCTTTTCAAAGGGCTCTGGTTAAACTATTCCATAAAGTAATAAATAGAAAGCAAACATCAACAACAAACAAAAATATTCTTACAGATAATTAAAACATATTTTAAAAAAATATCGGGGCCGGCCCGGTGGCGCCGCGGTTTAGTCCGCGCTTGGCAGCCCGGGGTTCGCGGGTTCGGATCCCGGGCGCCCGCCGACGCGCTGCCTGTCAGTCATGCTGTGGCGGCGTCCCATATAAAGTGGAGGAAGATGGGCACGGATGTTAGCCCAGGGCCAGTCTTCCTCAGCAAAAAGGGGAAGATTGGCGACGGATGTTAGCTCAGGGCTGGTCTTCCCCACAAAAAAAAAAAAAAAATATCAACTTATACAACTTATGTCATTAACCTCGGGTGGGAATGTGGGAGAATGGTAAGGTGAGAACTACATACACTGTTTTAAGAACATTCAAGTGGGCTAGTGAGAATGAATCATAAATTTCATAGACGCCATGCCACAATGTCAGTGTTAATTTTTGTGTGTGCTTTTATTTTTTAAATATGCATGCAATAGCTGCAAAGTAATGCTTTCACAATATTTTGTGTTAGTAAGACATAATGTATGCATATGTTTTGGAAAACTAGTTTCAGTGTATTTATAGAAGAACATCAGTAGTTTTTATAGAATTTAAATTGGGATACAACCATTTCTTCCATTTCTCCTACTCTCTTAATAAAGATTAAGTGAGTTTATGGGAACTGAAACATAGTTGGAGGGGATATTGGTAGGCCAAGTCAGTCCTGCATATGACCCCACTCCCGCCCCTGTATCTCTGTCATGCAGACCACGATCTGCTTTTTAGCCGAGGGATTTGGGAAGCTCATCAGGATTATCACAAAAAGTGAAATATTTGGTTTTCTAAGAAATACTGTTTTTATCCGCATCATATAGATTTTGAAACTGAGGCAGAGGAGATAAAGTAACCTCCCCAAGGTCACACAGCTTGCAGGTGGCGGTGCTGGTATTTGACCACAGACGGTCTGGCTTTCATAACACGATATCCTATTGCCTTTCCCATCTTCCACATAGTGGGTAATCTGATATCAAACTGGCTTATTGAGGGAACGTTTTGAATTCCTGTTGTTAATGCCTTAGAACCTAAAAATATTTGCTTCTGATGAAATGTTCTTTAAAAAATTCTTTCCCATCTTCCTTTTTTATTTCTTACAATATTTTAGCTAAATGTGAAAATTCTCTCATCATCCTTCACAAGTGACTATGTTGCTTTGGTGAGAAGGAGAACATGAGAAATTTTATAAAAACTTTGAACCCTATTCTTTTGTCGAAAGTTCAGTCAAAGGACTGAATATGCCTATACCTGTATGAAGAAATTAACCTAAAAAAAGTGAAGAAAACAACACAGCAACAGTTTCTTTGAAATAAGAGTTATAAGACTTAGTGATGTCTTTTAACTATCAGTTTAAAAGGATTAGAAATAACAATTATAGTAGTTATGGGTCAGTGACTACTTTCACTGACTACTATTGCTTTGCAACTGACTTTTGGAGAAATCCTAGAAAATAAATTGCTTGTGTTTTTTTTTCCCCCATTTTATCACAAATCATTGCTAATGAGTACCTTCCTCATGATGTAAAATAGTCTCAAATTTGCATACACTGTAGATCCGCCAAGCTCTAATTAAGTGTGCTGTTTGTATATCAGATCTCAACGTAAATATCTCAATGAAGATTCAAGACTTTCCAGCGACAGACAGTATATATTTAACAATTAATCTACCTGTTTTTGTACTTCCTCTGGGACTTGACTCTGACAAGAGAAAAGAGAAAAATAAAAACCACTGTACCCTTCATTCTCAGAAATAAGTTCATTCTTTGAAAAATGAATTGGAATAGTTGAAAGAGGATAGCGGAAAAAGGGTGATTGTTTAATGAGTATAGGGTTTCAGATTTGCAACAGGAAAAACTTCTAGAGATGTTTCACAGCAAAGTGGATACACAACACCACTGAATTGTGCACTAGAAACAATTAAGATGGTAAAATTTTGTTATATATGTTGTATCAATACATATTCTTCCATCCTTCCACAATATTTTTGTGCATTGCATATAAGTACATGTCATTTATATATTTGTATATATATATCTTATATCTATCTATATTTAGAAGTGAATTTAGAACATACGTATAAATACATACATGTGTGTGTATATCTAGTTACTGTTTCTCCGCGGTAAGATCTTATCATTTATTTTGGGCTGCAGCTGGCCTTTTGCACTCCACGACATAACACAGCTCTCCTTGTGTGTCTGTTTATTGCAATTTGTAATGATGATGCTGTTGATGGTGATAACCCTACCGTTATTGACAGCATAGCATCTGCCAGTTGCCGTTCGCCATGCTTCTGTTGACGGGCACATTTATTATACAAACTGCTGCAATGAACAGCCCTGTACAAATTTTCTCACAGATGCATTCCTATAAGTGGAATTCTAGGTCACAGATATCAATATTTACCTTCTTTCTATTTTTAAAAATCAGTACTGTAGATTAGCCTCCATAAAACTTCAGAATGCCCTTTCTGCTATAGCCTTGCCAACACTGGATAATATCAGTTTAAATAATTTATTTAAAAACTTAACAATATTTGCGAATGTAATTTTTAATGTATCATATTACTGTTTCAATTTACTTTTTTTTTGAGAACCTTTTCCTATCTTTATTAGTGATTTATATTTTTTCTGGATACTTCTTGTTCATATCATTAGCCAACTTCTCCCTTTTTATTGTGATCATTGCTGTCTTCTTATTGATATACAAGAATCCTTTCTGTAACTTTGTTTAGCAAGAATCTCACTATAGAAATGCTTATAATTTTTATATAATCAAATAAATTGGAGTTTAATAGTACATGCGACACTACATTATAATTAGAATCCTATTTCTCGTGTCTTAATAGAGATCATCACACTGCACTGTGACATGAATGTTCTCTCAATGGCCCCTTAGTATCCTCTTCTTTGGTTGTAAAATTGTTGTCCTTTTTCACTCCCCCTTTCTAGTAGAACATTTTATTATTTATCCTTGGGCTTTCTCTCTTTTATTGTTTTTTGTAATATGGGTTTTTCCAGACTGAAAGCATTCATTTGATTTGTTTAGTAATTATTTTGACTCTCTAAACCTCTTTAACATTTTAATTTTATTTAATGTGTTTTGAAGATAATTTGATTTTCACATCCTCTAATATTTCACTGTATGTTCTTAGGCCCATAGTCCCATTTGTTTTCCCTTGTGGAATGTTGAATTTGCTCTGTTATTGGGTTGTTGTGTCTTTTGGACAGAACATATCGGTCATAAAAGCAGCAGGCTTAGAGCCACCTTATAGTTTCTATCAGTTGCTACCTTGTTAAGGCAGCATATGCTACAGTGGCTTACGCGGGCGTCAGGTGACAAGAGACAGTGATCCCCTTGGGAAGTAGGAAACGAAATTGCCTTCAGTGAATTAAATTATACAATCACATGTAATATGTGGATTAATTTATGTATAAATATATACTTACATATGAAAAATATGCTTTCAATATAAAAATAGCCTATCTGAATGAATACTTTGGCTTTGTGGACAGAAAAATAGGCTCATATGTGTGTGACCCTCTGTGTTGCTTCTCAGAGAGCAATGAATCATCCATTCACGCATGGTGACCAGCAAAAGTAGTGAAATCACTCAAGGCAAACATTTATGTAACATTCCTATTTGTGGTAGAGCTTGTGGTAATGGACCAATTGACTAAGAACTCTTTATTGCAATCTGCAATCAGATGACATGCTTTTTAATCAATTATTGTTTTTATCCATTTGAACCTATAGGATTCATTCTCAAGCAACAGAGGAATCTCCTAGAATTGACTCAGAAACTGAATATACCATTTCCATATACTTTAGCATAATTCATCTAAGTACTAAGTGGAATCCTTTCAGCCAATTGCATTTGCAAATTTGGCAGTAATCGTCGAGTAGGGAAGAAGGTTGAAATGAAAGTGTGAATTGAAAGAATCTTTGAATAGTTTATGGAAGATTGTGAAACCTAGAAATAATCAGAATTATCTAGTTGAAAGTTTTTCTTGGCAACAAAATGCCCACAGCCTTCATATTACCATTTAGCAAAAATTGTCGTTAGCAGTATTACTATTTCATTGGCAATATCACATGTAAATTAGTCCTGCATTGTAATGTTGAATAAAAGTGGTTTCAAATAACTACATCATGATTAAGTTTTACGTCAGTGTGAATCTGTCCAATAACACTGGCTGTCAGGAAAAAAGTGTTATTAACTTTCATAAATCACCAAGGTTTAATCACTATGATTACCTATTCTAACATTTTGCAGCTATACCCATGGCACAGTTGTAGGATATGTAAAAAAGGACTCTGGCATTCTAAATCAAGGGTGTGACTGCTGATGAATAAGTCGGAATAGTCAATCAGAGTAGAGCCTTCTGTGCCTGGAGTATTAGGCAGCATTTCTACACATCTGTAAGGATATCGTGGACACATACAACCCTACAATAACACAGGCTCCTGAAGCACAACCTGAATCAATGAAAAATTAAATTGCTTATAATAGTTGAGGAACTACTATTTTAGTGTATTCTAATTCTTGGATAATTGGTAACACACGTACAATATCTCTATGCTGACCAGAATATTTGATTAAAGAGCATCCATTTTGTGACCACACTGGATAACTGAAAAAAATTACATTAAAATTTTAGCAGCTGTATTATGAAACCAGTTTTATTAAAATTCAGCAGTTAATATTGCTGCCATAAACACCAGTATCTGCATATTTAGTGGTAAGAATAAGAAGTATTGCTCTAAAAAGAAGTAGCAAGTTTTAGAATATTTTGTATTCAAGTTAGAATATTTTGTATTCAAGTTAGTATTAAGTCAAGGGTCTTTCATTAAACATTGAGCCTTCTTGTGATCACTGAATTGTTATGAAACCTTTTATATGTTTCTAAACTATGTAATATTGATCACACGCTTTCAATCTATGTGACTGGGGTAGAGGATGAATTTGTGGAAGAGGGTCAATCAACATAGGGCATACGTATTATTGACTGCCTGCAGAACAGTGTTTTCTATTCCCATTGTTAAGAGCCTGTGAATAAATGAATCTGTAAATTTCAATAGATTAGCCCTTATTTGTCCATGTTGTCAAATGTAGTTCTTCTATGTATTTGCACTGAAGCAAAATATAACAAGAAACTGGTCAATTTTTAATTTTATCTTTGCTTACAACTTTATTCACACATTTTTTTCTTTCTGGCATTTAACAACAATTTCTTTATTCTGCAAAGACTTCCATTCACCTCTGCCTTATTTTTAACAACCTCTCTTGCTGTGTTTTGAAACCTCCCATTGACCAGTGTGGGGTGGAGGTGGGAGTGCTGGCTGAGGAGAGGAGGTGCAGGTTGGTGGAAGATGTGTATAATACAGGCCAGAAAAACTGTGCAGTTTTAAAGCACCTAACTGAAATGTTGCCGACTTCTGCCTTGAATGCCTCAACAACCCTCGTCTACGTCACAGCCTGCAGGAAGACCGCAGGAAGCTTGTCCTTCCCAGGGATTTCTGGGAGGCCACCTGGACCGCAGCTCCTCCAAACCTGTCTCTCAGAGCATGGCTAAGTCCAAGCTCCAGCAGCTAACAGTACTTACAGAAAATGCCAGACACAGGCAAGAATGACCACAACTGGGTTCTAGGTAGAACTGCTCTCAGGCTCCATAAGACAAGATTTGTCTCTGCTGAGCACTCATTGCTTTGTCTTCTACATGTTCCCTAGACCAGTTCATCTGCTCTCAATAAGACTGTCTGCAACGAGGGCACTCCCAGCAGTTGTGCCCTCCTCCCCCATCCCATCCCCCGCCTCACTGCCCTTAATACCCAAGGCCAAACAGAGGAAAACGCATTTCCACCTCATCTCCCTTTTGCCCAGTCACAGCCCAGACTTCAAATTAAGTAAAATAAAATAAAACTGCAGAGATGTAAGTTCATGCAGAAAGGAAGAAAACTATTTAAAAATATATTATTATGCAAAATTATTGTCTCTTAGGTATTATAGCACATTTACATAACCAAAAGACTTATTAATTTCCCCCCCATATCAAGGAAGCATTTTGCACTCAATTCAAAATGCAACCTGTAGAGAAATAAGAAAAGCTGATGGTTTAAAAACAAAACAAAGCACACAAACATCCTGTCCTCAGTCCTCCATCTGTAGCATTGTCAAAATTGGAGTCCATTCACTGCTAGAAAATACCATTTCATAGGTAGAGAAAACATAAATGGAAGAGGACATACTGCAATTATTTTAATTATTAAGAACGTGTGATTATTTACTGAGCACAAACTTTGCATGTGACATCACTGTAAATCCTCTGTCTATGTAACATACAATGCCCTGAAGATGCGATATAGTGATATGAATAACTGGGTACTAATTATATAATTTTGTAATCCTGTGTTAATTTAATTCAATTATCCTAGCTGACTGTTCATTCCACATCAGCCCAGGCCAGATACTGTAGAAAATACAAAGACATTTATAACAAAAGTTCTAGGTTTTCATAAATCTATGACTTAATTGGATAAAATTTTGTGCATGAGGGGCCGGCCTGGTGGCATAGCAATTAAGTTCTCATGCTCCACTTTGGTGGCCCGGGGTTTGCCAGTTTGGATCCTGGGCACGGACCTACTCACCACTCATCAAGCCATGCTGAGGTGGCGTCCCACATAGAAGAACTAGAAGGACCTACAACTAGGATACACAACTATGTACTGGGGCTTTGGGGAGAAAAAGGAAAATGAGGAAGATGGGGAACAGATGTTAGCTCAGGGCCAATCTTCGTCAAAAAAAAATTGTGCATGAAAATTTGAAGTGATTTATAAGTAGTATGTAAACAAGTTGCAGGATAAGGCACTGTAAGTATTATAAGAAATCAAAATTGGGATATAGAGTTAGTTAACTTATTAAGAGATTATGGGACTTGGCTTAGCCCAAAAAAAGGTAATGGCTTTTCAGTTGTGGTAGAACACTCCTGAAATATAAAGGCATACATTAACAAGTCTCATAAATATATAAAGCTAAATAAAGAGAAACATTTGAAAGGAGAACTCATGTCCAGTTGACGGACACTCTTGAGTACCAGACTGAGCTGTTACAGTTAAGTCTAAGAGGCAATATTTAATTTCTTGCTCGGGGTGTAGGCACATACGTTACATACATTAATTGCTTTTGATTGATAAAACTCATTTTTAGTGAGTCAATCTGGCATAGACCTGCAAAGTATTTTAGTGATGGGAGAAACTGGAGGCAAATTAACTTCAAATATTCAGGCAGGCTTTGGGCCCTGAGAGTATGGCATTAGCTTTGAAAATCATTAAGACGCTGCTAATGGAAAGTGAAAGGGTTGTGTTCAGCTTTAACAGATAGTGTTTAAGATAGAACACTTGAAACAGAGGTACCTGTGGACGATAACAGCCTGAGCCTGAACAGATGATGACGCCTCATCAGCATTTTCATCAAAAACAAGAAGAGTTCCTACAGAAAAGGTACCAACCTGGGTGATAAGGACGGAGAGTCCGTGCCTCACAGGGAGAACAGAATTCGTACAGAAAAATATAAGTGACAATGTGAGGCTTCACCTGCCAAGCAGTTGTCAAATTTGGGCACATGTTCAACATAGGAGATTGATTAGAAAATCCTTTGGACAAAATTAGACTTGAGATGGGCCTTTCAGGAAGAGTAGGAGAGAGGGTAGATAAAGGGATGAGAGGACATTACTGAGTCTTCTCAGTGTCTGCAGGTGGGAATCCCAGGAGGGGTAGGACATCGGATACGCAAGGTGGGAAAGAACTTTGGGGCTCATCTTTCCGGCAAGGGATGCCTATGAAGATTTTTAAATATACGCTGATGTGACAACAGTTGTTTGGGGGAATTATAATTAAGATTGTGTTACTTGAGGCACCGCAGTAGAAACCGAAGGCAAGCAGAGTGATTACTGCATAATTATTCTAGTCTAGGTGCATTCCTCCATAGAAGGGGGAGAATAATGGGGATACAAAGAACAGGGCAGTTTAAGAGACATAAAAGTAATCTCAGTAACTGATGGGAAGTAGGAGAGTGAAAGTAAAGAAAAATCATTTTTTGCTAAACTGGTGTATTTTATGATGATATGTCGTTGACAAAAATAAAGCAGCCTGGTGCTGGTCGGAGGGTCTGGTGTATCCCTAAGACAACAGGACAATTGGTTTGAGGTCTTGGAAGGGTACCAAGTTGGAAATGTTTGCTAGACTATCAGAGATGTAATTTTTAAAAGCACAAGGTCACTTTAAAATGGGATTTGAAATTAAATCACTCTAAAATTAAATCACTCTCAATACGACTTTGGGATCGAGAGAGGCTGTGTTCTTTATCTGAGGGAACAGCTGAAATATGAATGAATATAAATCCAGAAGAACCATGGGTTCTGTGAAAGAGCGGGCCCCTGAGGGAAGAGCTTAGTGTCACATTGTGGTTTGGGTCCCTCATTTAGTTAGGAAGAAGGATTAACTTTTCTTTGGAAGTCCAAGATTAAAACTAAGGATAAAAAATTTACAAACTGCTCTCAGGTGCAATGCGTGTCTAATCCTGGTGTTAATCCTGAGTGAGGCTGGATAGGCAGTGTTATCCCCGTGTTGGATTAGGGAAATTAGACTTTGTTAGTCTCGGAACACTTCTCTTTCCTGCCAGCCCTCTGGTTAGGGGAGAGAATCTCAAAGACTAAGAAGTCAGAGGGGCAGGGAGTTTGGATGAGGGTGATCCTCGTGTGTGACTGAGAAGCGGGAAGGCGGAGGAGAGGGCTTCCTCTCTCCTGTTGACTTTCCTAGCATGGTGTGCTCATGCCCTCCGTACCATTCACAGTGTTGTATCTGTGCCAGCGGACTCCAAAAGCACGCACGGCATCGTATTTGTGTTTTCTTCTCAGCATTTAACATAGCGCCTGGTAGGTGGCCAGTAAGTTTTTATTGAATGCTCACTATCTGCGAAGTATTGTTCCAGGGAGATTGAGGACAAAGAAGTATATAAAATAGAAAACATAGTTCCTGAGCTCAAATAACTCATGAACTAAATCTAGATGAGACTGTTTTCATTTAATGAGAGTGCTTACATGTGGAATGTTCCATGTTGTGTGTGGAGAATAAGGAAGCAGAGGGACATGTGAAAAACAACCATTTGAGAAGTTGCAGACATGAACATGGGTGCTGTCAGTGAGGATGCAGGGCAGAGGACTGAGGACTGAGCCTTGGGCTGTATTCTTGAATGGAAGAGGTATAGGGTTGGGAAGGGAGACATGGGTGACATCATGAGTAAGAACAGCCAGCCAAACAGACAAAGAATTGAAGGTATTGGAGGAAAACTAGACAAGTCGAATATAACAGTGTCAAACAGAAAGAGCGTCCCGAGAACGCGAGACATGTGCGTGTCTGTCCCTCTGAGTTTGTGTGTGCGCATATGACTGCATGTGCTTGTGGTTGAACAGATGTATGAACACGTTTGCATTCGACACAAAGTAATGGGAGCCGAAGCCAGATCGAAGGTGCTAATGAGAGTAGGACTGTGAGTCCTGCTAGGGCTCCGTGAATGAGTGGTAGGGTCAGGTACATTTTGGGGGTAGAGGATGATTTTTCCTCCAGGTTATTTGTTGATATGACTATGTTTAAAGATATAAAGGAAGGAGCCAGACAAATAAGACAGGAGATATGCTGCCATTGAGGAGGATAAGTGAAAGGCCATCTTAGGAGGAAAAGGCGTGGGCCGGTGTCTGGGCAGGTTGGCCTGATCAAGCAGGATGGGCCGTCTCTATTCTTTGACCTTGGAGAGAAAGAGAGAGAGTAGAGTTACTGATAGAAGTGGAGGGCAGCTCCAGGAGTGAGCTCATGATGGATTAGATGGTCTGTGTGGATTTCTCTTGGAGAATTAGGTGGTAAGGCCCCCTGCGGAAGATGAGGTTGATGTAGACCTGAAAGAAAGGAAGGTCAGTTGAGAGCAGCCACTCTGTGGGAGGTGATCAATAAAAGGTGAATAAAGATGATGGGAGTTTGAAGGGAGCAGGGGTCAACCCAGGGAAATTGAACTTGCACTGTTTGAAGGAAGGAGGGAAGAAGCCACAAGACAGAAAAAAGATTCCAAATATTTATGAGAGAAGAGAGAAAAGCAGGAGCTGAGTGCTTCGGTTGTCAGGAAGAGGCAAGGTCGCAGACACAGTGGAAATATTTTTCTAAAGAATTTACTCAGAGCGTTTGTTTTGTAACATGGCACCTAAGACTTCCCTTTATCTGATAAACAGTGTTTTGTTGTTTTGTGTCAACCTTCTGACATAGACATGGTCCATTTGTTTAACTTTCCACTAGAGTAAAATTCTTTTCAAAAATAAGCACCTTAAAGGAAGATAATTCTCAGGTAGAGTAGAAACCCTTCTGCCTTTTTCCAGGCCCTGTTAGAAAGAGCTTTTAGAAAACACTGACATATGTGTTCTCCAAGTCTAGCATTCCGATGAATGGGCATGTTGCCATGTTTCCGCTCCCTTCACCTGCTGGCTAACTCAGTCCTGGGGAATCATCTCTTCAGGTCAAATTAGGGGTAGAGGACGGAGTACTAATGCACCTGCAGACAGCTGTATCTAACTTCCATTTAAACGCCATCCTTGAAAAAATTGCCCTGGTATGATTTAAAGCGTTTGGTTAAGGAGAGAGTTACTTTATAATTAAATAACACATCTTCCTTCCTATCTACCCCATGAGTATGAGAGCTAAGAACTAAAACAATTTAATAAGATGATATTTCAAGCACATACAGTACTTCCCTTTCCATACACGGAGCACTTTAAATCCAGGGCAGAAGTGTGTGCAGAGGCAATCAAGAACGCAGGCTGTGGAAGAAAGCGATTGCCTAAATACAAACACAAAGGAACGGATAAATCACAGGCTCCTTGCTTCCTAAATCTGTTGGATAGAGCGGCCATGGAGCATTTTCCTGTATGCAGGTGTGCGCTGTCCTGCAGGCCGTATTCAGTACCAGAACAATCCCTCGGGGTGTACGCAGGCTTCCTGTGCTATGTGGGGACCAGATGGAGCTCGCGGTGGTTTTGTTATCCTGCGGCCTCTAATGTCGGAGGAAGTTCCTGCAAGGAACAGAGACTTTAATTTCCAAGCCCTCGGTTTATTCTAATGGTTGCAGATATACTGCTTCTGCACAGAACACATTTTTACACTCACGGGGTGATTAAAATCGTTTGGGTCTCATGTTTCTCTCAGTGTGATAATGCACATTTAATCACAGAGCCTGTGCCTTCCGTTTGTGAAATGCCACATAGCATTCGGCTGAGTCCACAGTGTGTTACCAGCTCTGTTTCTCATGGCTGTGGCACGCCTTCATGTGCGACAGAGTGGCTGTCATGTGTCCTCTGGCTCTTCTCACACCTGCACACTCGCTTCTGCACACTCCTGGATTCCTACTTCTCCGAGCAGTTGGAAACCATTGTCGAGAATTGCTTCAGCCTCCCTCCAGTTTGGTCATGAATTTCTGTATAGTCATCCCCACTTTCTGTCTATTCTTAGTCAGAAGACATGCACAACGCCTTTCAGAGCATAATCTCTCTTGGCCTGGACCCTGTCTTGAATTTAAGGTCCTGTTTCTCCACCTGCCCAGACGTGTGAGCATTCTCTCTTCCGATTTCCCCATTGCGAGGTTTTGTTCCCTTCCCTCAACTTTATACGGACTCTCCCATCTGCCTGTATTTTGATAAAAAGGGTGATTTCATTCTTGTACACTGCCTTTTTGCTGAGCAGAACCTCTGAAGTTAGTGCCTGAATCTGGGCAGTTCCCGTCTCTCCACCCCATCCGTCTGACTAGTTCTTAGTCTAAGATTCATTCTCTACCTGACCACTGATTTGCAAATAAAATGCCTTTAGCCTCTAAATCTGTGGTTTCAGCCAACTTATCCACCCGTGGTTTTAATCACACACGGTTTCATTTCTCCAGGGCTGTGCTCCTGAAATTTCCTTCTCACCTTTTGCAGCTCGTTTTCTGCAAGGGCTGAAGGTGCTTGCGACTTTCCTATTGTAGTAAGCAAAACAAACAAACAAACAATTTTAAATAACCTTCTTTTAATCTTGCTCTCCTCTTTCAAATAACACCTTATCTCCCCTTCTCTCCCTAAAAACTCGGGGAGAACCAACAACCTTTCAGTCTTTACAGTCTGGCTTCCACGGTTACTACCTCTGGAGACTTCTCTAACATCATCGCTGACCTCCAAATTACTGATGTTAGTATTTGTTTACAGTATTTATACAACTTGTTGCTTGATTCTACTTGAAGCTTTGATCGGAAACTCCTCATTACATCCCCTTGGTTTTTACAGCGTGTGTCCCTCTCCTGTGACTAATGGCAAGTACTGTAGCGAAAGTCCAAGTACGTGGGCTGGGAGCCTTGCAGACCTGCTTTCCCTTTCTGACCCCTGATGGTATGTGACCTTAGGAGAGCTATTTAATTCTTCTAAGGCTCACTTATTCATCTGTGGGAGATAAATTGTCCTCTCAGATTTGCTATTAAGATTAGAGGTAATGGATATTAACTTTTAGCGAGTTCTTAGTACATGTGAAGAGCTCAATAAGTAGTCGCTGCTACGCAGGCTCCTAGCATCACTAACTCCACTATCACTGTCACCACCATCACCATCATCACCGTAACCATGATCATCACCATCATCATTATCGCCTTGATTACTGGAGCATCACGGTTCTCTCTAGTTATGGTTTCACTCTATTATTCCTTGTTTGACCTCATCTTTTTCCATTAACAGTAACAACTATAACAAACACACTATTGGAAAATAGAGTTTCATTGTGTCACTTTGTTAAAAGCTCCCAGTTGTAACCCATTTCCCCATAATATGTCATTTATGTCACCTATGATTTTGTCATTTCTTATAATATATTCTTCCAGACATTTCGTGTTTAAGCCACAGTAGAGCATATACTTTCATTTTTCTGCACCTTGGTTTTTGTTGCCTCTAAACCAAAAATGTTACTTGCCTATGCTTCTCTACACGTGCAGTCCAGCCGGATTATCATCTCCTTCTTGAAGCAGTTTTTTTGGCCCCCAGTTGGAAATGAGTGATTAAATATGTCTCCCATTATGTTCGTTCAGAACTTTTTCCAGCTTTATGGCATACATGTTATTCTGCTTTGTAGTATAACATGTTACCTCTGTGTCTATTTGACCACCCTTCTCCCAATCCTGGAAGCTGCTCAGGGTCATACATTATTGCCTTCATTTTTGAATTACACTTTTACCTCAAATGAGTGATTTTTGAGACTGACGGTTTTACATGTACATGCCTGCAAACACACATAATTTCCTGGGTTATTTAAATATAGCGGGTGCCCAAATTATGAAATTCTGGGCCATGAACTCTTCTGGGCTTGAAAAGCCTGAAAGATCATCTCATTGGTAGAGGCCATTTCTGATAAAGTTTCCTACAACAAGCAGCCAGCTTTCCCATTTTCCTTACCTGTTGAGGAAATAATCGATACTGAATTACAGAAGATCTGGGTCGTTTAAATGTGTTTTTTAATGGTTTGTAGCCTGTTTATTATTATATAGAGTGCATAGCTATTTAACAAAAAGCATTTGTTTTTCCATATATTTGAAGCAAATTGAAAGAAAATATAATCAATATATTCTAAAATATTTAATTTGGTATTCATTTTTGAGTATAAAAGATTTGTATATCACTGAACTTTTTTCTTTTAGTTTTTTTTTTCTTTTTTTTAGTCGAGGCAACAGACAAGGAAACAGACTTTAATTTTTCAAAGAGGTATACATTCACATCACACTCCAAAAGTATTAAAAGGAATACAGAAATTCTCCCTCCCATTCCTGTGTGTCAGCTGTCCAGCTCCCACCTCCCTGCAAAACAGAAGCCATTATTATTAGTTTTCTGTATATCCTTGAAGAGGTTCTTGATGCATATAGAAGTAAACAGAAATACAGATTCTTATTTCCCCCCCTTTGACACAGAGAGTAATATATAATACACACTGTTCTTTGCTTCTTTTACTTAATATATCTTGGAGATCCTTGCATATCATACAAATGGCTGTATAGTTTTCCATTGGGTGGATGTACTATAATTGATTTAACCATGAATATTTGAATTATTTACAGCCTTTGGCTATTTCAAACAATGTTGTAATAGATAGCCTTATATATGTTGCTTTAAATGTGTGTTATGTGCATATTTGTAGATTATAGTCCTAAAATGGAATTTTGGAGTCAAAACATCTAGCAATCTTTCTGAATCACTTTGCCATTGTTATGTCTCTTGTAATCCATATGGAGTTAGGTTTTTCTCTGTGACTCAGTCTGAAAATAAAATCTTATTCTTTTAAAACCTGAATTTTAACCCATTAAGATTTATTGATGTAAAACATTATATTTGGTCATATCAGCTCTGTTATTTTTTGTTCTGTTTTCTTTTATGTTTTTTCCCACTGTGTGTTCTGTTTTCTTTGTGTGTGGGAGGGCAAGTGGGTGTATAATTCTTTTCCTGTGCAGAGATGTTATCACTTTAAGCGATGATAAAATTAATATCCTTCCTCTTTCCTTTCCCTTTTCCCACTTCCCCTCTGTTTCCTTTACCACTTGATTGCAGTTAATATAATTATCCTCTTAGTGTTTCCCTTTGTTCTTAAAATATATTCTTCTATCACTTGATCTGTCATCTTTTGATGCTTTTATCTGACCCCACCTACCACATATGAGGCAAGCAGCAAACTTGCCCTACTTTGCATCTTCTTCCCTCCTTCTCTTTTTTTTGTTTTTTCATTTTGGTAGTTGTATCATTTCTCCATTGTCAGGACATGTAGCATTTGCATTCTTGCCTATCACCCCAGTCTCCACCTTTGTTCCTTCATAAATAAATTATTTTCTGAGTCATCTCTGTAGGTGGCTACAGTGAGTCCTCTAGTAGCTCCTCTGAAGGGCTCATGAGAACAATGTTTTCTGAGTCACTGCATGCTTTTAGTTTTTTTATTCAGTTCCCAAAAGATAATTCATGCATCCTTACTTAACAAAATGTGTGCTTCCTATTAACTATGTATCTTGGCAAATCCTCTCTTTCAGCTGTCTGTATTAATCCCAATCCTGGCCTTTTCATTTTTCTTATAGGCGCTGTGTGCGAAATGTCTGGCCACTGCTTTCTTTTTTTGTATGTTTGTTTGTTTGCTGCAGACAAACAAACATTGGCCCTGAGCTAACATCTGTTCCCAATCTTCCTCTTTTTGTGTGTGGGTCATTGCCACAGCATGGCCACTGATGAGTGGTGTAGGTCTGCACCCAGGAACCAAACCCGGGCTGCTGAAGCAGAGTGCACCGAACTTAACCACTAGGCCACAGGGCCAGCCCCCAGCCACTCTTTTCTTTATTCTTGAACTATTCTTGCATTTGACATGGCCTAATTTTATATAAAATGGTGCTCATGAAGTCCTTATATCAAATTGATTCTTTTGTGAACAAGATATTTCTAAAATATATATCCAATGTGTATATTCCTTAAACTCAAATACAACTTACATATAGACTATTTATTGTGTTAATGAAAATCCTCTCAATATGTAAAAAATAACTTTTCTTTCCAGAAAAGCCAAAGAAACTAGGTCAATTGAGAGGTGAAAAATGTGGGCCATAATTGAAGAAAATGGATGTTAATAGCACAAATTATTTCATTACTTTATCTTGTATTATAAAATTTAACCTAATAAAATCCCATGAATTTTTGTCATTAACTAAAGTAATATTTTAATTGTTTGAAATTATTTCTTTTACCTCAGTTTGGGTACTAACTATACCCTTGGTTTCATTCCAGTCGGTGTATTCTTAACTTGGAAAATTATATTTAATTACATAATTTGCTAATTAGGCCCTTTATTTTCTGTTAAATCTTGATTAAAAGCATAAGATCTGGGGCCGCCCGGTGGCACAGCGGTTAAGTTCTGCGCTCCGCTTTGGCAGCCCGGGGTTCACAGTTCCGGATCCCGAGCGCAGACCCGTGCGCCACTTGTCAGCCACGCTGTGGCGGCGTCCCATATAAAGCAGAGGAGGATGGGCACGGATGTTAGCCCAGGGCCAGTCTTCCTCAGCAAAAAGAGGAGGATTGGCAGTGGATGTTAGCTCAGGGCTGGTCTTCCTCAAACACACACACGAAGAAACACAAAAGAATAAGCAAGCAATTCAGTATATCTGAGCGTCATATAATTTATATGATGCTGAGCATTTCATAATAAAAGTCATTTATTAGTTGCAAATCATACTAGCTCCTTACGCTGGCGGAGATGAAGGGAAAAATTTGGTATTTGAGTTATTTCTGAGAATGGCAGTTGTATGCACACACACACACACACACACACACACACACACCCATCTCAAGGACATTTCTCCCCTAGGGGTGGTTGTCATATGCTTCAGTAATAGAGATTAAATTCCTAGTAGTTAGTTGGATAGATCTTTTCCTAACAGAGAAGCTAAAATTCATTAAAAACTAATTAGGAATATATAGGAGGTTAATTTTCCACGTTAAGCCTTATTAAAATGAGATAAGTAATTCATAAAATATCAAAGGATTGTTTTGGACAGAACTAAATAATATGACATTGCCCAGGATTGTTTCCAGAAAAATAACAGAAGCTATGAGAGCAAGTCAATGCAAAAACTCAAGTCCAGCCCCTCTTGCTTTTGTCGGAAGGAAAACAGCAAACATAATGTCCACACAACTCTATTAAATTGTGGCTGCTGGCAAAGAATCTGGGAAGTAGCAGCTGTCCATGCAGGTGGACTGCATCCCTTTTAGTATTCTAGCTAGAAAAAATCGTACCATTCGCCAGGATAAATTTTCCCTCAGCAAAACGTAACTTGGTATGAATTCTAGCTGGATTCAGTGTCCAATTACAGAGCCGGCCACAGGACACTATAATAGCAGCGTGTCCAGTTCTCTGAATAAATTTGTCAGCTGCATTCAGTGTGCAATTTAATATATGCCATATAGTGGAAACCGAGGGAAAATAAGCAAATACTGTAATTTTTCTTTTTGCCAAACTTATAATTTCTAAAATATATTAGCATCCTTTCTAATCTTGCCTTCTAGCTAAATAGCTTGAGTTATTTCCATGCTGGAAAAATAAAGTGGATTCCATTGACATCCTTTCCTGCAACCTCCTCCAGCGGGTGTTCTCACTCCTGCTTGGCGGTCCTCAGGGACAGGACAGCTGCTTACAGCAGTAAACAGCAGTACAATTCCTGCAGTCCGGAGTCAGCTCACACCCTGTCAAGGCAGTGAACGCCCTACCTCCCAGGATCCGAGTGAGAGGCACCAGGGAGAGAAGGAGCTGTAAGAGGTAGGCAGTGTCCTAAATATTCTCAAACAAGCGAGCTAGGATATACATATTTATAGCAATGCTCTAAACCTCCTTATTTGGCTTCCTCTTTTGACCGTCTCGGGTTTTCAGTTAGTAACTCCTGTGGGCAGTCCCTGCACGCCCAGGTAGTCCCATGGTGCTGGCTCCGTTGGGCCTCAGTCAGGCCTGGGCACCCACTGGTATACCTTATTGTACACGCCAGTGTAGCATGCATTGTCCTTCAGGATACTTGGCAGCCCTTTCAGGACCCGTGTGGTTCTCACGTGGCTTTCTTCAATGAGTACACAACATAACATGCCACTACAACCCACGTGATGCGGGAGCCAGCCGTAGAGTCTCTGCTTGAACAGAGAGACCGTAGTTGGTGTTAAATTGGCCTGTGGATTTTCTCACTACCCTTTTCTTTAGGTTCTGCTTTTTGGGGGCATGCAAGCTTGTTTTCCCACAGATTAAGTCTAAATTGTATAAACATGAAAATGCTAATATATTTTACTGTCAGATGTTCTCCTCATCATTATACGTGCCTGTCATCCAAAATGATAATTGAAAAATGGAAACTGTTCTTAGGAGGCCAATTAGATGATGGGTGTGTCAAGTTTGCCATTTCCTGAGAAGTACCCTCTGTGAACCAGAATGACGGGTTTTCATTCTTATTTTTCCTATAGTGGTTTAATCCATGACAACACACTTAAAGTCTACTTTAATGTAAAATGTCCACCTAGTAAATATATAAATATATTTAATATTGTAGAGGTTTCCCACGTCCCTGGATGGTAAAACTGAGTAATGTACAAATACCACTTTTTTCCAAACTACTTTGTGGGTTTAATGCAGCCTTTTTAAGGTCGCGCTTTCCCCTTTTCTCCTCCTCATCGTCTGTTTTCAATCCCTTCCTCTCTTTTCCTCCCTCTTCTCCTGGACCTTCTCTTTTTCCTCCTCCTTCTTTTCTCTTCCTTTTCCTATCTGCTTTAAGAGCTTATAAAAAGTAATCTTAAAGTGTTTATGGAAGAGCAGACAGGTGAGAAATAACTTGTATGTTTTGTTGAAAAAAGTGAGTAATAATGAGCAACTTGATCTGCTAAAGTGCTAAACTGTGAACTCATGATAATTAAATACCATTGTGCATATGAAGCATCAAAATAAGGCAAAATAAACCCACCTTCGCATAAGCCCACGTATGAATAAATATATAGTTAGTTATAGATGTGAGCAAAGAAATTGATGAATCAAAGAATTTTTCAGTGAGACTAGTAAATTAACTATTTGAAAAACGAAAGAAAGTAAAAAAGGAAAGATTACATCCTCACCTTTCACCTGAACATGAAAGCAATGAAATAAATCATAAACATATTTGCATAAATTTTATATGCTATATTATACTTAAAGTTAAATAACATTGTTATCATATGACAACTGGTAAATAGAACCCAAATAAAATTGTCAAGAATTTAGACTTGTCATTATAAATAATAGAATAAGAATTATACCACTACTACTGGTAGAACCGATCATTTACTGAAACCTTACGTTGTGTCAGGTAAGTGGTTTACTACAATGCTAAGTGGTTTACTTACAATGTCACATTTCATTCTCAATGAATCACACGTTATAATCTCTGTAATTTTCAGGAGAGGGACATAGGACTTAGATTTCAAGTAACTCACTAAACTCTGAGTCATAATTTGAACCTTAGCCTGACTCTTTACATTTATTTAAAACACTCCTGTGTGTAGTCATTTGGGTTCACTTTATTAATATTATGACACTAATATGAGCTTTATGATACACACACATACCCACATACATGTGTTTATTTGAGAGAAATCTACTTTTAACTGTTGTGTTTTAACCATTCAAAAGAATAGACTACTTTCATTTTATTCATTTAACGTCATATTGGTAGTCATTTATATTGCTTGTTGATTTTTCCCTATTATAAATAAATTAGAAGGAACGTTTTCATATAGCTATCTTTTTGCACATATTGAAGATTTCTTCCTTCAAGTAAAATTACTGGGTGATAGAGGATACACAATTTAAATCTCAACTAGATGTTATTAGAATTGATGGCAGGAGTTCATGTCTTGTTTCTGGCTTCCGTGGGGATGCATCCATTAAGGATAACTTCACTTTACATTTGTTTGTGTTTGGAAGAGGAGTTATCTTTCTTTAGTTGAGCAAGTAATTTGTATTCCTTTCTTCTAAATAATATTTTTAGACATGAAGAGGCATTGGACTTTATAAAATTTTAGTGCACAGTTCTCTCATATGATTCTTATAATCAGTATTTAATGTTCTTGCAAAAGCTTTCTTGCAAAAGACCTTCTAGTTCTATTGAATAAAATTCTGGAGTGGGTGAAAGAACATGTTGGAGTTTCAGAGAAAATCAAGATTTAGTTAGAAGAAAAGAAATCAAGAATATGGTGACTGAGCTGTAACATCACAGGATGCAAAACAGATTGTGACCAAAATGAGGATGAAGGAACGAAGTATATCTGACTCCTATCAGGGATGTGAAAGCAACTTGAGGATCAAAATCCATCCAGGAAAGACTAATGGAAGACAGAAGAGTGACAGCTTTGGCCAGGATCCACAGGAGACATTGGACTACTGAGTCTGAGGCTGACTCTGAAAGTGATTACCAAGTTCCAGAACCAGAATCAGGTGAAGACGAGATTACCAAGAGGAGCCGAAACAGCAGCCCGAGAAAAGTACGTGTAATCTTGCACAGGTTCTCCGTGAAGAGGTAAGAGGCGAGATGATGGCAATGAAGGCCTTCTGAAAATGTCCTTTAAAATTATGTTCCATTCTTTGCTTTAATAGCACTATCCTTGTATCACAATGTATCAGGTGCATCAAAACGTAACAACAAGTGTTCTCCAAATAATTCCTGATGGGATTTTGATTAGACTTGAATTTATTGATTAATTTAGGTCAATTAAAAACTTTAAATATTTCAACATGTTGCATTGCCTCATTTATTCATATTTTCTTCTATGTCCTTGAGTAAAAATGCGTAATTTCATTTGAAAAAATGTTTCACATTTTGGTAAAGTTTATTTCATTATATTTTATAAAATTTTACTCCTCAATATTTCTCTACTAAAATTTCTATATGATTACTGCTAGTTTAATAGGCTTATTAAATTTCATATGTTGACCTTATTTCCAGCAACTTTCTGAACTCCCATTAATTCTAAGTGTTTATCTATAGGTTCTGTGGGTTCACATGAAGATCATAATGTCTATTTTCTGCACAGTGTGTAAATTTTGGTGCTACTATTCTTACACCCTTTCTTTACTTTTATTAACTTTTTGCCTCGGCTGGGCCTCTCGTATAATGTTGAATAGCAAAAGTAATAGCAGGTATTCATGCATTGACTCTTAAGGAACGCTTGTTAAGTTATACCAGTTATAGACAATATTTACTTTAGATTTGTCTGTATATGGAAGAGGGAAAACCATTTTTAATAGATTAAGGAAGTTATATTCTACTCCTGGTTTTTTATAATGCTTTTAGTCATGAATAGGCATTGAAGTTTATCAAATATGTTTTCTGCATCTATTAATGTTGACAATATTTTCTGTCTTTTATATAATGAAATTATACTGGTAGATTTTCTAAATGTGGACCATCATTGAAAAACTCCTTCTGTCTATGATGTATAAATATTTTATATATACAAGAGCAGAAGGTTGAGTAAATTATGCTCCATAGTTCACCGTGTGTTATCATTATTGATCCTTGCAAGGTTCTTGTCCTGTTTACTTCATCTTTATTTATAAGTTTGACAAGCTTATAATTTTCTTTACATGTGATGCCTTGTATAGTCATCAGATCAAGGTTATACTGGTTTCATAAAGTTGGATAGCGTTTAACTTTTTCTATACTACAGAACAATGTGTATAAGATAAGGATTATGTATTTTTTAAAATTATAGAAAAAAAATCCCTGCAAAATCTCTTGGACTAGACACCTATTTTTATTATTTGGTCAATTTTAGTAATTGATATATTTCTATGCCTTTGCAAATTTCAAGAAAAATGTTTCATTTAGGTTTTCAAATTTAGCAACATACTTTAATGACAATTTATGTATTTTAAAAATCACAAATTTATGGGTAGTTATATCCATTTTACATTTTTTATATTATGTGAGCTTTTATTTTGGTATTGTATAGTCTTGCCATGTACTTTTGGGGTTCTTTTTCAAAAAATAACACATTATTTTTATTAATCATATCAATTGTGTTTTCTGTTGTTAGTTTCTGTTCCATTTACTAACTTATTTCTCTTCCCTAAATTTCTTGTGTTTATTCTGCTTTTCTTTTTTAGCTTATTCCACTGAATGCTCAGATTATTTATTTTCAGTTTTTCATGTTTTCTATTAAATGATTTTTTGGTTAAACATTTCCGTGGGGGTACTGTACTGGCTGCCTCCTATGGAGTATGAACTTTTTAAAGGACCGTATACATGTTGACCATTTTTTCAGAGGCTATGCCAATTTATACACACAAGAGCTCTATGCAAGAAAGTGTATGAGTTTTGGTACCACATCATTTGTAGATCTGGAATTATAGATCTTATGAGCAATTGGTAATTTAATGAACAAAAATAATATAATATAATATACTAATGTAATTGCCAAAACTTCTTAGATAAGGCTATTTTGAACATAATTTTATATTTACTTAATTTATGTTTCCTTGATTGTTTTAATAAACCATTTCCCTTACAGACTATTGTTAGCAAGTACATGAAATCATCCCAATTGGTAGTCATTTAAAAATTTTTTTTTACTTCTTGTCCCATCTCTCTTTAGATACTTCACAATCGTTAGTCCCACTTGAACAATCTCCAAAAGAGATATATCCATAGAAAATTCATCTTTATAGAAAAAAAAGTTATAGCTTATTTATGCTGCAAATATATAGTACCTGTTAATGATAAATACACAAATCAACTCCTGATGTAGAGATCAACTCAGTGAAATCTGATTAAGGAACAATAACCCATTGCTAATGCACTAGTTTATAATCCATGGTTCCCAAGATAAATTGTACTGGCACACTCTTCTTGGGGTTTCTCATACACATTTTGACTACACATAGTCATATTTTCTAGTAACAGGTGAAGTAAATTCTCCCTATATTGTCTATATTCTCTATAACTCTAGGCTTTAAAAAAAATAAAAGCTCTTTTTTAAAAGGCTCTTTATTTTTAGCTCCTTAATTGTATGTTTCTAGAGGCATAAATTATTTGTTTTAGTATCTACACATCACTGGTGCAGAAATAATCAGAGTATCTTGGGCCCATTTTTTAGGTTTTGTGAATTAGAATAAATAACATGACGACACTGATTTAGTTGCAATTTAATCAGGAAGTTGCAATTTAAGAGATTCCGGGGACTAAGTTGTACATAATTTCTCCCTTTAAAATACTGGTGTAATATAACTCTTTGCTGAAAAAAAAGTGGGGTTCTTTAAATTAAAATTTTTAAACAAGTATTTATACTATCAACATATAGAATGAAAAGTCATGGCTCTTATATTTTGTATGTCAATATATTCTAGGTGTTGACAATAAAGAAAAGGAAACAAAATTGGAGATATTGGTAAATATAGCAGTTCCATCGTGAAGCATGTAACATTGAACAAGAGGATCTCTATTAAAATATCTTGCTTGTGATATTTTAGAATGTCTTCCTCACACTAAAATTCCTTTTCTAGAGATGTAGCTGAATTTATTCTACAATATTTCAAATTATTTTATGTAAATATCCTTTAAGTTAAAGGAGATAAAGAAGGAAGATGTGTACTCATTGTCAAACTTAAAAAGCATTTGTCTAATTCAACTCAGAAGGGGTGTACAAACACACATGCTAATTTTTGTCCCCAGTCTAATTGCAAAAAAAAGTAAATTCACTTAAAATACAACATAAACTTATAGAAGATATTTCAGTCTATGTTAAGTACTCAAGAATAAAGGTCCATAATGCATTTAAATTATATTGATATGAATTTTGATCTAGTATAACCACAGCATTATTGTTCTTAAGAATATTAAACACTCAAAATTAAGTTTCTCTAAATTTTTTGAAAACAAATGGGACATATAACACTATTTTCTCTTGATGTGTTTAGGAAATAAAGTTTTGAGAAAAAAGTTTGAAATAGTTTTTATTAAAAAATTTTAAAAGAAGTATAGCTATCAATCAGGTAAGAACTTATTTCTAATTTCTTTCTCCTCTTACTCGGGAGGAGGGAATCTAAGGATTCACCACTGAGAGAATGTCCTGTTTTTGATGACTTCCTATTGAAGTTAACTGAAGCTCCATCATTAAAAACGTGACGTAGCACATCTTTGTGCTTTCAATATTCTGAAATGCTCTGGCTGTCTTCATTTTCAACTGACAGCCCCTGTCTTTATCATCCTAATAGAATGAGAAAAAGAAATCCGCATACTTTGTTTTCTGCTGTTTTATACACAAACCTTGGTAATTGGATTCTGAGACTCCAGTCTCATTTTTATCCCAGGACTCTTATTGATTATTTGGCCAGTGAGACAGGCATTCTGGAAGGAATACGTTAAGAGAACAGCAACACTGTCTGATAAGTGGTTGCCAGAGTCACTGATGTTGTAATTTTGGTAATGCTCATCTCTGTCTCGAGTTATAAGGTTGGGACTACGTAGACCCCCTTCTCATCACTCTACTATTATCTGCTGCCTTGTTGCCTCTCGTTAGCATCTGCAATCTAATGTGTTCCAAAAAACCCCCAAAAGGAACTAAAACTTTTGCTAGAATGATGGGAGACTATGTTTTTTGTTTTTTGTTTTTTTTTACTTGAACTTTAACTGCTATACTGCACCCCCCAGCAATGTAGATGAAATGATTAATTTTCTCTCCATAGGAGAACTTGTTACTCAAATGGGCTGGTGGTTATTTACAAGGGGGACTTAAATTCTGCTCTTCCTGTCATTCAGACACCCCTTCTTTATGTTTCTAAAAAAATTGAATACAAGTTTATCCTCAATTTTGAGAATATAATATAGCATTAATCTTTGGGTCTCATTTTATCATAACTAGAAGAGGACTTATCAAATATCACCAACCTGTTAATTATAAATACGAGGAAACTGAAGTTTCACGAAGTTGAGGTGGGACATGGGCCCAGTGCTGGACCCCTACGTTGGGATCCCTGAGAGTGGGTGTGGGGTGGTGGCCTCACGTGGAGAGCTCAGTCCTTCCTGCGGCAGACACACCTGGCTTCATGTCCTTGACTGATTGCTTTGTGACATTGGGGAATTCATTCAGCAAATATTTATAGAAGAGTTCCTTATTAGGCACTAAAAAGTTAGTTTCTCCTTTTGCGGTCTCTGTCAGCACTGCTTTGAATTTAGCGAGGTAACATGTGCAACGTGACTGCACAGCGTTGGTGGTCAGGACGTGTGGTTACTTTCTCCTGGTCCACAGATGCTAAGTGAAGGGTCGTGTGCATTGATCGAGTGAAGAGTGCAGCCATTAGTGAATCACAGTGAGTTATTTTAACACTTAATTTACATTTTTGCTTTGTAAACTTTTACTTTAATTATGGAAATGTTTCAATTTCCACATGTCAGATCCGGGTGACTTCAAAAACACAATAATTGAACATAGAAAGTTTTTTTTTCTTAACGGGTTGAAAAGTGAGCAGTAATAAGCATCAAATATCCAGCATATGCATCTAATTCTATTTGATTCACCATTTATTAAACATCCTCAATGTGTCAGAGACCGTGGTGGGAGCTAAAGGAGATATAAACAGGACGTGTGCCTATGCGCGTGTGTCAGTTACGTTCTAACTGATGAGATTCAAATGTATGTAGCTGATTTATTTTAAAGCCTAATGTGATAAACCCACATTCATCCACTCATTCGATAAATATTGTTTGAGTACTTCCTCTGAGTCTAGGTTCTGAGAATACATCAGTGAATGAAACAAAGTCCAACAAGGAGAGACAAACAATAAACAAGCAAGTTATTCATGTCATG
The DNA here is from genome assembly GCA_031878705.1 of Tapirus indicus. Taxonomy (NCBI): domain Eukaryota; kingdom Metazoa; phylum Chordata; class Mammalia; order Perissodactyla; family Tapiridae; genus Tapirus; species Tapirus indicus. The sequence goes on from CM062931.1 coordinate 58,355,976, forward strand.
TAGTTTCAAGACATATGAAGAAAAAATATGGCAGCCTAAGGAGGTAGAGAATGGCATGCCCTGGGAGTGCTGGCCTAGACAGGATGGGTAGGCAAGGGGTTCTCTGAGCACCTTGGCATCTGACTGACAAGGAGAGGGACAGGTTGCAGCACAGAAAAAATAAGTAGAATTTGAGGGAGAAGAGGTTATTTTCCAGACACAGTTGATCAGGCTGCATGGGGTTTTGAGTGCTTGATGAGGGAGTGTGGCCTTCTGCGGGGGCGGGAAGCCATTAGCCGCTCTGTTTATTGCTTGCGTCTATTTATAAGCAGAGGACTACCGTGAGGAGGGCTGTACTTAGGAATGGAGTCCTGTTCCACAGGCACTTGTGGGAGGAGCTGGAGTAGCAAGAACCCGACTCGGGTAAATCAGTTAGGAAGCTATAGCAGCTCCCTGGGCAAGTGAGTGGAGAGACTGTGATGGAGAAGACCGAGGAGAAGCACTGCAGGAGCCAGACTGAAAAGGCCCTGTGAGGGCAGGAAGGCGGCCGGGACCGAGGGTGTGAGGTCTGGAGGTGCTTCAGAAGTTTTGAGCCTGAGTAACAGGGCTGGTGAAGCCCTTAAGGGAAATAGAGCAGATGGATAGAGGAGCATGTTACCGGAGCTGGGAGAGTAACTTCAGATTTGGACTTGTGAGGTAACGATAGGGCACTTTATTTGAGATATCAGGAATCTCATGTAATTATGGGCTGGATTTTGGAAGAAAGTGGGAAATTCAAAATGCAGATTTGGGAGTGAAAATGTCAGCATAAAAAAGCCATATCTGGGACATGTGATTTAAAAAGAAAAGAACAAAACTGCCAGTAATCAATTACCATACCAGTAATCAATTGAGAGATGTTGCTCTGTCATTTATTCTACTGGGAAAAGTCAAGACATTGGGAACAGAATAAAATGAAGACAGCTCAGTGGGGTAGGCAAACATAGCCCGAATAAGTTAGAAACAGTACAAACGCTGTAGCCCTTTATAGCTTGTTAAAAAAAAAACATTTTGCATCCATTGTCTCATTTTTTCTTCAACAACCATATTCAATATTACTATTATTCTCATTTAACAGAAAAGGAAGTTGAGGTTTAAAGAAACTAAGTAACTATCCCGAAGTTGCCCAGTTTGTATGTGGCAGAGTTAAGACTCAAGTCCAGCTCCTTGTAGACTACTGTTGAATAGAGAGTAAAAATTCCTTCTTCCATCCTGTGCTGAGATTGCAGAACTGATATCATCCTAAACATGCCCAACTCTCTCAGTTGAGAGATGTCAGTGAACCTGACGCCACCTCCTGTGCTGTTCAGTTCCAGCCTTGATAGAACCCAATACTGGTGGGTTCTAATGTGTCAGAGACCTTGATGGGTGCTAAAGGAGATAAAACAAGACATGCCAATGCTCCTGTGTCTATTACGTTCTAACTGAAGAGATTTAAATGTATGCAGCTGATTTATTTTAAATTAAGTTATTATTTTAAATTACCTCACTAATACAGTGAGGTAATTTACGTTCATCAATGCATTCATTCATTCAACAAACGTTTAGTGAACATCTGCTATGTGTCGGGGACTGTACTAACTCTAGAAATTCAAAACCCTATGAAATAGAAGTTAATCTTTCCTCATTTGCTTGGTGTTCGGTGACAGGTACAGACAAGTGAACAGGCACTTTTAAATATGGTGTGATAAGTTACGTGATGGGACGTCCATGGTGCGAGAACTCAGGAATAATGTGCAGCCAGGATTTGGAGGGTCAGGGAAGACCTCCCATGGGAAGAGATGATTAAGCTAAAACTAGAAGTGTGACCTGCGATGAGTTGGGTTCATTAAAAAGGCAGTAAGGCCTGAAGACGTGGATGTGAGTTGGAGGGACGAGGGCAGGCTGATGGAAAGGCCTGACGGGAGTACAGTGTTACTGGAGCATAAAGAGTAAGGTGGGGTGTCCACGGGTAAACGCAAAGAGGTAAGATGGGGAGACGATGGAAGGCCTTGACGTCTAAATTACACATGAAATTGCCAAACTCTATGCAATGAGTTCTCTCTAGAGTAGACAGAATGATGTTGAATACATTTCAGGTTTCTATCAATTTTTTTTAAGTTGATAAAGCTTATTGTTAAGTTTTAATTTTTCTGGAAAGTTATCTTGTGTGAACTAAGGTGTTCCTGAATAAGGGAGGCATCCCTGCGATTCCTTCTATTCGAGACTCGACAGTCATTGGTCCTGAGAAAGGAGTAGAGCTAGTGTAGAGAGCAGGATGAGAATTGGATCCAGTAATTCTTGTAATCTATTTCTGAGCGATTTGTGCCTTTTTGGCAGAATAATGCTGAATCTTCCACTTGGCCTCCTTTTCTTTTTGGGGGGATACAAAATCACTGAAGTTTTGAATGAACTTTCTTAGGATTGGTCTCCTCAGGATCCCTTCCAGGAATATATGAATTTAGTTCTAACAACCCCCAAATGAAAAAAGATTAACTTCCCCCTAGTTTTGGCTTTGGAGTTACACACATTTTCAGATACTTTTAATTAGAAGAGAAAGATTATGGGCCTTGGGCACACAGTGCATGCAGCCTTCTTACATTTATTCACGGATACTTCTGTGCAGGAAAAGGTAATGTTTCAGTGACATATTTGTTTCCAAGACATGTCTCTGAAGATGTGAAATATAATAGGCCTAGGAATCCATCCCAACTGGCCCCCAAAATGTGTTATTTTGAAACATTAATTTTTCACACAAATGGAAGTTAAAACCGTAACATTTCATCAACAAGTCTGCTTATCACAGCAGTAAGCACATTTCTAGCCAGCCCTGGGGTCTAGTGGATAAGATTTGGCCCTCTCATCTCTGCAGCCTGGTTTCTTTTCCTGGTCAGGGGACCACACCACCCGTCTGTTGGTTGTCACTCTGTGGTGCCTGCATGTTGCTGTGATGCTGAAAGCAGTGCCACCGGGATTTCAAATACCAGGAGGGTCCCCCATGCTGGACAGTTTCAGCGGAGCTTCCAGACTAGGACAGACTAGGAAGAAGGACCTGACCACTCACTTCCAAAAACACTGATCATGAAAATCCTATGAATAGCAGCAGAGCGTTGTCTGATACAGTGCAGGAAGGTGAGGGATGGCACAAAAAGACCAGGCGGGGTTCCTCTCTGCTGGGCACAGGGTCCCTAGGAGTCCGAATCTATTAAACGGCACTAACGATAACAAACATATTTCTAGCAAAAAAGCTGTTCAGGATTCAACAAATATATTTCAGCCACTAAGCATAATCCTGCTCTGTAAATATGCCCTCCTCTCTGTAAAAAGAGAGCATTCCTCTACCCACTTCAGCTCCAGTCTACTTTTCCCACTGGCTCCTGACATGGGGGGGTGGTTGGTTAACAGGAGTCAAAATGAGTGAGGAGACAGGCAGGAGAAGTTAGTGCCTTCTTGCATTTCTTTGACGTGTGAGAACACCACCTGCAGGCCCAGGAGCGGGGAAGGTGGCTGCCTTCATGCATCCAGTGCCATTTATGGGCCCCAGGCTTCTGCAGGTCCCTGGATATGGCCACGGGGAGTGAAAGCCAGACCATGCCTTCTTTCAGGGTGAAGACAGTAAGACGAAGGTGGGAACTTCGGTTCCTCTCTGCAAACACCCTCCAGACAGCAGCTGGCCAGAGAAGTTTCTGATGCCATGCTCCCTAACAGCGGCCCCCTGGTCTCATACTTATCTTGATGTCCCAGATTAAATGTGTTAATATTTACAAAGCACTCAGAGCAGTGGCTGGGGTGGAGTAGGAACTGTGTAACTGTTTCAAATAAAATAAAAGTAAGTAATCAAGACCTCCCAGATTTCAAAACTAACAGATAAAAATAGCAAGACTCCATTTTGTGTCTTATTTTTCTTTTATAACCTCTAGTCACGGACTTTTCACTTCAGCTACCACCAGTTATCACATAACCATGAGAAGCTTCCTCTCTTCTGTTCTTCAATTCGTTTTGAATCCAGGCAGCCTGACTGCCAAGAGAATTTTTCTTTTTCTTCTTTCTTTTAAGAGAAATATCTAGCTGATTTATTATGAAAACATTTTATTCATATAGTACGTATTAAATATTATATTGTATTTTTGTTTTTAGTGGTATTATAAATAAGACTTTGGAGATCACTGTTGTGTGCTGTGTCACTCCAGCATACATTGATGTGCATTTTCCTGACACGCTTTGGTGCACAGAGTGCCCATTCAGTTATGATCCAGAGGTTGGGAAGACTCTGTTACTGTGATAGCTTCTGCTTATCCTACTTTCCCCATTTATTGGTGATTTAACTGCTTAACTGCACCTCAATTTTAATTGGGTATGAAAAATAAGGCAGTAAGGGACGAAAACTTGCCACTTTATTCCTGGTCAGAAACTCTAGTAAGAGCCTTGGTGCAAAAAGTCATGATATAAAAAAATTGCTTGCAAAATTAAGTCAGCAGCACTCTTCTTAAGCCTCTACCGTAGACAACTGAGGAAGGGTCACATATAATGGTCTTAAGGAGTAGCATGTAGTTCTGCCCGCAGTGGCTTACCAATGGGCTGGGAACCTGAAGACCTGACGTGGGTGGAGTGGTTGACCTCTCTGCTTCCTTCCAAGTCCCTCGACTCCATAATCTGAATGCATAATTTCACACGCATTTATTCAGAAATATGTGCACCCGGACTGCTTTCTGCTAAATGCAGACTCCCACTCCTAAACACTGGAAAGAGAAGCCTGTTAACTGACATTTGCAGTTTCGGGATGGCACCGTGTGGGAGAGAGAACTGCCAATCATTCCTGCCAACATCACTCTCAAGGGGGGTCTGAATGAAGCTAGCTTGGTCCAATTAAAAGAAGCAATTATGAGTAATGGAAAGTAAACAAATCTAAGAAAAATGGTATTGCCGGTTATAGCAGGTACTCACAAAGAAAGGCTGTAGTCTCAGTGTCACCTTTGTTTCTAAAACTGTTAATCTACTTTGATATTCTAGAAGATTTTTATATGAAATAATCAAAAAGAAATTGTTAACCTTCATTTCATAACTAAGTAAAATTCACAGTAGTGGAAAAATTAAAAAGCTCTTTACAGAGCTTTAATTGGGTCAAATTTCTACATGGCCTTTGGGTTAGGAAAAATATATAAAATATTATACTGTGACCCATTTAGCTGCTTGATTATAGAAAATATTGCAAAACAGCCTAGCAGACCTACACTTTTTTTTGTCTAAGGTTGAACCTATAATATGTGACTGCTTTTATGCTAAAATACAATACAACTCATAAAATGCAGATTTTGATAAGCTGTGCCTTTATGCCTTCCCCCACATGCAGGGGAGATTGAACCCTGCCCTGTAATGGCACAGAAGTGTGGGTTATTACCTCTGAGAGCAGAGTGGTACGGTATTTTTACCATTGCCAACAAACTTTGTGTTAAATTAATTGACCTTAGTTCACTTGCACAATGATGCAATTAACAGATATCTGCAGACGTCGACATTTTGGTTGTATTTCCTAAATAGAAAAATATGTCTGACCCAGAGTTCTGGGAGGAATGTAGAAATAATTTTTTTTTCCAAATCATTTTCTTCTCTGAATATCTCTATACTTGGGTCATGCAAGATAAATGTATATTAGAGAGCCAACGTACAAACTCCTATTACCTACCAGGGAGAACCAGAATGATCTGTGAGAAAGGGCCCAGGAGCAAGGGGAAAATGTCTTTGAACATATGGAAAATGGTGGCAATGGCTGAAAAACAAACACAAGCTTCTTTCATACTGGAAAATTTGCTAATGGGACCAAAGGGAATAGGGCACAATTAATTGATCTCTTTGGGAACCAAGAAAACCACGAAAGATAAGCATGATACACTAACATGCGTCTGTGGAAGAGATTTCGAACCATCTCTCAAAGGTGCTTACAGCTGACTCCCAACTGACAGGGTATGAAGATCCATAGGAGTCATGCACAGAAATGTGCAGAGTCTGCCTCAACAATCCTAAACTGAAAGCTGAAGCTAAATTTTGATTTATTTGATGTCTGGAGCATGCTGAAAAATGCTATCTTGACAAGCAAGGTAAATCAAAACCATCCTGGTCTAGTAAGCTAGCACATCCTTAAAGCAACAAGCCAACAAAGCCCATCAATGCCCATGCCATGTTGAGTTTCAGTAGGTAAAAGGCTACGCGCATTGAGTCCACTCATTCTTGTCAATGGAACTGGCCCTTTAGCCTGTCGTGGACATCACATGGGACATCCTGAAGTAGATGCTATTTCATTAGCATCACTTACTGCCAGCAAATGACATCACCTTGGAGCAGAGCCAAGCAGCTGGCATGAAAGGTTAGAGATGCTGGACTGGGTGAGAGCTCTCCAGTCTGGTACCTGGTGAAGGCCGCTATGAGAGGCGGATGGAAGAGCTTCAGACACCCCATGTTGTTGGGCAAAACTCGATTTTTTAAAATCCCTTGATCACCACAGAAAGACGATCCCTCGCAGGTTTTTCATGCACATGTTCTAACTTTGTTCTACCAGCAACGTGTTGTCACGCCCACTCTCCAAATGAAAAAGGTGAGATAATTTTTAGCTACGAAGCAGAGGTTTATTTAGAATACTCCCCAAGTGCAGGTAGTGACTCTAACCACAAACTTGGACACATTCTGTGTTGTGTAGGTTTGTTTTCAACTCTCGCAGTGTCACGCCGCAGAGTTTAGGAGAGTCATCAAAATATTTTTAATTCGGGCAGTTCCGATTGTTTGCATTTTTATTTTTGCAGAACACTTGCGATGAGTTTATACAAAACACCTACACTTCGTTTCTTACCAAACCAACAAACATATTTGTCAGTTTTTCCCATTGCAGAAAATACTAGAATTACATACCTTTATATCCAAAATACTGCCACCACCCCCCGTTTTTTTTTTTTCCGTCCTAATACAGGACTGCCATCTGGTGGAAGAGGGAAGGCACTTCCAGCTTGGGCTGAGCCAAAACTGTATGATCGTGGTTTCTCAGTTAGGCTTCTAAAGGATCTAGATAGCACATGGGAACACTGTTTCCTGGTCTCAAGTGAAGAGGATCCTGCAGTGACCAGAGGAGATGGGGATGATGATTGTAGCAGCTGACGGGCACTGGAAGCTGCAGTATTTGTGATGGCGGTGAATTGGCAAGAAGAGATCACACACTCAGTTTTCTTAGTCAAGATTTTAAAAATCGGGGAGTATACGTCCATACGTTGTGTGTAGGCGTATGTGTGTGTGTATTAGACAAGGTAGACAATCGTGATGGAAGCAGTGACCGTAAAAGCCCGAGCAGATATAGCAGATCTCCCTTCCCCTGACCCCCCAACATGTACGCCCCATGCCCACTCCCTAGAGTCCTTAACAGGGCCACACCCTATGATGCTGCCTGGGCAACGTGGTGTCTCTGAAGATCTGGAAGACTCGGTTCGTGTCTGCCGCAGCCCTGTTACCCTCAGGGACAGTGGAGCCATTGCAGGTGACTTACACTCACACACCGCGACATGCGACTGAGGGAATGTTTATCAACATTTGTCGCGCCTGATCTTGAACTAAAATCAGTAACACTCATCAGCTGCAAGAAAGCAGGTCAGCACCCAGGTGTTTCTGGATAGTGTGTCTGTCTCTGGCTTCCTAGTTTTCAAAAGAAAAAGCTTCTCATGTGCCCAAATGATCTAAGCTGGCCACAGACATTGAACATAAGGTACTTTATTTTTTATATGAGGCATAGAAAGGCTAAGAACTTTCTCAGTCGCTACAGATGATGAACTCTTGGCAACTTTTTACATACAAGGAAGGAAATGAGAAGACTCTTCTGACGTCTCGATTCCCTGCATCTTATTCAAGCTGGGCCTGTGTGAAGGAAGGAGATGAAGCCCCAGGACAGACACGTTTCTGTCCCACAGATCAGTTTCCCTAAAAGTATTTTTGTTTCTTTGAACATAATGTCTTTGGGGTAGAAGAATCCCATGGTACCAAAGAAAAGTATGCCTGTATGTTGTTCATCTGGAGGAAAGTCAGAATGGCTGCGTGAAATTACACAACCTCATCCACTTCCAGAGCTGGGTGGAGGCATCATCTCGAGTAACTGCCCGAATCCTGGAACCTGGCGGAATCCATCCCACGATCTGCAAGTCCTTGCCCAAGCATCTGCACAAAGAAGAGTGGAGCTGTGTGGTTTGTCCAGACGTTCTCTTCTTTTCCTCGTCTGCGCACAAGCCGCACCTCTACACCAAGACGTAACATCGTGGGAAGTGATCAGCGCCTCATGTGTGACTGATGGCACGTGGTCTGTTTGTCATTTTGACAAGTGAGCTGTGGAGGATTTGGGCCTGGTTGTCCCTTGATTTCATGAGGATGACTAGACCACAAGCACAGGAGTTTAAATTACTTGAAACTCATAGCCCAGGGAAGGATGGGTCAGAAAAGAAGATAGAATATCTCCCAAATGGTGAAAGATGTCAGGAGGAAAATGGGACAACACAACCAGTGCGTAATGGCTTGACAGTACATGTTTGTGGAGTGATTCAAAAAATACATAACTATCTTAATTACGTAGCAGAGGAAGAACTGTATTCCTAATTGTATGCAGTCTTTTGAAAGCTGAAAATTTTGCACTTCGAATTTTTGATTTTTTTTCTGGTGTATTATATGTCCCCTTGGCATATTAAACACAGGCTCTTTAAAAATTTTTATTTTTAAATAGTTTTGAATTCACAAGAAGTTTTAAAAATAGTACGGAGTTCCTGGCTTCCCTCAGTGATAACATCTTATATAACCGGAATATATTATCAAAACCAAGAAATTGACGTTGGTACCTACTATTAACTACAGACCTTATTTGGATTTTAGAGTCATGCAGTTTTTTAAAAAACGTTATTTAACGTGTCTTAATCAGTATCTTGATTATTCTATTTTACTTCAAATAGTTGCCCTGTGAAACGTCTTAGTTTGGAACTCCGAAATCTACTTGAAAGTTGGATTTCTTAGGCGAAGCGTTGCTATCGGCGTTGATATTTTGCTTTGTGTTCGTGTGTGCTGTCCTCAAGTAAGCGGGTAATACAACTCGCCACCGCACGCTTGTGGAGTCGAGTGACCGCTCGTCTGCAAGGCTAAGACTTGGGGCAGAGTCTGAGGTGCGGCTTCCAAGTGGTTCCTCGTCTTCAGTGGGATCGCAATTGCCACTGTTCCCATCCGCGCCTCCTGACCTACGAGCTCATAAAAATTCAGCTCCGCCAAACTCGGTTATGTCCTGGACTCTGTCCGGCCCTTTACTCAACCGTGCAAGTTACGTGGTGTCCCTGGAAGACACCGGTATCGTTTAGAACGTTGCTGCTATAGATCCGTGCAGCTAAGTTGTTCCTTTGCCATTGAAAATGTTAAGAGCAAAATGGAATACCTGCGCAACAACTGTTAGCTTCAGAATGCTTTCATCGATCCCACACAACAACCCTGTGAAATCGGCAGAGCAGATATTTTTTATCTCCACTTAAGCTTTGTGGATCCCCAAGACTAAAGGTCAGATCCATTCATTGGAAAAAAACTGGGTTCAGCCAGGAGACATATTTGTGCCAGATAAATTGATAGAGGAAATTTAATATGGAGAATCTAATCTGATGATTAGAATTAGATCGAAGAGCTAGAAGAACAACCAGGGGAGGGAAGGGTATCCTAAGGTTAACAGCCACCAAAGCTGCTTCCTCCTAGGGCTGGAGGGACAGAGGGAAGAGATGAGGTGACTGGATCCCAGGGAGCAAGGTTCCGGGTTAGACCAGTGCCACCCACTGGCCAGACTCAGCTGGAAGCATAACGGCAAAGAGGCCAGGGAAAGGTCATTCCGTACCCACAGTATTCCAAGCAGAAGAGAGGAAGTTGGGGAATTGATCTGAGAGTAAATGTGCCAAATAGTGTTGTGCCAGGAAGAATCATTTCTAGTAGAAATGCCACATTGCTGAGCATGAAGGAGAGACATGAAATGGACATTATCTCTGCTGTGAAGAAATTTTCAGTTCTGTAAGGGGAGGCCATCATGTCAACAACCACTATTTGTTACTGTTGCTCACTTATATTTGATACCAGAGGACATTTATCGAGTACTACGTATATGCCAGGAACTATAGTAAAGTATTTAAATATAGTTTCCCATTTAACCGTTTGAGTTCAGTTTATTATTATCCCCATTTTACAGATGATAAAATTGAGGCTTTAAGGGGTCAAGTATATTCTAAGGGTCACAAGGCTGGATAGCCAAGATTCTGATATAGACTGTCTGACTCTAAAATCCGTGCTCCTTACTCTACCCTATATTGCCTCCCTAGGTACAGTAAAGTGTTCCAAGTTCTATGATCACATTTATGTGCAGGATATAGTGTAGGTACAGAAGAAGTGACCAATTTGTCCCAGGGGGCAGGGGAGCCCTCAGAGGAGACAGTACCCTTGAGCTGAACTTGGAATAGCAGTGAGGGTTTCTTCAGGTGAACCAAAAAGCAGGGGCAGCCAGAGCAGAGCAGCAGAGCAGCCCTGCATGATATTTTCTAAGAGTGGTAAACATGGGTGCCAGCAGGTCACTCAGAACTGCCAGAGCCCAGTGTGGGAGGAGGGATTTTGATAAGAGGAAAGGTGAGGGAGACAGGAGCCATGTCATACGCGGGAGACACGTCACGCACAAGAAAATGGGAAACTGTTAACACTTGTGTGCTCTGGAGAGTTCTAGCCAGTCTTGCTTTAGAAATACTACCCTGCCTGCAGAGTTAGGCGGCTGTTATGACATGTTCGTAGAGCACATGGTCAGTGTTCTGGGCCCTGGGGGAATGTCAGAGGATGTCCTGGAAAAGATGGACTTGAATTTAAATGTTACGCTAGTAAAGGAAAAGCGCCACCAGCTCCCTCTGACCATTTACCAGTCTTTCTCAACTTGTCGATCACTGGAAAGCAATGTTCTTGATAAGGGCTTGTTGGTATTTGAGCAGCTTCATCTATAAATGCTTGATTGGACTCTTTATTAGTTTGGTTCAAAATTAAAGCAATGGTATCTGAATAAATGTAACTATATAATTTTTTACTTTATTATAAAACTTTCACATATATTTTCACATATAATCCTCACATCATCCTGGGAGTTTAGTAGCAAAGCTGTACTTGCTACAATTTGAAGATGAGGAAAGTGAGTAGCAGGAAGGTGAAACTTTTGCCGTAAACCTACTAAACGGCAAAGTCAAGACTGTCAACTAGCCATTTTATTCAATCCAATGTTACTTTTGCTTATTTTCATGATCGTCTTGATCTGAGTCAAATTATCTCTCATTATCCTATCCTAATTATGCTGTGGGTTTATTTAAAGAAAATAAATTTCTATATAATTCCCCCAGTTTTTCTGTATGCTGTGTTTTCCTTTTATATCCACATACACATTTATTACTTCTCGGTAATAGACTTTGTGATGGATTTAATTTTCTCCACTGGTAACCGTCTACATCTCAGAAATGTCACCTGTCAAGTATAATCAATTTCTTCAGTAAATAGAAAGCTGTTTAATACTTTTATATGAGCTTTAAACTTAGCTTCACCTGGTTTCCATTATGTTGCAAGGTGCTCTAGAGCTAGAAACACATGCTGGGTCCGCTCACTCCCAGGTGAAAATTACTTTCCTGCCTTCTTTGATTTGACTTTCTTGTAGGCGCTCATTTGAGTTATACATCATCTGGGTTAAAATGGAGGTGGCTTTGTATCAGCAAAGCAGAAAGAATTCTTGGTATTGAAATAGTCCATGTCCTTTTCTTCTTTTCTTTTTCTTCACAGAGTTTAGTCGTGTTCATTTTATTCATTTGAATGTCAAAATTCTCTAGATTACTGCTGCATTTTGTGATTAAAGCAGTTTAGGTGAACAGAGAAGAGTAGAGAAGTGGTGGAATTTAATTTTGATCAATAACCACATGAGGATGGGATGAAAGACCCTCTGATTCTCAGAGAGCTTTATCACTACTACTTACTGAGTGAAATAACTTAGCATTAATGAGCTTATATTGGAAATGGTTTATCTCTCCCTGATAAAGGAAGCAGTCTTAGACCCTTAGAGGAAAATGTAGATCTCTCCCTTCTGAGCTTCCTTAGTGATGCCTTCTTCTCGCTTGTCAATAGGCTTTATTCAGAGGACAGAGTTAAAATTGTCAGTATCATGATTCTACGGTGAAGATTTATTTATGTCTTCCCACACTGTGCTCACATGCACCTATGTTCACAGAGTGATTCATGCAGGTGATGATTAGAAAATGTTGCTTTTAAAAAGAATTTAAAAATTGTGCATGTGTGTGTATGAACTCTCAATATATGCAATATACATATGAATATATATGATATAAAATATGAAGGAAAATAGTTGATGATTTTTATTCCTTTTTTCACTCCTTTGACTGCTGTTGTTTCTATGGAAATTGACTATTTAGGAAAATTCAATTTCCTACTGGGAAAAATTGAATGCTGGGTGGTGTATAGACACTGCAGATTCTCAAGCTGGAAGACTTGAGCTTCCCTCGCTTCAAGCTGTGTGATTAGTGAGCTGGCCGACTTTGAATGAGGAAACTATACCTCATTTTCCATATATGTAAGATGCGGTCACCTGTTCCCAGTCTGAAATCGTTTTCTTGAAGATAAATTAAAATATAGCCCACAAGAGACTTTGATGAACAAAGTGAAGGTATTATTCAAATTACATGTTGGGGATGGTTTTTATGTTTAAATCAGGTCAGTTAGAAGTCAGTTAAATGTGACAGTATAGATCCTTTTAGCCAAGTCAGAGATATTATAATAAAGTTATTATAATCTAATTATAGTTCAATTTTCATGGGAAAATCTAAGTTTTGATTTGGAAAGCCTAGGAAGACAAGTTCTAGGAAGGAAATTTGAGTCCCAAGTCTGAGAGATCAGTGCAGGGTTGGGCAGGTGGCCAACCAGAGCCGTGTTAGTATAACCTGTAGCTTAGCCAGAGAAAGAATCTTTGCTAAGAAAGAATTTGGTAAAAAGATGAATATTGCTTTCCTCCTTTTACTGCCGCTAGGCCCTAGAATCTTGACTAGAAGAATTATATAGTGTGTTCCTGAGTGAGGTTTCTCTAAAGATCATTTGACTAAAGAAATGTTCAAGGTCATTGTATTTGTGAGAAGGACTGACTCAATTCCACACTCAGCAATGATGCCTGAGTACAGTCTATTGGTCGTAAATCTATCTGTGTCCCCCTCACTGAGCAGCTAGCATGGACCATAACCTAAGAGCAGGAGAGGTGAGTTCTGGTTCATCCAAGATCCTTACGAGAGGCCGACAGGGCCCCTGTTCTGGGAGCTAGAATGCCCAGGCGTGATTGCTGACTTACAGAAGGTGCTTAGTCTCCTGTGTACGTGGTCTTCACATTCTGGGTAAGGCTTTGCTTTTTTTTCTCTGTGATCTAAAGTGACGATTGCCCTGTGGCTCTGGAGCCCTCCACCTCGCCGACCTGGATCCGTCCACGCCTGTGTCTGTGCTGACCTGGCAGCTTCCTTTGCTCTGCCCTGTCACCGTTTCCTCTCTCTGTCGGGAGCCCTGGCATTTTAACCCCCTTTTGGCAGAAACAGCTTACTGTTTGGAGTCTGAACTGTAAATATATCTCTTTTGGGGCAGGAACAAGGATTCTCGGATGATGCTTATTTTCCCTTCATAATAAGCAGCCCCCACGCTCCCACCCTTCACCCATGCGGTAGCTCAGATGCGCCCAGTTGAAGCTCCCCTTGCTCCCTGCTCTACTTGGATGCCTGCTTGTCATTTAGGAGGACAGGCTGGACTGTCGAAGGGTCTGCACAAAGCCGCAAGACCACTGGTGCAGAGAGGAGTGGAGCAAAAGTGAAAATATCTCACCATGTAGTCCATCATATGGGTCCCCGTGTGCTCTCTCCCTGGGCTGCACCCGGAATCCTGTTCCTGCTGTGCTTCTCTCTCATCCTCTCCTTCCTTTTAGACCGGAGGCCTCCAAAAAGCCCCCTTTCTGATCTTAAAATGTTAAAACAGAAGTACTGCATAGAATACTCTTTTCCATTAATAAAGAGAATACTTAGCACTCCAGACGGAAGAGTTTATAGTCAGATCCCTGAGCAAGTGCCTGGGCTTACCCCGGGGGCAATGTGTCACGCCTACACACCCGAGCAGACCCAGCAGAGTAACCCTGGACCAAACACAAGTGTTTACCTCGAGGACACACATTTCTGGCCCTTTTAGATAACTGCTTCTTTTCATTTGCTAGTTTTTGTTCCTTCATTTCTTGTTATCAAGCATTTGGAATTATTTCTGGTATTTTTTTCCATTTTCTTTAAAATATTTGGCTTTATGATTCAATTGAGGATCCTTAATCAACCTGAAACAAAACCTCATGGGCACATAGCTGTCACTAAGTGGAGGGGGACAGCCCAGCTGCCTGCACAGCGGGGGTCTTCTGGATGTCCGCAAATCTCGCGGTAATGCTGCTGTGGGGGTGCCACCCTTGTTGGGTTGATAGCTGGATTCTGACCTTTAACGTCAGTGACATTGGCTGGTTGTCATAGTGCCAACGACCCACAGGTCACACATCTTGTCTATCTCGTCAGTGTTTGACCAAGTGAAACTTGCCTTTTATATTCTTTGTGTGCCTGTATTACACATACCATGTATATCCATAGATGATCCCTTTATCTACGTAGTCCAGAGTGGATTACCTTCTTAGCTCTATGCATGAATTTGTTCTTAGGGCATTCATAGTTTTCTTCAAGGTTATACCCTGTCTTTTAAATTTTTAATTGGATAAAAATATCACCCTATTTGCATTAGTTTATATTAGTTACAAACTCATTCATCATTGAAAAAAATCCTTCCTATTTTGAATCTGGAAGCTCAGAGCCGTTAATGTGCTGTTTACCGCCCTTCCATCCGTGATAGGTGAGCTTCTCCACAGCAGTTTTCTGAAGACGCGTGGCAGCTGTCTCGTTAGAACTCCGTGTTCGACATCGCCTGTGCAGTTTGGGATGTGTTTGTGAGAAGCAGTATATCAGCTCAGATATCCTGTTTCTTATTTTCTACCATGTAACCAAACCAACACTGGGGATCCTAGATGGTAAAATTGCTTATGTATTTTAGCACATTTTATGTGTCCTTTAAATCTGGAAGTGATTCAAAGCTATAGCCAGAGCAAATACCTGTATCAAAATATAATCCCGTTGGGAGATCCGTGCGATGTTAACCCATTTTAATGGTTTGATGGTGTGTGTGTGTATATATTTCCTACTACTAATCTATAAATATAGATCAATAAAATATAAGAATTGTGGAAGCTGTGGAATCAGTTTGAAGTGCAAGCCAATTCCTTTTCCTCTTCTGCAAAATGAGATGTAGCCCGGGGAAGAAATTGATGCTGTGGTAACAGCTGCAGCATATTGAGCTCATCTCACGGACCACTTTATATGCTCCTCTATTTGATATTCACAACAACCCTATAAAACAAGTACGATTATTATTCCCACCTTACATATAAGGTGAGAGCTAAAGAAATTAAGTAGTTTACCCAAGATATGACAATGAGCACACCTTCAGCCCCGTGGTCTATTTTAGTGGTTTTATTTCCTTTGTAGTTTTGAAGGAAATGAGAGCTACAGTGAGGAGCCCTGTGTCTGTTAGGATACAGTTCAGGAAGAGGCCGGATCGGGGACTGGGCGCTCCTCCCCACAGTCAATCCTCCCTCAGAGGTCTGTGTGCGGAAAGGATCACGAAGGTATTGGGGTTTTGTCATTTAAATCCAGCTGATCTTGTCCTGTACACAACAGTTAACTGTGCTCGGGTGATTTAGAAGTTTTACTGCCCCCGGCACTGTTAGGGCCTTAAGATGGCAGAATACTGTATTTCCTCCTTCAGTTCACATAGATCAACCGGAATGTTCTCAATTGATTTCCAGGGGAAGTTCTATGAAAAATTTCATAACCTCTGTTATTCTTAATGGTGATTATTTTTGCCAGTTTTGAGATTATGTAAAATATTGACTAAAGCCATAAGTAAACAGGTGGGACCAAGTGATGGGACTTTTTAGTAATGTTTCCGTGAAAGTAAAAGTGAACACGTGTGGCATTTGGAAATCTGGGCCCCCTGAACTGTCGGGGATGTTCGGTGACATTAGCTATTAGCTGGTCTTTCGTGCATATGCCATTGAAATCTCATCACTTTAACAATCACACGTCTTGAGTCTTATAATCAGTCAATGGCATTTCAAAAGAAGGCAGATAAAAATTGGAAGTTAAAGTCATCTTTGATAAACTACAGGTAAAAGAAATTATTCTGAAGGAAAAAATATATCTTGAAATAAACTCTATAGTATAGAAAGGCACAGAAATCCAAGACAAATGAGTTCTTTTCCTTTTAAATAAAGATTGATAAGACATTCAAGAAGCTAGAGGTTGCTGTGAAAAACACAGGAGCAATTGTATATTTCTTCTTAAAATAATCAGATGCAAGGATCTGGTGATAAAAATGCAAATCTTAAGGTGCTCTTAACTAGCCAGAGGTCAAATCAATGTTTTTCCTGAAATCAAAACATCAGAATTTTCCTCAGTCAAGTTTTAATTTTTAAAGGTTGAATATGTATGGGGAATCTAAAAGCAGAAATTGTCAGAAGTCCTTGGAAAAAGGTTAAGCTAAGTAATAAGTAAACAGGAATGTTCATGAATGAGCTCGAAGGTGTCCATGCACACCTTGAATTAAAATGCAAACCATTCTGAAGAGAAAGTTTTTCCTTTCATCAGATTTCCAACAGTCCAAAAATTCTTCATAATTATTTCCCCAGAACAGTATTTTTCTTTTTCTTTTTTAACCTGTCCATGAACTAGACTGGCTCGCAACTTCATACTTAGTGTGTGTTAATGGCTTTATACAAAGTCATAGAATCATAGACTCATAGAATTTCCAGTTCCAGCCTTGTGAATCTCTTCTGTTTTTATTGCCAAGTAATGATAAGCCTGTGCTTAAGAATCACTGGTGTGAAAGGAGGAAAAAGCAGCTTTGGAGCCAGGTGGATTTGAGTTCAAGGCTTTCTCTGCTATCTGGTCAGGTTTCATAAGCTTTTTAAATATCATCACTCTTTGCTTGTAACCATGATGATTATATATTGTAGTAGATTAACTGAAAATGTTTATATATATTTCATATATATAGTATACCATTTGGCATCTAGGTAGAACTTCATATTAGTTCAAGATACTTCATTCTGTGTTTTACTGCTTTCTCAGAATATTATTTTCACCGTATTGATGGGAATCTGCCTACCTGTAATTTTCCTCCAGTGGCTTTCTTGAAACCTTGGGTTCTTATATTACACATCCACACTGTCTTCTGCCTGACAATCCTCCATTCTTTCCTGGTATTCTCGGTCACATGTCTTTTCATTATCTTTGCCTTTCTTTTGGGGTACTCATCTATTTTATGTCACAGTGTCTATAGTCATTCTGCCACAGTCTTTTCAAGTGATTTCTGAGAATTTCCTATTTTGTCTGGAAGCTTCTGCTAAGCACTTTCTGAATGTGATCTTCTGGGAAGACATTCACCCATCTCTGAGGTTCACTGCATAGGTCTCTGTTGTCTTGGTGATAGTCCTCCTGTTATGACTCAAATTCAGAAAACTGTGAAATGAAATGTTTGCTTCTATAACTTCTGATAAAATCAGTCCAGAGAGTATCTTTGCCCATTCATAACAACTTAGGCACAATTCTTTCTGGAAATGAAATAGCATAGAATGAATTTGCCAGACTGTAGGGTGAAATTTCTTAGATGCCTATTTATAGGTAGCCTCTGTGGGGGAAAAAATAGTGTAGGAGAAAAAAACATAAGAATCATGTATGCTTCTGTCTGTGCTACGCATCCTCCTTTGTAAAATCAAGAGAAAAAGATCTCACAGGTGATGACAAAAGCTATTTGAAAAATATTTCCAGAGACATGAAGAGTATTTGTTCCTCTAATTTCCTAGGGGTTTTTTTGGGGAAAACAGTCTATGACTAAAATGTCCACTTCTCCTTATCTCAAGGCCTACCCGGCAGCTGAAGTAAGCCATTACACAGAAATGAATGAGCCATGGGGATAATAATTTGTCATTTCTGTATTCATTCATTCCACACACATGTATTAAGTGTCTAGCATGGGTCACTGTGATAGAAGCTTCTGGTACACAGACGGGGAGAACAACACGACTCCTGCCCTCCGGCAACTGTCTAGTGAGAGCAGACAGACGTATGAACAGAGAAGTTATGGAAAACAAACTGCATGCAGAAATGTTCAGTCCTTCCTGGGGCTGCAAGGGGAAGCTCTCTGGAAATATTTTGTATCTGAGTCTCAGCAGGTGAAGAGCGGGGCCGAGGTGGGGCATGTTGAGCAGGAAGAGCCGCACTTGCAGAGTTGCAGGGGTCAGCGAGATGCCTGCACACGCTGAACCCCGTCAGCCCTCTGCCCCACCGGAAGGCAGGCCGCCCGGTCCTCACGGCAACATCCTTAGGAGTCATTTTCCCAGTTTACAGAAGCGAGAGTGCAGGCTCAGAGTAGCCAAGGGCTTGGCCTAGAGGCTCCTGTTGAAGAAGTTAAATCACCGGCCTTGAACTGCTGGCTTCCAGCTCCTGGTCGAGTGATTTAGTCACCTCGCCAAATGCTTCTGCCGCTTTGCCCACCCAGAGACAAGGCATCCTCCCTTTCTTCAAGTCCTGGCCCTCAGATTTGTGTTTGGATGTTTCTTCAGTCATGTGTGCTTTCACCTCTGTTGGACAGCAGACATTACGCAAGGAAGCTGAAACCGTATAGGAATATTTGCTTTATTAGTAAACCATTAAAAAGCATTTCAGTTTGCCTGGTTCTACCTTGTCACCAATGAATGTACCCATGTGCCATTTCCATTCTTGTCATGCTTTCCTTCCTCCTACTTGAACTTTCTTATCGTGACATTTTCATTGTTCTGATTTCTAGTGGGAAGCAATTCTGTACAAGATGCATTTAAAACTAAAGAACGTCTTCCTGCTACCCCCTCCTCAGCGACAGACTTAGTTTGCAAGTCAAGGGATGAAAGGTTTAAATAAAATTTTAAATAAACTCAATAAAATAGATGGTTTATTGAAAAACAACTAACCTATATATGACATAAGTTTATGGAAACATATTTTAATTGAGTTCAGCAAATATTCATGTATTCACAAGCCTTCTATGCTTCAAGTCTATTCTAGGTGTTCATGTAGAGGATTAGAAGATGAATAAAACATTATCCCCACCCTTAAACAGTTCTCTAATGAATTAGAACACTGAATACCCAGTGCAGCAGTAGAAGCATATTTAAAATATGGAGATGATACTGAAGAAAGAGTGACTCAGTTTGGAGAATAAGGAGAAGTTCCCTGGAGAAAGGAACCTCAAAATTGTATTTTAAAAACTGTAAAGGAGTTTTCTAGAAGGAGCGAGTTAGGGGGAGCACGATATTTACCGTAGAAAGAACGTTCTGTGTAAAGATGTTCATGGGTGACATGCCATGTGTTGCTCAGGACTGTGAAGTCCATCAGCCTTGAACTTCAAGTGTGACAGGACAGTGGGCAGAGCTGAGGTCCAGGCAAGGCTCTGGGGAAAGGCCTTAGGTACCCACCTGATGGCTTAGATGTCACCCTTTGGGCCAGGGAAGAAGTGCAAGGCTTAAAGCAAGACAGATATTTGAACAGACTTACATAATAGAAAAAATGAATACTTTTTCAGTTTAAAGAATTTATTGGTGGGTAAAAGGAGAGGGAAGGAGTGCAATTTAGATAAGGGAGACTGGTTAGGAAATTGTTAGAAAATCCAAAAACAAATAATAAAATATTAAAACAGAAATACACATAGACCCACAAGCACACACACCATGACACTAGGCAGTGGCGTGGAGAAGGGAGGGGAAGGTTTTCAGGAGGGAGAATCACTAGAAACTGGTGGTGCGTTGGACTGGGATAGTGAAAGACAGCCCACGATTACTTCCAGGTTTCACTGGAGGAAGAATAAGAAGGGTACCACTTACCAAGACAGGGAGGATAGAATAAAGAGGTCTGGGGAGAATAGTCATTTGTTAATTTAACAAATCTTGTTGAGTACTTGCTATATGTCAGCCTTGCCCTGAATGCTGTATATACAAAAAATAAAACAAATTTCCTGCTCTTAGGTAGTTTACATTCTATAAGGATAAACAGATAATGTACAAAAAGAATATATAACCCAATTCCAGGTGGGGGCAGTGCTATAGAGAAAACTGAAGCAGATAAGCAGATAGAGAGAGGCCGTAGGTGGGAAAACTGTTATAGGTAAGAGGTTAGGAAAAGGCCTCTTTGAGAAGGTGATATTTGATTGGAGAAATGAATGAAGCAGACACCCACGTGAAGATCACAGTGACGACAAACACTGTGAAATAGGAATAATTTTGGCATGGAGTAGAGAAAGCCAAAGTGGGCAGTGGGGAAGGCATTGAGTTTCAGAGAGATGGGAGGTGACCTTGCAATAGAGAAGAGTATGGGTTTTATGCCATTTGAAATGGAAACCCTGAAGAGTTTGGCTATCAGAGTGACAAGATCTGATTTATGTCTTTAAAAGATCATGCTGGCTGTTGATCTGATCGCAAGATCTTAGAGCAGGTGCAGAGGGACTAGTGAGGATGCCGCTTCCGCAGTTCAGGAGGGGTGTCATGGTGCCCTGGACTAGGGAAATGGTGAGGCACTGGGGAGTGTTTAAATTCAGTATGTATTTCGATATGTGGATAGATGGATGGACTCATTTAAATGTGTGGAAAAGGAAAGTCAAGGAGCAATACTAGATTTTTGGCCTGAGCAGTTAACATATGAGAAGAGCAAAGTTTGGGGGGAATATGGAGGAGGGAAAATGAAGAGTTCGTTTTTGGATACATTAAGCTTGTGATGCCTTTTGGCCTTTCCTGTGCTGATGCCGAGTACCCGGTGGGATATCCCCTCTGGAGGATGAGAGAGCCTGGATCACACTACAGGCATCAGGACGAGGAGTACACTAGAAAGGAAAGAGAGAGAGGAACAAGGAGAGATCGGGGGACATCTTATCTGTGCATGTCAGTGATAAAAATTATACTAGAAAGAGGGTGGGGACCAAGTATGTCAATTGCTACTCATAGGTCAGAAAAGTTAAACGTTGTTGCAAAGTTGTAAAAATTAATAAAAGTCTGCCTTTGAATGAACTAGCTCAAAAATTAGGAAGTAAGACCAATACCTATAAAATTATTGTACAAAAAGAATACCGTCACTTTAGACAGGTGCAGACAACTGTCGTGGGAGCTCAGAGCAAGATGTGTAAATGAGAGAAGGGAGAAGGAAGGACTAGCAGCTGACTTCAGAGCCAGAAGCGCCTCTGACAGAGGAGGCCTGCTTGTCTCTCCCACATGTTGAAGATGAAAACTTTATTCTCAGACAAAGCGAGGATTCTGTGCTGCTGCTAAGATCATGACCAAATTTAATTTCAGTTTTCTCCAGCTCCATTGGCCAGTGTGTATAGGCTTAATTAATGTGTAAAGCATTAATTTACTCATTTTACTTGCTTGTTGCCCATGTGTTTAATGGCAAAACTTAGTCTCCTCCTCTGCCCTGTGTTATTTCTAGGAGTTCCCAGAACATGGGTTCATCAAATGCTCTGTTCTTAACAGAAATGTTTCTCTCCCCTGCTCAGTGTCGTGCTTCATTCTTAGGGGCTGTAAGCATCACTCTCTCTTCAGCTTGGGACTTCAAACTGAGACTTCAAACTCAGCAAAGTGCCTCTACCCTGTCCTTTCCACTTCTGATCTCCTCAACATTTATTAACCAAGAGCGCTATGTTCACTCTTTCCTTGTTAAACTGAAGAAGTCTGCTCACGTGCAATGCATACATCCACTCTTCTGCGGTCCGTCCCACCAGCTTGACAAATGTGTCCAGGCATGTCTGAAGCACAGCGGTGCACACAGCCTGAGATTAAGTTGAATCCTTATCCACATAGATTATGGGATTTACGAGAGATCGAAAGCGCACAATAATGAAGTGGATAGAAAAAAATAATAGTATCTTAGAGCCTTAGGCAAGGAAAGGAAATTATCTGACTCCTTTATTTTTTGCTTGAAGAAATTGAAATCCAATAAATTTAACTGATATATCTAAGTACACAAAGCTCAATTTTATAGAACTCAGACATGTACCCAAGTCTCCAAATCTCGGCCTATTTCCTTTTCCGATAAAGTAAAACAGACACACACACGTATATATAAATGCCATAGTAACTGAGTTTTTAATACAGTCTCAAGGAAGGCCTTGAGGAGGTAGTTTAATTTTACTGGACTCTTGGAAACAGGAGTATTATTTGAGATGGGAAGCAAACAGTAATATGGGGATGTGTCATGTTATGGATGCAGAATGAAAAGTACAATGTTTGGCTAATTTCTCTTTGTGTTACAAGCTTCAAATTGTATTCGCTTGTAATGCGGAAGTGATAGTTTTGACTGCATCTGTTTAGAGGATGGGGAAATCAACAAATGTTGACAAGGAAAGTAAAATCTTCATATTTAATTTCTGAGTGTTCATGAATCTTATGGAGAATAGGATAGTAAGTAGCATAGCATATATAACAAAATATTCATAGTTATGTGTGTTTACTGAAACAACTGGTCAGTTAAAATACAAATCTAATTGAACTAATCATTTAACTAATGCATCAACTTAGTTAAACTGATGGCCTTGTGTAGGTAAAGTATGTTACAGAGTTTTTAGAAATTATTCGTGTAAATGACTAGGAATTGGATTTTCCAGGTAGCTGGTTAGATAAACATAGTGTCCATCAATCCAATCTGGGTTCCACATTCTTACCAGAGTTACCTTTATAAAATACTCTGTTTAATTCAATCCCCTTATTAAATTTTTTTCCTCTATTTCCCACAGAATTGGTTTCAAACTTCTTTATGTAGCAATCAGGGTCTTCTCCATCTACCTCAACTTATCTTTCCAGTGGGGTCACTGGCCCCTGTTCTCCATTCTCTTTTCTAGCCATATTCTTTTTTCTCCTTCTTTTTAATATTCTAGTATATGCCCTTTATTGAACAACTGCCCCCAAATTATTTTGCCCGTATACATCACTCACTTAGTCACCTCTGGGACCTTCTTTGTTTCTCTGGTTGGAATGCCTTCTAGTCTTTCTTTACTGGTTGAAATCCTATGACTTTGTCCAAAGACGCAGATCAAATGTGACCTTCTCTGAGAATCCAGTAACTGCTTATTGACTCCACTGTAATTTACAGCCTCTGTCTTCACAGGACCTGCCAGGCTACTCAGCCGTCCCTTTTCCTGTCCAGGTTGCATACGTTTTTCATTCTCCAAAGCAGCCAATTCAAATCTCACCACTTTTTTCAACTCTGCAAACCTATTGCTTTTACCAGTAGGATTCATTCATTCGATTGACTCACTGAGAAGAAACCAGCTTTTCAGGGTGAACTCTACCAAATTATATTCCTCAACCTGCAGACAGATCCGTGTCCTCACTCAGCTTCCCTCTCTCCCAGGGAGCAGCGTCACCTTCCAGCCGTCCACCTGTGCTCTGGGTTGCTTTCCTTTCCATCTGGGAATTTGCCATCTGTCTCTCTCTCACACCTCTGACACCTTCTCGTCCACCCTCTCCTTCCTGTCAGCCTACAGGATACTTGTTTTGTTTTTGTTTGTTTTAAACAACAGTGTTTTCCTATATCTCTTCCTCTTTCTCAAACAACCACCATGTTGCTCATGACTTGCTTTTTATTTGGTGAGCAGTGTGTGGACATGTCACTGGGTACCTACGACCTCACTTCACCTCTATTCTTCGGTTCCCTCATTCAAGCGGTAACTCCCACTGCACTACTGACGTGGTTCTGAATCCACATCAGAGGTCTTCATCTTCTCGTTCTCTTCACTTTTCTCCAACGTTCAATACCACCAGACACCTGTTCTTTCATGAAATACTGCCCACTTTTGGTTGTAAGAATATGGATGTTCCAGTATCCTCTCCGACTTTTCTGACTTCTTCCTGTCTGTTAGGAGCTCAGGGTCTAGTTGGACAGATCTGATAATTCATGCCCGTCATGAGATTCCATCAGTGGCTCCCCACTGCCTACATAATGAATAGCATGGCCTTTCGCAGGCTCGATACAACCTAACTTTCACAAAGCCTTTTTAGTAGCCGTACCAGAAGGCCTCCGGAATATCCCACGCGTTCGTACCTTCAGCCCTCGGATTACACTGTTGCTGTCTGTCTGGAGTCCCGTTTCACACTTTCCAACTTGAGGAAGTCACGCTTATCTTGAAAATTATCTCCCAAATGTCGCTCCCACTGTGTCACTTGCTTCCGTGACTATTTCGTGGAGAATTAGCTACTGCCTCTGGATTGCCTCAGCAACTTTTTATGTGCATTACAACTTTTCAGGAATAGTATGTGTTATAGATTGAAAGGATCTTGAAAACTGTCTCTCCTTCCCACTACACTGTTTCCTCCATTAGGTTAGAGTCTGTCTTAGTCTTTACATTCACAGTGCTTAGCACAGTATAAGTGATCATTAAGTATCGATTTATTTCATGATAATCTGTCCTCCATCAAAGCTCTTTGGTAAGGGAAATTCTATAATATTCCTCCTTATCACATCTCTATAAAAGAAATTAATGAAAGAAATTGAATTAAAGCTAGTTTTTCTGCAATTTAAATGGTGAATTTGCAGGAATTGGGGAAAAGTGTTTATTCTCATACTTACTACAACAAAATTAAATATTTTAAATCAATATTTTAAGATATGATTTCTCAATATTTATTTTACATGTCAGATCATTCAAATTCAGTTAGTACTAATCATAGCTCTTATATTTTCATCTTTCATGATTTCTCTGACTTTTCTCTGATTTCTCACATTCTCTTAAAATATACAGATCATGATTCTGAAAAAATGCCATTTTAAAAGGAGTTTCTGCTCTGAATGCACACTCTACATAATAGTGTGAACATTTTACAAATTCTCAATCTTCCAACAATACTGATCACTCAGTGGATAGCCTGTTTCCTTTCTCAGATTAATTTTACTTTATTTACTTTCCTGAACTCCATCCTGCTAACAAATGTGATTGAATGGTTAAGAAAGCCTGACATGGGGCAAATTCCATCCTATATTACCTTAGCGCATGAAAGAACCTCCTACCCCTCAAGGGACATTCTGGAATTCTCCTCATCCACTGGAGGCCTGGACACCAGAGATGAAAGTTCAGGTTGTCATGGCCGTTGGGCCTCCTTCTCCAGCCAGATCATCCACTCAATCAGCAGGGACCAGGTCTGATGTGACTGACTGAGGAGCTGTGTGCCGGGCCCAGCACAGAGGCTGAATAGTCCAAAAGTACAATAGTCTGTGCATGAAGGAATGATGGCTGTGGTGATTATTTTCCACACTTAACACTCGTTGCATTATATTTCCTGTGTAGTTTTAGGATTATGAGAGTGTTTGCAAATTCAGTGTTTATGATTTGATCAAATTAAGGTATTAAAGTTAAGATATTTTTAACTTCTGGGGATTTGCTTTTGCCCTTTTAAAACATATACAGACATCATGACATTGTCTATAAATATAATGTGAATAACATATCCATATGATTCCACTTGTTAACTTTTAATCTGGACACTGGCTCATAAATTCACAGCCCGCATTCTTCTTTTAGAGTCTGTGAGGCCCTTACCCGTTTACCAGTGCTTAGAAATAAATAGGTACTCAAAGACTGCGCTCCAGGATAGACTTTCATATTTCTAGATTATGACTTTGGATGGACACACCTGAGTTTAGATCTTTTTTCAAACAACTTTATAGCAGTATTAACATTTAAAATGTTAAAAAAAAAGATAAAGCCCTCATAATTCCAGAACCTAGTAAATCACTGGCATTAATTTTCTATGTTCCATTCCAGATAACTTTTATATAACACTAACTTGGAATCTTAGCATAGACACAATTTTGTGTTCTCTGTATTCACATATTGCCAAACAGAATTGTCCATGTTGCTAAAATCTTTAAAATCATTATTTTTATGGTTGCATAATAGTCTAGAGTTTTGATATTCTAAAATTTGCATAAAATTCTCATTATTATTTATTTACAAAATATTCAGTTTTATTGTAGCAATATAAATCAGCAAGCCATCGAACTAAAAAGAAAAAGTACTTATAGTTTCACTTGCGAGAGACAATAACTGTTAATATATTAGACTATATATTGAATATTTTAAATATCTAGCTGTCTTCCTTTCTAACTATATACAAACATGATGTGCCTATGACTATATATTATGTGTATATTTTTAAAAATATGACCATATACATAATAAGAATATACAAATTATAATCAGAAATTTTATTGATAGTGTATTGTGACCAATTTTCATATCTGTAAATCAGAGTTATCTGCATAGTGTTTCCTTTTTGGAATATATCATAGTTTTAAAGTAGTCGCCTATTGTTGCACTTATAGAATATGTTTAATTGGTTGCAATGCTATGGTGAGTATCCATATCATTATATAGTTATCTTATTAGTTACTTAAATTACTGAAATTGTGCTAAAGTTATGCATATTATTATGACTTTGATAGTTATGGACTGGACAGCATCAAGAAAAAGTTATGTAAACTCATGCTCCTAACAGCAGTGGTGTGACACAACTAAGCCTTTTTGAACATTAAAAATAACTTTTTAGCATGAATTTGCTTAAACACATTACAAAATATCTCAAATAAAACCCAATTTTAGTTATAGATAATGGGAGATAATGGTTATATTGGATATGTTTCTTTCATATCACATTGAAATAGGTATTAATTTCTCTTAACATAACAGTAATTAGTGATATGTTCTCTGTGTGCCACTTGATCATAAATTCCAAAGTAAAGATAGAGATACTATGGCATGGTACACGGGCAGTAGCATCCCACTTATCTGTAGCTCTTAGAGTTCTTCCAAGTTAAGAATGTAAAAAATTCTTAGAGCCTCACAGACTCTTAAGTGGGGGCTGAGAAATCTGTGACACATTAAAAAAACAACTAGAGGTTTTTTTCTAGGATACTGTGCCACTTTATAAGTAGAATCACTGAAAACAGCTCAGTTGGTTAAATTTATCATTAGTTCATCGGTGAAAGAATTTCAGGGACTGAGGGTTATGAAAACATTTAAGTTTGCAAATTCCCAGTTGCTTTTCCTTAATACCTAGTCACAATAACTTTGTTGTGCCTTTAAGAAAGCTCTAAAATATTTTTGAAAATAGTTTATTAAGAATATTTCAAGGTCAGATGGGTCTAATTTCCTTTGTATACTTGGAAAAATAAAGCCAAATAAAATTGAATCAGGCTCCCTAGATTCCAGCATGGTAGTTTCTGACCTGGCATTTCGTGGTGTCAAAAGGGCAATTAAAGGGAGGAATGCCGGGTTTGGTAATGTCATCCATCACCCTGTCGGCTGGATACAAATTAGCCAGTTGGCTTCTGTTCTGAGCCCAGGCTTATTACCTGTATGGTCTGGTCAGAGAAAGATACTTTACTTTTCAAGACCTTTCTTTTGCTACCCCTAACTATACATTTACTACATTTAATATTTTTGCAAATCTAGTTCATTTTCAGTTCTATGCAGATTGTATCTTTCTTTTTCCCTGAACAGTCCTTTTTTGCACATAAGTAGTATAGGCTATGAATGAATAAAATGGAAATATCAAGTTAGACTTCATATATAATAATTGTGTATTTTATATTGTCTCTCAGAATGCACTAACGTCCAAGAGATACTCTATAACTCATGTAAAGTACATTTTGTATACATTCAGCCGTGGGGATCATCAGGAAGGAGGAGGAGAAAGGGGAGGAGGAAAAATAATGAATGCTTAGTGAATGAAAGAGCGTCCTTGCTCAGGTAGCTGTTATCAGAGGATTAGCTACAGCAGTCTTTCTCCAAGTGTGGTCCAAGGACCTCCTGTGAAAGAGTAACACTGTGTGTTAGTTATAAGTGGAGCTTCCTGCCTGCTACTCCATATCTGCTACGTCACATTCCTTTGGGATGGGGCTCAAGGACCTGTATTTGTCATGAGGGCCAAAGATGGCCTTGTGCCCACTGAAGTTTCAAATCTATTGAACTAAACTGTGAAGTTAATTGGAATTCTGACCCATGACCTGATTTAAAAAATTGTATTGGCTTAGAGAATCTAATCATATATTATGACTTGACCTCAAGCATTAAGAAGAGTATAAATTGCACAGAACACTCCAAGAAAATAAACTTTTCATGGAGAACACATTGGAAAGCAGAAATGGATAACTTACTCACCCAATTCTGTTCACTGCTGTTAGAAGGCGCATCCTTAAAATGCGAGCAAGGAAATTTTAGGATAGAATGGAATGACTTTTTACTTACAGAGCGATTTTCTTTCAAGAGAACCTAAATGATGAGAGTAATTAATGTTTAAGTAACAATGATTAATCTGTGTAGGTATAGCCTCTCTCTGAATTACGGAAGCATGCAAATTATTTTACAAATTTGAATACCAAATACTGTTTGCATGCCAACACATCCACTATAAATCTGTTTTTCTTGGAACATATTTTGCCCAGGCAAATATTGTAAATACAATCTCAGTAACAGATAATACTGGTTTATCATTGTTAGTAGAGATTTTCCTTAAGTTAAAAAAATACAGTTTGGAGCATATTTTAATTATGACTTCTGAGAGGATAAGCCTATTTCCCAATTACATAATTTAAATAAATTTTCTCACATAAGAAAACAAAACGAGGTAAAAAAGCATGAGATTAATTCACAGTTCCAAAGGTCAAATGCTAATTTTGGATTTCCTTTATTTTAAAACATATTACCAATATCTGTTGAAACTATTGATTATTAATGAAAAAACACATTTTCTGTGGAGCTCTTTATGACATGTACATTTTAATCTGTGTTAAAAACATATTAATCTCTGCCTCTTTTCCCTCCAATGTTTGAAGTTGAATCACAACACAAGGATATTATGCAAATCAAGACAATTCTTCTCAAAGCTCTGAAAATTTAATGTCAAAAAATACATATTTTAGCATACATTATTTAGTGAAAAGTTCATTTTTATTTTTTCTGCAAAAGTGCTCTAAGCTTTGGAGTAAGAGAATTTTGTAGGTCCCTGTTTATACCATATGGTTTGAAGTTTTAAATTCCTCGTAAGTATCCAAAGATGTTAATATTTGACTTTTTTTCTGGCATTGCACCACTTGCATTTTCATTCTTTTGTTATTATTGTTATTATTATCATCTTATGTAGGAGCATAAATGGAAAATCACTCAAAGAATAAGTGATCGACAACCATCTTACTCCTGGTCAATAACTTAAACTGTGCTGGGAGACCATAATTCCTGTGAGGAGGGGGCTGTCAGAATCTTTAGGGTGGAATGGAATAAGGTGGTCTGTAATTTGAAATGTCCCATAAATGCTTCTGAAAATAATCATCACCACAGTTCCCAGACCCAGCCCATTGAGAGTCGTTGCCCTGGGCACCACCAGCAATGACAAGACCTGTAGTTACTTACCATAGACGCGACCTGGCATGAAGTAGGTGCTTATCCAGAAATGACCGAGTTGTGGATTTGCGAGGCTGAGTGGGCACACGACGCAGTGGAAAGGTCATTGCAGTGAAAGTCAGGAGACTGATCTCTAGTTAGCACCATCACTAACTCGTTGATTCTGAGAAAGTCAACTCATCTTTCCAGGTGTCATTTACCTCCTTGGAGGAGAAGTGGTTGGAGGCGATGATTTGCAGTGTTTTCTCTGGAGCACAATACACATGAGGGATGAGAAAAACAAAAATGGTGGTGGTGAGATTGACAATGATTAGGTCACAAGGAGATTAAAAGTGAATAAAAATTGAGAGAGGATAATTAGAAAAATCTTATGAAAAATTTAAGTATGAAACATATTTGGCCTGAAAGAAAATGAGTAGAGCGAGACCAATCAGAAAAGGAATTATGAAGGTATCTTTAAAGTGTCATTGTTTGGTAGACGGATCAGGAATAAAAGAACAAAGCACTATTTTTCTGCTAACTTGTATGTGAGAGTTAGAAAGCAAATTAATAAAATGATATTTTAAATGTGCTTTTCAGCACATCTGCTTTAGGACTTTTAACCATGCTTCTTAAATTATTTAACAGAAATAATAATATGGATTCATTTTGTAGTTTCCCACCCTTTTTTTTTAATGAGGGCTATTTTAAATATAAAGATGATCTTCCAAAAGTGATTGAAAACAAACAATTCCCTTTAACTTCACATGGTCAATAGATTTTTAATGCCTGAATATACTGGTATACCCTACATTAATATCAACTTAACACCTATTTCTATTTCCATTCTTTTGAACAATGCTCTTTTTTTATGTAATAATAATTTGTAATAAGAACATTTTAATTCCTAGGCACTTGCATTTTCTGTGTATTGGAAACCTCTTGAGTTTTCTACATCTATATATAAACAAACAAAAGTACCTAAGTTTATGTATGGCATAAACCATGTGGATCTGACTAGGATTTGTATTTCATGGTTTTTCTTTTTGGTTTATTTTTGATTACTTAATGTTGGCTCTTTCCATCATGCCAAATCAATTAGGTTTCTTTTACTACTTGTTTATGGAAGATCAGATAGACAAGACATTGTTCTAAATGCTATGGAGGGAATGTGGTGTGAGGTAGTTATAGAGATACGTGGTGATGATGGTGATGATGATGACAGATAGATAGACATACAAATACACAGAACTGATATATTATTAAATATATAAATGTTTTTTGAGTGATGGAGTCAGTGAATACTCTCAGAATTTAGTGAGGAAGAGATCATTTTTAGTTGTAGTAAATAAAGAAAAGATTATAATGGTGAAATTAGAATTATTTGGCCAGTGCTTTTATGGATTGTGGGATTTGAACAGGGGCCAAGAGGTGCAGAAAGAAAGACATGAGTAAAAGTATGAATTTGCAATGTGGAAAGTGTTGAGGGGACACTGAGTAGATGGGTAGATTGACCTGGCTGCTGCAGAGACTTCATAGGAGTAGTGGTGTCTGTGGTTGGGACCCAATTATAAAGCCTTAAATGCCAGGCTAGTAGACTCTGAAATTTATCCTGTGGGCAGCAGAAAGCTTATGGGTAATAGAAATATTTAAATTATTAAATATGCTTGATGGTGGCTTAATCTGTCTTAATTCTTTTTTCTGATT
Organism: Tapirus indicus; assembly: GCA_031878705.1. Taxonomy (NCBI): domain Eukaryota; kingdom Metazoa; phylum Chordata; class Mammalia; order Perissodactyla; family Tapiridae; genus Tapirus; species Tapirus indicus. The sequence goes on from CM062931.1 coordinate 58,387,305, forward strand.
TAACTTTTTTAAAAGAATACTTTGTAAATATATGTATTTCAGAGAGTTTAAATACTTTTGTATATTAGATAATTCTATTAATTTTCAATGGTAAGAGATGAATTTTAAGTACTTTAATAGTACTTTACAAATAATAGTAACACTGCCATAGTTATTTATCCTTCATGACTTGCCAAATTTGACCAATTCCTTTGGGAGTAACTCTACAAGACAGTGGCCTGTGTAACACATGATGGCTTATTCTCATCACAAAGAGTCATTTATTAGGTGCTTAATTGTGAATGTTGCTCCCACCAGGCAGTGTACAAAGATTGCTACTTTGGGGTTCTTTAAGAATTGAGTCCAGGGAATCTGAATGCTTTTAGCATCCTCATTATGGCACACTACTTTTTTATCCACTGGGTTAAATTGTGCTTGGTAGTGTCAGCTAAATAGGTTAAACAGTCACAGTTCCAAACGGGCTTCCAAAAATAACAGATCCTGGACATAATATTGCCTTAGCAGGCGTGTAGGCTCACATTAACTTAGAGCATGCAGGACCCAGATGGTGAAAAGAATCTGACTTGCCATAATTAATGGAATGCTTTGTTTCATGTCCGTTAGCTAATCCTTCAGGGCCCTTTGCTCAGATGCTTTGAGTGTTCAATACAGTTTAAGTTAGAACTTAAATTTCAGTTCTTAATCTCTTCCTTTATTTATGGTATTCAAAAACTAAATACTGAATCTCAAAAGATGGGTCTTTGAATCTTTATGTAAGGTAATTATACCTTTGGCATAATTAGCCAACAGGCTAAATTTGTCAAAGAAAACTGAAATTGTCTAATTCTTATGAAGGAAGTAAAACAATAGCATTCTGTGTAGTTTTATTGAGTTAGGAGAGCCTTTTAATCAACTTACCAAAGGGAATATTTATTTTCTCAGTACAGTCATGTGTTGCCTACAATGTTTTTATTTTGTTTTTATTATTTATTATTTTGCTGAGGAAGGTCCGCCCAGAGCTGACATCTGTTGTAAGACTTCTTTTCTTTTTTTTTTTTTTTTTTGCTTGAGGAAGATTAGCCCTGAGCTAGCATCTGTGCCAGTCTTCCTCTGTTTTGTATGTGGGTCACTGCCACAGCACGGCTGATGAGTGATGTATGTCCGTGCCCAGGATCCGAACCCGTGAACCTGGGCCGCCGAAGTGGACCACGCCAAACTCAACGCTATGCCATGGAGCCGGCCCTGCATAATGATGTTGTGGTCAATGATGAACTGCATGTGTGACGGTGGTCCCATACACTCTATGATGTTCACACAACGACATAATTGCCTAACGACACATTTCTTAGAATGTATCCCTGTTGTTAATGGACGCATGGCTTTATTGTTTTTGGTTAATCCAGAAATACTTTAGTACTGAACATTTCAACTTTCAAGATACCCACATATGATTGATTCAGTTACCAAGAATACTTACATGCATGTGAGTATATGTCTGTGTGTGTAGTCCCTGTGTGATAGAGTAGTTCCATGAAAACTCTTCCTGAATTTGAAACTCAGCCAAAGGAAAAAAAAAATCACTGGACTTAAACACATTTTGCATATAGATTGCACAAAATAGACATGTGTTTAAGGTACACGGCCAAAAATCTTCCAGAAAATGTTAATATTTGCATTGCTTTATGTATTTCCTAAAAGAATATAATAATTTGCTTGATATGTTATGCTATATTTTGAGACTTTTTTTAAAAATGTCATAATCATGCACATATTTATCATACTCAAATTGATAGGTTTATTCACCAGACTTAAAATCATTTTATATATTATCATTTAGAGCAATTTTAAGCTTTTCAGCTGCAAAGTATTATCCTCCTCAGAATAAAGAACTTCCAAAATGTTTTGCAGTTTCTTTGAAATAATAATGGCCCGATATGTCATAATTTTAGACTATAAAATACTTTGGAACAAAATATTTTTTAAAAATATAGTAACAGGAGACAATTGCTTTTTGACATCACAGTTTAATAAAGTTAAGAAGCCTTTAAAATAGGATCTATTCATGGTCTTTCAGCTTCCTTTTCTATTTGTTGGAGCATATGCACTTTTGGTTTTAAACTGATTGTGATAAAACTGTATCTTAAGGGGAAATCCTCAATAATGTAGGCAGATATGGGGAGGGTGTCTTCCAATATCACTTCTTTTGTTTTTAGCTTTGAGTGGTCCCAAAGAAATCAAACAGGAATTCATCCTTGGAAAAAGAATGGAATCAAGTCAAAGATCAAATAAAATTAAATACAGTGGACAAAAGCTTGTATTTGAAAGTACGGAAATTAGTTGATATTACACGAGAACAAAATAATGTTATTTCATTGATTTTAAATTAGCAAACTAAGTTAGACTGACTTTGAATAACTAATTTAAGCACTCTTTAATATACCAAGATGTATTAAATCTGAAATAACCCCAGAAATATTTAGTTTGGAACAAGTAGCCAATGCTTATTGGAATAAGTTATGATTTTTTATTATCATGAAACTTATTAAGAATCTGTACTGAGTTTATGACACTGTTAAGTGGAGAGTTATTAGAAAACATAACAGAGAGTATTAATATCTAATTGTATAAAATTGATTTGTAATTAGCGCTACAGGAGTGCAAAAATAATTCCTGCAGTATTAATGACAACCAGATTAAAGAGGAAAGCTTTTTCTCCTTGCTCTAATTAGTTTGGTTTGCAGATTCTTATTTATGAAACAAATACATTTATTTTCCTCTAAATGCTTATGATTCCCAAGCTACCTTTTCTACTGCATGAGAAGTTCACTTGTCTCCTTACTTGGCCTTAAGTTTATTAATGTAATCACACGAGGCTTACAACTAGTGAGAAAAAGAAAAGAAAGGAAAAAAACAGACCCAACCCTAAACAAATGTGTGACTTTTTCATAAATGGAGTTTGGTACTCCCTTTATTCTCTTTAATCCTGTATCCCAATCCCCTTCCAAGGTAAGGAGCCTTCAGGGGCACTGGCTGCATCAGCACCCCACCCAGCCTGCCCTCCTGTGCCCAGCCCTGGGCATTCCCTTCTCGTGACTCCCTCCCAATCAAACCCAACTCTGTTGGATACCATTCCATTAGGTCTTTCTAAATTTCATGTTGGCGACTCACTAGTCCTTTATGAATCTGCTGAATGCTGTTCTTCCAAATATTATTTGAGAAATATGGAGACAAAATTTCCTAACCCAAACAGACTTGTTAAGATAACCCCGGCTTTAATCTTCACAAAACCGGATGTCTTTTATAATATATACCTGTGTTCCATACCTTTCTTCCCTGCTAGACTAAAATTTCTGAATGTAGAACACCTGTTTTACTCACCTCTGTATTCCTTAGAGGCTAACCCAGCAGCAGTACCATGCACTTGGCCACTGTTGGCATTTTATAAATATTTGTTGAATAAGTAAGTAGAAGAAAAAACTCAGTATCTAGCTTGATATAAATGCCAAAAATCAAGTTTATTTACTCAATTATGAAATAATTAATGTTGAATGAACACTTATTCTATTTGTCCTTATATGTGTAAAATTTGTGACTCTGTAGTTCACATTTCTTCCCTTTAAGGCATTAGTTTTATTCCTCTAGTTAGTTTTTTTTCCCCCATATCTGAATACTCTTTTCCAGCTGGTACCCCTGGACAGTGTAGAAATCCTCTGTATGCTGCTAGAATGCTAAAAGAGACTTTTAAGTTAAATCATTACATGCACTAGGTATAGAAAATATCTAGCAAAACACCTAGCAACACTCAGATGCCTCTGTGAAGTGGATCTCTCATAATTCTTAGGATGGTTGGAAGTTTTAGTAACAATGTAAGCTATCTGGGTTGGGTGCCTAGCATCCATGGTAAGCCCTTGATGCATTGTAGCTATGGTTGTATTGCGTGGTGATTTTCAAGCCAGATGCATTTTTGAGTAGCAGAGAGGCAATTAAAAAGAGTGGTTATGATACACGTAGGACAGTTGATGATAGAACTTTGAGAAATAAATAATTAGTGATCCGGTTTCACCATTTTTCTTGCCATCTACCTACTCATTACTGTAAAATAACTGTCATGCTTGTACTTTAAATGTTTGGTGTCATGATTTGTATCTTTGGCTGGAGGTGAAAGGAAGGTAGAAAAGAAAGTGAGTAACAGTTACTCTTTGTTTTTTCCTTTAAGCAGCCAATGCTCAGGGAATGGAATAGCCTTATGTTTTAGTAACTGGGACCAAGTCCTTCTTTGCTATGTTAGGTGAGAAGCTCGCAGACCAAGCTGTAGAGCAGAAAGGATGCAAACCGCAAGCATGGTGCTCTGGGCTCTCAGCCTTCTCCACCTGCACACTCTCCTTGCAGTATGAGTGGAAACAAGCACAGACTTGGGAGTTAGATGCGGTTTATTTGCTCCCAGCTTTAACATCACCACACCTTCCCGTGAGATTGGAAGCTCCGTGTCCACCTCTGTTAATGAAGACTGAAGGAGCCCAGGACTGATAAGCATCCATTAGCGTGCATGGCATATGGTGGATCCTCAAGTCTCCCTCCTCTTCCCTTTCCCAACCCACCGTCCCAGCTGTTGGGATGTGTGAAAGCACTATTGGAGAAATTTCTCTTATTGGAGAAATGAAACAACTTGAAACCTTTATTGGAAAGCAGAAGAAAAGTTCAAGTCCTGGTTTTGTCCCACCAGCTATGTAAACTTGGGTCCTCAAAAGTTTTTTGGACCTCATTTTTCTCCCATAAAATGTATGTTTAATTATTTATGACTTGCAGCTCTAATTATCTACTGTTCCAGGATGAACTATCTAGTCTTCTTATCCTCAGGCAGATAGATCCAAAGAAATGCTATATTTTGCCAATACATAAAATTTGAAATACAGAAAATTCAGGGACAAGAAACCCTCTCCATTCTTTATTTAATCTTTCAGACTTTCTCTCCTTCAAATTCTTAAAGAAAACCAACTCTCTGAGGAAAGATAAATTTCAAAGAAATCTACAGTGTTTCTATAAAAGATTGATAAGTACATGTTTCAGTGTATAAAACAGTCGACTTAAGAGGAACAATGCACATGACAGATGCTTCTTTATCTTGAAATTTCACAGCTGTCATCTGTTGCAGCAATGATGATTGAAAGAGTGCAGTATTGTTTATTTCACTAAGGAAATTATGCAGCTTTCAGTACGTAAAGACTTCTCTCATTTTTCTTACCTTTATATCTGAAAGCAATGGAACACACCTATCTTCATTTGTAACTAGCTGCTTATTGCTGGTTGGACGTGCTCTCCATGACACTCATACACCCCTTTCAAACTTGACTTTCACCCATTTCACCCTGTTAAAACTGCTCATTCCCATTGCAATGACCACCTAACTGCCTGACCATTTCTCATCTCTCTCCTCCTCAATCTCTGCACTATTTGAGGCCTTCTCTGGCCCCCTTCCACCATACACACTTCTTTGAACTCCTCTGCACTGCCTTGTATTCCCTTTCCGGTCCTTTCTCCTTTTAACCCTGTCTTTCTTCTCCTATCTGCAAGGAGACTGCATCCCCAGATGACTGCCCTTTGTACAACCCTCCTTCCAGGTGCATTCATTCACTCCCACAGATTGAGTTTAGTTGGTACCTCTAGGGTCATGACTCCCAATCTCTCTATGTAGAGCTGACATCTCCCATATATATCCAGCTGCTGCTGAGCTTTTCTGCCTGGAGGTACCACTGGGCATCTCAAAGTTCAGAGTCTCAAAGCAAAACTCAATGTTTCCCCAAGGAAATTTATTCTTCCTTTCTTTCTTACTCTGTTCATGGATATCAGCTTTGAAATTACAAAGCAAACTCTACTTTCTTATTCCCTTTTCCTTCTTGTTTGCTTTGTACTATGGAATTTTCCTCCATGACCTTCCTTCAAGGTCACTACTTCTTTCCCCACCCCCCACTATCACTACCCAGCTTTTACTACCTTTAGACTGAGCTATTGTGATACCCCTGTAGTCGGTTCCACATCTTCTCTTTTCCTATCCCAATCCATCCTACATCTCTGCTAGGATAGACATTAAATAGTCACATTGATTGTATAATTTTCCTTCAAAGTAGCTTCCATTGTCTTCTGCATTGACCTGGCACTTAAGGCCATGCGCAGAAAGCTGCTCTACCTTGTATCAGGTGGTCACCTTCACGTTAATTTAATTTAAGCCATTTAATTCTATTGTAGCTGCACACCTCTCTCTACTCTGCTCATGTTTTCTCTCTTTCTAAAACTCTCCTTTTCTTCTCACTATAATAATTTATTAAAATAATCCTCTATAACCTTTCCTTCCTCCTCTGCTCTATTTTTTTCAATTCATCAACCTATCCTTTTATTTACTCCTTTGTCCAATTTTGACAAAAAAATGTTGAGCATTGATTATGTGCCTGGCACAGTTTTGGATATTGAGAATGGAATGTTGGAACAAAACAAAGACTAGACAAAGAGACAGATGACACTCAAATAGTCACATTCCTTGTGGTCATGCTGAGAAGATCAAGTACAGAGAGGGTGTGAACCCTCTATAGGCCTGGTCTGCTGGTCAAGGCTCCTTCAAATGCCACCTTCTTCAGGAATCCCTTTCCGATCACTCAGCCAGGATGTAAGTTTTGTGCCCCAATAAGATTGCAAACTTCATGAAGACAAGGATTTTTGCCAGTTTTTTATTTAATTGTTATATTCCAAGCCCCTTAAGAACAGGTCACAGTGAATGCTCTAGAATATTAATCAAATGAATGAATAATTGAAGCTCCTAGTTCTTTGTTTTTACTTTGTCTTGGGGATCTTATATTACCATGCTTTATGCTATGTTCATCTGTATATTTATTTGATCCTCCCTTCAGTCTGTAAGCACCAAAAAGGCAGGGACTCTATTTTACTTATTTTTCTAACCTTGCAATGGTTAGCCCAGTGTACAATACTCTCAAATATTTATTGAATTGAATAAACAGTATTCATTCAAAGCTATCTCAATTAGTATACTTATTGCTTAGATACAAATATTAGTCAAATACTGTGGTCATGTATTGACAGTGCTCTCATATTGCCACTTGATAATGTTTTTTTCAATGGCGTGCCTTAATGACCTCACCTCTTTATTATTGGTTTCTTTAAAAATTTCAAGTGTTGAGTGAAATAGACCATATATACATATAATACAATCTGCCTCTTATTTTTTAAATCTCTACAAAATCCAGCATAGTGTCATATAAGTTGAAAGGGCTTGGGAAATAATTTCTAATTTTAATAAAATTAATAGGTAGCAAAGCTGCATTGTTTTATTTAAACCTTATTTGCATTAGTGAAGTTATTTAGAAATTTCTGACATGTATTTTAATAAGAAACAAAATAATTTAGTTCCATGATGCAATTGGATGTTTGAAAAGCTATGGATAATGTGGTTTGTATTTAGTTTGTGTCTGACACTGTTCTTAAGACAGACATTAATCCATTTAATGTTTTACCAGAACTGTGGGAGGTCGATGCTATTATTATTCACATTTACAGATGGAGAACCTGAAGGACTCAGAGTGTATGTAAATTGTCCAGCATCAGAGACCTTGTGAAATCGGCAAGTCTGACTCCAGATTCTGTGCCCTTAAGAATGTTGCCCACCTAGATATGTGTGTGCCTGTGCGATAATAGAAAGAAATGCTGATGGCATTTCGAAAGTAAAAAGAACAGAGACTAACCTCAAGTATGTTCCTAAATATATTAAGCACAATTTAATAGACAGATTTTTATGTAACCAATCCCATCATCCCCAAAATGATGAATAATAAAATTAAAGAGAAGGCATTAAAAAAGGAAATTTGGGGGAAAATGAAATAATTATCTATAATTTGATGCATGCAATTCTAGAATTTATCAGAACACAGTGATCAAAAGCAGCCTGGGGAGATCCCTTTAATGTCAGAGAATCTGGTTCCTTTTTGACTCCTTCCTCCTTTTCTCATATTTTGTTCCATTTGAGATACCGATTATTTAATACATGTGAGATGCATTGTCATGATAAGAGTAGTTTAAAAGCTTTCTTCACATAGAGTTATTATGTCCTCTGAAAGCCAGTATTCCTATTGTTTAGCTGTTCCTCTTACTAAAATTCAAAAGCTACCATTCAAAGTCTATCCATGTCTATTTGAACTACCAGATCACATACTGAAGGAATAGATCATCATGCAGATAAAGAAAAAAATGTTTCTTGTATAAAGTTTCAGTTTTAGAGCCTTGGACTATTTCTTAAGAAACTATACAGTGATCTTGAGAAATAGAAATTGTCATCCAAGCATTTTATAAGGCACTGCATTTTAGACTCTGGATTAAATGACTCTCTGGTCATTAAAGTTAGTGAGAATTTGAAGGGGCTGTGCTGCCAATAAGTTAAGAGTCTTTGGAAGCACCGTTTCCTTTTACATTCTACAGGAAAACTATATTGGTTTCCAAGCTAAAGAATATGTCATTCCACTTCTAGCTGTCTAAGTGGAAGAAATAAACATAAAGCACAAAACGTTTTAGGCACAAAGATAGTTGCTATATCAAATAATTCACAGCATCCGAAGAGGTTCTGAACTGAGAGGCAAAGGAAGGCAGATTTTGTTTATCTGCACTGTGAAATATTATGTAGCTACTAAAAAGTGCTTAGTAAAGGTGCTATTAATGTTAATTGAAAGATTTAGAACACAAAATTCTATAGTCAATATGATCATGATTCTGAAAAATAGTGCACAGGAAAAAATGAAGCAAGTCAAGTATGGATACTTTTCCTACTTGAGAGATTTTTATGTTTTAAATGAAAAAATATTAATTTAAAAATGGGAAAATGACTTTACTTCAAAAATGTTATAGCAAGTTTTCCCATGTTACTCCTTAGGAGCTTACAGACTAGCTAAATAGAGAGAGACAGAGAGAGAGAGAGAGAGAGGATAGATAGACACTAATATTCTGTGATTTTTTTGAGTAGTAGAAGTGCTTATTAAGGTAATGCAGAAGAAAATGCTTTCCCCTCTGTTCTTGTTCTTGGTTTTTTATGACCTTCATGATAAATAGTGATGAGCATCCTTTTTCTGGCGTTAATATTATTTCCAGCTGTTCATGAGAGGATTTTTCTTAGCACTTCTCATATTTCAGTTAATAATCAAGTCAGTGACTAGCCATCTTGAGGCAAAACTCTTCATGCTTGAGGTACTCTGTTAGATGCTGTGCGTAGAAGTTTGAAAAGACACTTGGAACATGGGAGTCATGTTATAAAATAGGAAATAGAATTCATTGGCTTTATTGTACTAGGTAATCAGCTTCTTGCATAACAATCTTTCTATCAAGTTAGAAGTTCCCTTAGTGAGCTCCTGTTAGTGGTAAACTCTCAGGTTTTGTATAAAGATGTCATAGTAATTCCTTCATTCTTGTATGATAATTGAGTTAGGTATTAATTCTGTGTTATTTTCTCTGAAAACTGAAGAGTTTACTCCACTATCTTCTGATTTCTGTTGTTTCTGTCTTGTGATTCCTTTATGGTATTTTTTCTTTGACAGCTTTCAATGTTCTTCTCATTGCCCCGGTGTGCTCAACTTTCACTGCCAAGTGCCTGGCTGTGGAAGTCTTTACATCTGTCCGACTTGCTACAGGCTGTGCGTCCTACATCTGAGGTTTCATGTTTCATCAGTTCTGAGAGATTTTTATCCATTTTCACTTTGAATATGCCCCATCGTGCACTGTATCAGTTTTCTCCTTGTGAAACTCACGTTACAGCCCAATGGACTTGTCCTCTTCTCCATGTCTCCTAACCTCTCTGTCATATTTCCATATTTTTACATTTCTATGAAGAATTTTGCATCATTTCTTCAGCTATATCTTCTGTCACTACTTTTCATATCATGATTAACCTATTGTTTACATCATCCTTTGCATTTTTGTTTTCAATGACTATGTTTTTCCTTTCTATAACTTCTTTTAAAATCACCTTTATTGAGGTATAATTTACATAAAATAAACTTTACTGATTTCAAGTGTACAGTTCATTAGGTTTATATATATATATGTTTATATGTATTATATTGTATATAATAATATAATAAGTAATAATAAATTATATATATTATAAATATATTATATATTTGTATACATAGAAATATATATATAGTCATGCAACCACCACTAGTATCATCATGGAAAACATTTCCATCAGTTCTTTTTGGTGTTTTTTTCCCTTATATTTCTCATATTTTTGAAAAATATCTGATTGCTTTCACATATTTTCATTCATTATTTGTGTCTTTAGTCACTTAAATGTCTTTATTTTATGGTAAACATCTTGTTAGTTCTATAATCTGAACCTCTTATGGTCTAATTATGGTTTAATTTTGGTTTGTAGGGTTTTTGATGGATTATGCTCACGGTGGCTTTACTCCTTGTGAGTTTTGTGAATGTGCACTGTGAGTGCACATTTTTGCACATTTTCATCTGACAGTTCTGTATGACCTTTCTTGTGGGTATGTTCTTCATGGGAGGATTTGCTTTTGCTTTTTCCCAGTGATCCATAGGTATCCGAGACCACTGAAGAGTTCTTACTGTGTAATACTTCCCATATCAACAGAATTTCCATATATATACGGGAATACATACATATATACATATATATATCATGTGTGAATAAAACATAATAATGAAATTAATACCTCTTTTCCCTCCCCCTAGATTAAGAAATGGAACTTTACATGACCACTTTCTACAGTAACTTCTCAGGACCTAACTATCTACTCTGGTGTTCACTTTCCTCCCTATTTTTGTGCCAGAAAATTTTTCTTATGAGGAAATCAATCATTTATTTATATATTCAGCAGATAGTTACTGAATGTCCACTCTGTGCCAGATATGATTCTAAGTGCTGGGAACACAAGACAGGCAAAATGCCCTGCCTTTCTTAGAGAGTTTACATCCTAGTAAGGACAGGATGATGATTAGAGGGGTAAGTAACCCACAGTGTGCCTGGTGGGGGTAAACGTGGCAGAGGAAAATTAGGAACTGAGAATAGAGAGTGTTAGTGGGGCAGGAATTACACTCTAAAAAAGGGAGTAGAGGAGGCCTCACGGAGAAGCAGGACTCTCACTTTGGCTGCCTGGATGGTATATAGACTAAATAGGTTATTGTCATCATTGTACTTAGTTCTTTGCTGTCTGAATAACGTATTTTAGTGACTAAACTGTAATCTCAATAAGCCAGCAAGTAGTTTTACATTGGAAGAAGATGTTCTAGCACTTTGTTCGAAAGAACAAGATGCGTTCCTACAGGACATTTAGACATCCAAAACTAAGCTTAAATTTAAGAACCTTTACTTGTGCTTCTATAATTTAGAGAGGGCACTGCCTCAAATATGTGTAGTATTTACTTACTAAAATAAAACGTTCACTGGTCTCTAAAAGCATGTCTTTAGTGAAGCATGTTGATGTTGTGGCTGAAGTTTGGGCAGGACTGTGGGAGCAGAGGCTTGAAAATCAAAATTGAAACAAAATAAAATTGAATCAGAGGCTCCATGTAGATTCAAATGCCTATTCAAACAACAAAATGAGGAATAAAAGTGTAGCTAAAATAGTTTATTGGCGTTCAAGAATATTTTATTGACTTTCAACAATAATTAAAACCTAGTGGCATAAGCTATTGCATCAAACTAGGAATCAAATCAAATGAGTGTTTGGTCCTGATTCTCGCTCCTTGTGTGGTCATCAACAGAGTCTTGGATAACATAGACCTCAATTCCATAAGGGAGGGACTGAAGCTGTAGCGTTCTTCCACATGAGCCCACTCTGTGACTGGAGTTTACAAGAGAGAAATACAAACTAAAAGTGTTGAGTTCCACAGAAAGACATTGCCTACTATTACTCTAAAATTTAACATTTTTTCCATCAATAAATGTGCAGGCTCAAGGTCCATATTATTCCTTTAGTTGGTGTCCCAGGTATCCCATACCTCAGGTAGAAAAGACAAGGTTTTATAAGTGTACCTTTCAAATAACAGTTAAAAGGTCATTGCTGCCATGCCAAAGCAAAATTTAGTCCTAACAGTTCCTGGCATTAAATGAGTGGAGAATTTATGATACAAAGTTAAGTGAATGAAAGGATTAAGGTGGGGTGAGGTGTTATATAAAATTCCTTGGCTCTTGAATGCGATACTCTACATTATTTTAGCATTAATGGAGGGAGGGAAAAGTTGGTATTCTACTTGGAGCAATGCAGAATTAATTTATTATGCTAGAAAGAATTCATCTTTTTTTCCAAAGATGTATTAATTTTGGCAAGTTGAATGTTGTGGTGGGTCATGTACCAGGTTTGATTCTTTGCTCTGTGTTGACTCAAGGTAAATAGCATCAAAATTCCAAAATCATCAGGCTCAGTAGTGACTTCTTGTCGGAAAAGACATTAACGAGTTGTGAGGAAGAGAAAAGATTAATTATTCAGCATGCTTTTAATAGAACTATATTAATACACAAGGTCCTATTTTTGATTAATATAAAACAGGAAAAAATTTATTGACAAATACATTTAGTGTCTTCAGGTACTTCTTTCTTGGGATCTGCTTCTGAATTGAAGCATAATCAGAAGAGCTGACTTAAAAGTCAAATTATTCAGGTTAATTGTTATTAATTTTCCCACATTCGTATTTAAGTGACTATCACATCACAAAAGTCCAATTTTGCACATTGATTAAAATAGAAAATAATGCTCTGAATGGAATTTACTATTATTAGAAATGAAATAAAATCATCTCATATGAAATAGAACCTAATGATAAGAATGAGAATTTGAAATAGAAGCTACATCTGCTGTTCAGATATACTGAGTTTATGGAATTATCAGTGAATAGAATTATACCTTGTTTAGGAGGAGCAATAAACAACTAAGATCTTACTGTCCCAGTGGATGTAATAAGAGTGTCTAAACTTTCACCTTCAAATAGAATAGTGGGAGATGAGGCTCGCTTTAAGAAAAGTCTTGCTTTCTTATGAATCATAGGTATTTCCATAATCAGAGCCAGTTAGCAGTCTCCATTAGCAAGTATTATTTTTTGACATTTTCAGATCTTTGATGGTATCAGAACTGGAAGTACCTTGCCCTTTACTGTCACAGGACAATAAAATGCTAGATAAAGAGGAAAAAGGGGAGAAAATTCAAAGTAAGCAAAGGATCACATTCAGAATTTGTAATGTGAACCAACTTTTTCTGTAACCTAGATCTCTCAATTCTAACTACAAGTGCAGTGTCTAAAACCAATATATAGAACTTGGAACTTCTGTCCTAGTTCCCTCATCTACGTGATATTTGCTTTAAGAGACTTAGCAATAATGTCTTTCAGTTTAAATCAAAACAGCTGGTATATTAAAATTTAGAGAAGTAAAGTGAATTCCTTTTCTGAATTTTTCTTAATTTCATTGACAATTTTTGTGCCCTTGTGGCTAGAAATTGTATATTTAAAAATACCATAGAACTGAAAATGTCAGGAATTGACTGCCCAACAGAAAAGGAACATAGGGAAGGGACACATGTGAAAAAGTTGCAGAGACACAATAGGAGCAATGGTGATGAACTAGGTATGAGGATAAGAGAGCAAAGAAGTCAAAGATGACCCCAAGGCTTCTTGCTCATTTAGGAGATGGGTGAAGGATGAATGTTCAAGTGGAGAAGACAGAAGGAAAGACTTGTTTTAATGACTTTGGACATGTTGAATTTGAAGCATTCCAGATTTTTGTGGACTATTTAAGTGGAAGATCATTCAGCAGTTGAGAAAATGAGTGTAGAACTCAAGAAAGAAGACTAGTTGTATTTATTAGACTCCTCAAAACTGTGATTTTCTGCCTGTCAGATATACAGGTCTCTCTCGTTAAGGTTTCAGAGTCACTGAATTTAGTTAGCATTGAAGAGGGTAGTGAATGAGATCTCCCAGAGAGAGCCTGTGGGCTGTGGAAAGAAGACAGTTAGTGGAACCTTGGGAAAACCATTAGCTGAGGAAGTCATCAGAGAGGTAGGAAGGGAGACTTGGAAGTCGAGGGGGAAATAGTATTAAGAAGAGTAAAATAGTCAAAAAGACCACATTCTTCAGGAAGTCAAATGAAATGAGAAATAAGTTGTGCATGAAAGATTGGAGAAAATAGTTAATCTAATTGTATCCTAAATTATATCCTCTGCCGCAAATGGTATTTCTATCCATCCATCATTAGAGTGCCAAGCTGTCTTTCAGATCACTCGTAAATTTTTACTTCCACCACATGGAACTCTTTTGACTCATCCTAAATGATCTAAGCACAAATGGACGTACAGAGTCAGTGATGACATTGCTGACAGGATCACGGGCAATGATTAAGTATGACCTTAGCAGCTACCTTTTTTTGTTGCTGTTGCAATATCAAGGATTTTAAATTAGAGTATTTCATTTAAATTACCTATACACATTTTAAAGAATATATTCTAAATTGGAATTTGTATCCAAAGTACACAGAATCTAGTAGGATTGAACGAAATTAACATAAACATCCTTAAAATTATTTGATATAAATATGTTAGTGAAAAAGATCCGAGATATTCAGAAAGTATTTTGAAATAATAGTGTTACATTTAAATCTAGCTCGATTATTAAAATAACTATGCTTCTGTAAACATGAATAAAGTATAATACTGATTGTTTCCATTTATTTAAAAGTCTATGTCATTATAGTCTCAGTAAAGACACATCACTCTTTAACTTAGTTTTATAATTATTTAGCCATTTCACCTCTTCAACTAAACTCTACTTTCCCTGCTGAGAGGACTCATCTGTCTTATCTCTGAGTTTTTCACACTCTTTGCCTCCAGATCCAAAGTCCCAAATTAGAAATAAAGTGAAGTATTTCTCAACATATCATATCAACAAAAGGGACGTATATATATCTGGTTCGATGAGACTAATTTTTGCTACTGCCTCACTGAAAACAGCTCACATGAGTGTTTTACAGTTCACATTTCTTGTTGAATCTGATTTCCTCATTACACTGTTGACTAGTCATTACATTGGTTACCATGTGGTACTAACGCGATCAAGGGTTTGAATTCTGTGTGGGACTTTTAGCTATCTTTCTCAGAGCTACAAATTCACGCTTAACTTTGGCCACATTTCCAACTGTGCAATACTGGTTAAAAATAAAGGGGCAGTGGGTGGACAGAAGTGGAAAAATCATTATAAATCCATTTATATACCTGGAAAATGAGTTCAGAGAACATTGTGTCTTCTGTCTGGATCAGTCGCGTGTTTGTTCTTAAGGAACAGCGCATTTTCTTTGCCCTGCCCTGGGCTCTGAAGCCCCTGTAATGATGATCCTGCCGTATTGATCTGTGAGCAGTCTGCCCCCTGTGTAACTTCCTATGCGCTGTCTCCAGCAGAGTGCTCAGAAATACAAGCAGCCACACTTAAGGAATAAAAAGAAGCCTGTCCCAGGAGGACTTTTAAAAAGACATCTTTATTTCAAAGGCTTATAGTTTTAAACTAAAGTAGCCATCTCCATTCTGTTTAGGAAAGAGCATATGTAGGCAGTTTAAATATCCAAGATTCCCTAATGTTTCTTGATTTAATTTCATACATGTAACTTTTCATGCTGAATCATTTCAAGAAAATTATTTTATAAATGAAACAAATTACTAGGTAGAATGCAATTTATTTCATGAAAAATGATTTTAATGTAGTGTATATAAACTAAACTAACTAAAAAATTGAATGAGGTAATGGAGAGCAGAGCTTGAAAATATTATAGTTATTCTCTTTATAATATTATTGGTACTATGACGGTTTTTCACTGTGAAAGGAACACGATGTCAAATCATCGAGTTTGTGGCTTTGGTCAAGTCTAAAAGTTGAAAATCATATCGTTGAACTAAAGTGTTAGTACATTGGTCATATTTTCAAGTAGTTAAGAGAAAAAGCATTTCCTTATTATTTTAACTAGGTAAGTATTCTTACCTTAATGGATGAAAAAGTATTTGACCTCAGAATCAGCATCTTCCTATTTTCCTGAAATCAGTATAGTAATTAGCTAAATATTATTTAACTTACTAAAATGATAGAAATTCACTAATATTATGATAAATTTATTTTTAAAAGAAATAACTTTTCTTGACAATCACTCTACTAAAAGCAATTATAACTTACAAATGATTTAACTCTATTATTACTGGAAAAAATTTATAGTCATTACCTCAAAAAAATTAAAGAAAATATTTTTTCTAGAATTAGAAAAGGTAAAAAAGGAAAAAAGAAAATGTCAGTTTGTTTCGTATGGTAGCCAAGTCAAGAGGAAAACCTTTTCCTTTGTACAAGAGTGTAAGCTTCATGCATGCAGGGATTTTGTCTTCTTTGATCTCTACAATATCCTCAGCACCAAGAACAGTGCTTATATATATAAGTAATTAGTAAGAATTGTTAAATGAATGGAAATGAATCTGATAATCTGGAAAGCATCTCCTATTTATAAGTCAACATAATTGTGCTATGCAAAGAAAAATAACATGTAAACTGAGACTAAAATGTAAACTCTTTGGTGTCATTCTGTGTAACTCTGTCAATTTTCTGGTCTATGTAATACCCAGAGCCATGCACCATCACAACAGTGTCTGGAGGTCCCCAGTGCTCTGCTCTCTTTAATTCTTAATATAAAGTGGCCAAAATTTGGACCAAGTGAATCTGTGTGTGGATCAACACAAAGCAAATAACCAACTCGGTAAGAATAATTAAACTTCATTGTCTCCTGAATATGGGCCAATATGATTTTAATCCAGGAAAAATAGGATATTATTAAAATAATAATGATACTATGCTTACGATTTTATGAATATACTTATATATACTCATATATATATAATATATACTCATACTATATAGTATATATGCATATATTGTATATCTCTATATATTTATATAATTTACTTCTTTTTTGGTGAGAAAGAGTGGCCCTGAGCTAACATCTGTGCCCATCATCCTCTATTTTATATGTGGCACACTGCCACAGCATGGCTTGATGAGTGGTGTGTAGGTCTGTGCCCGGGATCCAAACCTGTGAACCCTGAGACACTGAAGCGGAGTGCACGAACTTAACCACTATGCCACGGGGCTGGCCCTATAAAATTTACTTTTAAAAATCAAAAGTATAAAAGATTTAAGGTGGTCTGATGGTTCCCTTCTGTGACTAGTTGATCTGAATTCAAATGATAAAACAAAGCAACTTAAAAAACAACCACAGGTGGCAGCCAAGTGGAAACCCTTTGGGAGCAGGCTTCAGCCTGGTGTTGGGCAGTCCTCCACATTCTAAGTGAGGTTTGCTGAATGTATTCATGGACACTGCATCTGTTCGAGCTGGAGAGGGCCTGGAGGAATGTGTTTATGGGTGGCCACTCACTCTCATCTGATCAGTCACCAAAGCAAGAAGAGACTAAGATCATGCCCCAGTTCAGCAGGGCATGTGAAATACTGTTTATAAAATAAAGTTCAAGATTTTGTTTTGAGGAATCTGGGTCAGACCCCAAGCCTTTATGTTTTGGACAAATCAGGCATAAATATTTTTTTCTCAAACTAAAAATTAACTAATTAGTCAAACTGAAAATATATGAGCTGAGAAAACCAATATCCAGGTCATTTAAAAACTATTTAACTTATTTATTTATATCATTTCAACCCTTAAAATATTTGACACACCGTATGAGAGGAAACTTTTAGAAGAAAATTCGAAAATTGTTTTCAGCCTCAGAACATGTTAAACTCTGACCTTATACAGTGGGACGTCAAGTTAAGGTGCTTGGTCTTAGATCTGCTAAAATAAGGAGACATTATTTCAAACACTTTCCATGTATTCACCTGCTGCTTTCTGAGGGGGAGGCCTTGCAAGCTGCACAGAGGGGTTAGGCAGTTTGACTGGTCATCATGGACCGACACTATTTTTCTGATTCAGCTTGGAACATTTCAAGTGGCTGATCTGTGATCTGAAGTGATTGATCTTTCTGTGGAGTTTAGACAAAATCTGTGTAAGTGATGTGTGGTGCTTCCTTGCTCTCTTATTTTTGTAAAAGGTAAATGTGTGTTATGTTTCTTTTTCAATTATCTTAGAGAAAATAGTCTAGATAAGTTATTAAGGAACCAAATTACATCCCAAACCCACATAAACGTGAGGCATGATCCTCTTATCTTGTTTTTTCTTTTTCATTTTCATCCTGGCTCTCCCAGCTCAGATTTCATCTCCTGTTTTTCCTTTTGGAGTCCTTACCTGCACTTACAGAGTTCATGGATCAGAGGGGTCACAACTTCTGCAATGCCCTAGGTTTCAAGGAGTCTGTTTATAGTTTTTTGTCTGTTTTACAACATAATTTTTCTGCTATAGTTTCTTTATCTACCTTTAGTTTTTTTATATTCTTTTCTTTTTTTCTTGCAGCATTTTTTTTGTTTTGATTTTGGTTAAAATCAGTTTTCTTCCTGAATGCTGCTCATCATTTAATGGAGGTTATTTCTTTTTCTTGGCCCAGCAATTTTGTAAGTACAACGTGGGGAGACAAGCTGGTGGGGTATTAGCTGGCTGATGCCGGGCAGGGACCTACCTTGCTCCTGACCCTGCAAGGAGACCACTCTGCTCTCAGCTAGCAGGGCTGCGGGCTCACAGTGACTCATTGCATGGCACCCATCCTGGGCATTGCACTTTACTTTTCTCTGGTACTCCAAAGCACAGGCGCAGAGGTGACTTTTCTCCTCCGTGTGACAAACCAAAAGCCTGAGCTGTGTTGGAGATGCCACGAATGTTTGTTTCCTCATCTGGCTCCACCCTCGCTGCTGCCCACTCAAGGGGGCTCAGGGATCTCGTGCACACCTGCCCACACACCTTGATCTCGTCTTTCCGGACGGGGGACACTGGCTTGGCACTGAAGGGGTGTGCTGGCAGAGAGCTGCAATGCGGTGGACTTTTCTATACTTCTCCCCTGGACCAGCTCCAGTTTTCACTGCACTTAGCAGCCCAGCTTCCTGGATTGTGGTTCAGGATGGTGGCCATTTTCTAGCTTCTCCCAGGATGTGTTTTTCTTTCTGGTATTTGTATTCTTGTTGGTTAGTTTCAGAAAGAACAATCAAGTGGAGACAGCCTTACATCAGTGTCTTTAACTGGAGGTTCCAGATTCCATTTAAACAGGGTCATTGTCCTTTGAAATTCTGATGAGCTGCTTGCTACAAGGAGGGATAGATGTTTAATCTGCTATGGAAATGATTTTTCCCAGTTTGTTATAAAGAACAATAAGGTGTCATTTCTCACCTCACTGCCATGTACTCTTATTTTAAGAGTAAAATGTCTGTGAAAGAGGACGTGTGGAGGGAGGGTGAAAAGAAGTTATATGTGAAAATATGGTGCATGTGACTTCAAAATTCATCTTCGTTTGATTGTGAATTCAAGGTATTAAAAGCCTATATGTCTTCAAAAAAAGTGACCTCCCTTTTGAGGATCCTAATTTAGAGAAATTGAGCACCTGCTTAGCTTCCCCCCCTGCAGCCCTCCGCTCACCAGTCCAACCACTGATGCTCCCACCAACTCTTTCCCAGTCGGACCCTTTGACAGGAAGAACTGCATGACGTCAGAGGGTCATACACAGCAAAACCAGGGGCTGGATGGAAACAAAACTAAAGAGCTTGTCTCTGTAACTAACTAACTTTCTGCCTAGTACACTTTCCTGGGGCACAGGAATTAACTAACAGTCCTGATTCATGAGGCTGGTCCTTGTGATACTTGCCACACCATGGGATGTGGGAGAGTATCAGCATAAACAAAGATGCTGATAATTCAAACTATGAAGATAAGCACAAAAATGTGTAAAAGTCAGTAATAGTTGATATATTTTTGCATTAAAATTAACTTTTATGCAGTAAATTCACTTGATATTTAGCATAACTGTAAAGATAAGGGTTATTTGTGCAACTATTCCACTATTCTTATAAATAATATGGTAAAATTAATCTGTAATTTGTACGGTATAAGGCAGATAAATGCAAGAATTTCTGTAAAGTACGTGTCCTTTACAGAAAAAGGAGTTATCAATAAAAAATTTCATTTGCTCTTTTTGAAGACTTGAAATAGGACTGACACTGTGTCGTATCATTCACGGATAGTTTATGGCCCTAGCCTAGAAATAGATATGGGCTTAAAGAGAGCCTTTCCAAGATGGGATTAGAATCTTTCTCATTTGAAAAATTGGTTTGGTGACCTGGGGGTCTATTGCATGGCTTCTGAAGGCCAAGCTTCCCTCTGAGTGGATTTATCATTTAGAGCCACCTCTGTCCTCAGACTCCCAGTACCCTTCAAGGAGAGTGCTGCTGTCCGAGGATTTACCAGGTTTAAAATCTATCTGTAGTAACAACTACCAAACAGTCTCTATCTGAGCGGTAGGAGAGCCCATCAAAGTTAACTTCCAAGGCTGTGCTGACAGTCATTGCCTTGATCCTGAATCTTAAATTTTCAACACCTAAGTTTTCACTTTCATGTGAAAAAAAGTAATCAGAGAGAAAAAGCAGTGTTCAGAATGAAAAAAAAAAAAAAAAAATACAGGGAAATACAAGCCTGGAATACGACAGATAAAGGAACGCCACGAGCTCCGCGGCCTATTTCCAGATGCTGTCTTCAGAAACTAGCCTGTCAATGCTTGCAGTGAGGAGGGCTTTGCAGAACCTCTGTGCATTACTGGGGCTCATTTCCCAGAGGCCCCTCGAAACAGAGGGGTCAACATTAGCTCCCCTCCGTCATGATCACTTCTGATCAGCACAGGTCAGAAGGACACCCTCCCCGAGGGATGAGACTGCTCTACCCCTGTCCCCTCTCCTCTCCTAGCTCAGCTGTTTACACAACGCCTCCAGCAGTGGGGTTCCTGGGGGCACGTGCAGCGATTTGCCTCACTTCCTTTTCTCGTTCCTAACACAGAGTTAAAGGAAACAAACTCCTTTCCTGAACTGAGCTGGATTTACTTCATTTCCCCTTTTCTCTTGCATTCCACAATTGCCTCCTTTTCCAAATACTACCAATTCAGATTGGATGTAACAGTGAGTAATAATATAGTCCTTTTAATTGCTAAACTGTTTTGTTAGTAAAATTAGAATTGTTGTAGCATGGCCAAGTGAGATACTAGACAGAACACTGGTTTCATAGGATTCAGGATCATAAGTGGAGAGTTCTAGATCCGTTACTTATATACTGACTTGGTTTGTCAGTGGCCTCACCTCTCCATCCTGATGTGCTGAAATGCAAAGTGGGTAAGCTGTTTCAACTAACTTAAAGGGTTGTTTTGGTGATTATTTTGCGTGTCTGTATATGTTCATTTTCTTCACCCTGCTTCATCCCAAAATCTGTTTGAGGTGGCTCACAGAGACATATAAATGTATACAGATAAAACAAAATTAAGTCAAGGCAAAGACTAGACTAAAAGTGGGACTAAATTGGCTCTCAGCTCCTAGAAGTCAACACAAAAAGGGAAACTAAAATGGGTGCCTGATCTGAAAGTCCCCCTCCCTCCCTCAGTATGGCAGTCATGGACAGAGCGGTCCCAAGGAGACTTCCCTCGCATGCTGCTATAGAAGCGCACAAACCTCTTCTGTCGTTCTCTTAGGAGTTTCAACACCATCTAGCATCTCAGGGAATTCAAGTAGATTTGCTTAGCCTGCTGTCCTTCTGCTCCAGTGCTGTAGCACATTTTAGTTATCTGAAACCACGAACCTGAAAATTGACAGATTCTTGTATGATGACTTGCTTATGTAGAATGTCAAAAGGAGGCACCATTCTAAAAGGTCAAGTTTACCATTTCTATGTGAACAGCACTTACTGTCCTGGGAATGGTTGCTCTGTCATTCTTCCATGTTCCCAGGAATAAGACTTTTTGATTAACTATCTTGAGATAGATGCTGCCTCCTAGGGAGAAAGTTCCAATCTCCTGTTGGTGGTGTGGACTTCCTCTATTCGCGGCCTTCCCATCCTGCTCCCCACTGGGTGCTGTTCAAGCATATGAAATCAAAAGGTGTAATTAAGTATAAAAGCCACCTTCAGAAGGAACTAGTAGAGGATTACATTTGTAACAGAAGAGAAGGGGAAAAAAAGAAAGCAATGTTAACAAAGTAAAAATTTAAGAAGTCGAATCATACAACTGAGAAATTGTCCAGAAAAGATATCAACATAAAGTCATTTTTAAAAATCTAAGAGACTTAAATGAGGAAGAACTAAAATGTATTAATCATGTTGTAAAATTAAATAAATCATTAAATAAAAATGAAAAAAGTTTATAAATTAAAAAGGATTAGAACACTTAAAACAAAAAACTGTGAATTGTTAACTATTAAAAAACAACATTAAAAAGAAAGCAATAAAGATAGGTAAGAGTAAAAGCATAAATCTTCCATATTGGATATTCATTCCAAGACCCTCTTTACTTTATCTTGCACTTTAGTAAATATTATATAAATAAAAGACATTTTATTATTTCCATTAACAACAGCAACAATAAAAACTTTCATCTAAAAAGCAGAGGGAAAATGCTAATCTTCACTCTTAAGAAATACTAACTAGGAGGACAGTGGAAACTCCAGTTTTAAATGTTTTCATTTAAAATTAGCTTTTCCGACCCAGCCTTCATGGCCTAGTGGTTAAAGTTTGATACTCTCACCTGTTTGGCAGCCCGGGTTCATTTCCCGGTCCCGAACCACACCATCCTTCTGTCAGTGGCCATGCTGTGGCGGCAGTTCACATAGAAGAACTAGAAGGATTTACAACTAGGATATACAACTATGCACTGGGGCTTTGGGGAGGAAAAAAAATAGCTTTTCCTATAAATATATTGACTCTTAGAAGTGGCTACTAGCACTTAGATCAATTGGCTGCCAAATACTCCATTTATATTTTTAAAGGGTCTTTTCTTTCTCCGATGCCTAACATTTTTTTCCACCATGTTTTACATAATTCTACTAAAATATGTTTACGTTTTCCTTTTGGGTTTACGAAATCACAATTTCAAAATCAACTGGGAAAAGGAAATTTTTTGACTCAGGAACAAAATAGTGTAAGCAGTATTTTTGTTTGTCTTGCCAAAATTTGTCACCTTAAAAGTTATTATTCTGTCAATGGTTGATCCAATCAAAATTTAATAAAACTTAATAATCATTATATATATACTAACAGTAAAAACCTGTTCCTGATGTGGTATTAGCATCCTGTGAATTGTCCATTGAATTTTGAACATTGTCAGTTCAAAGACTAATCCAATTTGTGATGTATCTTTCTAGTAAAGAAAAAGACCATACTTGAAATTTGTTAGAGGAAAACAGAAGATTGTTCTCCAAGGTTGATTAATTTTTTTTAAAATGTTGTTACTCACTTGTGGTGACTGAAATGTTTGAGTTATCAGGAAGGTTTTGAGAAGAAATAATATTTGCTTTGATCTTTGGATGAGAAATGGTTCTTGAATCATGAAAAAAGGCTATTGAAAAACATCAATATCCTTGAATTAAATCTTTCCCAGTGGAAGTACTTCATGGTATGTTTTTATGAATATGATTTTTAAATCCACGTCTGGGGATTTTGCAGGAGAGTCTGAGGAATGACCAGAATGCAGAGACTGGCATCTAAATCGCACATTCAAGTGAAATTCTAATTTACAATTGTTAAAAAGCTTCAGTGAAAATTAAAATGTTCTCTTACCCAGGAGAGGAAATATCAAGGGATGACTGGCCAAGCTGTGTACACATAAGTGTTAAACACCCAGATTATTCAAATCAAACCTGTGAATAATCTGCAAATTAGGATGCAGCTACTGAAAATTAGAGTACTAAAGCTTTTGTATACACATTTTCTTTCAGTTTTTAAAGAAACAATATTTCATTGTTTTGGCAAAATTATAAATGCTTGAAGAATACAAACATACTGAATATTAAAGATGAAAACTTAAATTCTACCACTCTAAAGTGATCACTTTGACATTAGCTAAACACCACCCCATACATCTCTCAGTGCAGCAATTCTCTTCCCTCCGTGCAGCAATAAAGCTAGAAATTTCGATGCGTGGGTGGATGGATGGATGAATACATGGAAATAATTTATAATATGGGAACCATAGTATAGACGTGTTTTTAAATGAAAAATCTAATTTCATTCGAATTTCATTGACGAAAGATAAACTGGTATGAAAATGAAGAAAATTTTTAATGTCAAATAGATTATTCTTTACCACAATATATAACTTCTTAAAAGATGCCTCTGAGGTTAAAGAGAGAGGGAATGGAGAAGAGGTGAGGACAGGAGACAATAGAGAGGAGATTATACATGTTTTTAGGATAGATAGAGTCATTTTTCAAAACTACTTATTTCAATTTTAACTCTGTTGACTCCCTGTTTAACCGATGACTACGTGACCACTCTCACATCTGCTTGTTTTAATGAGTGTATTGCTGTTTCCACTGCATATGTTTACAACATTTATGTCTGTTGTGTAACCTCAGATCCACGGCATTTTATTTCCAGTTAGTGTGCACGGGATTGAGTGAGCCTCACCAGTCCCTGCCCCGGAATCCCAGTTGCTCAGTGCTTATCTTCATTTCTCTCTTATTTGGATGCATTAATGGTCTGCCTTTTTAAATTTGTTTCTTTTTTGTTTTCTCAAGAAGGGCTCCTGGGCACTGCATTATCTTCACTTGTTCCTGTTTGGGAATGCCTGCCTGTTGCCTTTATACATAAATAACGTCTATGGTGGGTATGGAATTCTTGGGTTACACTTTTGTTCCCCTAGAACATGTGAGAACATTGCTTTATTACCTCCTGCAGTGAATGTTGGAAGTGTTGGTGACTGGCCTAACGTTTTCCCTCCTATAGCGTGATTTTGCGGAGAGGTTAGGGGAGTCTGGAGAGTCAGTAGATTGACTAGCCACGTTTTGGCATTGACTGTCTGTGTTACATTTGTTTGAGACACAGTGTATTCTTTAGTGTTTAGGTTCAGGTCTTCATTTGGGAGAATTATCTTATATTACACATTTAAAATTCATCTTCTCTTGCATTCGTCACGTTCCCTATTTCATGGACATAAATGGCCTTTATGCTGGATTCCCTTCTTGCTTCTATATTTGTTTTACTCTAATCATTTTAACCCCTTACATTAAAAAGAAATTAACATTTACTATATAAACCTCAATTTTTCTCAATGTCCCTTCCTTGATTTTCAGTCAATTTTCTTTCTACTGTTTCTAAATTATATATTGCAATATGATGGTGGAATTTTGTTCCTCGATTTGTGTTCTTAAGTTTGTGATAGCCATTTTAATCTCGTGTAGTTGTTTCATCTCTTTGAGCTCATTTTTGCAGAATTCAAATTCTCAATGTGTTATTTTATGTCATAAAATAATTGGGAGGAATTCCATCCTGTTCCATAGTTATTTTTCTTCTGTTAGACACTTGGTCTCTTTCTTTGCTCACATTGAGAATTCTATAGAGAGGTTCTATCTGCTCCAGTAAAATGTGGATGACATATTGACTCTCTTCCCGCTATATCTGAGACCGGTTACTTTTTCTCTCAGAGCTGCAGACTGAGGGCTGTGCCTTTGGTTTTCTACCCATTTGTTCCACGGCCTGAGGTAATGGCAGAGAGAGTGGACGGGGGAGGCTAAGCTCCAGTGGTACAGTCTTTGTTAGATTTCTCTCTCCATCTGAAATTTTGTCAAATGTTCGATTTGGGGTTCACTCCATCTCTCTTTGGGGGTGAGGGTATACATAATTTCCAAAGTGCTGACTGTTGGACTTTGGATCAACCCTCCAATTCATTTCGTATCTCCAGAATCTTTACTTCTACTCTGCTTTACTAATACGGATGCCCACTCGCGTTTCCTTTCATGCAGTGAGCAGTATCCATGAGGATTATCAGGGTTTTGTGACTCGCAGTGTAGTGTGTGGGCAGCGGAATTAGGCGCCAGCAAGTGCTGCGCTCAGCAGCTCCACTCCAGAGAGCGCTGGCTGGTCTCTCTCTTCCTCCTTCTCCATCTTCTTCTTCCTCTAAGTCTTAGACCTAACTCCTCTCTCTCTCCCTGTCTTGCTTGCTAGTTTTTGAAGATTATTATGTTATATTAGCCTATTTCCTTGTCTGGATCCTGTTGGTGATTTTTCTCTTTGTGTGACCATTTGTTGTTCATTTTATTAGGTATCAGTGGAGAGAATTCTAATACAATGAAGATATTTTAGCCATCTTAACCCAGAAGTCCCCAATTAATCTTTAAAGTTCTGCACATAAATTGTCAAATGACTTTCCAAACACCACATATAATGATGATTATATTTCTGAGACAGTTATGCTGAATGAACTGTGGCATTTTAAAAATATCTTGCATTTTTAAAAAGCCCTTCATTAATGACAGAAAGCTTATCATAATGTATCAGGATGGTCCTTAAATATATCCCTGGATTTCCTCCCTCTGATTATTTCAGGTAGGTAAAATGACTTTTGGAGAGTTTCAGCATAGTAAATAGAAGTTACATTAAACACATGATTTTCGTGGATACGGTTTACCTCTTTCTGATATTGTTGACTGATTCATAAAAACATATTTATTTGCATTATGCAATGAGCCAAGTTTTCTTATATGAGTAAGACATAAGCACATGTTCAAAATCTCCTCATGAATTATTCATTTCAGCATTGATTATTATCATCTATTGTAGTCAGTTTTTGAGTCCTTGCACTTTATTCCAGTGGTTACTATGCCGTTTCCTGAATAAACTGACAATTTGTATTTCTTCTCTGAAAATAGGAGATTAAAAATCATCTATCAAATCCCAGGTCCTTACAAATATGTTCTAATTGTGAGTGTCCAGATTTATCTAGTTACTTTGTTGTAGCCTTGAGCTCTGTATTAAAAATCATATTTATACTTCATGTCTTTTATTTTTAATTAGTAAGGGCTCCGTAGATAAAAGCATTTTTGTAAAAGGGTTCGGGAGTCTTTAAGTAGCTCAGTTAGTATACATTGAATCAACTAAATTTACCTAATATTGAAAAATAAAAGAAATACGGTAATGGATCTCTGATAAAAATACTCAAATTATTTTATATAATTAGTAGAAAACCGTATTAGTATATACCCAATATGTATCTTTAAAGACCATAGATAAACACTTTAGTTATTGTCAAAAAGTTCATAAACGCCATCTGAAATTGTTTTCCTTCAGAGGTGAATAAATGTATTTTGGCCTCATTAAACATTTTAAGGCAAAAAAAGATTCACCTTTCAGGAACTATACCAACACCTCAGTGGCATCTTTTTAATAGTGTCCTTCTGCTAAAAACACTATGTAAGCATAATCTACTGTGTTTTTTAAGTTCTAAACATATATATTTTTAATAAAACCCTGTGGCTTTCAGTGCAGCACCCCTGTAACAGTGCAGCCTGTCAGAGGCTGGAGAACTAATTTAGCTGGAAATGAATTAATGCCATACTCGTCTCCCATTAATTTTGTTAGAATTGTGTCTCGAGTAGAAAATGTTGGCTCTCAGTGTGGGATAATGACTTCCTTCTTTAGGCTCAATGGAGGAAGATGCCAGGAATGGAGGCCGTGTCACCTTTGTGACTGGAATAGTAAATGATGAGCTCTCCATGTGTCGCTCAGCAGCAAAAATGTCCTTAGTGCAGATTTGATCAATTTTGCCAAGTTCAGGATTTAAATTCATCCCTGAAATAATGTATCGTTCGCATTGTGTACATTCTGGAGCCCAGACTTTTTTTTCTGTTGGAATTCTTCTTCATTAGTGTATATAATTTATTTTTACCCGTGGGTAAACTTTTAATCCTTTATACAATCGTGACAAGCCAAAGCAGAACAGATTATGATATATCTTTGTACAATAATATCTGGCAGAAATTGCCCAGAGTAAATATAAAGAAAAATGCATTTGGGAACAAAGCAATTAACTTATGTTATAATTGAGTGGAGCTTTCATAATCTGTATTGTTTTCAAAAGATTTTAAAGCCTGATTTTTAATAACTGTAAGTTTGAAATAAATGGTTTCATTCTTTTTTTTGGCAAAACATTCAATAATGTTTTTCATTCTGTAGTGATTCTTATCTTTCTAAGAAAAAAAACCAAAAAGCACAGTTTATTATTGGAGAAAATATGAAATCTAAAATGTTGTTACACAGAGAAAAGACTTGTGCAATGGGAAAACAACTAAAATCTTAAGTATCTCTGTTAATATTTTGAGTAAACAAGGTAGTTGTGAAAGATGCGCTTTGTTACACATGACTCAGTAGGGGGTACAGCCTCCCTCTCTGCTCAGACCAGGAACATTCTCAGTATTTGTCAACTCGGGGTCTCTCTATATCAAATACCTTCATTTAACATGAACGGAAGAGTTTCTTCTCACTTGGACTTGCAAAATACAACCTAAACTGTGTGAGAATGACTGAAATCACACGTGGAGTTTAATGTTTCCTATTTATTAGTGAGTTCACGGAAACATGACCAAGAATGACATAGATGACAGATGTTATGGCTGTGATGTCTACTTCCACTTTCTCAGAACCTCAGAAGGACTGGACTTGTCAACTGCGTGTGTGCAAAGGGGATTTTCCTCACCCCTGTCCTCTTCAGACCCTTTGTTAATCATCCTAGTTCCTAATTCTGTACGGCCTGCTCATTTCTGCTGTTGGTTTTGTGGTGATCTATATAAGGAGGCTACTTCCTGCTCTCAAGATATATTCTAAGGGTTTTCTGTCTTTGCTTGATCAAAGATTCTGTGTGCACAGCTCTGTCAACCATCCCTGTACAGAACTTATTGTTTCCTTCTCTTAGGCAATTCTGCAGATCTCTAGTGGTGGCTCCTAGTTTTCTGGAAATAGCTTTTCTCTCTTGGTTTGCGTCTTTGCAAGTCCAAGAGCTCAGCCTTTGGAGCTGTGCTGGGTGGTGCAGAGAGGTGACCGGCCTGTACGGAACTCTCCTCATCCTGGCCAAGGGTTTGTCTGTAGAGAAAAGAAATGTCTGGCCTGTGCCAGCATTTTACAGATGTAGAGTCTGAACTGCCAGATCTTCTCCACTGCGTATAAACGTCGTTCTCTCTGACTATGAAGCTCGGGCACCCTCCTCTCTGTGTTTTAGTTGCTTTGCCTTTCTGATCTGAATTTGACCCAGTTTCTGCTCTCCACCACTCCCACCCCCGGCTGCAGACTTCAGGGTCTCTCCCAGCTGTGTCTCCATCTCTCCTTCAGGGTCGAGCTATTCTCCAAGGGTACCCCGGCTCTTGCTGGACCCCGCCAGGAACTCCACTCCCATACCCTGCTCCTACATGCGGCACCTCACCTCTCCTCGTCTCTGCCTCAGGAGCTGGACAGCTTTTGTCAGGAAGGAAACTACTTCCAAACCTACCTTGTCATAAAAGAGCTTCCCTGTGCCCCAAGTCTTTTGCTGTGTGTTGCATTATTAAATATTCCCTTCATGAACATTCAAGTTTTCTGTTTGGTTTTTTGATGCCTGCCTCTTAGTAGATATAAACTCTAACTACCTTTGAATATCTACAACCAAGGTGATTGTGGACTAGGCTTTTTAAAGACAACAGAACTCTAATTTTAAATACTTGCAAATAGCAAATATAGCTTTAATTTAATTCATGTCCACTGTCTGTATGAGAGTCTACCAGAACACAAGCTTTGTGTTCCATTAAATTTATTTTAATACTTTAGGTAAAAAAAAACCTAATAGTATCTGTAATTTCTGGTTAAAAATCTTTATATTATTCGTAATTTCTAAAAATAAATGTATCATGCTAAAAGTATATCCTTTATTCCTCAGACATTATAGATTGCTTATCTATTTGAGATGATCAGACTTTTTTATTCTCCAATATGCACCATTATTAAACAAAATAATTTGGTAATAGTGTGATAGATGATGACAAACTTTGCTCTGCGAAGAATAGAAAAATGACAACATTATAACTTGTAGCTTCATTGTATTGCCAAATATTGCCAAATGTTCAGAATGTACTGGATTAGTAACAATTCCACAATGTTTGTACAATTGAATAACATAGCCCCTTAGAACTATAGAGTCATTTACATAGCAGAATAACAAATTTTTAAATTGAAATGAGAAATAAAATTTTAAAAGATTAAAAGAAAACCCTGTACCTACTACTAATAAAGTTAAGGGAGAAAGTCTTGATATTTATTGAGTAGCTACTATGGACTTATTAGTCTCAAACTTTTTGGACTCAGAAATACTTTACACTTTAAAAAATTATTGAAGATCCCAAATAGCTTTTTGTTTATGTGGGTCATATCTATTAACTGAAATAAAACAGAAAAAATTTAAAATATATTAATTCATTTAAAAATAAAGATAAATCTATGACATATTAATAGCAATAAAATTTTTTATGAAAAATAACTATATTTTCCAAAACAAAACAAATAATGGGAAGAGTGGCATTGTTTTATGTTTTGCAAATATCTTTAATGTCTCAGTATATGGAAGACAGTGGGATTTCCCTGCCTGCTTCTGCATTCAGTGTGTATGTTTTGCTGTGTTGGCTGTGATGGCATATGCTGTTCTGACTGTGTGTACGCTGATGTGCTGTTTTGACTACGTGTAAGAAGAAAATCAAGCTTCACTCAGAGAAGTGGTTCAAAAAGGGAGGAGTCTTTTAATATCCTTTTCAAATAACTATGGCTATTATTTGGTCCTACCATAAAACTCATTAAGTGGTAGTTTCTTAAAAGTTAGTTACAATGAGAATCGGAAGCTGTATCAATACACATTACACGCCCATTACATCAAAATCCATTGGTCTATTTTGCACTTCACATGGATCCTTTACCTGCGCATGATTCTGACCTTGTGGACCCCTGAAAATGTCCTGGGTGCCCCCTGGGATTCCTGGAGCACACTTTGAGAACAATTTGCTAGTCATTGCTTTCGCAAAGCAAAAAACATGATATGAAATAAATCCTGTCATCCTCTGTTTGCAGATTATGAATCTGACTCTAGTAGAGTGGCAACGCCTGGACTTTATGTTCCAGCTGGCCTGGGTTTGCAACCCAACTCCACCACCACCAGCTGCATGACTGAAATATTCTGTGCTCACCTCAGTATACCAGAGTCATGCAAGTATTCAGTGTGTAGGATTTCATTTTCAAGAGATCACATCAAAATTAGCTCCCCCCGGTTTCCTTTTTGCAAGTTACTCAATTTTGTTTGAACTCCATCTTAAGTGAAAATTAGCCCAGCATAGTTTGCAGACACATGGACTCTTGGAGCCAAATGTTCTCAGTTCAAAACCAGATTAGGCCACTTTCTATCTGTGTGCTCTTCCAAGTCCTCATGCCCTTTATGAAGTTGTGAGAATTAAATAAGTAATATGTTAAGTGTTCAGAATAGTGTGTGCATTTTATAAGGGCTAGATGAATGCGTGCTATTTTTTACTATTATCGATGTTGTTATTATTGTTGTTGTTGTTGTTTTCAATCCTGTGGCCCGAGGCCCCTCTTGTTTTCCCAGAAGTGAGTCAGGCACTGTCCTGCCCTGACTCCCGGCCACTGGGGACTTATTTCAAGCTCTCCAACTTATCCTATGGAAATCCCCTCCGCAGGTTTAAAGAGAAGGAGAAGGGATCCACACCCCAGCAACACTTTCTCCTTGGGTGCCTGCAGACCTACTACGACTCTTTCCAGATAAATGTCTTCACAAATCCCCTCCTTTCCACTCTCTAACCAACTTTGCTTTCCTCGATCTATCCCAAAGTTATGACATAGGTAATCAACCATTTCTTCGTAAAATCTGTCAATAGGGATGTGGCTCTCCCTCACCTGGGTGTCTGATATCTATCCTACAGACACTATGGATGAAATAGGAACAGGAATGTCCCGTCCTGATACTCCATTACACAAAAAAATAACACAAATAGTAACATAATAGTATTACACAAATAATAAAAATTCAGCAGAATGCAGAGGGGAACTGAAATACCATGTGCTTCTTGTCCAGTGACAGTCTTAACTCTTTGACAGACATAATCTCTTTAATCTTCTCAGTGATTCTGTGAAGAAGCTGTTATCCCATTTTACAGAGGTGAAGTTAGGGGCACCAAGGCTCAGAGAGGTTGAGTAACTTGTCGCAAAGCACACGAAGTATCAAAATGTGACAATGTCTGCCCCATCTACCTTAGCTAAGTTTGCCCAGCTCTTGTGTCTTAAAATTCCCTTCCCTTACTTTCTTTACTTTTGTTCTCACTTTTAGTTTTAAAGGTCAAATATGTATAAAAGATTGTTCAGAGAGCAGCAACCCCTGTCCCCTTCCCCTTTCCATTAAGGCTGCCACTTTTACCTCTTTTGGATCATTTATTTAGCATTTACCTTCACTTCTTTACATGTTTGCATTGCTTCCTCTTGATTTTCAGTATTAGAAATGATTTCTTAACTTTCCTATGGAAGATGAGATTTGTGCCTCTTTTCTTTCCCTGCCCCGGCACATACACACAACCCTCCAAGATTCTTCAATAGAATTGGGTCATAGTTTTGGTGTAGATAAGTGTCAAGTATTTACCTTTATGACTATGTAAATGCAGTTCACGGCCATGATTACTTTTCCTTTTATGTACTACTTTTTGTTTTCCCTGAGTTAATAATTATTACATTTTTCATTTCATTACGATTTTCATATCATAAGTTTTGTGCATACTTACCACCATTTCAATCCCCAAATATTTGCCAGTTATCTACATTTTCACACAAGACGTTCTATATGGGATGCGCAAATAAAGGAATCATTTTCTTTTCATTAATTATCTCATTCTATTTACTGGATTATTGGATTTTCAGAGATATTTTAAGTACTCATAAGTCCAATTTTATAGTACAGATGAAAGAAATGGTCAGATATATTCAGTTAAGAAAAAAATAAAATTTCTCATTCTAAGTTAGTATTAAAAGTTAGTTGTTATTAAAGTTACCTTATTTTATAAAGTAATACAGTCTATAGTGTTTTTCATTGCATATTGACTGCAACGAGTTTAAGGTGATTTGGAATACTTTAGCAATTAGGACAAATTATATTGTCATTTCAGGGTAAAATGAATATATCTATTAAAATGATTATGAATCATATTTACTGATATTCAACAAAATTTACAGTCCTCTTTAAGTGAAATGCAAGCAATTTACAATCTCACACACTGTAAAAATCTATATGTCCAAGTACATAAAAGTTGTTTTTTGGTGGACACATGTAAGAGTTTCCACAGGGACACATTAAAATTAAACTCAGATATCTGGCTTTTTAGGGAGTGAATTTTTCTGCATAGCTGAGTGTTTCAAATTCCTGATGATTATTGCCTGTAGGCACAGAAATTAGTCGTCATGGCCACGTCAGAACTGCGTTACCATCAACCCCGCCTTCCTTTAAAGAGCACAGCCTTTCTGAAAGCTCGTAATGAACTTTAATTATTTAATTATTCCAGGGATACTTGTAGGATAAAATGATGAGTGAATGGCATATGCCTTATACTAAATATTTTTAGATCTCTGTGCTGTTTGGGTTGTGCTTTTTTCTTCATTAGATTTACTTGCAGACTACCAAAGCTCGTGATAATTCAGTATGTCTTCCTTTATCATCTCTTCTCTCTTGTAATTGGTCGCTTCTCTTCAGCTGTGGGCTTTATAAGATATAATAATAATTATTTGATAGTGCAGATGAGAAGGGCTCTTGTGTGAATAAAGTGCACCAAGCTTAGTGCATGGATTCGTAATATTTATTGGACTGCCCAGAATACACTGATTACTTACTTCATAGATATGGCTGTATCTGTGTATAGTTAAGTTTGCCGTGTAATGGATGTGTTAGCAACTGCTAGTTGCTAGTTGTCCCCCTATATATTCTCTCCTTCTACAGTAATAGAACTATCACCTTCTGTTCACCTGGGACCATGGCCCTGGGAAGAAGCAGTATGTGATTAGTTCTGGGCCGTGGGATGGAGGGACAGTGTGCCAGTTTCAGGACACACCCTTACAGGAAGCATTGTGGCTTTCCTGCCCTGCTGTCATCCTGCTGCTTGAAACGCAGAACTCCCTCCGGGACCGGGAAAGGATGGGCATCCCAGACTAGGGAGGGTGGAGCAGAACGCTGACCATGACGCTGAACTGAGAACAAAATAAATGACTTCCCTTTTGTTTAAGCTGCTGTTATGTGGGGTCTATGTTATGTTTCTGCTCATTAATCCTAATTAGTATAGGTGAATAGTTAAGTGTATGAAGACAGCTTCTCTGCTCAAGGGACTGGCCAGTTCATTAGTTCTGGGAGCCCTTGGCTTCAGTTAAAACCTTAGTAGATTTTATTTAAATCCTACCTACTCAGGCCCTGAGGTTTGAAACATTGGTTTTCTTAAGATAGTTGGTTTTCTTTAGCTTATTAATTTGTAAGACCATAAATACAGCCAGAAGTTCCTGAACAAGGTGTTGATTAGAGCAGGACTGTTTTTCTCAATCTTCTTAGGTTCTGATTCCAAGTGAAAAAACATATACCCTAAATTCTCATTATTTTACCCTTTTGAAGATTTGAAGGAATGACAAACTTGCCTGCCTTCTATTCTGGAAGCTAAATTTTGGTCTGCAAACTTATTTGTACCTCTGATTTCAGCTACCTCTTCTCTAAATGTACATTCAAAAAAAGAAAAGAAAAAGGCCAACACTAACCTGAGTCTTGGTGTAACCCCAGTTTATTGAGGATGCTCAACTCAGTGGGAGGTTTAAATATAAAATAGGGTTTTTCCCCTTTAATCTTTCACTTGTCCTCGGACTCTTTCCTATCCACTAATAATATTTTGAACATGTTAGTCAATTTTCCTGTGAATTTGGTTATTAAGAGCCCTGTTTAGGTAAAAATTTTATCTCCAAGTTGATTGAAATTTCATTTTCTCTTCCCTCCCAGCACAAACTTGGCCAGGGCTAAGGGGCCTGCGGTGGGAGGGGCTGGGGGGGTGGTCTGTCTTTCCACGCGGGGTCCCGCTCGTCAGGGCCCACCTTCTCCACAGCGAGAGGACGAAGTGCTGGCTCTCTCGTGCTCTGTGGATGTGCTCGCCCTGCGGGCCTTCCTGCCGCGCAGTCCCTGCTGTGGGAGAGGGCCATCACTCGGCCCGTGACCCTGCAGCCGCTCGCACCCTCTAACACGGGGCCCCTTCGTCCAGAGGGCAGCTCTCCTGGGGGACACCCAGCAGAGTGACCCAGCCCTCCCCTCCTCCGCGTTCCCGGGGCCCCTGGAGACACATGGTCCCTTCCCACGTGCGGGCGTGCGGCGGCCGGTCCTACCTCCCGTCTGCCCTCCTGCTGTGTCTCCAGGTCCCTTTTGCTTGCAGAGGCCTGAGTCGGGGAGTAAATTATCTGAGCGGATGTCCAGCCAGGCGGAGGCGAGGTCGTCTTTCTCCTCCTCCCTCCACGGCCGGGAGAGGGAATTGCCTCTTCCCAGGAACACAAAATTTTCCACAAGACACGCGAGTCCCACTCCGCCTGTGTGTCCTAGACAGGGATCAGAGGGTCTGTGGAATCTCTTGCTTCTTCAAGACCGGGGGCGAGGAGGGATCTGGCCCAGTCACAGGGGCCTCTGTTCAGAAGGGGGGTTGCTGAAAAATTCCTGGTGTCCAAGTTTGGCGCTAGTCCCATCAACCCGCTGTCACCTTTAGGAAGATGCTCGCGGTGGGGACTGCATGTCATTTTATACAGAATGATATAGTTTTCAAACCCCAAAACACAAATTGGCTTAAGCAATTATACAGTAGTTTCACAATACACATTTAAAACCAACGTATTTATTTTCCCTTCCTCTCAAAATGCCTACTTTTAATAACATGCTGCTATTTTTAGGTTTTATTTTGAAAAAAGTAATTTAGGGAATTGTCATAACCTTGATAACTATTATTATCTTTCTCTTAGATGTTTTGAATAAATATTAAGATATGCATTTGTGTAATATTTCTGTGTACACATATGCCAGATGTGTGACGACATGCAGCCTTGTAATACAATAATACAGACTCCTGCAAGGGTGGTGACTGAGAAGTATTTTATATGCTGGATAACTCTGGAGACAAGACTTGCAGATAGTGGTGTATGTGTGTGCGTGTGTGTATGTGTATGTGTATGTATGTGTGTGTGTGTTAACTTCATCTCAGCATCCTATCCTGCTCTAAAATTCTATGCTTTGGTTTTGTTGACTGCCTCTCAAAACAAAATGAATCCTTTCCAGAAGATCCCAATGAAACTAATGAGTTTAACCTCAAAGATTTTATCCTTCTCAGCAGTCAACTGGAAGCTAAAGTACATCAGAGAGAAACTAATTACAAGATGCTTGCATTTCAATTATTCTGCATTTATCATTGCAATTACTAATTTCATCTATCTCTCGCTTGCTAAATATAGGAAAATGAAAAACAAAGATCCCAAATTCATAATCCTTTTAGAAATGTAAATAGTCTGTAGTTAATAGACACAGTTCTTTTTGTATTTATAATTTTAACTCTGACTACAACCATAGTTACAATTATTTAGAGAGATTTTTCTGTAATAGGAAATTCAAGGAATATCTTTAGTTGTTTTGAGTATGCCAAATGCGTGGTTCAAACTTAGAGTAATAATTATATTTACAGAAGGTTAAATTTCTAGACTGGAAATGCTGCGAGAGAAATCATGGAAGAAAATCAAAGATCAATTTGAGCATTTATGATGTAAAAAATAAAAGCTGATGGGAAAAATAGTCAACAATATTTGTATAGTCAAATCAGATCATTCAGTTATAAATACAATGTAAAAGCAAAAGTAATATTCCCAAGATAAAGAAAATAAGAAAAAAAATCTCTGTGTTCAATTTATTTAGAATTCTGATATCACTCTCACATATGGAAAAAAAATAGTAAAGAGTTATTTTTAAATTCAGCTTTATGTAAGGGACATAGATACACATAGCTTTGAATAAAAGGCAGAATTCTCGTGCTGGGGAAGACAAACTCATCTTCCTTAATGTAGTTAGCCGCATGAGTCAGTGTATGTTCTATGTCCAAAACCAGTCCATCGTTTCCTCAAGTTTCCCATGAGAAGCGACCATTAAATGTACTGCAACACAAATATTACAGATGAGTTTTAGGGCATGGGCTCTGGAAGAGACCTTAGAACTCTGGTCCAGGAATCACCAACTGGAGACTCAGAGGCAGCATTCAACCATGGTTGTGCTTGACCTATTTAATATTTTAAACATTTGGAAATTTCACATAGAAATCTTGATTCTCCACTTGTCTAGCCATGAGTTGAAGCGGAGTTAACAAAGGTCCGTTTAGAAGGGGCAAGTTCTCTCCGGCTTTTGCCAGCCCCATCATCCATGTTGTCTGGCAAACAGCATGTGCCACTGTTTAGTGCCAGCATAACCTCCAAAGCCATTGGAGTTTGAGGCTGGTCTAGCCCGTCTTTTACAGGTGAAAACATTGTGTTCCCATAGATCCCCAGAGTTTTCTCAATAATAAAACGTCATTGTTAAGAGCATGGTCTCTGCAGTCAGTCTGCGTGTGTTCAAATCCCAGCTCAGCAACTTATCAGCTCTGTGATCTTGAGTGAGTTATTGAGCATTTCTGGGCCTTCATTTCCTCATCTCTAAAGAAGGAAAATAGCATGTGCCTCATTGGGTTTTGTGAAGCTAGATCAGTAAATATGTGTGGTGTGCTTAAAATCGAGTCTGGCAGAGTTGACGTTCTGTCTGCTGTTGTTATTGCACCCCTCTGTGGAAGTTGGGGCCCAGAGTAGCCTGCTCAGAGGATGTGTCCCTCCGTGGCCAGGCACTAAGTTGAGGTACTGCTGGTGTAGCCCTGTCCCTTTAATTCTCCCTCTGGTCGGTCCTCTCCTGGCTCTGAGCACTGAGGGAAGGTTGATGCTGCTTGGTGTCTGTGGTCTTTCACTGCTCCTGGTCAGTGTGGTCCTGGATGTGAGGAAAGTTGTTATGTTGCTGGAAAAGCCAGTCCCATCATATAAAAGATCAGAGAAAAAAGTGCTCCAGAAGAATTATGTGTTATATTTATGAACAGCTTTGTTTCTTTCAGTAAGAAATTGTAGAGATAGAAAAGTTGTTTGTGATTTCCACCTTCAGTTGTCAATTGCAAGGAGGAAGGAGAATTTCATTTTTTTCCTATTTCTATTTGAAAAATGCATAATTAAGATTTAATATTTTGGAAACCTAGAAACAGATCACTCACTGAGGAGGGAAAAGGGGTGGGGCATGTGCTCCTTTTCATAATATTCTTTAACTTAGGTGAATTTAACTGGTCTCTTTTAGAACTGTGTTGATTACACTGAGAAAAAAAGGTTCTTTTTTTCTGATTGGTTATATAACCAATTTCACGCTCAATAAAGAATAACTCCACGCGATTTTGAACAAACATTTATAACCTATCATAAGAGTTTTTCTTGTTGAAAAGATTGTTTGTGAAAGAGTTTTATATGTCCCCAAATGTCCTTTTCCCATATTTTGTATTTGGAGTTGACTTGACATCCTGAACACCAGTCTAGAGGCTGTCTTTCTCTAGAAACCTTCTTCCTTTTAAAAATCAATGATAAAGGATTAAGAGTGTTGTCTACACGTGTTAGTTTATTCTCTAACAAAAAGGGCTTAAAAGTCCTTCGCACAAACGGAAAAGCTTTGTATTCAACATACATATTGGATGTATGTCAAACTCATCAGCATGTGGGGCTCCCGTTACCTTCCAGTCAAATTTCTTTTATCACCTAAAATCTACCAAGAGGCAAGAGAGAACATTTTTATGGAGTAAATAATATTTCATTGGAATTAAGTCTATTCCTTCTTCTGGCTAGATCTCTTTATTCATAAGATTATCTCTGATGCTTAAACTTGGGCTAGGGTTTAATATACCAAATTAAATTATTTTTCACTGATTATAAATGATTTTTGATCCAATTTTATAAACTAATTTTGTCTTTGTGTACGTTTCATTCTAAATAATGTGTGTAAATATCCATATGTGTAGGCTCTGGCACTCGGATACCTGTTGGAAAGCTTACTCTAATTCAGTTAAGGTGATATCTACAATATTTGTGGCAGCCAATGACTCCTGTCGGTTGCAGAAAATGAGAGCTTCTTTGAATATAAGTCTGTGTGAGCCTTACATATCATTTATTTGCCCGTGGAAATACTGTGTAATGACTTAACCATCTGTTATTTATTTTATATAATGCAATAGCTAAGTTGATACTGATAGGAAAAAAAAAAAGAAAGTATGGGGAAAGTGGAGATAACAATCGTCAGGAAGATATGATTTCAACAGAAGAAACAACTAAGAAAATGATTTTTTAAGGGAAATGTATGAGAAGAGAAAGCAAGAAATAGAAGAGCAATTTGTTGGACTTAAAGTCTAATAGTCATATTTCTTAAGCTTCATCTTCCTTTAATCCCTTAATTGAATGATAGCATTATATAGTCTCCAGGTCAGGCTTTGCCAGTGTTCAGTCTTTTGTTGTATAATATACACCAAAAAGACTGGTCAAATGTCTCTAAGAGTGAGTTCTTTATTAATCTTGTAATTTATTTTACCTTATCATTTGAATTAAGGATATAATTCTTGAAATAACATGCCCATAAAAACTGTAGTACATGCTAGTTTTATGGTTTATGTGGTTATATTTGCTCTCAAGTGTTACCCCAAATATGACTTCAAATGGACTTCCTAGAGCTTAGCTGCTCTGAACAGGAAAGACACAGTGGTTCTGTGTTGGTGGCCCATTTGGAGACACGTTGACAAGTTCTAGGGCTTCAATTAGAATTTTAATGGATTTTACTGTTGTTTGAGCAAGCTCAAACATTCTAGAACTATTTTACAAAAAAACTCAAAAAATAAATATATGTATACATTCCCAAGAAAGGGATTAAGAGCAAAATGTATTGAATATGTGGGTGTTTGGACTCATGAATGCACTTACTAAATGGCCACAGACTGATCCGTATCCAATTTCCATCAACCCCAAACCACGTGTGTTCCTCCATGTCCTTAGCTATTAGAAGACATGCTGGCTTTTGTAAAACAGCATTGCTGAAAATCAAAAAACTGAGATAGCCATTTATAAATTGAGTTTGCAATTACTAAAATCGTGCCAAATCCTTCAAGGTGTCTTAAAATATATGGTATTAATATGTAGTATGATAAATGCGTTATCCTTGTGTAAGTTGGAAGCAGTTTCAGCAAAGAAAATGAGTGAAAATCATTGCTAAACAGCAGCTGAACATATTTTTAGGATTTTAAGTTTTGGCTACTTTCTGTAAGATTGTAGTTTGGATTACAGCCATATTTCGTATATTGTTTCTTTGTGAAAGCTAATGAAAATCCCCTGGCTGTAATGCCATTAATCCCTGGAGAAGAAGGAACTGGGGCAACACTGAGTGTAACAGATGTGCTGGCTCTGAGCACCAGCGACAAGGGAGGAGTCGGTGCACTGACAGCAGGATCCAAGAAGGATAGCTGAGATGTGGCGAGGACAGGTTCTGCTTGCCCTAGGGGACATCTTGTGTAAACCAAGGCCTTTGATTGTTACTTTCAATAACATTGAAGTAATACGTAAGATTCAACCTTAGATTATTGACTATGAATTCCAACAGTGAAAAGTATAAGCTATCATTACAAGATCTAAGTTTCTTCACCAAAGCAGCAATAGTAATAAAATATTCACTCTTGGGCAGGAGAGTGAGAACAAAAGTAAAATTATGATAACTTCATTATACTTGGAATTTGTATTAAATATTCAAAATGCTTATATTACCTTTCTCTAAAGGTAATTCAGTCTGTTTTGAAGGACATTTTTATTTTATAAAAATTTAGCATATATCTTCTCTTCATTCCAAATTACTTAACATAACTCAGAAAATCCTAAATATTAAATGAAAACTCTAAAATTATATTGGTTGTTAAATAGGATAATTATAATGCTTCAATATCCAAGATCTCTGGATGCTAATATTTCACGCATCACAGTATGTATCGACTCTGAAATTTGACTTTCAAGAATGCTGGCTTTGTGTATTTCTTATGCCCTGTGACACTGTTGATGGTGTTAGGATTTTTCTAATATGATGGGATATTATTCCCTATAATAAATGCTGCCATTTATAAATGCAATTTTTGCAAGCATGAAAATGCATAATTTCACATAAATATTACTACTGTAACTATTTTCTTAAAACATGCCCTTCTGGGAAATAACATGCCCTTCTGATTTATTATTACATTTCCAAGTAACACCTCAAGTTTCTAGACTTGACTCTTATGACTATAAATTCTTTAAAACTATGAATTATGGATTATGAATTATGAACTAATTCATAATCTTAGAACTCTTAAATATACTTCTTAAAATTCTTACCTCAAGGAGCATTTAGTCTGGATAATACCCTGGCCTCTTAGAATGTTGATAATAAAATTTTCTCTGTTTCCTGAATTAGCTTTATATGAATCAATACATCAAGCTTCATATTTAGGCAAACTTGAAAATGCTATTTATATACCTCAAACAAAACCATGTGATTTTAGGAAGACTGAGAAGGCCAGTATTAATATTTTAGTAGCTCAAATGTATAGAGCCAGAGTCTGTCAGAATTCTATCCATGAAATTCAAATAAAGCCACTGTTAATTAATTAACATTGATGACTGTGTATTAAATAGCTATTAGTGACTTTCATGGAATTTGCAACTAAATTGTTCAATTAAGCAGTCCATCTGTGAAGGTGTTGTCATAACTTTGTGATCATGATTCACTTAGTGCATTTTTTGGTGTTTGTTCTTCAGAAATCTGAATTTGAAGCATCATGAGCAAAGTATGGTGATGACTGAACATTACACTATAGTATAACATGATAGTGCAACATTACACCACGTGGAACAAAAGTACTATAAGCTAAAAGCAAGCTGGGTCCCACATGCCTGATGTTGCCAGAGAAAACCCAGGTGAGGATAAATGCTCCTGAGGCGATAGCAGGGACTTCCGGTGTCATCCGGGCCTTGAGGACATCCCATCTCAAGTGTCCGTGTGGGTAGAAATGAGTGTTCTCTTTCATTCTTCTTTCTCCAAAGCAAAGCTGTAGAGAGAGCATTGGGTCTTCGCTCTGTTAACAATGCTTGCCTAAAACAGCTGATACATTTGCTGGAGTTAAATGGGAAGCTTGAAGGAGAGCCTCTGCACGTAGAACAGGTGGTCTCCCCAAGCCAACGACTTGGTCCTGATGTCCCTTCTAGCAACAAATGCGCATGCTCACTTAGAACGAAAAGAAACAGCAGAATTCAATTAGCAGACACTCGTCTTCCTGGCCTATGCCTGTCATTTATTGAGCTTCTACCTTGTTTTGTTTCAATCCTCATGCCGACACAACATTCCTATGAGGATACAGTATTATTGTTGCGATTTTAAGGATTGAGGGAAGGGAGTGACTTACCGAAGTACACAGAAACGTGGGACTTGAGTCCGTGCATTCTGGGTTCCAAAGTGTTAGAGTGTTTTTTTCAGTGCTACCTATGTTGATACTATTTTAACTACATTAAAAAATAAAAACAAATTAGCTCATTTCAAGTAAATGATTTTGGTGTTAAGAAGTGAAAATTTTTGTGAGAATATTTTATTAGACAAGCAGTTTCAGTTGTTTTAAAAAACTGAAGTGGGGGGCCAGCCCAGTGGAGTAGCAGTTAAGTTCATGCCTTCCGCTTGGGCAGGCGGCCCGGGGTTGGCTGGTTCGGATCCTGGCCCCGACCTACTCACCACTCATCAAGCCATGCTGAGGCGGCATCCCACACAGAAGAACTAGAAGGACCTACAAGTAGGATACACAACTATGTACTGGGGCTTTGGGGAGAAAAAGGGAAAGAGGAACATTGGCAACAGAGGTTAGCTCAGGGATAATCTTCCTCAAAAAAATATTTCAATAATAAATAACAGTAAAATATGAATATATATGATTTAAAAAATTGAGGTGGGAAAAATAAGCAAGTTTATTAATGTGTACCAATTTGCCCAATAAAAGTACAAGTGCTCTTATTGTCTGACATAGTATCTTGAAATTAATTTGTCAATGTTTTCTATTCAATACTAAAGCATCAGCTGGAATGAAGCTTAGTGGAAGTTATTTTGGGTACAAATTTTATATTTGAAACTTATTTCCATTCATAACAATTTAATAAACAAGTATGTAATCTTTATTTTTAAATATAAACAATTCATTTATTCATTCCATCAATAAATATGTATTGAGTAAGACCAGTCATTGAGCTTAGAGGCTGAATGAACCAGACAAGTCTCTGCGTTCAAACAACTTCCCGTCTAGGGATCCCTATTAACATCCGCAAGAGGAAGCACAGCTAGAAAGATATCAAGCAGAAAGGTGGACTGCTGTTTGTGAAGGACTCCCTTTGTGAACTGTCTTGGTGGCTCTGCAGAGCCTTCTTTGTGAGTTCTACCAAGAGACAATCAGGCTTTGATAAACAGACCCATATTAACTAAACTCATAAGAGAGGGATCTAAAAGCCAAATCCATAGTTTACTGATTGAAAGGTGACACTAGGTAATGCCTTCATAGGAGGTGTCTGGGACTTGAAATTGTTGTTAGAAGGTTTTGGGAAATATATAATCATAGCCAAGGGATTTAGATGGTGTCAATGGATGGATAATTTATTTTTCTTTCAAAGAATTAGCTCCAATCTATTTCTAGAATACCTTTCTGTTGGCCAAAATGCTTGTATTTTCCAGATATTGTTAGTCTTTTCCAGATATTGTTAGTCTTTATGGGCAATAATGAATAAATATTGCAAAATGCTTACTGTGCATTCTTCTTTTCTTTTGTGTCGAATTTCATTGTAAGTTATATAATTTAATTTTTTCAGCTTTATCAAGGTATAATTGATATGTAACATTGTGTAAGTTTAAGAATACTGTATTGTATTGTGTATTCTTATACATTACTAAAAGCACCATACAACAAGGTTAAGTAGGTTAGCAGTTACATTTGAGCCATGTCTGTCTCTAGGCATAAC
The DNA here is from genome assembly GCA_031878705.1 of Tapirus indicus. Lineage (NCBI taxonomy): Eukaryota > Metazoa > Chordata > Mammalia > Perissodactyla > Tapiridae > Tapirus > Tapirus indicus. Next base: position 58,431,427 of record CM062931.1, read on the forward strand.
ATAGTCATCTGGATTAGACCTGGGCATTTGCATTCTGCAAAATATTTTCAGATTGAGTGTGTTCCATATTTTGGCAGATGCCCAAGTTTGCTTTTATTGATGGTTTTAACTAGTTTGCATGAATGGCTTTTACTGAACTTTTCTCAAAATTAGAAGTGTCAATTTATACCCAGCCCATGACGCGTTGACAAAAATGGGTCTCATGTGACTGTATCTTAATCTTAAATGTTTAAGAGCAAATAAAGACTTCAAACCTTTTAATTTGTAAAATGACCTATAAAACATTTTTTGGATGTTTGTCATGACTAGTAGTATTAGCATTATTTTGGTGCACATTTAAGTCATTCTTGATTTTTTTACTTTCTTTTGCTAAGATCATTGATAAAATATTCATTAATCACTTAATAGTTTACCTGTATATTTTTCTTCAGAAACATCCAGATAGATAAATATATCATGTGTAAGTTAATATTTGGGTCTAATGAGATGATTGGACTTTTGTAAATCTTCAGGTACTGTATTTGTTTTGTTTCTAGACATTAGTGGGCTGTACCCAACTTTACCCTTTAGATGGCAGCATCTGAGAACACTTATATGTGGAAAGTTGACACCATTTAGAAAAATATGATGAAGAATAATACATATGTTCAAAAGGAAGGATTTAGGATTTATCATACTTTTTATTTAGACTGAAGACAATCCCTGCTCAAGCCATAGCATGGTCTCCTAATTTGGAAAGTTAAAAAGTACTTTTCTATCCTCATAGGACTACTTCATTCCCATAAAAAGCCCATCGTCTTTTTTACCCACGTTTGTTCACTATTTATGCTTTCATTGAAGGCAGGGAGTCTTCCAAATGGAGATTCCTAAGGGGACTTTGTCCCCAGCATATTCCCAAATGTAATGAATCGTGTCTAATTAGACATATCTGAAAATTCCTTCTGAAGTATTGAAGATAAAAAGATGTCTTCCTCCTTACAATTCATTGGTTTAAAAGTACTTTACATTGATGTATAGTAAGAGGTGAAAGGGAAAAATACAGTTTAAAAGTAATTTATATCAAGGATTCTGGTCAGTAGACTATCTGGTTGCTAATTATCACAAAAGCTAATTATCACATAAATTTTGTTGCATAATTGACAACTCAGTTGATCTGATCTATCACTCCAATCTTGTTTTCTCTTTCAAAAATTGGGGTCAAGTAGTTTTATTTCACTATTAAAGTACCTAATGAAGATCAGGTCATATATGACTGCTTCATTAAGGGATAAAGTAATTACTACAATCTATGATATTTAGCAGAATTTAGATGTTTAATTTTTATAGAAGATCATGTCACCTTTTCCACCATGATTATAATTCTTGTTGTCATATAACTTTTCATTATATCAAAACCCAAAATGTCTTTCTTTTATTTTCCTCCATTTATATTTTAATATATTAAAAAAAATTTTAGGGTAATTTTTTAAATAATAGTTCTTTTTTCTTTGATCCTTGTGATTTATTGGAAAAAATGTTCCAATATTTTTATCCTAATTTAAGTTCAGAGGATTTTATTAAGTGCTTATTTCATTATTATAGGAGAGACATAAGATTTCAAGTAACTTAATTAAAAGCATGTTTATACATAGCTGGTCCGGAAGATTTAATAATGTGTATCTGTTTGTTTTGTCTGTTGAAGGTGCTGAGGGTGCTGTTTCGTCTGCTGAGGGTGAAGTGTTTGCAATTGATTGTTGGCAAAATTGTAAAAAAAAATTCTCATTTCCCAATTATCATCTAAAAAAATTATAGACATATTCTAAACTATAGAAAATGCTTTGTGTTTTAGGTGTTCATTTCTGTGCGACTTATGTTAAAGTTTGGAAGGTGCCTAAAGATCCAGGTATGAGAGAATGGGTGATCCATTGATTGGTGGTGTGAGATGTCGGCAGTCTGCATGAATGCGGGCTACAAAAGTGTGCGTACTCTGTGGCTCCCTCTGATTTTGTCAGGATTCTTTCATTTGCATGAGTTACTCAGAATGGCTTAGGCAAGAGAAAGGATTTATTGGCTCAACTGAAATGTCCAGGGGCTTGGAGGACTGGATCCAGGTGCTCAGACAGCAATGTCAGAAGTCTGACTCCGTCTCTCTTTTCTGCTTTCCTTTCGGTTGGCTTCATTCTCAGTAAATCTCTTCCAACTGGTGGCACAGAAGGTTCCCACCACTCCCGAGTGGCATTCCTGTCAGAAAAAGCATCAACTGCGTCTTTCCAGTGATCTCAGTGAGAGGTCCAGGGAGGGCTTCCATGGTCTCAGCCTGAGTTACAACCTCATCACTGAGCTTCTCATCATGAGGAAGTGGGCTCTGACTGGGTGGGCGTGGGTTCCGGGCCCCTCAAGAGGACAGAGTTAGTATCAGCCTCATGCAAACCACATGGACTAAAGCAGGATGAATGTGGTAGATGTGGTTCTGCAGAGGAAATACGAGAGTCTTTACTAGAAGAATGAGTGTGTATGTGTGTATATATATTCATATAATTCATATATATGTGCGAGAGAACCAAGATAACAGATATCTAGCACAGTACCTGAAAAATTAAGTAGACTATTTTGTACCATGAGAGAGAGATCAACAGAGAGAGAAACAGAGCAAGAAAGAGAGAGAGAGAGGGGAGAGTGATGAAAATAAAAATAAGACAGGTGGATTAACTGTCCTTGAATCTCATCATGATCACATTGCCAGTACATACATCAAATATTGATGACTAAAGCCAGTTACAGAAGCAAGCCAATCAACTGAAATCAAACATAGAGTACAATGCACAATTTTGCATATAATACTATATTACTAAAAATTCTAAAGTTTTTTTCTGTTATCTTTAAAATAGCTTTATGATAAAACCTTTATTAACAAGTGTCAACTGTATGTATTGGCATAATAAAAGGCATAGCTCAGATTATTATTTTAAAAGATGCATCATGTAAGATTTCTATGCAAATGGAATTGCTGTAAAAGGGAAATGATGGCAGAGGCCAATAGCCTCTAAATTGGGGTAATGTAAGGTACAATACTCAAATTTGCTCTGAATATGCTTTAATGGTAATTGCTATAGAGCTACAATGTTTGGTATAAAACTCAGTTTCCTATTCAGCAAGATGGGGATATAATCATACACTGGCTTTTATAAAGATTAAATGGGAGGTGATTACAGCACAGAAACTCACACACTGAGCATTTTCACCTAATGGTCATGATAGAAATAACAGTTTTGTGATAAACATTATTAAAATTATTAGACGTACCTTCTAAGGATCTTAGTGACAGAAAAACTAAATGTTACATGTGTTTAAGAACAGAGTAAAATTAGGATTCACCATATTCTTTAATATATAAACCTATCAGGACATTTTTAGACACATCTAAATTAAATCCCTTAGTTTTCTTCTTGTAATTGACTTGTTTAAAATTAAGTCAAGATCACAGGGTGGTGAGTGGGGTGAAGGAGTGGAGAGGAAGGGGGAGGGGCCTGAGCACAGTTGTTGGGTGTTCCTCTTTCTCGATGATCCTTCATTCAGTTACTTGCTTCCTCGTGATCCTAATATTTCTATTTCTATGAATCTGCTATTTCTAAATTTTAAAGGAGCCTTGTATTAAAAACCTCTGGTTTTCTAAAGTACTTTACATATATAGGTACTGAAAAATATCAGAATGAGAGAGTTAATCAACATTTCAATGTGCATCTTTTCTGAGTTCAAGCCACAATCAGGCCTTGAGAAATATTAGCTCATGCACCGTCCAAATCATTTCAGGGCATCAGTTGATCTTTCCATTCAATAAGATTTGGGACAAATGAGCCAAAGCAGATTTTGAGGCTTTTCACTCTTTCCACTGTCACTTTGACCCAGGTCAGTTGTATTCAAAGCATGTCTACGTGACAGCCTAACAAACTGTGAGATGCAAACCGATTTCAGCAAAGTGGGATTGTGTGAGTCCTAACACCTTTATCATGGTAGCTGTGTGTGATCAGACTGCTTGAAACTGTATAAAGCGGAGAGATTTCTAAACTAGGGGACACTGTCACATTATCACAAGGTTCGGTATGTCAAAGATCCTGACTTTTGACTTCTGGATTAGCATAGCCACTGCCTAGGGATGAGGGGAGGGTATTATGGGGTCCTGGCTGATAGCTCAACGTCCTGTGACGTTGAATCAGAAGTGCAGGCTGCCCCATCTGATAACAACTCCTGCAGCTAAAGCCAGGCGTGGCAATATTGTATGTCAAAGATGGCCCGCATTGTCTGTTGCACGTGAATGGTGTCCTGTTTCCTATACAATTACGTAATGTTATCGCTTTTACAAAGGACACGGAAGTAAAAACATTTCTTAAGTGTAAAAATTCTTACACAGCCAAAGGCTCTGTTGTATTAAATTATCTTTTTTGCTGCCCCACCCTCCAAAGCATCCCTTCCCACTCCGTCTGACAACACTGATATTGCAAGCTTGCTAGGTGTCCTGTGAATCGTGAGGAAACCATGAAGCTTTGCTAATTCATACTACAGTGTAAATAGCTACTGAGTCAATTCTCCCCAAAGCGTTTGTACTTTATAAGGAAGACATTTAAAGAGGGTACCAGAGGGGACTTTGCAATTCAAATTCAGTGTGGGGCATTTTTCCACAGAGCATTACAGGAAGAAGAAAATCAGGAGGGTCATTGCACCCCCAAACAAATTAATGTAGTTCATTCATATATGTATTCTACAAATATTGTCTGTCTATAATATTCTAGTCACTGTTGTGTTTTTTGTATCATAAAAATACAGCTCTTACCTTAAAAACAAGACCAAGGAATATAAAGCTACTCAAAAGTTCAACAGTATCTGTATCAATTTTGTGATACATTTAAAAAGTGAGTGAGAAAAAAGATATATATATATATATATATATTTTTTTTTTGTGGGGAAGACCAGCCCTGAGCTAACATCTGTTGCCAATCTTCCCCTTTTTGCTGAGGAAGACTGGCCCTGGGCTAACATCGTGCCCATCTTCCTCTACTTTACATGGGACGCCGCCACGGCATGGCTGACAGGCAGTGCGTCCGCGGGCGCCTGGGATCCGAACTCGCGAACCCCGGGCTGCCAAGCGCGGACTAAACCGCTGCGCCACCGGGCGGCCCCCTATATATATTTTTTTAACTGAACTTTATTGGTTGGAAACTCTGGGCAGAAGCAATTTTCCCCTCTTCACTAGGGAAGTTCCATGCACTGGAAGGGCTGATAGGATGTCACCCTATTGCATGGTGAACGGATCTGGGGCACGTAGCGTGACACTCCTGGAGCCCCAGTTTTTAAACTACCATTCTTCCTAAAGTTATTTAAACACAGATCTTGCCTCTTTGCCGTCTTTATCCTACATGCAGGGTAAACTCTCTCAAAAGCCAATTTATTTATTGTGTCCTTCCTTCAGTTTTCAACCTTGACATCTGCCCCCTGTTCTTAGGACAGACTTCCTGTGCGCTAGAAGACTCTGATTTCATCCAGGCCCATCCCTGCAGCCTCTTCCGAGGTCTTTTCCTCTCCACTAATGCAGCATGGTGTCATTTTCATTAAGCACCCACCTTTACCTGCCTGGGTCCTTCTCGTTCCTCAGGGCTCACGTCGCCATATGTTTTCCTTCAGACGGGCTTCCCTGACTGCGTGATGGTGCCCCCCCAGCATCCCACAGCACTTGCATGTCACGCATCAGAGCACTGGCACATATTATTGCAATCGCTTTATTACTTGCTGTCAAACATTTTGCTCCATGGGGGCGAGGACAGTTTGCTTTGTTCAGTGCCAGGCACAGTGCTGGCCCACGGGCGGAGCTCGGTTCGTCTGTGTTGGGTGGGTGAACTATGATGATTTCAGTGTATACTCCCTGAGTGGGCGTGCGTGAACAGGACACGATGCCGTTCAACATAGAGATGACCAGGCCGATTCCTTCTCTTCGCCTCGTTCTCCCTTTAGTGCATCGGTGTTTGGGGATACGTCGTGACACAAATCCTATTACAAGGCAACATTCCAGGACCAGAGAGACTGGGTCATGAACAAATGGTCGTGGGGATTTAGTCTCAGAGATCAGAGGTCGTGGAGTCTCTCAGAGGTTAGAGTTCACTGTGGAACATTTTGATAAGTGTTTTGGAAGGTAGCCCTCTCTTGTAATAGCTAGCTTTTGATTAGCTTTCTTGATAAATGAATAAAGCATGGCTTTTTTCCCTTTTATGCTTGTGGGTCAGTTTAAATAGTGAAGATGATTATCATATTCATCTGTTCCATACTGGAGTCAACAAAATATTTGGTGTATATTTAAGTATTATCGTAATTGTAGCCTTTATTTTGTTAAGCAAGTTACATCAGATTTTGCGTATACAGGTCTGTGATTATAATAACTCATGCCTAATGCTTGTGTGAAATCCATGCATCCTTTTTTGTACACTATTGTATCCTCCTCGGTGTTGATAAACTAGGCCCATTAGCAATCTTTAATGTTCTCTTAAAGGTGATTTGACTCTGACTTAGAAATGTTACATTCCCATCCTTTTCATAAATATTCCTCTAATGCTTTTTCTAAATCTGGGACATAATAGGGATCTTATTTCCACAGAAAATTATGGATATTATCAGTAATTGCTCTCTTACCACAAGGAAAAAATATATTCAGATTTTAGAGTCCTGAGGTATTTCAAAAAATCTTTTGAAGTAGTGATTCAATATTGGTAATGTATGTAGTTTGCATACAAATAATAGTTATTACACTTTCCTGTGTAACATTTAAGCCACAGGACACTGAAGCTCATTTCCTGTTGGGAGTTTTCCATGTAAATGTAGTGCTGCTTTTCCATCTGAAGAGCCGTGGATTTTCATTTTATTGTCTTAAACGTACAGTGGAATTATAATGCTTTGCTGTGATTTTTAAAAAATTATTATTTCAAAGGTCTTGAGAGAATGCTGTGCCTCCTTCACATTGCATCATCTGTGGTAATATCCTCTATAATTTTCTCTCTAAATTGAAGTTTACTCAGTGGATGGGCTCATCCTTTCTTTTTAGTGACACACAAAACTCATCCCTTGTCCTGTGACATGCAAAACCTCAACTATACTAGTTTATACAAATTATTCCAGGTATTTTCTGTGATAATATTTATTTCCTCCTCTTCCCTACTTTTACTCTAAACAAGTTTGCACAACACGTGAAAAGGCTTTTTGAAATAATGTGATGCTGAGGAGACCCCACGTGTGCATTTCCCCCTGGAAGACCAGCTGGGTAGCACACATCCCAGTAGCTGCCGCTCCTGTTTCTGGTTTTCTCAGTCGGATGTGAGGAACCAGCCTGCAGAGCAAGAAAATGTTCAGGATGGCAAATGTGTTTCTGAAACTGCTCACGTAGAAAGGCACATGAGAGGGATTAATCTTTGTATTTCATTATCCTTAATTCTTAATTGACCATATTATAATTTTTATCTTTCTTTTAGGTAAATAATTAGAAGAAAGATCAAGCCTCTTCTTCTCAAAGTACTAAAGTTAAAAAGAAATTAGAAATTTTATAATCTGTTCTTCTGATATGCTCACTAAGCTGCTTTTATGAAGAACCATCATATTACACGGATGGAAATACTGAGGCAGGATAGCTTTAAACAATAGACGTCTTAGTCATTTAATTAAAATTAGAGTGAATGAGGCTGGAGCTCAAACAAGCAGTCAGTCACACTGCCTAGGCTGGTGTCCTGTGGACATGGATTTGTCCGAGGATACATCGTGAATAGGAATGGCAGAGCTAAGAGAGCTCTGGCTGGACCTGGAAGCTTTGGGTTTTAGTGCGCTTTGTCCCTCCCTAAATGTGCGGCCCCAGCTCCCCTCCTTCTCTAAAATGAGATCGCTGCTCTGGTTTCCAGCGTCTCCAAGGTTCACTTACGTCTAAAGTAGATTTAATTTTTGGCCTCAATATAGACTTTTCTAGACTCTTTCACTGATTCAGCAGATACTTTCTGAGCGTTTCCTTCCTGCCTGGCTCCTTGCTGGGCACGGGGATGGAGCTGCGACAGAACAGACGCAGTTCCTGCACTGTGGGCTCCGGTCTAGGAGAAGACAAAGATGTCGTCATCACCAAGAGAAGTTGTGACAAGTGCTGCAAAGACCTGGTGGATGGTGTCAGGGAAGACAATAACAGGATGAGCCTAAGGTGGGTGGAGAGTCAGGGCTTGTCTCTCTCAGGGGGGAAGAGCTTTAGGCTGAAACCTGAAGAGAGAGAGAGCAGCAGGCAGGTGAAGAGTGAAGCAGACCCGGGGTCCAGGCAGAGCACTGAGTTCACAGAAAAGCTCTAGGGTGTGTGCTTGCCCAGGGCTCCAGGAGGTGGTCTGAGAGGAGGCTGGAGGGAGAGGACAGAAAGTCTGTCATGGGAGGCCTGAGGCCAGGATAGGGCTTTTATCTTAAATACAATAAAAATCTGAGGGTGACAGAGGTTGAGAGAGAGAGAGGTGGGGGTGGAGGGGAGCTGTGTGCAAAGCATGAAAGGTAACGTTCTGGATGGGTGAGAGGCTTGGCTTTTGTATCTTTGTTTTGTAAAGATTTGCCTCTTTTGAAAAGGCTGGGTTCCCAAGAAGATAAATTTTGGGCAAGAATACACATGGAATTTGAGCATCTGAAAATGTTCCTCCAAAGGCTTCATGTACCTCCTAGGAGTACTCACACCCCAGATGGAAGGTCTTGGATATAAAACCTAGTGCCTGACCTCAGAGAGTTTCTCATCCAGTTGGGTAAAAAAGGCATGAGCATACGAAAAGTCAGTCAAAAGATTTAAATAACAGTTCAGGCAACATTTTTGTTATTGTTCTAGTGCTGTCCAGTCAATTCCAACGCCTGGCAACTCTGTGGACAGCAGACTAGGACCTGCTGTTCACAAAAACACCCTGCCTGGTGTTTGTGTGTCATCCTCTCACCTTCCAGCGCTGTGTCAGACAACGCTCTGCTACTATTCATAGGGTTTTCATGGCCTGTTTTTTTTGGAAGTGGGTGCCCAGGTCCTTCTTCCTAGTCTGTCTTAGTCTGGAAGACTCGGTTAAACCTGTCCACCAGGGTGGACCCTGTTGGTATTTGAAATTCCAGTGGCAGAGCTTTCCACGTCACAGCAACAGGCAGCCACCACAGTGTGACAATGACAGACTGGTGGTGTGGTTCCCTGACCAGGAAATGAACCTGGGCCGTGGCGGTGACAGCACTGAATCTTAATCACTAGACCAGCAGGGCTGGCTTCAGACAATACTAGAAGTGCTGTATTAAGTAAGCCGTGCATAATTGCTTAATCAATTGAGCAGATAATGATTTGTCAGAGCGGGCATCGGTCAGGGAATTCTTTTGGGGGTCCTAAAAAACTGGGAAAATTCGAATGGCCTGAAAGAAGGACTTGTGACATCTCAGGACTTAACAGTAGTAGAGGTTAGAGAAGGAGATTATTGGAAGATGTTTTGGAGTGACTGCAATTTGGTGAAATAATCAGGCAGTTTGATTGCAAATAATACGAAATGCCAGTCTCAGAATTTGCACTTCGTGATATAGGGCATAGGGACCCACTGAAGGCTTTGGAGAGGGAAATACTGGAATCAAACTGACATGTCAGAATTATCTAGTGAGAGCCTTAACAGTGGGATTGGAAAGAATTAGTCATCAGATTTAAAAGCTAGAGTCAGAATCCTGGCTTGAGTCAATAAAGGGCTGGAGTAATGGACATGAAAACAGAAAGGAAGGAATATTTTTGAGAGTTCAAATGCAAGTAAAAAAACAAGAAAAGTTAGGACTGGGTAATTGTGTGGACATGGACCTAAAGGAAGAGTGAGGAGTCCTAGAAAGCAGAAATCTGCACCTCATAAATTTGGGAATGGTTTCTGTGATTATTTAATCAATTGGAAAGTTTGATGAACTATAATTCAGTAAGTTAATAACAACAGTATTTTCCAATACGATCATCAATTAGAAATGCTCTATTCTTAGCCAGCACTTGGCTTGCTTGTTATGATGGCGCCTAGAGTGCCCAGATCGCCACTGTTGTCAGATCCCAGTATTTAGACTTGCTGAAACAGCAGGCTGGCGTTTACCTTACTTGACGTTATTTACTTAGCCCCCTACCATTTTTCATAAACTGTGAGTCCAGTATTGATGACTTAGTGATCATCATTCTTTAATGTAGCTCTCCCTGTGGCTCTTCTAACAGGCGCAGCTTGGGCAGTGATGACTCAATGCTGTGACTTTTCCATTTCCAGAAAGTAAAAGTGCAACACTCATCAGAAATATGAACTGTCTCACATAGACTCCTTCTTCGTCCTTATTCGGTAATAGCTTCCAAAGTCATAGTTAGAGCTAACCACAGTTCATTTCCAAACAGTAAATTATGGTTTAACGAAACATCTATAACCAAAATATCTTATTTTTTAGGGATTTTTTTCAAAGTGATTTTTAAAATAAATATTCTAATAAAATTAATCCACGTTAAGAAAATGGAACCAAAAAAAAGCAAATTAGCATTGAAACCAGCCCTAATCATTCCATCCAGAGAACAACACTGTTAATATATTAGCATGTATTCCCCAGCTTATTTCCTGTGCATATAGATAAAATATAACTTTTAGTATAGAAATGTGATCATATTTTATGTACTGAAATATCACTCTATGTGTACTGTTTATGACCTGCTTTTTTCAATTCATAATTAATTGTGAATGTCTTTTCCATTAATAATTGTCAAGAGTATCCTCCCTCTAACCCCTGTGAAATTTTCTTTCAAGAACCTTCTAGTTTTGTATGTTGAGATGATTCTTGATATATTCTACTATTGTTATAAGACTATCTGCATACTCACACATATAGAGATCTAGAATTATTTTATTACCACACTGTTTTAATAATATATATACACACACACATATATATATGCATGTGTATGTATATTCACACACTTGTCTGATTATTTATTTGGAGTAAAGTTCTAAAAGTGACATTGTTGGGTCAAAGTTGTGCCATTTTAAGACTTGCCATACATATTTTTAAACTGTCTTATTCAAGTCAGTTTTCCCCCCAAGCAGAGTATGTAAATAGCCATTTCCTCCCTCTTTCAACAGTAAAACAATGGGCAGTGCATTAGCTAGAACATATATTTTAGGGTTTTAATTTGCATTTAGGGGGTTACTTGTAGGCAAACATTATATTCCTCTGTTTATTCCTCATTTGTATTTTTCCTTTTTGAACTTCATATTCTTTGCCAGTTTTCCACGAGTGTTTACACCAATTTCTTAAATTTTTTTTGTGATCAGCAACCAACACAACCAGTTTTAAAAGATTATTGAAATAATTAATTTATGTCTTTTCTTATATTGCAAAACAATTTTCTGTGCTGTGGCAAAAAATCAAGTTACTGGTATTGTTTAACATTAATAGTGCTAATTTTTCTAAATGGTTTATTCAGTATCTGTTCTAATTAAAATGAGTAAAAGTGGTGACATTTACCAACATTCTCTTATGTAATGTTGGTCAACATTCTTTTCTGGGGATTATCATCATAAAAATACCTAAAATATATCTAACGAGATATTTTTCGTAAAAGTCAAACAGTGAAGTGCCGGGCCGACACTGCCCCTAAAGGGGAGCCTTATTTTCACCAGTATCTGAACAGGCAGCATAACGTGGGAAACCTCGCAATTAGTTAGCAGGAATGACGGTCACGATTGAAATCTCCGCTGGCACACTTGATGCTGGACAGAGCTGTGTTTTCCCTCTTCTCACACTGGTGCTCCTCTCCCCGTGTCATGCTTCCGGCCCGCCAAAACAATGCCTTTGCGCGTCTGACACAAAATCTGAGCTACCTGAAGAGTAAGGAAAAGTGTATCCTTCTCATAACTAGAGACGCAGGTGGAAATTTGGGGGCAGGCGACAATTTGAGGTTATGGTGGGAGATCAGATTACGATGGTGTTCATGGCCCAGTCGGGTGAGAACAGAGGAGACTAGAGAGGGTCAGAATAAAACACTTGTGCAAGGCATATACAACCACATTTCTCAAGTATTTACAGGAGATCCTGACAAAAGTGGCTTCTTAAGGCAGTTTAATCACTTTTTTCATGTATTAAGAAGAAGAGTTCGGGCAGTAGTATGAAATGATTTATTCCATAATTAACAGTTTAATTCTTTTTAAATAATGTCTAATAATCATATAACTCTTCTGTATGATCATGGAAGGGGCAGGCATCGTGAATGTCTATGCATCCCATCATGCAAACTTGAATCGTCCGATAGGATACATTATTTATTCAATTGATGTTTGTTTGTCAGGGGTCAAACGCACATTTTGGGTGTCAGATGCGTGCGGAAGAACAAATCTCCTGCTCTCCCCCTACCTTCTAACTGGGAACTGATAACAAACAAACCCATAAATAGTTCTAGAATACAATGAGGAATGATGATAAGTGCTGTGAAGAAAAGTAAAGCTCAGTAAGGAGACAGAGAAATGGAAGTTCTTGTAACCGAGGAAATGACATTTGAGTATGGTCCTCGGGGAATTCTGCAGGTATCTGGAGTGAAGAGTGTTAAGCTGCAGGAACGGCAAGTGGGGAGGCCCTGAGGCAGGGGTGTGCTTGGATCCTAGCATGTTCCAGGACTAGGAAACTTTGTATTATTTCCTCATTTTCTTATTGAATTAATGTTTCACAAACATCAAATCTATTAATTAGCTCAAATGGATAAAAAGCAGAAAAAATAAAGTTACGTTCATTAATGCTTTCAGACACACTGATTTCTTTTTTTTTTTTTTAATGTTAGAAATGACTCAGAGATAAAGGCTGGTAGAGGTACACGCTGGGAAAGATAGCATTAATTAGGATAAGTAGGATAGTGGGACAAAAGTCTAATTTGTTAGTGCATAAATTTTAACAAAAGTGTTTTACTGGTGTGACTATTGACCTGTAATGACTAAATAAATTAACATTGTTCTGCTTATCCAAACGTTGAAATTGAGGTTTCATTTCAACTCAGCATCTTGATTTCTATGATTTAAGTTATAACTGAAAAAGAAAAAAAAGCATCTTGGAACAATAATTTTTCCAAAAGTTATGTCAACATTTGGTTCCTGGATTTTTATTGATGGCTAATCAACCCGAGACGATGAGCATACAGAGTGGTACCTAGTGGAGCCAGTTATGTATGATATCCGTAGTTTAGAGCATATCCTGTTTGTTACTCCAAACTGCCATCAAATAACTGTTCCTGACAGCTAAAGGAGCAGCAATGACCATGGAGCATGGAGCTTGTCAATAGCATTTGCAGATTAACCCAAAATTATGGAGTACAATTTCCATATTCCTTTGTATCTACATATATATATTTTATATATATATCATTATATATAAATAGTATTAAATTTATATATAGATATAAATAGTGACAAGCACTGTTGTAAAACTCTATACATGACCATCAACTAATTATGAGTTTCAAAATATATCGTGATTTTTCCAAAAGTAGATGCAAATAATAAAACTTCACTGATATTTTCTGCACATTTTATGATTTAGATAATGAAGGCATTTTCTTCTTGAAATCTCTTCTTTCAATAAAGTCCTAAGGAAACAGTAAGGCACTTAGTTAATCCAGATGTCAGCCTCTCTGTTCATTGTGTGTGCCAGCCATCGAGAGAACTGTGCTAAGTATCCAAGAGCAAATCATGACTTTCACATTCTCAGGCATTTGTCTTAGGCTAAAGAATTTGAGAATTGACATCCTGGCGGAGGTTGACTTACAGGTAAGTGCAATCACTTGAAAATTTCACACATGATGTTCAATTTATCCTTAGTAGACACTTTTGTCCTGACAAAACAGAACATCTTATGCTTCTTTTCACAGGTAAGAACAACCCACCTGAGTGACTCCACAGTGACCAATGACTTCCGTTCTCACTCCCAAACTTTTTAAAGGCACATTCCTATACTATACTTGAGAAATCTTTGCAAGGACGTTAGATGCATTTTGATACCTAGAAACATCAAGGCAGGATGTTTCTTTACAGCTGCAATAAAATCTATAATGAATTTGGGGATATTTGTATATTCTACTTAATTGAATTAAATAAATATGCTGCATGCTGCCTGGGATATAAATATGTGTACACCATTCCTGCTCTTAGAGATTATGAGGTATGAGACATTAATAAACTCTCTAATGCAAGGTGAAAAATTGTAAACTCAAGAAAAAAAAACATTAAAAAATTGTGCTGGGAATGAATCAGAGAAAATACCAAGTTTTGAATCTAAAGAACGTCTTCAGAGAGCAAGTAGCATTTATGATGAGTCTTAAATAAAGGAGAATTTGGACAATGATAAATGGAGGTGAGATGTTTATCAGATGGAAAGAGGAGAGCGTGAGCCAAGTTTGAGGGTGAAATGCATGGGACAGGTTCCTGGGACAGCAAACAAGCTATGAAAAAGAGTAGGAAATGGTAAATTGGAAATCCAACACTATTTTTTATAGCAGTACTGGGAAAACAGTATGTATCTTTGAGCAACGTGTATCTTTGAAGACCTGTGTTGAGACTTTAGTTTAAGAAGATTCATCTACCAATGCTGATTTGGAAGGAACTTTATCAGGGAAATTGTAACAATAGCCTAGACAAGAATTAATTAGGCAATATAGGAGATTAAAAGTATGTGAGAGACATTATGAAGGTAGATTATCTGTGATTAAGCAACTTATTGAATGCCTGCTTGAGTGGGAAAGAAGGAGGATAGATGACTTCAAGCTGGGGACTAAGAGATTGGTAGTACCATTAATGAAAAATAGAGGGGTGAAGATGAGTTAATTGTCATGGGGACAAACAATACCTTTATGGACATCTTGAATTTAAGTTGCCAGCATAACAGCTCTATGAAGTTATACAGTGGGCTGCTGGAAAGCTGTGTCTGGAACAGGAAGAGGAAAGGGAAGTGCTGATGCAGAAGGATGCACAGAAGTGGTCACAGAAGTGGAAGAGTCCAGAGAATAAGGGATGAGGATGAGGAAGCCAAGAGCCGTCTTACAGCTGGCAGATTCTGTAGAAAGGTGGAGGAGCCAAAGACTGGAGGGCAGGAAGATGTGGATGATGTCCAGAGCAGAACTGTCTGGGAGAACATCCCCACACTGATGGAAGTGTCCTCTCTGTGCCGTCCAATATGGTGTCCAGCAGCCACAAGTGCCTATTGAGGAACTGAATTTTAAACCTTGTTTAATTTTAATTAGTTTAAATTTAGATAACCATATGTGGCTAGTGGCTACTGAATTGATGTGTCATTACAGAGATTTTTAAAGCACTTTTGTCTCACTGCAATCCCTTTTCCACTCAGCCACCAAGTGACATCCCTAAAATATAAATTGGAGCATGTCCTTCCCCTGCTTAAAATTCTCCAGTGGCTCTTCAGGGTCTGGGAATAAGATCCAAACTACTGAATCCTGGCTGAAGGAGGCATCTCCCACTTCACTTCCCCACCAAAGCCCCAGCCACATGAGCCAAGTTCCCCAGACAGACTGATCCTTTCCAGGTCAAGGCCTCTGTCCTTGGTTCTCTAAGGTTTCCCTCTGTTTCTCCTGCTCTTTACACAGCTCACCTCTTCTCAAGTCTGTCAGGACACCGTTTACGTGTCATTCCTCTCCTTGCTTGAGCCCCTGTCTAAATTAGCCAGATTGCCTCTATTATGCTCCAACTCAGCACACACTTTATTTTCTTTCTGCCCCTGATCATACTTTGTACTCATGTATTTATCTATTTCCTCAACCTCCCTCACTGGATTGTAAATTCCCTGAGCAGAGGGATGCTGTGCATCTTCTATTTCTCATACCTATCCGAGTGCCTGGAGTGTGGTGTGTGCGCAATAGTTATTGGTTACGTATGGATCAAATATCAAAAAAGACTGCCTGATGAAATAATATGTAACCACTAAACAGAAGTTTCCATAATAATGTTTTGTTGTTGTTAAATGAGTACATATCAGCAAATAAATACTCGGAGAAACTTATACAAACAGATTGGTAAACTATATGCCTTGAAAAGTCCATTTAAACAGAAGAAACTAAAATCATATCAGTTAGAAGACACAATTTGGGTAGTACTTAATGGAGAAGAAAGCTGCATAACTTTTATACTTTATAAACTCTCAAATCTAGAATTCTCAGCCTCTCTAGTTCCACCAGCTTCCTCCTACACGAGAGGAAGACTTTTTCTTAGCTGCCTCTCTAATACCTGCCTCTGATTTAGTCTTTGAACTTCTATGACCCTTGAAAGCACTAGAAAATCTTTATTCGGGGTATTTTCTAGAATTGTCAATAATAGTAGAAGGTAGCTGCTACTATTATTACCATGTAGAAAACAAAATACAATCAAACCTGTGGTTCTCTGATTGGCAGTTTATTAGAGAAAGAGAAAGGATCTGTTACTGCTTGGAAATGCATGAGAAATAAAGACCAATTTATCACCCAGAAAAATAGTTGTTTACTTTCATTGTATGAGGGAAATAAAGCAGCTGGCCTGTTGAACTGCTCCCATTCCTTATGTAACCAGAGAATGATACTTTTAATAAAATTTTATTTCACTAGGAATGAAATTGATGGTGCAACATTTTTAAGTTTTTAAAATAAAAGACCTTTGTCTAAGATATATCTTTGAAAAGTTAAACATAAAAAGAATTACATATATGAAAACCAGTATTTTTCTTTAGCATTTAAAATGAGTTCATTTCCACTGATATAGAAAAAAAGAAAACCTGTCTCCACGACAACCAGCTGGTTTTTTTTTTTTTTTTCCTGTTATGCTTCCTGTTCCACTACTATCAGTGTTTTAAAAAGAAAAAAGAAAGAGAGAGAAGGAAAGGAGAAAAGAAAGAAATACAGTATAACTGAATATGCTGGCATGAAGAGGGCAGCTTTTCTCTTGAAAGTATGAGTTGAATGCTAAATTTATTTACAAGTCTCAGTTAATAATTAAATTCCATGTATTTAATTTTTTATGCTGATTCGTAGTCTTTATAAATACCAAGAATCTGGAAAATAAAGTTGGATTTTAAAAACAGATTCTAATCCTAACGTTAACTTTATTCAAATCCTTAAATATCTTCTTTCATCTGAGACTTAGTCCCATATCCAAATGGGTGACTCCAGAAGTCAGTTTAAAAAGCATAAAGTTTCTTAAATGGGCATAGATAACATATGTGATTTACTTTTTAAATGATATTTTAATAATATAAAATTAAGCTTGAAATATAAAAATAGTCCAGCTAAAGTTGTCCCCCAATTGTAGATAATCTTATGATTAATACTATAAAACAACTTTTCTTTTGAAACCCTTTTCTAATCCCTTCATCTTCCCATTGAATTAAACATAGTCACTCCATGACCCGTGACTTAGCAGGCAATGCCTACTACAGTAGATACTCGTAAACTTCCCCATGTGGGAATACAGTACTTTCTGGCTAATGTCCCACATTGAAGAATGAAAGCAAAATGGGTCTTTGTTTTAGCATTCTGAATGATAACTTAGGACTTAAAAATGAGACATTGTTTGAGCTCTGTAAGGTCTTTCAGATATAATTATTGAACTTCCAAAATGTCTATTCTGTGGAAGGATTCCTGTACTATGTGAGTTACAAAGTTTATATCATTAATTTGTTGCTAGACCACACCTCTTTAGGTAGAGACCTTGAGAACACAAAGGGGGGTGAGTCTCTGGTGGAGACTCCAGCATGAGTCCCCAAGACTATGAGTTTCCTTTATCTGCCTCCTGAGAAAGTAGATAATTACCCTGTGAACTCATGTTGCGTGCACAGATGGATTAGTTACTATGAAAAAGAGTTGCATTAATGGCCTGTGAAATGCAGATGAAGTAATTATTTAGATAGCTTCGTCAAAACACTAACTCATTCTGATCTCAAAAATTTAAACGAGCCTAAGGAACATGTGGTGTGCCCCAGTAGCTTTGGCATAAACATTTCACTTCAAATCATAAGAGTTACGATACAAGCTTAATTTGTTACTTCAAATAACTATTAATCCACTTGCTACATGAATGAACATGTTTTTTTATTTCAGTGTTCAGTGTGTATGATCAGATGGAATCCCATTGGTAATCCCTAACCAATGGCATGTTTTAGGTTGGTGAAAAGCAACATTTTTGAAAAAAGAAAAACTCACTGTTGTCAAAATCAAGATCTCATAGGTAAAGGGAGTTAGTGGAAAAAATATTGAAGTGGTATTAATCATATTTTTTAAACACAGGAAACAAAAATTCTAGAAGGCATCCGCTTCTGAAACAGATCACTTTCATTGGCATCATAATCCCTCCCCAGATGTAACTCTCCTCTGGCATCTCCTTCTTAAGTAGTTCAGAAAATAGTCTATTGGCTTTGTAAGCTGATGAATCTGCTGAGACTGATTTTGTTTTCTAAATTCAATGTTGTGCAGACTATACTTCCTGTTGAAGTATTTGAACAAATCATACTGACTTGAAATATAATGTCTTTTGCGCTTGCATTTTCCTTTGTTTTATTTTTGCAAGTCTTGTGGAATGTGTATTTAGTGTCCAAGATTTTGCAAATTTTTATGATGCTTAAGAGGACATCTTTCTGGGTCCAGTGTTCTAGCCATGCACCAAGAGGGTGGAATTGAACAAATCTGTCTCTGAACTACTCCATAAATCTGCCATGTGCTCTGTGGGAAGAGAGGAGTACTGGTCATGTGCTCTTATTTAAGAGGAGTAAACCGAACCCTGCACACATGAAAATATTTTATATCTTAAAATGTGAGTTTAAAAAGTCTTGCTGTCTCAAAATTAATGTTGGTAAAGGATTACTGGATTGCACAGTATTATCAGTTATTCAGATTAATGCTTCCCAATGTTTCCTGATGATAAGTAAGGTCACCAAGAAACTTGTTAAAAATACAAAATACCAAGACCCACAGCAGATCAATGAAATCTGAATGCCTGGGAATTTAAGTGATGTCATTTTTCTGCTGAAGGGTCATCAATGCATATCTTCTTCAAGAAACAATTCATGTTACTAACAAAACTGATCTAGCAGACAAAAAAACTTATAAGGAATCAAAGTAATAGTTTTTAAAAACAAAAGATATGATTATTTGTTATTAAAAGAAATTATGGAGCTGAGGGCAAGAGGCAAAACGAACAGCAGTGATACAACTTTGTGTGGGCAAGGATTTCACGTGGTGAACTTAAGGACGGGAGCCAGAATCAAGGTTAGTACGTCCTTTTGTGGATTTGAAAGATTAATGGAACTGGAAGCTTCCCTTCCCAGGAAGATACACACTTAATCATGAACAGGGCAAGGGTAGGGATTCAGGTACAAGTAATCCTTGAAAACTCTCCTTCTCTTAGAACTTGTTGACCTGACAGCTAACAATCACATAGGGTTTTCAAAAAATATATAAAAGAATTGGAGAATTTATCATAGTTTCTGAATGTCCTCTATGTCCTGATATAGACTCTACAGAGGGAAGACCAGATGAAAATCCACATTTTGTTGGGACCATGGTCAGAGGTTGTCATAGGGGAAGCAAAAGTTTCTCTTTTCCTTTCTCAGCCTAAGATTGTTTTCAACTGTTAAAGAGAGAGAGACGGGGAGGGAGGCAGAGACAGGGAAATAATTAACCGAAAAATTTTCAAAAGTGACCATTTTAAAGTTATGGAGTAAGCAAACAATGCTGGGAAGAATTTTGCTTTATCCAAGAACCAGTTCTTTTTTCAATTGACTATAACTTCTCCAAACTGTCACACTCCTGCCTTAATTAATCACACTTGCAAATGTAAAATCTTGTAGGTGTGTAAATTTCACAGACACAAGCCTGTTTCTTGCTTGGGAAGCAAAAAGTGTGCAGGCAAAGGAGAGAATCAGTAAGGGGA
The DNA here is from genome assembly GCA_031878705.1 of Tapirus indicus. NCBI lineage: Eukaryota > Metazoa > Chordata > Mammalia > Perissodactyla > Tapiridae > Tapirus > Tapirus indicus. The sequence continues at coordinate 58,451,355 of CM062931.1, forward strand.
AGGAGAAGGGAGAGAGGAATTGAACATCTGGTGTTTCATTAAGAATTTTAAGGAGATGTAATATTCAAAATCATCACCTGGTTCCATCTTATCATCGAAGATAACAATGCCTGTTTGCTGGGCTAGGTTGTGTTGTCACCTCCAGCAATACTCTTGCCAAAGAAAATGGCTTCTAACACATGATTTGTGGAACCAGAGCCTATAACTTTGAACAATAAACAAAAGAAACAAAACACTAATTCTCTTATATGAAAATCAGTAAATCTCTTGGTCCCCTTGCCACACCCAACAGCCAGGCCAGGTAGCTCCTCTAGGTTCCAAGATCACCCTTAGACTTTATTTTTTTTTTCACAGCTTTTTTGAGATATTAGACTTTAATCTCAGCCCTGCTTTACTCATGCAAAGACACACTTAGCAATAAGCCAACCAACTGATCTAAATTGAGTGTGTGTAGCTGGTGGAAGGGTGGTTAGATACTGTAAAAAGGATTGCAGTAAGGAGACGGAGTGAAGATAATTCTATTGTGAAACATCAACACTTCAGATTTAATGTCTACTACAAGAAATGCAGAGAAACATTGTAGCAAAGTTCCAGAGTAGTTGGTTTGAGAGAAAAGTTATTTCTGGCACTGTTACAAAATCAGTGGAGATGGAGCACGACTCACAGCCCATTAGATGTGGACTGCACATAGAGACTTCCTTCCAAAGAGTGTAGTATGGAGTGAGGGGAAAAATAACCTTTTAGTGAAGAAACCAGTCAAAACCACCTCAGACAGGTGATCAAGGTCAACATCAACAGTAGTAAATCATGTTGAGACCATGTACCCTGGATATGATGTGATGAGAATGACAGTTTACCTCTGTGACCTTCCCCCCCAAATCCCATGACCCCAGTCTAATCATGAGAAAAATATCCGGTGAACTCCAATTGAGGGACATTCTGCAAAATACCTGACCAGTACTCTTCAAAACTGTTAGTGTCATCCAAAACAAGGAAAGTCTTAGAAACTATTTCAGTCAAGAAGAGCCTTAGGAGACATAACAACTAAATCTAATGTGGTATCCTGACTGGGATCTTGGAACAGAAAAAGGACATTGAAATCTAAGGAAATCTGAAAAATATGCACTTCAGTGACTAATAATTCAACAGTATTGGTTCATGAGTATGACAAATGTACCATACTATGGAAGATTTTAACAATAGAGGAAGCTGAGTGTGGGGTATGAGGGAACTTTATGCACTATCTTCCCAACTTTTCTGTAGATCTAAGACTAATCTAAAATTAAAAAAAAAAATAGTTGACAGCTACCTACAACTTAATACTAAAAGTCTTTTTGAAAAAAGTTGTGAGAGAGAAAACTATTCCTCAGATAAATGCTTCGGCCATTCTTCTATAATTACAATAATATCTCTATACCAAACTGTAGGCCAAATGGACTAAAATGTTAAATAAAAAAATCTAAATATAGCAATAATAGGACTAGATATGTATTGAGCAGAGTATTTTTCTAAGATTTAATGTGTTAGAAAAAATTATAAAAGATTAGTATATACATGTTTTTAAACCTCTGCCTAAACAATGGGAAGCATTACATAACACTATTAAAAGTTTAAAAATATAGAAATAACCCCAATGAATTAATATTTTTAAATCAAGAGTTCAACAGATGACTAAGAAAAAGACATGAACCATATGCATGAGGGTAATCAGCAAAAAATGGAGCTTGACATTTTGCCTTGAGGATAATTAAGGAAATTTTTAAAATGAAACATTAAACACAGTGCCTGGCACATAGTAGTTTATCAGTAAATATTGGTTAAATGTATTGACTGAGTGTGTGTATGTATTTATATATATTCACCAAATTTAAAAATATATAATTATTAATAATAAGGTAGCAGTCAATATATTCACTAGTTTAAAAAGTTAGTAACAGTGTGAAAATAATAACTAAAAGTCATAAAAGTAACCGTTTACTTTGACCCTGTACTCCCATTTCTGAGAATGTTCTTAAATCTATTACTGCATAACCAGAAATACAGGTCTGTGTATTTCATAGATTCATAGACTGTGGCTAAGTGCTTGGCTAGAGTGTCAGGGACCTGGGAGGAACATGACTGGAAAATTGGTCACAAGGAGGTTTGTGGAAGAGAGATGTGGATAGACCTCTCCCAAACAGGCTTTGAGTTTGAAGATATTTGTATCTCATTTGAGTGCTCACTAAAGGGTGGCTTCAGCAGAGAAGGGTTTTAATAAACGAGTAGAAAGGATGACCCATTCTGTGGACTTCTGTCCATCTCCTTACTCAGCCACTTCTGTCAGTGCCCAATGGGCTCGTGAACAGTGGCCATGGTGACAGGGGTGGAGGTTAGACATGGGCTCAGCAACATAGGGTTCCATTCACCAACAGCAATCTGGCTGCTCTGGTGCTGGGTGCCCAGTCCACCAGCAAGAGACCAACACTGAGTCCATGATGTGCCACCATTCCCTGAGAGGATCGGCCAGTTGAACTATGTCCATTATGGAAGGGACAGCACTTATTCTTACCAAAATAGATGCTTGCTATGGATATAGATTTGCCTTCCCTCCCCACAATGCTTCTGCCAAAGCTATGGACTATGAATTTATAGAACGCCTTATCCAAAGAGCATCACTTCTAACATAGAAATTCACTTTCCAGTAAATGAAGCATGATGGTTTTCCCATGCTCATGGAATACTGTTCTTCAGATGTACCCTACATCTGTTCCCCAAGTCTGTATTAGTTATCTACTTCTGGATAACAAGTTATCCTAAAATTAAGCAGCTTAAGATAACAAACCTTTATTATCTCACACTTTCTGTGGGTCTGGAATATGGTTCCCAGCTCAGCTGGGTGCCTGGGGCTCAAGGTCTCTCATGAGGTTGCAGCTGGCTAGAATGCAGTCTCATCTGAAGACTCAGCTGCTAATGGTGGGGAGGGTGGTTCTGCTTCCAGGCTCCCGCACGCAGTTCTGTGCTGACCTTGGTTCATGCCACATGAGCCTCACACACGGCAGCTGGCTTCCACCAGGACAAGTGATCCAAGAGAAAGTAAGTGACCACTCAAAACAGAAGAATCCGCAGTCTTTTTATAACCCAGGGTGGAACGGGACCTCGCATCACCTCCGGCATACTCTATTTGTTCAGAGTAGCTAAATCCAAGCACTAATCCAGGGGATTGAAGGCCGTGAGGTGGAGATCACTGGGAGCATGTTAGACTGCTTACCACACTGAGTACATACAAGTTCGTTAAAAGGCTAGATCTCATATTAAATGTTCATATTAGAATAAAAAAATAACAAAACAGAAAAAAAGAAAAATATGGAAATGTTCCTTTTACCACTACTTATAATACCACTATGAAATTTTAACAACTTAAATGCCAAACAGTAGGGAAACAAATCATACATTAAAATACAAATTAACAAACCCTTAAAATAGTTATGCATACTATGTAGTATAATGGAAAATTCTTATAAAGTAATCATAAATGGAAAAGCAGAAAACAAAATTATCCAAATGTGTACATAAGGATGAAGCTTAGAAGGGAAGTCACAAAAAGCAAAACAATGTGTCAAGTTAGAATGATGGGTTTTTTTCCAAAAATGTTTAATATTGTTAAAAATATTTTTACATTTTTTAAAGTGAAATAAATGGTACCATATTGATAATATTTAATGTTAATTTATTCTTTTTTAGCTGTTGGAAACATATTATTCTTAAAATATGAGTTCAGATTAAGGACTGTCATGAAATGGACATGACTAAGAGTATGGATGACTCACTGCAAACCTTTATCACTCACGGCATTAGGTTTTTAGTAACATCATCCTGATGTATACAGAATCCACAACTGTGTACCACGTGTTTCCTTATCCATGTTCTGAAACCAGTCTACAAGGAATTAAGCATACGGCTACCCCTGATTCAAAATGGCAGCTATATCCATACATATTCAATGATTTTATTCACTGTAGAATATGTCTATTATCACAACAAAAAATGTACCAGCAAAAGAGGGTTTGTTCCCTGCAACATTTTTAGGACACAAAACAAAACCATCTGTAGTACTGTTCTTTCTGCTTAGGAAATGATTGTTAACATATGGAAATGTCAAATGATTTTAATTTATCTTTCATTAAGCAAGAGATAGGATGTCATCTCTACAGTAGCCTAGAGAGTGTTTGCTTTTTCATTACAAATCACTAATCAAAGAATGTTGTCCACTGCCCTTCCCATGTTATACCACAGGAATTCAGAAATGTTCCTAAATTTACGTACAGTAAGAGAATTCAAAGGAAAACAGCATATAAGATAATGTTAGTTCAGATTTCAACACCAAAATTGTGATTAATGTACTTGATTGTGTGGTAATCTTGAAAGAAGCCTTGGAAAAGCGTACCATCTTGTTCAGATAAGGCTTTGGAGGGACTAACCATGTTATTTGCTATAAAAGTGAAAAAGTTGCATTTTACCAAATATAATCATACGAGGGTTTTTCAGTTTGGATGATAAACTGAAGAAAAGCTCTACTAAGTGGTCTTGGTATTAGCATTAGCACCGTCAACTTAAACTCCGTGTGACTGGGTAGCGAGAAGGTGTTAGACGATGTGATTTCAAAGTCTCTCTGAGCTCACACTGTGTGCTTTCAACCGCATTTTTAAATTGTGTGCTGGTTTCTGTGAAGGGTCTCTGAATATGGAATACAGAAACTGGTATCAATCCACATGTTCTGATAAGTATGAAGGCATTTATGGGTACAGAATACTTAAAATGGGACTCCTCTAGAAATCTAGGGCATATGATTTGATCCGGGGCAAAGATTAAAAAACTAATTGGCGTGTAATTTCTGCTTCTGACTTGATCTTACCCGCAGGAGGCACAGTGATCTAACTGTATAAGAACTCTTTTGTGAAAAAAAGATCAATTATATGGGGAGGCAAGGAGCAACTTTTTAAGTAACAGTCAGTGATAAGTGACAGTATCCAAAAGATTTGACAGTCCAAAGTTAAACAGTTTCAGGATTAAAATAATAATAGTAATAATAATATTAAAAACTATTGCATCTCCAAATCTCTCATTACTTAAAATCAAGAATTAGCCAAAATGATCTATCTTTTAACGAAAAGCCACCATGAAAGTACTGACCACATATTTCTTAATAAATGAAACAAGATAAAATTTAATGATGTTATTTCAAGAACATTGTAGCCTATGCAACACGTATTTATTTGCGTCAGTATATATTTATTATTCTAGAGATCAAACTTAATCATAAAAGAGCTAACAACCCAATATCCTATTAGGATTTTTTAGGAGAAGGTTCTCCTTAATCAGGACACCTGCAGTTGAATTACTGCTGTTGGAAACGTGATAACTTGATGATACTGTCTGTGATACGGACAGCACTTGGAGCACTTCTAACACCCTAAGAAAAGTAGCTAGATTTCTCACGTATTCAACCTGAAGAAATTAGAGTGAGCTCTCAGTGACCTTTTGCTGGGTCAAACAATAATTCGCTTAGAGCATTGAGCCCATAGTGGCATGTACGAGGAGTCCTCTATCGAAGTGCAGTCTGGAAGTCAGACATTAGAACTGAGTTGTGAGATGGGATAACCGGATTATATGTAGGTGTGGGAAATTTCAAAATCTGGCGTTGCCAACAGGTAAAATTAATCAGTGAACCTGGTAAGAAAGGTATTTAGGAACTGGTGGAGACCCTGTGGGTTGGAGAGTATACCTAGTCTAAAGAATTTTTTGGTTCTTTTGGCATTGAAGAAGGTGGCCTTAATTGCCAGGTCTTCAGATAGTTAGATAGAAGTCAGAAATACAGACTTCATGTGAAATTTCATGATTGTAAGCCAAACTCTTTGTGGAGAGTTTGTGATGGTTGATAAGATGGTTTCTGAGGAGCGTGATTGTCCAGAAGTAGCGTCTGCCGCAGAATCACGCGGTGCTTGTTAGAAATGCATGTTCCTAGGGCCTTCTACCTAGACTCCACTTCAACAGGTCTGAATTAGACCCTGTTATACATTTACTTCTTTTCTGACATACATTTCTTAAAAGTACACCCAATATTTCTTAGGCAAACTAAAGTTTTATAAACGTGGTATAAGCTATTTCATCTAAATACTTTAAAATGAAAGGAGATAGAGCAAATGTTCGGTGGCAGGACTTACAGTCAGGCGTCACTGGGGCGTCCTGTCCGTCCATGTGAATGTCAGGGATCTACTTCAGTAATGTCAGCACCGCACATGATCCCCAAGAAGGCACACCGCAGCCGTGAGCCGGGGCCCGCTCTGGGCCTTATGCTCTCGAATCGTAGGCACAACCACGCGGGATGATTCCTAATTATTAACAGTAAGAAAAAATGGTATTTAGACATGAAAGTATTCATCTTGAAAATGGTATTTCAGAAAGACTTGTGTGACAATGTCCCCGTAAGTACAAATATCCTATTAGGAAAAAATCATGCAAATGGCGAGCCTGTGGAAGTGACACAGGACTTGGTGGGACCAGCATTTCATTGTGCTTTGACGGCAGAATGGAGTTAGTTGTGACATGAAGGAAATGTCTGCATCCTTCCCAAAGACAGGGGAGCGTGCAGACGTGAACGGTGACTTTGCACAGTGGTCTCCTGTGGTAAGAGCCTCTCTCCTTGGTCACTGTTCCCTCACGCTCGCCTTTGAATTAATCAGTTCCTGTATGTGCCACCAAGGCCAGAGCCACCTCCAGGTTACAATTGCCTGGTTGTAAGGTACACAATCTTCTGTTACATTTACTCAGACCTACAAGGATTAGGACCTTTCTGAGTTTTCCTGTACTTGACTGATTGTTTTTTTTTTTTTGCTGAGGAAGATTTGCCCTGAGCTAACATCTGTGCCTATCTTGCTCCACTTTGTATGTGGGACACCACCACAGCGTGGCTTGATGAGTAGTGTGTAGGTCCACTTCTGGGATCCAAACCCATGAACCCCAGGCTGCAGAATTGGAGTGCATGAACCTGGCCACTAACGCCACCGAGCCGGCCCCCTGATTTTTTTTTTCCTTTGGAATCCATAGACTTTAAAAAAAAAAACTGTTCAGTGCCAATTTTTAAATCTTTATTACCCTAGCTAATCCATGAATACATGTTCATTGTAAAAACTCCAACCAGTACAAGAGAGTATTGACTCCATACTTTGCTCCTTCCCCCATCCAACTTCACTACAGTGTTACAGTGTTACAGCTGATGTGATTCTTCGGAGACATTTCTATATGCACACACACATATTTTAGTGAACGTCTGAATAAATGGAATCTGGTGCAAGTTATCTGACACTTTCTTCACTTGACAATGTACCTTGGAGATCCTTCCAAGTCAATACACAGAAATCTGCTTCATACTTTATTGCTTGCAAATATTGTATATTTGGGCCGTATCCTAATTTATTTAACTCTTGCTTATTGATAGACATTTAGGGCGTTTCCTTGGACATGCTTCCAACCATGGATATCCAGGAACTCTGTTTTGACTTTCTGCTTTTCAAGTCTCTCCCGTGATCCTGTTTCAAATACGAGCTCTAACCCCCAATGCCATTCCTTCCCCCAAACACCCAACCTAATGAAGTTCTATTGTGATTTCCATCAGTTCAGTGATATTTAGGACTCTTCAGAATGTCAGTCTTTCTTTCCTCTTAATTTAAAGTGAGCATGTTTATAAAACTGATAATGCCACATGGCAATTGAATTTTACTCCATTTATAAAGATGGACGTGACCACTGTGTGCAGACTGCCAACTTTGACTCATACCGAATGATGCCATAATGAAGAAAATGTATGTTTAGGTTGTCGGGGCTGTCTCCTATATCTTATATTACCTGGCCAATGTATCCCATCATTATGTGAGAATTATATTTTTATTAATTGTTCCAAATAGTCGGTCCAACACCATGTTGTGGGTTATTAGAGCTCTATTCCTAAAGATGAAAAACAAATCATTTAGGACAGGAAAGGGTCTTCTAATTAATCTTTGGGTTTACTTTTTAATGCTACTCTTATCCTTTCTCCAGCTGACGTGAACTCCACAAAGCTTCTTTCTGAGCCTTTGGCATTAAGAAGAATTAACAATAAGTTAATTCTGTTCCTTACTATATAAGACCCCTTAATTTCCTGTCCATAAGAACTGAGAAAAACACTTCCTTTATTGTGGACTAAAACTGTAAGGCTCCTTGAGAAAAGATGTATTTTGCAGCAAATATGCTGTGATCTCTTTGGATCACAATAGCAGTGACAACTCTGGCGGGCTTCCCTTTCTGCTTAGTTGGCCAAGCGGACAATTACAGGTGTCCCACTTCAGACTACCTGCTGCAGGCTGGTCCGTGACCTCCGTCCTCAGTCCCATCATTCCACGGCACTGAGCAGACGTGGTGATCGTCCCTGTGGCTCCTTCACAGCAGTTCTTTGATTGTCTCCAAACGGTAAATGAGTTTTGCAAATTAGGTTAAAAAGTTTCTCAAATATTCTAACTCTAGTCTTTCCTCTAGCTATTGTTCCAATTTTCTCCTCTCTTTTCACAGTTACAGAATGAACAAACTTGACCACCATCTCCATTTTTTTCCACCTACTCTCCTTGGATACACGAAGTTAGTTTCCCTCCCTATATTCTAGAGAACCTGTGCTGAACACCAAGTTTTTTAAATTCTCCCTTCCTGACTTTTAGAGATAATATATTTGTGGATAACCTACAAAAGACAATGAATTATAAAGATGTGCAGAATTGTTTATTATCTCACAGAGATAATACTCTGGGCCTTTTTTTTTCTCTTTTTAGGTTTTTTTATTTTATTGTATTTTTACTATGCTTATAAATATGTAGCAAGAACATTTTCTTTGCCATCAAAATTTCTTAGAAAATGGTTTTCAAATACTGCATTAATTTCATTATTTACTAGTTGTTCCTTAGTTTCTAATTGTTTGCTATTTCAGGTGATTCTACAATAAACATTTAATCATACATGTTTGTCCATATCTTTACTATTTTTAACCAGATATATTCAGGAAAGTAAAATTGCTGTGTCAAAGGATATTGACAGCTTTAAAGTTCCTAGTAAGAATTGCCAAATTGCTCAAGACAAAGGTTGAAATAGTTTAGATTTCAATAGCATTCTGTGAGGGCTCTTTTCATAATGCTCTTCAAAGTATTGTCTAACTTTTAACTTTTGCCAATTTAATAGATTAAAATACTTGTTGTTACTGTGGTTCATCTTATTTGGGTTGCTAGTGGAGTGAGCATGTTTCTCAGTTATCATTTACTTTGTCTGTGGATTGTGTGTTTATGCAACATTGCTTCCAACATCTTCCCTGGTTTGTTGTAAACCTTAGATTATATTTAGGAAGATTCTGATAAACACGATCTTTTACTGTGTACAGAAAGTCTTCCCCAGTAGAATCTATCACATCTATGGATGTCTGCTGTGTAATCGCCACTTTCTCTTTCTTTCTTTTTCCTTCACCCGTTTCCTCTTCCTCCTGCCACTTGACTGTGGGCCGTTAGGCGAGTTTATTCATCGTTCTAAGCCTCAAAGGAACATAATACACAGACAAAGGATAATTGTATGGGATAGATAAGATAATATTGTGCAGCACTGAGCATGATGTCTGACATACTCAATAATTCTGATGAAAATTTGCAGTTTTGCTTCATATAGCTTTTGTATATTTATTGTTAACTTAATTGATTTTTTTACTCTCTGTTTTTAGTATTTTTTAGAAATTGTTTATACTTTACTATTGTTGATGCAGCAAAGCTATTAGAGTATTTTTTATCACATGTTCAGACATAATGAGCTCTTATTAATTCTACCAGTTTTAAAATTGGTCTTTCTAGGTAAATAATTCTGTTGTCTGCAAATACAGACAATTTGTTTCTTTTCCCATGATTGTTTGTCGTATAAATGCTTTGAGTCTAACTGTGTTGGATCACCTTCCAAACCAGTGTGAAATAATCACTGTTATTATGAACATCCTTGTTTTGTACTCTTTACTTATGAGGATTTCTCTAGAGTTTCATTCGTAAGTGTGAGATGACTATTGACTTGAGACTTTGTGGTTGTTTTTCCTAATCATGTTAAAGATTCCTAGTTTCAAAAGAATTTTAATTAAGGAAGTTGGTGGATTTCAGGCTTTTCCAGATCTATTTAAATTATATTTTTCTCAAAGATTTCCCAATATTAATACATATTCAATTCCTTGAATGAACCCTACTTAGTTGTGAGAGACTTTTCTCTCATGCACTATTATGTCATCCTAATATTTTATTTAGGATTTTCACATGTTATTTTACTTTATGGTTATTATTTTTAACCATCTTTGTCATATTTTGCTACCCACATTATCCTAATTTTATAAAACAAATTAGGTAGCTTTTCATCTTTTTAAAGTTCCAGTAACATTTTGTATATATCAGGAAATAATTTTGTTTAAATTGTAAAAGTTTAAAAGTCAACTCCTCCCCCATGTATATGAATCTGGTTTTTATTTGCATATAGCTCTTTAACAACATTTTCTATGTCATATTTGTTTATTGGACAATTAAATATTTGTCCTGCTTCTTGACTTACTATTGCTAATTTTTTTCTGAAAATTATTAATTCCAATGAAATATTAATATTTACCAATATAATATAATAATTTTCCATTTAATATTAAAATCAATAAATTATGCAGTTATCTACTACCTTTTTAATTTTTATATGTATTTTTATTTCTTCATTGGATTGGTTAGGGTCTCAGAAAGACACGTCTCTTGGCTTTATCTATCAACGATCAACTCTAAGGTTTTTCTGCTTCTAATCAACATATTTCTTTTATCTTTTTGGAACTTATTTTATTCTCGAGGATCACCAATGATTACCTAATCTCCAAATCTAGGAACTTCTGAACTCCTGAAGTCCTTCCTTTCATTCATTGAAAGCGTCTCAGTGGGACTTTCCTGGTGAGACAGTCTCCTGAACACTCATGGCTTTGCAGTCTACTTTCACTATTTCTCTTCATCTTCCTTCAAAGGTCTGCTATCCTCTCCCAACCCCAAACGTGGACCTTCTCCAAAAGCAGCTCATGGTCCTTATTTGCTTTGTAGACCTCACCCAACCTCCATCAGAGTAAAAAGTCAATAAGTCTCCATGCTGGTATTGACATTCTTAGTCCATCTGCTCACATTTCCATGAAGAAGTTTGACTCCACCTTAAAATCAAAGTGAGGTCACAAACTTCCCATAACTAATTCCATGTCATGACTTCCTGATGCTGATAGAGAATATCATTTCTATTACTTCCAAATCTTATCTTTAATCCTGAAGTTATCCACATCCTTATCCCCTTCCCTCAGCTGCAGAAACTAATCCACTCCTGTATTTATAGTGGACATTGTCTCATCGAAGCATCTCCCACTGGTGCTCTCTCCTCTTTTTCTGACAGCACCTGAGCTGGCAAGCCAGCCTGGGGATTTACATGAATGTGCAATCAGGAAATATTTCAGTCTCCTCTAAATTTACCAGTGAGTCTCCAGAGGCCTCCCTTTTTTCTTCTTGTGGAAGAAAACCTGTCAATACTCTTAACCTTGGGATGACTTTCAATGTTGAAGCTGCTCTTGTGTCCCTGGGAGACACTGGAGATTTTAATTCAGTAAATTTGTTCTCAGTGGTGAAATCTTTGCACTATTAGGTAACCCCTGGTTCAAGTTCTCAAGAAAACCTCCTAACATCTTACTACATATGCCTCCCCTCAAAAGAGGGTCCAAAACTTGGAAGATAATGTTAGGAAGAATTTTTGGTAGTGGACTAGGGATACACATAATTTATTTTTTCTGGTGTCTTTATTTTCTATAATGACCCTGAATTACTTTTATATGGGGAGAAGAATACCCTGCCTTTATATATTTACTTTTAGTGTTGTAGAACAAAGAACATGGACCTTGAACACAGACATACCTAATTTTGAATCTCAGATCTTTAATTTATAGTATAACTGGACACGCTTACATTATCCTTCACTTCCTCGTCTCTACATTGGGTGAGGGAGTAAGAATTCTTATTTCATAGAAATATAAATGAAGTAACAAATTCCATCTTTATGTACAAGGGTAGTGACATAGTAGGTGCTAAAAAAAAATGTTGGTATCCTCACTTAAGTTCAAAAGGAAGAAAATATTGACACACATTTATGGGGACTCTGAGTTAATTTCATAAATCACTTTATGATAACTTTGTTAATGTATTTGTTGATATCACTTAATGTATTTGTCAGTCTCAGGGTGGGACTTAAATGGTTCTAACCACCCTTTTCCTTTAATCTGCTGCTTAAAGCCTGGAAATTGCCTGTTATAGAACCAGTGTGAGTTTGGAGGGCAAAACCTGCGGTTAAGAGAGCAAATCATGAACCTACTTTAAATGTCTAAGTCACTATATTCAATGAGACACTCTGATACCAGCATAAGATGCTCTCCATCTTCAGAGGAGGCTGCAAGAGAAGGAGATTTATCAGTTAAAAAGAAAACGTTCATTCAGTGGAGTTGTCAAAACTGATTCAACAGTGTTGCAAAAGTGACATGAGAATTGGTGGAGCATTTCTACTTAATCTGGGCATTTAACTTCACTAATTTCACTGGTATTTGCAAAAAAGTGGTTTATGGCTAGTAATTACTTTTTTAGTTGGTGATGTCTTTTCATTTGCAAATTTATTTCTGGGAAGGTTTGAATGTTAGCTTTTTGGAAAATGACTTTATTTGCTACACAAAGGTCATTCTTAAATGTCAAACATCATTTGGTAGTTGTTCGCATTTCATTTTTTTAATGTCTGGAAGGATATTTTTTCCAGACTTGTTTTTGAGGTCAATCTAATGTCTTGAGGTAGTGGAAATGCTGGTTCTCTGAAACCGTAGGGTTTGAGAAAAACATAGAGCACTGTTACACAGAAAAATTAAGTTCTTGTGTAATTCAGTTGTGACCTTTATGAGTAATTAACAGAGTGCTTGTCTGGTAAAGGGGTTCAGTTCTTTCTCAGCCATTTAGTAAGAAGAATTGAGTACTGTTGTGAGAATTTTATTCTTTTATTAAAATTGGAGTCAGAAAACCTTTACAGGCTGTAGAGGACACCAAAATTAATGCCTTTTCAGTCTCAGTAACTTAAGGATTGAATATATAAATTTCTCTGATTTTTTTTTATGTGAGTCTTCCAGAATGAATCTAATGTGACCTAGTACTCATAGTTTTAAATGCTTCATTGAAAATATAAATGCATCTTCTTATTTATGCTCAGTAAAGGGAATTTTGGTAGAGGCACTATTAAAAAGGCATCTGTTGCCAAGGGTGAAAACATTAGGGAAGAAGCCGTATGATGCATTACTCACCATTAAAATTTCCATTACATCCAACCTCCTCTTAATGGCACTATAAGGGTACACTCTTTTTTAGGGCATCTTAATATCAATTTACATCGTGAGGCTCTTAATTTAGTATATTTTCCTTCCCCTGGAGTATCGAGGAAAACCTACAAAGCAGTTGGAAGGGACCTGCAGCTGAGATTACAAAAACTCTGAGCTTATAGTAGCCTGATTCTATATTTCACTATGATTAAAACCATGAAGCCATATATTCCAATTTGGGGCAGTAAACCATGCAAAGTGCAAGGATATAATATTAATTTTAAAGATGAAAGGGAGTCTAGTGGTCCTCTTAACTGTGTGGCCTTATACTTGAGAGCATTGCTTCGGCAACAATGAAATTTGATTTTTTGAGTCCCAGACCCAACACATCTTAGCTATATAATGATGGACAAGTAACATAACCTCTTGAAACCTCATCATCTCTATATCTAAAATGGGACTAATAATAGAACCTAGCTCATGAGAAAGATAGCCTTAATTATAATGCCTAACTCACCGGAAAAAGTTCAAGCAACACGGCAGAATGAGCTGACGTGAATGTACCCTAGACCAGCTAAAACTCATAGAAATGTTGGATAAAATGTAAAGGAAAAACAGATCAGTGGTTACCAGAGGGGAGGAGCATTAGGGGTGGATGAAAGGGATGAAGGGAGTCTATTGTAGGGTGATGGGTGGTAACTAGACTTTGGGGGTGATCACTTTGTAGTGTGTACAGATGTTGAATCATAGTGTTGTACACCTAAAACTTATATAATTGAAAAAAAAAGTAAAGACAGCAAAAATGAGGCGAGCTAGAAAGAAAGGGAAATGTATAGGTGTCCGTAAAATACAACAGCAACAATAAAAAGACAAAAGATAAAATATTAAGGGTCAGCTGGAAGTTTTAACTGTTTTGCACAGTTATAAGCTCTAAATGGCTAGGAATTAGGATTTCAGTGCTGCTTTGTGGAGAAGAGTGTCCTCGGCCTGTGTAGGTTTGGGGGAACTAAAATTAACCCAACAACATAAAGCTTGGGGCCTCAAAGACCTACCCTTTCTGTCAAAAGCGGTCCGGAGAAATTTCACTCAACAGCCCTGGGAAGCAGTGAGAAGGAAGCTTGCTGTCTTTCAGGAGTCTTGGTAGGGAAATCAAAAGCACCCCCCAACACACAAAAAGAAACAAATACTAGCACATACCATGCGGGTGTACGGTGTGAATTTGTACTCTTGTGATGTAGCAACCTAAAACCAAGAAATTTATTGCTCTGGAAGAACAGTTTTACACTGAGGCCTTCTAGCAGATTCAAAGGAGCAAAAAATACTATGTAAGATGAACCCTCAATGGAGATAAGATAAAATAAAATAATAAAACAAAGCAAAGTAAACTACAGGAGAAAACAAAGACCATGCAGGAGAATCAGTAAACACAACACAAGGAGCACACTAAGAAGCAGAAACAAACAAACAAAATCCTTAAATAAACTATAAAAGAGAGATGTTTAAAGTGATTTTAAAAAAAGCAGTAGGAATAATAAAGAATAATAAAGGTAAAGAATAATAAGGAAAGAGTAAATAGACAACAACATGGAAGAAAAATAGATTTGGAAAAAATAGAACTACTAAAAATAAAACATAATCACTGAAATTAAAAATTCAGTAGATGGGTTAAGTACTAATTTGGACATTGTCAAGGGAAATGTTTGTGAATTGGAAGATAGATCTGAGGAAGTCACCCAAATGCAGTAAGTAAGATTAAGATCATGATATTATTCAATAATAGTAATAATTTTCCCCTTCTGTCTCTTTCTCCTCTCCCTCCTTTCCAAAGTGCTTTTCAATCACTTACAAGGCACAAGATGCACTGATGGACAAGATAGAAAAGCCTCTTATTCTTACAAAGCTCACATTTTAGTGGGTTGATGGATACAGTTATTAAACAAATAAATAACAAACAAAACAGATATTGATAAGTTCTGTGCAGAGAATTAAAATCAGGCCTTAGAGAATGACTGTATAAGGTGCTTTCTACTTGGTGGTCTCTTAGAGAGCCTCCTGAAGGAGGTGAAATTTTAGCTTTGATAAAAATGACAAGAATGAATCAGGCATGCAAAGATCAGAAGAGTTTCCCAGTTAAAGAAATCAATTAGTACAAAGGAGACATGAGCTACGTATGTTTAAGGAACTAAAAGAGAGCCAGGGTGGCTGGAATATGGTGAGTAATGGGGAGAAGGATATGAGATGGTCTTGGAGATGCAAGCTGGGGCAGATTATACAGGGCTCTTAAGAGCCAGGAGAAGGAGTTTGAATTTTATTTGAAGAGTTGGGAAGACATACAAAGACTTTAAGAAGGGGATTTATTTACCTTTTAAAGGATCTGTCTGCTACGTGGAGAATGGATGGTAAGCAGGAGAAATCTTGTCAGGGGTGGGGGTTGGGGCAGCTAAGAGGCTACTGGAGTGGCCCAAGTGCTAGAGGCTAGTGGGGTTTGGACTGGAGTGGTTGTGGGGCAGATAAAGAGATTTGGGGCACACTTTGGATGGAAATATCACAGGGTTTGAAAGTTAATAGAACATGGGGTTCGGGGAAAGAGAAGAATCACAGATTCTAGGAATCAAAGAAAAATCCATGTAGGACTTATCTCTACAGTGTTCATTAGTCACAAAGCCACTGCTTAAGCACTTCCGGTGATGAAAAGCTTGGTACTTCATATGGCCACCCATTCCTTTTTATGCACCCCAAATTGTTAGAAAGTTCTTCCTATGGATTTGACCCTTTTCCCCCAATTCTTTCTTAATAAACAACATGGTTAATTTATT
The DNA here is from genome assembly GCA_031878705.1 of Tapirus indicus. Lineage (NCBI taxonomy): Eukaryota > Metazoa > Chordata > Mammalia > Perissodactyla > Tapiridae > Tapirus > Tapirus indicus. Next base: position 58,467,594 of record CM062931.1, read on the forward strand.
TATAATCCTTCTGCTACATGACAAGTTTCCAAACAGTCAAAGAAAATTACCATTTCTTCCTGAGGTTTTCTTTTTTCCATGGTAAATATTCTGTTTTTGATTCTAATAAGAATCTATTTATATGGCACTTATAGCACTGATAATTCCATACTGAAGTTTGATTGTTTAAATTTGCCCTAGCTTCCCTTCTAGATTCTGTTCTCTAAAGTGCCTGATCCATTGGGCACTCTAAAATTTATGTCCAATATAAGCTTGATACTAAACTATAATTTCTGAGACAGTTGTCACTCTAATTCTTACCCTATTACCATTCTGAGCACTCTTTTTCCCACATATTTTACTTTATCCATATCCTCTTTAAAAAAACATGATGACCACAACTAAATTCTAAGTAGTCCTAAAGTTCTGTATTCCATAATTTTAAAAATGCAACTAAAGTTTAAATTGAGATTTGGTACACCTATTTTACAATATTGACTCATCAAATTTTAGTCATCAAAAAACCCAATATATCCATCTTAAAATAACTTGTGAAGCCAGTTCTATCCCAGCTGGGAAGATACACTCTGACACAAACTTCTGGCAAAGGAATAATACTATAAGGAATACAGAGATTTGGAGAGAGACTATAATTAATTGGAAAATACCAGGTAAAACGTCAAAAAAAAAATAAAAACTACAACATAAAAGAAGAAATTTTTCCTTCAGAGAAGCAAAATCTTACTTGCTTCTCCCACTTAAGTCTTGATGGAAAAGTTCACTATAATTGGGTAATCAGACCTAGTATCCCCTGTAAAGGTTGGGATGAGGGAGGAAGAAAAACCCCACAGTGAAATAGGGAGGGATTTAGCATGTAAGAGATGCCATCCTTAACCCCTTTGCCTGTCCTTGGCCACTTGGCCTCCAGCCCCATAGAAACCCAGTCCTGTGATGCTGAGTAAACAACTTCAGACTCCTTGCTAGGATATGTTAAGGTTTGCACGCAGTTCAGAAAGCACAAAATCAGCTGAAGGACCATGTTTAATGGGCATTACCAATATAAGCTACCCCGAGACCAGTATAAGAATGTCATCAGTGAGCTTCCAAGTTCTCCACCCTTCTAAGAACTATCTTTACTTTAGTATAATTTATAAACAAACACTTGGCTTGAGCTGCCACATAATTTAGAACTAGAAATTTAATATCGCCCTAATATTACTAAGGATTCTTTGGGGGAGGGGTTACACATATTCTTGCCCACTGTTACATGTATTTTAACTAGATTATCCATCATTGCTTTGTATTTTGCTTCTGGGGATATTCTCTTTATTCTGTCCCTTGCCAACCTCAACATGAAATCAATCTTTCTTTTCTTTAATCACCTTATCTTAAATATCTCTAACACAGGGTAAGTAGGCTTTTAATACAAGTTGGCTCAAGTGAAGAGGGAGTATATTTCACCCCAGCATAGTACATAAAGTCTTCCCCCCTTATCCACCGTTTCCCTTTCCAGGGTTTCAGTTACCTGCGGTCAACCGTGGTCCAAAAATATTAAATGGAAAATTCTAGAAATAAAAAATTCGTAGGTTTTAAATTCTGTGCCATTCTGAGTAGCCTGATGAAATCTCATGCTGTCCCCCTCCATCCCGCCTGGACCTGAATCATCCCTTTGTCCACTGGATCCACACTGTATACACCAACCGCCGTGAGTCAGATCGACTGTCGCGGTACCACAGTGCTTGTGTGCCAGTCTCCTTATTTTACTTAATAAAGGCCCCAAAGCACAAGAGTAGTGATGCTGGCAATTCAGATACGCCAAAGAGAAGCCGTAAAGTGCTTCCTCTAAGTGAAAAGGTGCAAGTTCTCTACTTAATAAGGAAGGGAAAAAAATCATATGCTGAGGTTCTAAGACCTACGGTAAGAATGATTTTCTTAATTGTTAAATTGTGAAGAAGGGAAAAGATATTTGTGCTGGTTTTGCTGTTGCACATCAGATATGTATGTATAGGAAAAATATAGTATATAGAGAGAGTTTGGTACTATCTGTGGGTTTCAGGCATTCACTGGGGGTCTTGGAACGTATCCCCCACGGACAAGGGAGGGCGACTGTACATTTATACTTAAATATCACTGTTACTAAAATTGCTTCTGATATTCCTCCACAAGGAATTTCTGTTTTCTCCTTTGGTCTCATCCTCCTGCCATTTTTACATCCCCTCTCTCTGTATTCCTCTCCCAAGATTTCTTAACCCCACCTCCTTTCTCTATTGTCCCCAGGAAGCCTCACCTTCTCTCCCTGGCAGCCTCCATAAATTTCAAATGATTTCTCTGTTATTATGTTATTCAGCTTTCCAGATTAAGTCCTAAGGCCTATCTTTACAGAACTGAACTGGTCCATCAAGATGTTTTCATAAACTTAAAACAGCTTTCTGCATTATTTTTAGTCAGCTTTTATTTCTATTTTGCTATTTATTTATTCACAAACTATTTTGAGCACTGTATGTTTACTAAAAATAAATTTGAAATGCATAGCTGGGAGCAGCTCTCATAAGGGAAATGATTAAATTGTTTTCCTAAATGCTAAGCGTGCCAGCAGAATATCTGGGTGGCACTGTTGTGTAGATGATCTGGAAGATGTAGATTGGCCTGTGCCCTGTGGGAGTGAGAGACTGTTACTCGTTTGCCTAAAAGTGAGACCTAAGTCTGTAGGAATGGGTGGATTTCTGAGGGAGAGAGACTCTTGAGGCAGAACCTGAGGGAAAACTCACATTTAGAGAATGAAGGGTCACCAAGCGATGAGGGAGACAGAAAAGCATTAGGAGGAGGAAGAAAATCAAAGTGTCAGCTCTGAAAGCCAAGGGAGGTGAGCATTTTAAGAAAAGTTATGGGGTGGAGGAAGGTGGGAGGGTGTCAAGAGCTGAAGGAATTGAGATGAATGTGACAGCTTCTAAGAGGCAGCTGACTTTCAAGAGAGCAGTTTCCTTCAAGGAGGGAGGCTTGCAGTCAGGACGCCTGACATGACTGGGTGAGAGGGAAGCGAGGAGCTAGAGGGCAGTCTGTGAAAGGTTCCCGTGAGTGGGAAAGAGAACTGTGCAGAGAATGAAATGGGAAGTAACATGTTTTGCACTTACCCTTTAATAATCAGAAATCAGGGGTTCAGTTTTCCCAGAGAAAGTTCTTAGCGAATAGGTGGGGGCTTGAGCTGGAGCAGAGAGCAGCTTGCAGTAACTGCAGACTTCCACACAGACAGGGAGGAAACCCAGGGAAAGGGGATTCACTCTGGAGAAAAACATGTTCAGCGTGCTCAGGTGAAGTGCGGTCCTTGTACTGAAAGGGAACACGGAGCACCGAGTCGGCTGAGTGGGAAGACCGACGTCTAGACACACTGGTAACATTTCAGAACTCAAGGATAAAAAGAAAAAAAATCCTAAAAGCAAACTTCCACAAAGAAAAGCAGATTCTCTTACAAGAAGACCTCCCATAGGCAATACTGGATACCGAGATGGAGTGTAAAAGTTATCTTCAAACTTCAGTGAGAAAAAAACTTCTTGACCTTAAATTTCTAGGTCTCCCCAAACTAAGATGCAAGTGTGAGGGCAAGATAAATCAATTTTAGACCCCTTCTCAGTTAAAGGATAACTTGAGCAAAATTAAAAACAAATCCAAGAAAGATTAGCAAAGAAATTCGTACAAGTAATAGTTAAGTGTAAATTACTGAAGCACGATGTACAAATAGAGCAGTTTGGCAATAAATGCCGCAGGCGAGTCCAGGCAGAGGATAAGTGACAGCATACCCAAAGTCCCGTCTCGGTCTGTGAAAGAGTACAGAGACTGATTCACTAAAGATATTGATAGATCTAAATGTGTTTAAGTACTTGTGATAAAATTAGTGTATAAAACTTGAGTAACTGAAATAGGGTATCTAGAGAAAAAAAATGTAACGGTGAAAAGTCCTATCAATCCAAAAAAATTAGGAAAGGGGAAAAATGTAGAAACAACAAGAAAACATGCTAAAGAGAGACTCTAATGTAAGATGGAAGAAAGGAGTTCAACATTAATAAATATAATAAATGTCAGTGGATTTAATTTCCTATTAGAAGGGAGAGGATCAGATGGGATTTTTAAAATCCAACTATATATGTTCTGTATAAGGTATATGCTTAAAGTAAAACAACAGTGAGGGGCTGAAAATAAAAAAAGGAAAATAGATATAGCAGACAAATGTGTTAACAAGGCAGGAATAATAGTATTAATATCAGACAAAATTATAATAAACATGAAAAAGCACTAATCAGGAAAAAGAGGGATGTTGTATATTGATAAAAATCAAAGAGACCAAGAAGATCTAGCATAGTCCCTTCCTGCACTACTTGTCGTGAAGCATATCAGGACAAACATTTGGGAGGGAATGTGACAATATCTATCAAATTTAAATTGCACTTCCTCACAGCAAAACCACTTCTAGGACTCTCTCGTCTGGTGGCAAAACCTTGAAGACAGCATAAATGTCTAGTAATAGGAAAATAGAGAGGAATAGTGTAATGAAAGTAGATCTTCTTGGGTAGTTTTAAAAAATGAAACTATTTAAAAGATATAATATGACATAAGAGAATGGAATAAGAAATATTCTCTTCTGAGGTATATAGAGACTGGATCAGTGTATAACAAAATCAATTAAAATTTAAAAGAAAGAGAACTGTAAAAATAATACAAGAGAAACCAATGAGACCACAGTATTGTTTGGGCCATGGTGACAAGGCTTTTGTGTCAACAGTTTTAATTGAAATGGTCCTCTCAACCAATTTCTGTTGAATGATATGGATGAGATATGCACTTAAATTAGTCTATGAATAATAGGATGAAATTAAAAGTCATTAATCTGACTAATGTATATATGCCTGCTCATAATTAACCTTCCTAAAGGGCTGGCTAGTATATTTAATATTCATATAAGATTTTAAAAGCCTTGTATATCAGACTAGGAATAACTGTAAAATTTTCTCTCACAAAAACAAATTTTGTCTGCTCTGTTCCCTGCTGTACTTTCAGGCCCTAGAATCCCGTCTGGAATGTGATAAGTGCCCATTTAATGTTTGTGGAATGGATGAAATTCATTCATTCCCAAATGTCTTTGAAAGCATATTGTCTTGTAAAAACTCCTTATCCAAAGCTGTCACCAATATTCCATTAATAATTAGCAACTTGTGGTTCACCCAACCTTGGACGTCCTGCTGTTTCACAGCTCCGAACCCTCTAACCACATTCCTTGAGTCCTTAGGTCGCTGTTGAGGCCTACCATTTTCCCTTCAGAAGAACCTGGCTTTCCATCACCAGGTGACCTGCCAGGGAAGCCTGTCTGTCGTCATTCCCAGAGCAGCGCCCCCTCTGTTTGGAGGCCCCTGTGGTGTCTGCTCTCACACAGAGGATCCCATTGAACATCAGAAACCTTGGCAGGAAAGAGTCAAGCCCTGTTCTAGTTAGGAAAATATAGAAATACTTCATCCAGAGACAATTTGGTTTACTTTCTTATATTTCAGGTTCCCTAAGATCTTCCTGGGTCATGTTAGCAATAAGATTTTTCAGATCTTATACTGTGAGAATTTTAGTCCTTTGTCAAAAGGGCTAGAGCTCACAGTAAAGTATCTTGTTTTGCCAGGGATGTGCTAATGTGCTCAATTAAGTTCTGATACAGGGTCATTCACCTACTAGTTTACTCTTGGAGGTGGGATTGCATTTATCATTTATGTGCTTCTACGTTTATTTTCCTCGTCACCAATAAGTAAAATATTTTTCAAGTAAATCATTACCAATAGTTTATAAAAATTCAATAGTAATCTCAAAAAGAGATGAGGTCATAAAATACAGTTGGATAATATGTAAGAAATATTAACGAATAATCCTGTGTGATTACATGCATTGATGATTTCTTACGTGGAACAGTGCATCCAATTTACTAATATTTCCCAGAAGGAAGACAGAATAAGTATAAAAATGATGATTTAAGGGTTTATACCCCACTTTCCTGGAATCATTCTAGATAAGATGTTTTATCATATAATTTTCAAAAACATGTTTGAGGAGATCTAAAAACAAATCATCATTTTATGTAATTATTTCAAATTTCCTATTTGGAATGAAGATAAATTAAAATATAGCATCAATATCTAAGAGTATATACACTAAACATATTTGATAATTGCTTCCATAAAATATTTTGTTTCATAATTTAACAACTTAATTGAATTGGTCCCTATAATCAGATGTCTAACTATAGTAATGGAACCAAAAATAATTTGAAGGAAAGAATATCAATTCACCTCTTTCATTTTAATGATGGATTTCTCAGATTCCTAATATTTATTAATATGCTCTATTTTATTTTAAATATTTCTTAACATTAACTTCTAGTTTTGTCAAAATTTATTCTATGTAATTATTTCCTGATATGTCTTAACTTTTTATATAACTGTCGTTGTTAAATTCTTTGGAAGTTGTCTTCTATCCACTTATCCTATTCCTGTTTGGTTCATTGGGAAAATGAAAATAGTATATTTATATTCAACAGTAAAAAGTGTTTTTTAACCTATGTCCTTCACAATTTCAACTAATGATGTCCAGTTCTAAAATTCCGTGTTTCTAATAGTTCCTGCCAGTTCTAGAAATGTCTTTGATATTACAGACTCCAGGCTTTTCCCTCATCAGCTCTATCTTTTCATAAAGCGCCTGGCTACATAGGCATTCAATAAGTGGTTGTCGAGTGAGAGAATACAATTTTTAAGTCTGATCACATTTCAAAAAATATTTTTAAAAATCTTAGAAAACAGAAGAGTATCATAATGACTGCTGATGTGGGCTGCTCTTCACTGTCTAAATATCTCCTAGCTATATTATGCACAAAAAAAGTTCATGCAAAATAATTGTACCAACTCTATTTCCAATAAGTGTAAAAGTAAATGAACAAATGCAATAACTTATACTCCTGACTACATATGAACCTAGAATGCATTAAAGATCATAATCTTATTTCAGAAAATATCTTGTTCCTTCTTAACAGAATTTCTTTGTTGACACCACCATAATCCAGCCAGATGATAGAATCTTTCTTCTGCCAACAAGTTATGCATTTAATATTCTTACTTGTTATGGTATGACAAATGAAATGTCACTTCAAATATTGCATGGCTTAAAACATGTATTTTCTCTTTGGAGACATATTAGCAAGTTGTAGTTAAGGGTAATACGTTATTTAGAAAATTAATATAAAAATATGTCTCAACTATAGCTTAATATTTTGATTAAAATAAATAATTTTACAAATTTCAAATGATTAGGCCATGTTTAGTGGATTTACTTGGGCTATGAGCTTTAGAATATCAGAGACTATTTCTTATTTATCTTTGTAACTTTAGTACCTAACACATTAAGTAATTAATACATGTTTATTGACAAAAATTAAGCTCTGTTTTAGGGCATTAACCTTTGTTGAGGGTAGAGACATTTAAGTTCTAAGTAAGGTAATATTGCAGTTATTTTAATAGTAACCTGAATTTATTTGTGGATAATAAGCCTTGTTGACAGAAGAAATGTTGACCATCATAATCACACATAACCAACTTTCAAGTGCTTCAAGAATTTTATTTCCCCATCGAACTGTTCACCAAGCAAGTTAAAGAAATGGTTCTAGATATCTAGAAACTTGAATTTTGGAGAGGCAATTCTTAACATGAAATTTGTTTATATAATAAATATTGAACCCTAGCTATGTGCAAAGCAGGAGGTGATTTTAAAACTCATAAGCCATACTTCTTCTCATAGAAGTTTATAATCTAGTAAGAAGAATAAGACACTTAATTGAATAATCAAAATAAAAGTCCATTATTGATGCAAAGCAAGAGATGAGCTAAGGAAAGCAGAGGCTGATTATGGTTGGTTGATTAGGAAGTGGTTCACCGAGGTGGTGCCATTGGAGTCGGACATGGAGAGGGGCTTTAGCGCAGGCATGGCTAGAGGAGGAGGTCTTTCAAGTGGAGGAATATGAGAGAAAGGGTGCAGGGTCTTGACCATTTCCACGACAAAAAGTAGTGCAGTTCAACCATAGAATGTACACAGGACATAACTCTGAGAGTTTGTTAAGAAGCAGTAATGGCCTGGGCCACGATGGTTTCTGTGGAAATGCAAAGGGAAGTTAGCTAACAATGCGAAGTTAGTATTTCATTGCAAGATAGAATGCAGTCGTAACTGTTACCAATTCATCTGACGTTCTGCTAGCCTATTCGTTGAAAAATAAACACATGGTAAAATAACAAATTGATATATCTGCGTTTTAACTTTTTGATGGCTTCAATTTCACATTATTATAACCCTTGATTGCCAGACATAAGCTTCATAACTGACAATTGACTATCAAGAGTCAGTCAGTTTTCAAGTCTATTCATTTCTTAATGATCTACCTATATATTCCTGGATGGGGGACAAAAAGACATAAAGCTGTACTTAAGACAATGGATTTTCAAAACCTTTCTTTCATGTAACTTTGATTATATCTCACTGCCGGAAATGACTGCTTTTGGTCAAGAAGCACAGAGAAAGAATCTGTGAGAAAATGTGCCTGAACATGGAAGTCATCTCCAGTCAGTTGAGTTTTACACGTGAACACAGTTACTGACCCACCACTTCATGGACACCATCAACTTCAGGATATAGGACATAACCCTGGATTTTCATAAGCCATGCACCGTGTGTACATACACAATATTATGCTGTACATTACTTCATTTGATTTCATAACTTGCTTTTCATTGCTTTCACCAAAGCAGATCATCTTTTTATTTGGCTATGCTATTTTTCTCGTGTAACTAATGTAGTATATTCTCTTTGCCAACTCAGAATCATTTGAGTACGAATCAACAACCCATGAAGAGCTTATATTATTCAGAAAGCATGATAAGCTAAAGCTTTACCTCAGCCCACATTCACCACATAAGAGAATAATAGCAAATTTAATAGCTTGTTTTTTTCTAAGTTTGGATGATCCAGTTGGCCTTTATTTTCATTAGAAATGAAGAAGATAATATCATCTTTAAAGAGAGCACAAATATTTTGAAAATATCCCATTATGAGATATGGATGAAACTATAACATTTGTTGTAAAATCTTACTATTGATAACAACCTAAAACAAAGATTTTTATTTTCAAACACTTGGCACATGAACATTGGCAGAAGAAACTCACTTGGTTAGATACTAGTTTACATGTTTCACTTACAAATTCGGATTGTTTTAGGCCTCACAGTAGGTATGGAACATTCAAAAAATACCACCATAGTGTTGTTTTTCCATCTGAGAAGAAGAAATAAATTGGTAGCATGTCTTCTGTATTACAGGGAATTTAGTTATATCAAAGTCTCATATTAGTTCCCACTTTTTAAAAGTAATTTTTCAGATAAATAATATTGACAGCGATAATCAAAAACTTTATTTTAAATTTTTGGTTATGTAAAAAAATCTGTATGTAAAAAAAATGTGGTTATGTAAAAAAACCATAGATGATTGAAGAATTTCTTAAGTGCTGTGACCCATGATACGGTGTCAGCACTAATGCTCATAGAACATTGATTATAAATGACAAGTAGCAGTGACTGCCATGACGGATGTTGAAGTTTAATTTGTATTATCCCTATGTTTGGGAGATTTAAATCACATTCTGGTTAATAATGTCAAATGGTTTACTCAAACACTAATGCCTATTTTAAAAAATAAGTACTTGATTCGTGTTTAAACTTCAGAAATCATTAAAAAGTGAGTATGACCCTTTTAAAATCATCTCAGCAGCGTCCATCGACATACGCGGACGCCTAAATTTAAGGATCATAGTCCTTGAACAGATAAACTATTCATCCTTAGAAAAGAGATTGCGGGCTGTTATCCTGCGGCCACCGAGATGAAGAATTGTCTTCTACTAGAACAAGTCATAAAGTGACTAAGCGGTTAAGAAGCTGCAGGCGTGGAATAATTCCTTTTGGTATCCTTTGCTCTCCCAGTGCCAAAACAAGCTCAGTGTGAGCATCAGAGCCCCCAACTTGTTTATGTCAGCATACACTCTGACTTACATGCCCTACGTCATAGACACACACACAAGCACAACACATATGCACACAATTCAAGAGGACAGAAAGTCAAGCATACTGTTAATACAAATTACTACTAATTTATTTTGCTATTTCAGATCCAAAAAATTTTCAAGTATATATAATATTTTAAAATATTGGATAGCATATGAGTCTAGATATAAACTTTCTAAGTAGATTTAATTTCCAAAATCATTAAATGATTTGTGATCAGATACTTCTTATTAGCATAATAAAACATGGTCTAGGCAGCACATACTGTACACACAAATGAATGGCATGAGAGGGTGTTGGCAGGCATGGAAAACACTGATGGATTTTACAAGACTAAATCAACTGACATTTTATGAAAATTTCCATTTCCTGCCTTGGATTTTATCTAAACTGACAAAACAAACACACATTTAGATTTCTCAAATTTCTCATGGGATGTTCTTTTGGGTAGAATATCTGGAAAGAATTTCTGACGAATTTGTCTATCAGTGGGGATTTGCCAGGTTGGACAGAAACACATGCTAGTCTTTTCTCCCCACATAGAAGACAAGCGTTGGTAGAATTAGTGCTTACAAAATACACTACTTAGTTACACAAAGAAAGTCGTAATATTTTAGCAGAACATTATTTAAAAATTGAATAGGAAAAGGCAAAACAATAAACTGGTGAAATTATCCATTCCCAAATGTTGACATTATTAGTTCTGGCAATGTTTCTGCACTATCATTAGATCAAGTGTTATCCAATCATCTTTTTCACATTTAAAAGACCTGGTCGTCAGGGCTCTGCGATTTTCTTTTTTTCTTTTCCGTTTTTTTTTTTTTTTTTTTTTGGAGAGGAAGATTGTGGCCCTGAGTTAACATCAGTTGCCAATCTTCCCATTTTTGCTTGAGGAAGATTGTCCCTGAGCTACCGTCTGTTCAGTCTTCCTCTATTTTGTATCTGGGACACCACCAGAGCATGGCTTGATGAACAATGTATAGGTCTGCACCAGGGATCTGAACCTCTGAACCCCGGGATGCTGAAGGGGAACCCATGAACTTAACCACTAGGCCACCGGGCTGGCCCCCCAATGATTTTCTTGATGTAACAGAAAGAACCTCAATTTTCTGCCCCTCGGGAATTCCCTTCCCCTTCCTACACTCCTGTGAGGCAGAACCAACCACCATTCCATACGTTGGGCTTTGGTTTCATTAAAATTATTTTACAGTAACTGTGCAATAAGCATGGAACTCTTGCAGAATTCTAAGCATATGAATTCTTTAAAAATACATTACATGGAATCTATTCTTTTGTTCAATTTATTTTTTCTGTTCTATATTTGTCTCTGAGTTAGACCCAGATTTTTTGCCTTTCTTAGGAAGTATACCATTAAAGGATTAAATAACAGAAATCTGGAGTCATTCTCATTTTTAAACATAACTTTTAAAAGAGAAAACACTCTCTTACATGTGGTTAGAAAAGAGATGAGGAATTATTGGGGAGCGGAGCAGGAGAGAATGAGAATTCCTTTTCTCTGAGCTTTGGAGAACACCAAGGACAACCTCATCTTTGGAAAAATAGTACATTGAGTGAATGTTGACCTTAGGACAGCTAGGTTACAAGATGCCTCATTCCTCAAGAAGGTGCTGAAAGACTTGTGGGGTGTTTACTCTTCAGCAAAGCAGCAACTGTCATGCAGTCAGGATTCTATCTCTGAAAAACAGTTAACACTGTGGTTGTATTTTTCTGATGTATTGCTTCAAAACATTATCAGAAAAGAGTACACTATTTCTGTTAATTAAGCTGACTTAAAACCTGATGTGTCATTTCATTGACTGTTATTATTGCTTCTTGAAACTTTTTTTTGTTTGTAGATTTTCTGACTTGAGCTTAGAGATATTCCAGGCAGAACAGCCTAGCAAATTTAGAATTGTGAATTTAATCAGTACATTCTAGGTATGTGTAGGAACATATTGCATGAGACAGTAATGTAATTTGTGAGAAATGTCTACACACAAGCTTTCATATACCTTTATTCTGTCTTTAGAATTTGGAATGATGGGAGATCATACAATTAAAAGTCAGCGACCTCGATCTGTTCATGAAAAAAGGGTCCCTCAGGAACAAGCTGATGCTGCTAAATTTATGGCACAAACTGGTAATACGTTAGTTACATTTTTCTATTTATTGTTGTTAATTTAATGAAACCACTGCATGTTTTCATAATCTTTTGCTGCACATTTGTCAGTTTTTGGAGCTGATATTTTTTTGAGCCATTTTTTTTTGTCACCAGTTAAAGTCCATAAATGAAGTAGCTGTGATTGAAAAGTGCACCGAAAAATGTGTAAAATGTATTTTGCTTATAGTATGGGACATTTAGGATTTACATATCATTATTTACTTATGTTAATTAACTACTTAAAATGTATCATTAAACTTTTAAAGAAAGTCAACAAAGTTATTTCATCAATAATGGATTATTACAGAACTTTTCAGAAGTAGAATTTTAAATAGGACTTCAGAGGATGAAATTTAATTTAACAATATTTAATGTATTGAATATTTTTCAATTGTTGTATACCATATGAACTGTTAAAATGTATAGAAATTAGTTATAAACTTTTTTAGAATTTCATATTTTTGATTTGAAAAGCATTATATAAGCTAAATCATAAAAAGTTGACAGTCTTTATTAGTAAGCTGTAATATACTCCAAATAATTAAATATCAACAAAAATGACTTTCTGGTTTATGAAGTTTTTAATCTTAGATTAATTAAATTACTTTTAACTATCCAACTCCAAAAAATTATATATATATATATATATATATATATATATATGTATATGAACAAATAAATGCATTCATATTTTGGCTCATCATAATAAATGGGCTATAATTCCATCTGGTTACATTGCATGTGGTACATTCTTAGATGAAAATTGGTTTAAACTGTGTTATGAACATTTTTAGCTGTCACTTTTATTTCGGGAAATTGCAAACTAACAGTTTTATCTATGTCTTTATAAAGTTTTATGCATTTCAGTCTAGGTGATCTGTTTTACCATTAATATAGAGGTTTCTAGTCCATGACCAGCTTTTGATATGACATTCAGACTGATTTTGATGAAATTCCTTGACGAATGAATATTTCCTTTAGTTCATGTGTTCTTAGGATAGTGTTTGTTCAGACCATTAGATTTGAATCTGCAATTTAAGAATGCAAATTCTTAATGAATTGTGTTCTTGGTCATGGGTGAGTAGCAGACTTTAATATATTAGTTGCAAGTAGGTCAAAGAATTCTCAAAAGAGAGGATGTTTAGAAAAAATTCTACAATAAGGACATATTTTTAGATATATGTTGCTGCCAAATCCAGAAATGAAGAAAACTTGCTTCTCTGGATTACTTTTGGTACACCTTCTTCTTTAAGAAAAGGTGATTTATATTTTTACTATTTGTTTGAATAAGTCCAAAAGTGCATTACCAGGTCTGGGCAAATTTTCAAATTTCTAAGTGTATTTTTCTCCTTTACAGGGAGCAAAGAGTCTTGACCACTGACCAGAGATTAGAGGATATTTGACTCTAAATAGAGGCACAGGGCACGGCTAACTGCTCAGCCTCCTTGAGGCGCCATCTCTGGGGGGGGGCATTTCTGCAAGATTAGAGGCGTCCTTCCTTTTGCAAAAATTGTTTTACTGAAATTCCTTAAAATTGGAGTCACTTAAGAGTGAAATGGTGACCATAGTTTTAAATTTCCAATAATGTATTAAAATTAGTTTATGCATAAATATTATGCAATTTGGCCAGAAGTTTTTATATAAATTCATTTTGGATTTGCCAGTGACATATACCAAGAAAATTCACAGTTTTCAGCTGAAACTCACTTTTGAAAATTCAAATCACAAGGAACATTATGTTTTCTTAGTGAGAAATTACTAATTTCTGTTTTCATTTACTCACTCTTTTCCAGGCATTGTTTTGTATTTAATATATAGTAACACATGATTTGGTAAAACAGAAGAAACACTTATTAAATAGATTTGAAACCATTTCCCTATATTGTTAACAACAACTCAGAAAAGGCAATAAACTTCAAAATTAAAGTTTTGAAAATATTGGTTGGATGTTTGAATTGATGAATAACGAATGTTTATTTATTTCATTTTACACCAAAGATAGTATAGACAAATAAAAATACACGCATAATACTTTATTTTAAATTTAAGTTACTATGGTACTGATAAAAGACTGGAAAACTGCATTATTTTAAATAGTTTTTAAAATACATAATTTGACACTAGGCAATTATAAAGCTAAAAAGAGAGGGGATTTTTTTCCCGTAAATATTTTCTGAGTTTATACTTTCTTTAGGTGTTAAGGTAGTTAGTCTGAATAAATACAGCTAAGTGCCACACAATAAAATTTTACAGAACATAGGTTTTATTCATAAAACTTTTCTATTTGTCTTTCAAACCAAGAAATGGGTGTTACATATAAACAATGATAAACATTTGCTAACATTAATTTGAGGACAAAGAATAATGAAATAGAGGTAAAAATCAAATAATAAAAGAAATATAATATGTTTTTCCTATTAGTCATGAGGAAAAACAAAAGAAAAGCTATCAGACTATAATTTAAGAATTACTTCTCAAAATGAATAACCTGGCCTAGTCAATCAATATGATGAGTAAACCCTGTATTAACAAAGCAAGCTTTTCATAAAGTAATAAAGCAAGTGGAAAATTTTTTTAAAAGAGTAACATTTGGTAAAGTAGCATTACTTGATCAAAATAACTTGATCATTTTGACCAGTCCATTAACTGAGATATGCTAATTTGAACATGATGGACAATGTTCTAATAACCAAGGACACAATCTGTATTTGTGGTCAAGGGAAATGAAATGAAGTGAACAAGATATAGCTATTTCATGTAGACATTTAAATTAAATGCCAATAAGGTGGCTTAAGACATCTTAATTATACTTGGTGATGCTTTTTAACATCACAGTCATCAAATCGTATTATAAACGTGTTTGGAAAAGTAGTCTTTTATTCCAGTGGGGTAAACAGCCTACATTAGTAATACATAGCATGTTATCTAAAACAGAAAAATAAATGAAAACTGTGTTTCTAATTTCATGATTTTAACATACCAGCAAAATTTTATATTAATAATTTGTTATAATTTAAAATGTACTCTCATACATTATCTCATTTAATCCTCACAAATAGGTTTTAAGGTAGATGTATTACTCATTTTATTGAAGGGTTCAGAGAAATAAAGTGACTTTTTCAGAGTCACAGAGCAGAAATGCAGTAGCTTCCATCCAACACAGGTCCTCCGATGGCCACTGCAGAGCTTTTCCAGGTTCCTTTCACGTTCTGTCCAGGACGGGAGCCGTCATGGTGCCTTAGGTCCTGACACCTCCACTGGATGTTTCAGATGCCTTCTCAGTTCGAGCCGAGGAAGCAGACTAGTGTGTGCTTTCACTGAAGACACGTTTATTGAAAATAGTATACTGCGTAGTATACTTTACTAGTTTAATGTCAGTGAGTTTTTTTTTTAAATATAACTTTCTTATAAAGTATGTTGGTATTTCTCACAATGGCCCCATGTGCTGGACTAGAACGGCCATCACACCTTTTGGAATGAGGAATTGGCAGCATGGAAATCATAACTATTTACTGGAAATATCACTTGAAACTGTAGCATTTGAGATATAACGAGGTCACTTTGGTAGGAAGACCAGTAGTTAAGTGGCAAAATTTGATTCGTAATTTGAAAGCAAATATATATTTTATTCATTTGTTTATTTTGTTTTTGAACAGCAAAATGAACCCTCAGTTTGAGTGAGGAAGGCCAATTCTGAGCACTAATCATCAACCTCTCATGACCCAGGCGTCACTGCAAAGCCTGTGCAACATCACTGTAGTGTCATACATTCAGAAGCAACCCAAATCTTTAAATATTTGCACAGAAATACATTTAAAACTAGATCATGATTCTGATTCATTGCTCAGTTTAATGAAAACATTTTTTGCTGCCATCATAACAATGCAAGGGTGAGAGAAGGACTGCTTTTGTGGAAAAATACAACTAGTTTTATTCATAACCTTTATCATTTTACTTCTTGTAGAATTCACATTGTTCAAGGTTTTCTGTCTTTAATAACATGCAACCATAATGTTTCTACTTCACTTAATCTCATCACAAACACGCCTTGAAATATCAAAAGAAAAAACATGTGCATTATATTTTCCCTAACTTAAAGCTTAAATTTTTCATTGCTAAATATGTATCTGCATATATACATATACATGTGGATATTTTTAAACCATTGTCATGTGATTGGGTTTCTAGAACAGTAATTTTTAATCTTGATAGACTATTCTTTAAAGTAAAAAAATATATATTATGAAGCATGGCTTTAAATATTATCCAAATGGTCATCCAACAACGTCTTTATGAATTAGTTTATATAAATTGGTGAAGGCAAAAAATACTGAAATAATCAAGGATGATATCTACAGACCTTCCAGGATAAACAGTGGTCACAGAAAAGAAACCCTATTCAATGTAATGTCACCCTGATTACCACTCCATGCCCTCATGAGATATATCCAGTTATAAATGCACTGTGATCTAGGTCTCTGGGAGCATAATGCGGACCAACACACGAACAAATGTTTCATATCCGTGCTGCCCAAAGTGTGGTCGGAGGACCGTGTTTGCCTGTGAACTGGTTGTTATGGGTCCCTGGGGAGAGAAGAAGCTTATACCAGAATGTGAATTCAACTACTCTATCAAGCACATGTTTTATTTCAGCTGACATTTTTTTTTTGGAAAACAATTCTCAGTGAAGAAGTCAGCAGTTGAGTTACGTTCTGGTCCAACCTCCTTCTGTCCTGGAGCACCAGCGTGTGCGTCAGCTACCTTGAGTAGTGCTGCAAGTAAACTCTAAGTCATTTACCAACCTTTCAAACAAGATGGACAAATGGATTATCATAGTCTATCCTTTGAATTCTATTCCAAACGCAAATTCTAAACAGAATCTATAAAATATAAATTGCTCCTTGATTTATATAGTCAGTGATAGAAAGTGTTCAAAAACACTTCACCTGTAAACTTTTCAAATTTAATTTAAATTGTTTCTATTAGCAGGTAAATGACCCAATTTTGTATTTGGGGAAAAGCAACTGCAAATTTTCAACAGTGTTAAAAATCTATCCCAAACACGATGCCAGAACAAAATGAGAAGCCCATTGTAATGGTCTTAGAAATTCTTGACTTTAAGTCTCCTTGGGACATGACTTTGGATAATAATAGAAATTAGACATACATTCAGTGTGATGCTTACTCCAAGAAAATTAATGAATTCAGACATTCATTGGCTTTTTAGGGTCCTACTTTTGAGTAAATTTTGGCTCCATATTAAATTAATAGAGATCATAGAGGAATTTTCCTTTATTTCAAATAAAAATCGCCTCTCTACTCTAAATCATGGGGAAAATTGTGAGCAGAAGGTTTTAAATAAATTATTGCAAAATAAATAGCTGTCATAGGATGAAAAAGTAGGAATTGCACTAGTAATAAATTATAAATATCAGTGTCCAACACAATCAAAATTAGATATGCCCAAACTCCCAGGTCCACCTCACCCAGCATTTGAAAGGAGGTTATGCAATAAAGGATTAGGGAAGAATGCATCTCAATGTATTCCCACTCACCAAAGCCAGAGTAAGTTTAGCAATACATTTTTCTTTCTCTGCCATCAAAGTGTGAAGCCTTAGATTGGCTGGAAGAAAAGTGCTTCAACACTCATTCTTGTTGAAAAATGCTGACTGGTCCCTTCGTAGTGTCCATAGCACAGTGAAATTTGTGAAGAGTGGTTTTGCTAACAAGGTTATAGCAACCTTGGACCTTGCATCAGCGTAATATGTCTCTCTCTTTAAATTTATTTTTCTCTGAAATGTTTTCTTGTACGTTTTGATATACTGTCATATTTTTACATTTAAATTATTCTTGCATGTCATAATGTCAGTTTGGTACAATGCTTATTTGATGAATATTCAAGACAGTATTTCACGTTTATTTGTTATCTTGCACACAGGTGAATCTGGTGTGGAAGAGTGGTCCCAGTGGAGCACATGCTCAGTTACTTGTGGTCAAGGGTCGCAGGTGCGAACCAGAACTTGTGTATCACCTTACGGGACACACTGCAGCGGCCCATTAAGAGAATCAAGGGTTTGCAATAACACTGCCCTCTGTCCAGGTAGTGTTAGCAGCAACTACAACTGTGGATGTTATTGAATTGTGTCATGCTACGCATTTGGAACGATTTGTTATTTTCATATGAACTGGGTATAGGCATTTTAATTGGAGTGGATAAGTGTAATTCTTATTCAACTGTGAAATTTTATAATGTATGTGATTATTTCTGCTTTCAGAGCAGTCAAGAAATTACATAAGTGACGCTCCTACCCACTGCAACTATAAGCTTGAAATTTCTGTATCTACTTCTAACAGTATTTAAGGTTTAAATATCTTTCCTTATTTTAAATGGTGAAAATGTTCAATTGAATGTTTGAGGAATAATGTAACTTGCCAGCATACTGGAAATATGATCTGTCCATTGTTTAAAGCAGTGGTTGATATGGTCTTTAAGGCAGTCAGCTATTTTCCTAACACTTATTTGACCCTATCAGGGAAAATAGTGCCCCCGACCAAAGGACTTTTTGTTAATTTAATTCATTCAAGTGACTGCCCTCATCAGAGCCATCCACTGCTCTGTAAACTTAAAAGTCATTATTGGGGAAAAAAATCTTTCATGTTAAATGGAGCATAGCACCATAGTTTGCCCACTTAGGGTCAGATTTTCCATGTTACATCAAAATTTTGTTCTCAACTGATGTATACATGCATATTATATGCATTTCTCTCTCTCAGACCACTAACTTTCTTGTAAAAATAAGTACTCAAGGAATCTGGGCTTTCTTTCAAGAAGTCGAAGCACATGATGTTGTCAATCTCCAGGTTTATATTTTTTGTTCAACGATTTGGTGGATGGGTGATGCAACTGTACTGACCACTGCAATTGACACTGGACTTGCATTCACAGCCTTTCCAGAGGCCTCCAGATGGGTGGGCATAAAGAAAGGGGCTGGCAGTGCAGCCACCTTCCATCTGCTAAATTGTGCTTAAAAGTTTTCTGGTGAGTTCCATCTCCAGAAATGGCTGGCTCTGTAGATGCCAAAAGCCAGAGTAGAGAGTGGGGGGCATGGGGGAAGGGCAGGGATGATCCCAATTTCCCAGCAGAATGGGCAAGGGCAACCCATTAAAAGACAGTCTGCATGAACTGTTATTTAATGGGGACAGAGTTTTGATTTGCAATATGAAAAAGTTCCAGAGACCTGTTTCACAACAACATGAATATGCTTAATGCTACTGAACTGTACACATAAAAATAGTGTAGATGATAAATTTTACATTATTTATTTTTTATCACAATAAAAGAAAAGGCAATCTGGAAAAATAAAAGAGAAAGGAAGTGGTGAGCAGAAGGTGGAGGAGGAATGATGCAGTGAGGTGGGAGAGCCCTTTATACAAGAATTGGGAGATAAAGCAGTAGATGAAGGTGCATTAAAAGCTAAGCAGGGAAGAAAGCCATGAGGAGGGAAGACAGAAGTAGCAGGAAAAGAGCAATAATTTCCACCAAAAACAACAACAACAACAGTCAGTGGGAATTAGATAGATGAGAAAGAACATCAAGTGAAAAATGAAAAGATTCAGAGGAAAAAGTGCCTAAGGAGGTCATGGAGGAGGGGAGACAGTGAAAAAAGGTGACAAGAACAGAGGTCCTGGAACAAACAGATTCTAAGCATGTTAAGGCAGGAGAAGGGAAACGGGAGCAGGGAGCGGGGGTAAAATGGCGTCATGAGTAAATGCTGTGGGTTTTCAGTTGGGTGTGGGTAGTGTGTGTTGTCTGGACTAATACTTAAAGCTGGCCCCTCTTTATAGGGGGGGACTCTTTTCCAGGGTTCCAGGGTCAAGTCCCCTGCCCTAGGCAACGAGAAAAGTGTCAATAGAGAATTAAGCTGTAGTTGATAGAGTATAAATTTAACTTGTCAGCATCCTTTTGAATAGTCAGGATCCTTTCAACACACAAGAGAGTCTAATGGCAAATGGATCTCCAAGTGGAAGTCTGAGTGGGTGCCAACGTGTTCTCCATTCAGAGCTTCCCCTCCAGCCACTAGTTATGCACATTCGTATGTTGACATATGAAAGTCTCCATCCTTGTGCCAGAGATGTGCGTTAATCCCTTCACTGGGCACAGAGAGCATCTGTAGTGGGACCAGAGGGCTCTCCCTTTCACTCTGTGCTGGTGTCTAGAAAACTGAATAAAATTCCACGACTATAAAGTTTTTCCTCAATTACTTAGACCTCCTACCGTTATACTTACAAAAGTACATGCTAATGACTAGTCCTCTTCACCTTCATGTACGTAGAGGTTTGTCTCTCTAAATTTGGTTAAATAGTACTGATGATAAGAAATATGTATCTTTTAATTGTTGTTATAGTTCACTTGTTGAATTAAAGGGAATAAAAAGTTTTGTTGATTTCTTTTTAATTTTCCAAACATGAAGAATAATTTAGCAACTTCATTATTTTAAAAATGTAGTATCCCACCATAGGAAACTGGGTTATCGTTCAGATGGTTACTCTATTTGTTTTGAAATATTTTGTTTAGCTATTTGCCATGCTGGTAAATATGTATTTCTTTTTGATGCAATATATCACGAAAACAGTGACAAAAAAGTGAATTTAAAAACTTAAATAGTACTTTAAGCAGTGTAAATATCTTTCCAAAATAATCCTTTAAATTCCCAAGAAGAAAATTAGCTCAGAAATCAATAACCTACTTGTCACACTGGGAGTGCTCAAGCACATTTGGCATTTAATTAATGAAAATAACAGAAGGACGACCAATATTAAAGTCACTTTCCACAAAATATGTGGAATGAACAAACCAGAGCTCTTATTGGTACTATTAAAGGCTAATGAATAATGTTATAAGTTAGTTACCTTTCACCCATATTAACCAAATTTCTAAAGAAGGGTTTTCTTAATTAACTTGCATAATAATATGTAACTTCCAATATGGATCCTAAGGTATCCAGCCTTTTGCAAAATTGTTCCTTTGACATTGTAGTCTCTTCAGAAACTCTCATTGCTCAAAGAAGAAAATGGCAGGAATAAACAAAGTCAAATGAGAAAAGTAGAGAGCTACATTAAATTGTATATTTACTGTGCTGGTTTCGGACTTACAGTTTTATGGTCTCTTCCAGGGTTTCCCAACCTCGGTACTATTGACATTTTGACCCGGATAAATCTCTGTCGTGGGGGCTGGCTTGAGCATTTTTAGAAGTTTAGCATCATCCCTGGCCTCCACCCATTAGATGCCAGTAGCACCCCTCCTTCCCCTGAGCTGTGACAATCAACAGTGTCCCCGGACACTGACGAATGTCCCCTGGGGGCAAAACTATCCCTGGTTGAGAATCACTCGTCTACTCTATGTGTACTCTCATCCTTTAGACAAAGTTTATTTAAGCTAAGGAATGGTTTTGAAATTATTTTTGTAAATGTCGCAGTTTTTACATCCATTTATTTCTTAAGGAAAAAAATCCTTTCACTTAAAGGACTTATTTTATACATATCAGTCTAAATCATAAGATAATTTGTATGCTTTTTCAAAATCTGGTAGTAATATAATTTGTGTGTTGTATATTCCTCATTTCATCTCCAGATAGCACAAAGTAGAGATGTGATAATATATCTAGTGTCTAAGTAAAGAAGAAAACTATAAAGATGGATTAATTTGATTTAAGTTTCTTAGTTTTATTAAGTACATTTTTCAAGTAGGCTACATCATTTACAGTTTTCATACTTTACTGAAAAATAAAATAATTTATATAACAATTTGCCATTAAAATAAAAATGTCTAATCTTTAACATAAATCTTATGAACAGCATCTATATAATTATATGTGCTATAATTTCCTAATGCAATAGTATCTAAAATAATAAATTATTAATAATTTTGTGTCATTTTCAAGTGAAAAAAGTATTTTTGCTTTTTTAAAATGATGTGGAGGAGTCATGAAATTTCACCATGGAACAATAAAGGCTGTAAAAAAGTAGTAAGTAACATTACTTTTCAGAGAATTCCAGCTTTATAATTTAAGCCGTCAAGATTAATCAACATTTCTTTGAGATTAATAAAGAAAAATATGCCTATTTATCAGCTTTTTTTCTGGGATTGTTCAGTGCATATAGAGCAGTATGATTTGATAGACAAAAAAAATGAACAGAAACAGCAAAATGATTGCCATATAGTCTATTAACACTTTATATATAAAATAGGGGGAGAAAAGGTTGTCTTCAAATGAGAAATCTTGGTAATCAGAAATAAATGCAAAAATTGAATGAAGGTACACATTTTACATAACAAAATACATTCATATAAATTACTTTTAAAATATCTTGCTATAACTGATCATATGCCTTAGAGTTAAATATAGACTTACTCTTTATTCTTATACTAATGGATACAAACTGGCTTGATCTTCCCAAACTGAAATGGGAAAAATGTAAACATCTTAATTTCTCTCACTCTCTTACTCTTTTTCTATATAGTATTTTAAAAATATATTTTCCAGCAAGTTTCACAGAATCTTAAAGAATTTTTCATTGAATATTGCTCAAATTTGGCTAATTTTTCCAATATTTGAATATATTTTCACAACCAGTCAGGACAACCTTGTAGCATGAATAGAAGAGAATAAGGTGCCTCCTCATTAAGGTATCGTATATGTGTTTTAAAGAAACAACTTGGTCAGCATATACATGCAAACAATTCTAGATATGCTATATTTACTCGCATAACTCCTCTGACACTTGATATGCACTTCTGCTTACCTCTACCAATGTTGAGGAGAAAATGAAGACCTTTCTTGTCATCCTCTATTATAAATTTCTACTCCCCCTACTCATTCCAATGGGTGTCATATCAAACATCTGAACTCATGAACTTCTAGGAGAATGGTAAGACCAGAGGTTCAAAGTCAAGATGGGGCTTTTGAACCAAAGAGCACACTGTGCCTGACTTCTTTTTATCTGTACTATCCATGGAGTGCAATTACTTATTGTCCCAAATATTAAGAATTGAGATGAGATTGGTGATTTGACAGTGCAAGGAGGGGATCTAAACTTTGAACCCTAATAGACTTTTTGCAAAAGATGTCAATATTCATTACAGTGGTTATTATTGGAGGAACACAAGTTATGTTAGTATTTCTGATGAAGTTTGAATTCATTGTAATGGCATATTTGAAGTATTGGTGCATCGATAGTTATGTTAGACATAATCTTAATTAGATCATTTGCTTTCTCTAGAAATGTTTATTAACTAGGATGATATTCACTGCCATCAAGTTATGGGAAGAGGAAAGGCATCTTCTGGTTTCATAGCATTAGAAAGAGATCTTCATACAGTCATGTGTTGCTTAACGATGGGATAGTTCTGAGAAATGCATTGTCAGGCGATTTTGTTGTACAAACATCATAGAGTATACTGAAGGGAAGCAAAATTTGCCATCTCAAAATGTATCTCTTTAACATAAAGATTATTTTAGGCTGATTAAGAAACAAAAGAGTCAGAAAGTTTTTCTTGTTACCTCACCCTTCACAGTCTAAAAGAATTCAGATTAAAAAAATCCTCTCAGGCGAGCTGTCACCTTAGCATCAAATGGACCAGCTGGGAGACAGGGAAGAACCTAGAAACACCTGTTTGTTGGGCTCCCTGTGTTCTTCTGTTTCTGCGTGGCCAAAGAAACACTTGTTTTTCCAGACCTTTGCTCCTTTTCTCCTACCTGTGAATTGCCTTCCTTCCCTTTGAAGTGCCTGACTTTCCCCACCCCCAACTTCTTATTTTGTCTTTAGTTGAGGATGGTATTAGGGTGAGGGTTTTGGCCATTTTGGCAACTCAGTTTTCCTGGGTTTCTTCCATGTCTACATTATTAAACTCTTGTTTGTTTTTCTCCTGTTAATCTGTCTCATGTCAATTTCTTAGACCAGCCAGAAGAACCTGGAAGGGTAGAGGAAAATTTCTTCCTTCCCTACAGTACTTACACAAACTTAGATGGTGTAGCCTACTAAACAGCTAGGCTATATGGTACTAATCTTATGGGATCGCCGTAGTATATGTGGCCCATCGTTGATGGAAACATCGTTATGCAGAACGTGACTGTATTTGCCGCTCATTTTAAAACAGGGAGAAGAGGAGGATGTTATGCGAGTAGATAGGATTTTTGAAATTTCCCTCTTATTAAAAACACAGTGACTTCAAACACCCATATTTTTTAAATGGGAAAAATACATTTGTTTTCTAAAATGTGAGGTTAAAAAGCTGTTTAAAATATGTACCATTAATTTTCAGATTTTTTTTTCATTTTGACAACATAAAAGTCATTAATCCTGAAACTTTATAAGTGTTGGAAGAATTAAGTTGGCCCTTATCTATTTAAATGCAAATTTAACTCCAGAAGGTCATCTCTGTTATAAGAAATTATGTTCTCTAATACCTTAGTTGATATTACTTTCACTTAAAAATAATTCATGACTATTTTACCATGAAGGAGAGAGGTGCATTTCCATTAAAGAAAGGAAACATTCAAACTTTATGACATAAATAACTGTTCAAATACAGAAAAAAGTATATGCAATTTTCCCTTATTTTAATGAATTTTTGAATTAACTTTCACATTTTGTGGCAAATAAGGATATTTGCTCAACTGAGTTTTTGAAATATCTTCATACTTGTCTATTTGATGAGTTGTTTTTTTTCTTAACTATAAAGAAAAAACTCTTTGACTTTACCTCTCTGCTTTTGTTGTTGAAGCTTCTTTGCTTTATTACAGTCCATGGAGTTTGGGAGGAGTGGTCACCATGGAGTTTATGTTCATTTACATGTGGTCGAGGCCAAAGAACGAGAACAAGGTCGTGCACACCTCCTCAGTATGGAGGAAGGCCGTGTGAAGGACCTGAAACTCATCATAAGCCTTGCAATATTGCTCTCTGCCCAGGTGAGTGTCTTCTGCATTTGGTGAACTTTGCATTTGTGTACTTTGCATATGGTCCCTGGTATACAGAGTAAACACTACGAGTACAACTTTCATTCTGTCACATTGGAAAATGTGTCCTTCGGTTATTTTTTCTTGCTTAAAAATGGATACCTTTCTTGATTCTATCATATGCAATGGTGTGTCATATTTCCTTGACTGAGTACCAATAAATGCTCACCTTTATTGGATTTCTATAAATATGCATATTAATACTTTCCACTAAGATTTTATCTATACTTCGTCTTCCCTCCTGGGAAAATTATAAGGAGTTCCAAAGATTTGAGATTGACTGTTGTCTTCATGTTGTAACTGGAGAAACTAAAGTCGGTCCTTCTGACATTACTCTTCACATTCATTCAGTTAAGGGGTGGGAATGTGCCACTGACCATGTATGAAAATGATGGATATTTGCCAGGAAACCAGACTTTCTAGACTCCCTGCTAGATGCATAAAATGCTTAGCTCACAAATGGCATATAACTTTTACGTGATTATGAAGACCGTATAGTCTGTTCTTAGAGTGTATTTATGTTGTCTTAAATTATTCTTTCCTTTAAAATGTTTCAGTTCTATTTTACCTGTCCTTGATAATTTCACCCATTATTACAGAGAGAAATCTTCATAATGCTGTTATTTAGGTTACTGAAACATTCAAACATAAAACAAATACCTACAAAATGCAAAAGACTGATCTCTAGCTTCAAGGGGCTTACAATTTATGATAGGAAATGCACACACACAAATGTTAGAATGTACCAGGACTAGCAAAAGCACATTTTAGAGGAAGAGACAGACGTGATTGGCAAATGGTAAAGACCAATATAAATAATCAATCATTCATCTGCTCCTTGCAAAATTTTCTTATGGAGCCATTTAGTCACATATTCTGCATTCAAGCAACATAGCTGGGATCCCAGTAATGTGCTCCAAACACATTATCCAGCTCACATTGCAGTCCGCTTGCACTCTAAATTCCCCAAGTTAATATCCTGTTATGAGGCAATGATTTGAAGTTCTGGAAATTTTAAGTATCTAAAACATCTTAAGACTATGAAAAATCATCCAAAATATAGATATGTAACAGCCACCTAACAAGCTCAATTATTCCCTTTTACTTCCACGAAAGATTACTAGCTTCCTATACTTAGGAATATACATTTAAAGACGTAGTAGTTAGATTGGGTAATATCATTACTCCTAGAATTTTATGAATTCTATGAATTATGAATATAACTCACAATTCAATATTCATGTTATTATGAATACTGGGGAATCAAAACCATGATTCCTTATTTGCAAGTCACTGTGAAAAAATCTATTTATGAAATCAGTTATGTTCTTATTTCTGTCTCTCTAAAAACATACAGATAGGCACCCAGACACACACGTATATATATTTATGCTCTGCCTTTTTTCCAAAGATTTAGGCAAGCCTATACAAATTTTAGAGTCTTTTTTTTAAGAGCTGAGCTGTGACATTTACAGAGTGTCAAATATAGTTCACTCTGATTTGTCCATGGAGTGTGAAAAAATAGATAACCTGGGGAAATAAAAAATAATAGTAACTATAGACTCTCTTTTAATATATTAGTCTTTATTACTTCTTTTACCTCAGTTGATCCCCATAAGTATGAAGACAAAATGACACTGATCAGTTAATGTTATCAACCAGGTTTCTCATAGTTGACTTTCCATGAACTTTCTAGGAGTAAAATGCTTGGATATCACTAGATAAGAATGATAAGTTGTTAGAATTCAGATAAGAAAACTCATTTCCCTAAGTTGATATAGTTAGTGCCTTATCACTCAAGTAGTAACCACATGTGTTTTCAAGCTTAGTTATATTTTAACGGTATTGCTCTATCACTGGAATCACTCTAAGACCATTCAAATCGGATGGCTTTCTTTTGTGTAGGTCCTTAATTTTTGGAAGTTATAGTTATATTATTTGTAAATGTAGCCTAGCTCATATTCTCTCATACATGAGCATTATGGGTCCATATTGAGTATTTAATAAATTTATTGTGTGTCATTTCTGACTCCTGTCATTTCCATTCTTGAATTTAGTTGCATCATAAGACATGTAGCATTCTTACCATATTGTATCCCAATTTCCTTATTATCTGAAAGGAAATTTTAATAGCTATGATTTTTTCAAAAAGTTTTTATATTCTGCCAAAATTTTTGACATTTTGCTTTTAAAATGTGTAAGATTTATTTGGTGCGAACATTTGGAATACTCATTAGAACTAATTGTCTTATAGCTAAACTCAGGCACCTTCACTAAATATAAAAGCATCATCAAGTGTTGACAAGATGTAAGACGCTACTGAGAATATATACTTCCTGATCTCAAGAAATTAGCAATCTCTTCAGAGAATTCAGACATAAACATGTGAAAAGGTGAATGTAGTTCTGAAAAACAAATATAAATACTGAGTTAAAGGTGGTAATTTGAGAACTCCATGGTAACCTACCCTTCTTGTAGCCATCCTACCTGAGATCCCTACGACATCATCTTAAGGGGTAGAGCTGTGATAGGAATTGCATCAGTAATGAAGAAAGTGGGCCGAGACCTACACTTGGTTCTCCTTGTTAGCCCGATAGTGAAGTGAAGACCAGAAGAGGACAGAAGAAACAGTGG
The DNA here is from genome assembly GCA_031878705.1 of Tapirus indicus. Lineage (NCBI taxonomy): Eukaryota > Metazoa > Chordata > Mammalia > Perissodactyla > Tapiridae > Tapirus > Tapirus indicus. Next base: position 58,495,505 of record CM062931.1, read on the forward strand.
AAATAACAAATTAAATCTCTACTCACCACCTTTGCAAGATTTGACCACGTGGGTTGCAGTAGTGGGCAGTGACGTTTTAGTGTGGGATCACGTCAGAACAGCATTCTAGCATCCTGCTTTCAAGAAACACACGTAACCATTATAATGAAGTGGATGCTATATAGGGATGATGTGTATTCTTCACATCAAATAATGAAGTATGTTTTCTTTATGCAAACTTTGATATCATCTTCTAAGTAGATGGCATCCTATTTTTTATCAGGTACTTTCCTTAGTCAACGTCCAACTTTCTCCCACTTCTTTTGAGGTGAGGGTAAGCCATCTGCCTGGGATCCATATAAGGAGAAAAGAAAGAAAGGAAGGAGTTGATGTGATGTCTCCCAGTTTGAGTTATTAGTTACTAATTTGTGTAGCATGTCTGAGAACAGGACTAGGGCTGGTGAGGGGAGGTGGGCTGGAGGTATAGAGCAACAAAAGGAATTCACTCTGATTCATTCACTGACTCATAAACATAATGTGACCCCATTGCCCTCCTTTTCTCATCTATACTAATAATTTAGTGTAATATTATAGAAGGGTGTGTGTATGTATGTGTATGTTCAATGGTCTTTGTGATTTCTTTCTCTTTTCTCACCAAACTTACAACTTTTGGCAGTCCAACCTATGTTTTCTATTTCCCCTGAATTTTCATTGCTGTTACTACATGAGTATCAAATTCATAGTATTAACTGATGTATTTGAGGACAAGGAAATTCTCTTCCATTTTCTGTGTATCTATCCATGCAACTTTGTACTTGGTAGTATCCAGTAAGTTACTATTGAATGAATTCCCTTGACATGTACATATCCATGTTTCCAGTACCTGTCCAAGAATTTTTATAGGACATCTTCTGGGTCTATTTAATAATACATTGATGCGGTATAGTGGAAGGATATTGGACTTTTACAAGAGAACACATGTGTTTAAATTTAGATATCACTGTTTAATATCTGTGTTGCTTCTCTGATCCTTGGTCTTTGCATCTGTAAAATGGGGACAGTAGTAATACCCACCTCACAGGACTGTGAGAGGACCATGTGAGATGCCGAAAGGGAGAGAACTTGGCAAATAGCAAATGATGTATAAGTATTAGTGATATTATTATGTCAGTGCCCTCCTGTCAGAGTCCATCAGGATGACACCTGTAGTTGAACAGGGAAGGAAAATCAGTGTAGGGAACTGTGGGGCATCTCAGTAAGAGAGTGTTAGAAAGACTCACTTAAGGCTTTGGGCTTGTGTTGGTGATCAAGGAGGGTTTAAGGAAGTGGGGCTTTGCTCCAGATTTGTTACTGTCAGGAAGGCAGAAAATTCTATGTTTGGGCATCTTAATAAATTATCTAGAAGGAGGGAAGACTGGCTGTAATTGGGAAAGAAGAAGTTGTCACTCATAACAGCTGAAAGAGAGAATGTTTGGAACATTATGGCTTCCACTGGGACCTTGTTTTTGTCTATGAAGTGACCTCATTATATCTCACTTTTTCACAGTCTCAGAGTGACGTTGTCTGATGTTGATGTTCTTTCTGATGGGTTTAGGTCCAACAGGGGATAACACAGCCTCGCAATGAGCACCAAGCAAGTGCTAACAGCAGTGAGGGCAAGCTGTGTCAGACCAGTTTCTGGCTGTTACCTTAATGGTGACTTCTCCTCTAGAGTGATTTGATCACTTTAGATGCTTCGGTTTATAATGGTTTTAATTTTTATTAATATTCAAATGGAGAAAAGTGTCAGACATCATTGAGTGTTTACATTTTCTAGATAGGCCCTCCCTTAAAATTAGATAGATGTATATCCCCAAAATAAAATTGATATAGTCTTCTCCAAAATGAAATTCCTTAGGGAAAAATAAAAGCTTAAGTTCTTAGTTCAAACCCTCAAGCTCTATCATATTTTACTTTATAGTAATAATTTTTCCCCTGTCTGTAGTTGAAGACTAAAGGACCTAGTGATTCAAGTTTGGTCTTCTTTGTTTCAGTTTTGACAATTCTCATTCTGATATAATTTATGTAGTAAAATGCAAATAATATAGAGAATAGGGATAAATAAGAATTGAGTGACAGATTGAAGACTAAAATAAATGAAAGAACTATTGACAAACACGTTTTCATTTATATATTGAAGTGTGTACAGGAAATGAATTTAGTTATATGATTCAGTGGGAGACGCAGCAGTCTGGAATTCACAGGACATGGATTAAGGTTCAGTCCCAATACTTCATTATATATATTTACTTGGCAACTTATTCATCTTCTCTAGCCTCAATTTTCTCATTTATGAAATGGAGCCAGTATTCATTACCCTTCTATATTGTAAGATTGTTATAGGATTAAAATTAGGTGGGAAAATCTTGAAAAGCATAAAACAATATAAAGGGGAGGATATTTATCATGATTTATATGAGAATATTATTTTAAAAGTAAGGGGTTTTGGAAGAAATAGGTGAAATAAACTCAGGATGTTATGATAGTTTTGAGCTGTTCTCATGGACAGCCACAATCATAGACTCAGAGGATTCTTCTGCGAGGTTTGAACCGGGAAGTACGTTCCTAAGGGCTCATGTCAGGCTGTGGGGCATAGCTGTATCAGACTGGTCGGTCCTGCAGTTGAGAAATGCATTCCTGTGGATCCAGAACCTCCCCAGAGAGATCCAGTCAGGTTGTAGTATCCAGGTATATTTGCAGATTCTTACAAACCCTAAGAAGAAGGAAAGAATCACCCAAGGGTAGGTCCGCGAGAACACAGAACAGCTGGACCCAAACATCTCTGTTATCTAGAGCAAGAGGCTTCAGTCTCCTGTGCCCCTAAAATTTTGATTCCTCAGCATCTCTGGGAGGGTGACCTGCCCTGGGTGCCTCTGCAGGGAGCCCTCCAGGTGAGGACAGTGAGCAGGAAGATGCTAAACATTTGCCTGACCTTGGGTCAAAGGTCCCTGGTTGTCTCTGTGTGAGGATGTTATAATTTGAAACTCAAATGCTGCATCATTAACCTGTTCTTTAATTAATTAGCATTTTATCTTCTTAACCTTCTAGTCTGTTGTATGGCAATTGTATTCATTTTGTGTCATTTCAGATTTTTAGCCTTATTCCGGTCATCTTTCAGTGGTTAGCTTATGAGATTTTAAAAAATTAATTGTGTCTTTATTAATCCTGCCATGCTTTCTTTTACTATTTAATATGTTTTTCTCATTTAAACTTTGTCTTAACTTACCAACATTTTAAAATTCTTCTTAGCCTTACCATGATAACTAGCTTCTATTTTTAGTTCTAATTTTTTAAAATGTCAGTTGATTTTGAAATTTACAAAAACATCACTTTTTTAATTTACTTTAAAATGACAAACGAGAAGCATAGGTTTATACCCAAAGCAGGGGGCTGACTCTTTGACATCTCAGTCTTGTCCCCAAGAGATCTTTTCAGTTCCCTGGATAACTCCCAACTCAATAGAAATCTGAACTCTCCACATTTCTGTCACTGAATCAGATACCCTGAAAGCCAGGGGCCAGAATTCTTCTCCTCCCAACTCCTCCCCACGGAGAGCTTAATCTGTCAGCAGTAAACAGCCCAGGACAGTTGCTGAAATGGTAATTTTATTATCCAAAATATTCATGACTTTATGGATGAGCACATAATCTAAGTTGTAGTCACTGTTATCCAGTCTGTTCTATATTGTCACCAGTTATTGGTCAAGATGTGAAAATAGACTAAAACACAATATTTTCATTAAAATGTATCGTAGAATTTACTTTGGCCCCTGTATGGCCCCTGTACCTGGGAGACTGTTGCTCTTCCAGGTGAAGACAATCCCAACTCTGGGTATGGCAGGAGGCAGTCCATACAACAAAGTAAACCCCAGCAATCTATCAGTTTAGCCTTTGCAATTTTCATTCTTCTCGGTTCAGAAAATCTGGTAATGTGTCACATTGCTGAAGCGAAACTTTAACTGTCTCCAGTGTGACACTGTTGTATAAGAAAGCACATTATATGATGGTAAGGCAGGCTGATCGCTCAGCATTCTCCCAGCCTCAAAACACAGCCTTCCTGTTCTCTATTCTTAGTCACCTTTGTAGGATGGCTCAGAAAGTAATAGGCATCTGGAGTTTTCAAATTGAAAAATAACACTAAAAAAATCCAATTGCAAATGCTTATGATGGAAATGAGAAGAAATTTAAAAAGCCTAAAAAAGTGTTGATTCTTAATGTGGCTGCATATCATAGAAGACCTTGTGGACGCTAATGCAGTGTTTACCACGTGAAAGGAAAACAAGGGAAAGAGGGGAGGGATCATTACTTTTCAAATAAATTGGGGAGGCACAGTGTTAAACAAAGTGTCTTTAATGCAGGACTCTTGCATTCTGCTATAATGGCATCACATGTTCAAAATAGGCATTTTGATTTCAGGGCTATATACACCCAACCTGTTTGAACTCTAGTCTAAACCAGTTCAGTAAAAAGATCCACCATTTACCTGTTTCAGTAAGTCAAAAACCTAAAAGTCAACCTTGGTTCTCTATTTTTCCACACCCCACCACCAACCTATCTGCTCTACATCCAGAAAATATCGGAAATTCCTCCACTTCTTTCAATCTCCACTGATGCCACCATAATCCAAGCCACTATCCCCTCTGTCTGGGCTGCAGTGGGGTCCCCTAACATCTCCCCAAACCCATTCTTCCCCCTGTACAATCCATTCTACACACAACTGCAAAACTAAGTGTTAAAACGTAAATTATATCACATCACTTCCCTACTTTGAAGTCCTCTCATGGCTTATGGTCTTACTTGGTCACGGGGCCTGCCGGGTCCTGCAGCAGTGGCCTCTGCACGCCGTCTGAACCCAGCTCCTGCCGCTTCCCCGTTCCATGATCCCCACAGCCCCGCCTCTTCTCTGTCCTCAAATACACAAAGCCTTCTTGACCTCAAGACTTTGGACTTGGGTAGAGTTTCTGGCGCCTTCTATCTCGGGACTCTGCTCTAATGTGGTCTCTTCCGAAAGGCCTGGCTGAGCACTCCCGTCACACTGCCCTCTTTGATCACATTGTCTTCATAACAGTTGGAGCTGAAACTCTCTTGTTTATTCATCTGTCCCCACGCCAGCCCCTCAGACTGTATGTTCCGTGACAGCAGAGCTTGGTCCGTCTTCGTCACCACGGTTTTCCCAGAGTCCAGTAGAACGATGCCAGTCGTTCTCTGTAAACCTTTACTTACAAATGCATTATGAGACTCCAAGAGGAGTTTCCCCCAATTCTGTCAGAATACTTCTGGGGAATACTTTCTGACAGAATGACAAGATGTTAATCAGCTTTCAATAGGAACACAGTTTTAGAAAGAAAGCTTCAAGATATTTTCAAATTCGTGGGTTGCAATGACTCTGGGGGGTATCTCTTACAATGACAGCTGTACACAGGGGTGGGAGAGGGTGGGGAGAGGTGAGGATTGTCTCTGTTGCCTTGATACTCAACCTGGCGAAAAGCAAACCTGAATGCAGGGCTGAGGGAGGAGCTCCTTCATCACCACTTTGGATTCCCAGTTAAGCGTCCGACGAAAAGAACAAAATAGTCCCTCCACTTCTTGTGGTACCTAGATGACCAGTTATAAGGAAGAAATATTAGATAGATCATATGATAAATGGTTTTTATTTTTAAATATCTCAACATTTATCCCTGAAATATAATGCACATATCCTATTTGGAAGTGCTTAAATGTCCAAAACAAATCTCTTAATTTCCACCTTTCAGAAACGTCCCAGTCCTCCTTTTTTCCCATTCAGTAAAATGATGCTATCATTTCCTGAAAGATCTTGGGTTTGATGTCCCTAAAAAGAACACAGTTAATGATTTTTTTTTTATTTTAGGATATCAAACTGAAAAATAAAAAAACCTAAAATCAAAAACAATGTCCCACATTTGGCACTGAAAGAAATTCTTTCATGTAAACATAATGTCTGTTATCTAATCTTCTCAATTAAATTCATACATCGTTCTCCACACCTTAGCTGGAAAAACTTGTCCTCTCTCCTTTGCCAGTGAGTGTGTAACTGTTACAGTCATAAAAACAAACAAAAAAACTAAAAATTTACCTCAAACCAGAATTCTTAAGGACATCACATATTCCCTTATTCTAGTAATTCAGCCCTGAATTAAGTCGGCAGCACCTAATTCATCTTTGTTTATGTGTTGCTTTCTGAATGTTTTCAATAAGTTGAATACCCGAAAATTCTTTTGTCAAATACATGGTAAGGTGCAGGCATGAATCTTATTTTTTTAAACCCTTCTCAGAAGGCTTGGAAAACTGAGAGTTAATAGTGTAAACTCAGTAAGTGTTATCTTTGAGAAGCAAAATTCTGAAATGAAAAACGCGCTCATCTTTAAAGCCAAAATAGAGAGGAAATGGATCATTTATAACATCCTATTGATTCACTAGACTTTTCTTTTTTGTCTGGCAAATGGACTACATAGCCAATAAGATTGTATCAGGTACTTTTAATAAAGTGAGATGCTAAAATTACATGAATAGGATGATTAAATTGGCATTTTGTGATTTTTAATCTCACAAAGGGTTTATTACGTATAGCTAGATACCTATTAAACAAGCTTCTCTTTAATAGCTACCTGCAAGGCCTGAAATTAGGTTGAAAGTACTCACTCATATTCTGCTAGGTTCCTCATTTGTGTGGACGAGTTTTCACAGAAACATTAGCTAATGTTGGAACTTTGGATTTCTGGTGAATTCTCTTTCACTGTTATGAAATTGACTAAGACCCAGGGAGTGATGTGGGAACAAGGAGACAGCCATATCCTAGTGCATTTATAACACACATGCTAGTTCACGCATTCTAAATTACGTAACTGTGTTTGCGATTCCTCTGCTCACTTGTACCTTGCGGCCTCTGGGATTATGCCTTTGTGAAGCTGCCTCCTTTGTCCACATTACCGGCATCTCACCCAACTAGTCCCACATAATTACCCCCAAGTAGACAGACAAGGTGCGATCTGTCCTCCGAAAGCCTTCATGTGCCGCGCTGAGGTGTTACCGCTTTTAACCTTTTATTTACTTATTTGTGTGTATAATGTAATTCTTCTACTAAGTTATAAGTTTTGGGGGTTGGATTCATATTCTTTTATTTCTCTCTCTCTTATAACACCTATATCATATTAGTCTGATAACTAATAGATTCTTGAAAATCATTTGAATGAATTAATAAATACATCTCAAGCTGAGTCTCTCACAGACATGTTCAACAGTCTATATTAAATCCCAGTCCCCAGACACCCGGGAGTCTTCTTGATCCTTTCCACTTCCTTCAGGAGACCCTCTCCCCGCCCCTCCCCAGGCGTTCTCTAATCTTTCCAGGACCCTCCATCCTCGGCATTGCCTCACCTTCCTAGCCCGGCCCTCCCACATCTCCCATAGTCCTTCCCCACCCTGCAGGAGATCTGATCACAAAAGCCCATTGAAATCCCTCAATGGCTTCTTAATGATCTGAACACAATAGCCAAAATCCTCAACAGAGCTGACAAAACGCCTGCAAAATCTTGCCTCTGCCTTTTTACCAGCCTCCTCCAGTATAGCTCTTTCCTGGCTCTCCGGATTCCGTTCACAATGGCCTTCGTTCAGTTCCTGGAAGTGCCCGTGTTTCTTCTGCCAAGGGCCTCTGTGTATTTCATGGACCGTACCCTTACCCAAGTATTTCCTCGTTATCCCTTGAGGCTTGCCTGAAACCTCCCTTTGTCAAGGAAGACTCCCCAGGCTCTGCAACTCTTATAGTGTCTTGAAATTACCCTTCTCAGCAATGCTGTATAGTTAATTTATTTGGCATGTAATTAAGTGTTTAGCTCATTCTAGAGGTTCTGTCTCTAAATATGAGCTCAGTGAATTATTGGTCAGTATTTATTTTGTCCACTGCTCCCTACACCCGTCTCCTAGCCCAAGGTCTTGCTTTTTTAAGTGATCAGTAATTATTTTTGAAGAAATAAATGAATCAAAAGAGATACTGGAGACATAAAAGGAAATAGAAGTGAGAAAATAAGGTAATGGTAGTTTGGGGATAATAGTGAACTCTAAGGCCAATGTGACCCTCCATGGCGTTCAATCAGAGTCTCTTGGTTGGGACTCGTCCTCAAGGTTAGTTACCTTGTGCTTCCTGTACAGCCTTCTCCCCTGGAAGATCTCCTTACACGTCTCTCTCTCTCTGTTGGCAGTTGATGGACAGTGGCAGGAGTGGAGTTCCTGGAGCCAGTGCTCAGTGACGTGCTCGAATGGGACCCAGCAGAGAAGCCGGCAGTGCACAGCAGCGGCTCACGGGGGCTCGGAGTGCAGGGGCCCGTGGGCGGAAAGCAGAGAGTGCTCTAACCCTGAGTGCACAGGTGAGGCCCAGGGCCCGCCTCCAGCGGGGCCCACCGTTGACACAATGGGACGGATCCATGCCGGAGGGCCGAGGACGAATCAGACAGTTATAGGTTTGTAACAAAGGAAGCCAGTGTACGTGTTCATTCTCCTGTATGTCACATTAACAAAGCAGCAAAATTCAGGAGACTCTTAGATTAAATACCCATTAAGTCGGTGAAGTTTAGCAGTGAACCTGTACTTTTCACATGTAAGGTTCAAGGTTCATTTGAAGATTCTGACAAACTTATAAACTTCTGTTAATCACGGTGCTGTATACTTGACCAGCAAGTGAAACATTTGAATAGGTTTATTCATGGTGGTAGGTTTATAAAAATTGAACAGACAGTAACGGTCCTCAGATGTTAAAACTCCTAAAGCAGCGTGCAGTAGACCGCGACCATTGACCGTGACACATCTCTTTCAGCCAATGGTCAGTGGAATCAGTGGGGTCACTGGAGCGGCTGTTCCAAGTCCTGCGACGGTGGCTGGGAGAGGCGACTGCGGACGTGTCAGGGAGCAGCGGTCACGGGCCAGCAGTGTGACGGATCCGGCGAGGAAGTGAGGCGATGCAGTGAGCAGCGCTGTCCTGGTGAGAAGGACCTGAGATGTTCCCGGTGGAAACAGTGGATTCCCCCCCAAAATAAGGATTCAAAATATTGCCATTGGTTAAGGGCAGTACTTCCTCAACTGAAAGAAAAGTGGCCGTACAGGGCTGCCTCGTTTATGTGTCACAGACTATTTCTTCCATAGGTTTTTAAATTATTTGTTGCAAAATGATATTGAAAACAGTGATAATACAAGGGTAGCCATGCTGAACAGTAACGAGGCTCGATACAGTTTAAATTAGGGAGGGGTACTCTTGTTTCACTATTTTCATGAAGTATTTGTTTACTCAGAACACAGCAACTTGCCTTAGATTATCTGTAGTGGAAATACAAAGACATAAGTGTTACATAGCTAAGTGAGAAAATAAAGAGAGGATGTGGAAATTCAGACACTTGTAAATTCTGCTGTTAATCCATCTTGATGTGTGACCGTGGGCAACCCCGTTTACTCGTCCTTGCACCAGTTCCACTGTAAAAGGAAATCCCGATGAGGGACACATTTTAAAATGAAAGCATAAGAAAGAATGGAAGTGAAAGAATGGAAGTGCTGCTGCATTGAAGGATTTTACATATAAGCATAAAAAACTGAAAGGTCGGAAATTGCCCAGATTATAGATAAGATATTTTAAAAGATCATTTAGAACAAAGACCCCTTCCTAATTGTACGTACATTCCCTAGAACATTATTGACATGCTGAGGACTCAATAACTAAGCAAATATTAGGATTTCAGAATATCATAGGCAAAATTGTTATAAATGTGCTAGAAAAGGTGATCGGATGGAATTTTAAAATTCCACAGCTGGGTGTAGGGGAAAGTGTTGAATGTTGAGAATTTGAGGATCCAGTTAGAGTCCTGTCGCTGCTGGCAACCCTTCGTGGGCAAGCTCGCCAGCCCCTCTGGCGTCCAGTCCTAGTGGGTGTGGGGACGCAGCTGGTTGAGGTTCCTTTCCAGTTCAGAAAGCTGTGAATTTCTGTCTCTATCTAACATGACTACTTCAGTTTAGCAAAACGAAGGCATTCTAAGAGATATCCAGGGTCAAAACTTGGTATTTCTCCATAGTTAGAATTCTGAAGACGTCTCACAGTTCAGCACTAAGAATACCAACAGAAACTGGACTCTAAGAGTAACAATATGTCAGCAGGTTTTTTCAGAGCTTAAAAAAGTTCTAAAATTAGTTTTGTTAATTCTTAAGGCCATATGAATTCAGAATGACAAGAAGGAACCAGCATGCCAGATTTTGTTGAGAAGGATACCTATACAGATTAGCACTGTGAGATCCCTCCGGTGCTGCATAAGAATTAAGAAGCATTAAACAAAAACATTTATTTTGCTCAGGGAGAAGTTTCCTGAGAACAGTAGCCATGATTAAATAAAACCCTTTTAATATTTGAAGTTAATCTAAACCAGTCTGAGCATACCAAGATTCTTAACTGGTCTTTCAGAGCTGTCTCTCATCTGCATCCAGAGGTAAGATGGTGCTGCTGCAATCAGATTTACAAAGATTGCCACCTGCTGTTTGGAAAACATTTTACCTATCTGTTTACAAGGAAGATATCCCTTATTGGCTAGGTTTGCTGGCTTTCATGATTTACGGCCGGTTGAAAATTATCACATAAATCTGTAACAACTTTTTATACTATACTATATATTTTTTAGTATTAGCCTTTTAGTATTAACCTAACATTTTCATTTTACTCTTTTCAATATTATGATTTGAAAAGAACCACAAATCACTTCCAAGTATATAAATAACAAAGTTTCAAATTAAAATGAATTTTTGAATCAGCTCATTTAAAATTTTGTGCTTATACAGGTATAAAATAATAAATATATGTACCAAACTTTTGAATACATCTTAATGTACCTTTACACAAACTGCATTATCCATCAAAAATTGCATATGACTATTAATTTCAAAGATGCCTTTGATACTCTGTAGAGTATCAGAATAAAGGAGCATTTCTTTTATATTCATCCTTTAATTTTTCAGTGTGCAGTCATATCGACCCCAAATTATTTTATGAAGACAGCAGGATTTATAAATCCCTGTTTTCCATAGTGGACCTGGTTTATATATTGGCACTGCAACTCTGCTCAGTTGCCTCTCCGTGGTCAGGATGTACTACTTCTGTGATCAGGAAGGAGCACAGCGCTCCTAATTGCAGCCATTGTATTGCTCCAAATTTATACATTGACAATATAAATTGAGAAAACTTTCAAATTATCTTAATAGTTACTAAGGCATTTTTTCTCTTTTTTTCAATTAGAAAACCTCAACAAATGTTTCTTTTAAAACAGTATGTTTATTTCTAGTATTATTTTTAGTAATGTTCATTCTTGATTTTTTCTTCAGATTGCTGGAAACAACTAGTATTTATTTTTATGCTTCATTTAATTTGGATGCAAAACAAATTAATCAAGGTTGCCAAGAGACCCTTTGTTGTCAGGAAGGAGAACTATAATATACGCACATCTTTGGATAATTAATGAAAATAATGATTGATCATCTGGATTTAATCAAAAGCTGTGATGAAGTATACTAAAAATGGAAAGTAAAAATTTTTTTCCCATCAAGATTAGGACATTTCTTTACTGGTAAATAGATAAAATAAAAGTATTAAAAAGAGTATCATTGACCAAAAGTAAGATAGTGCGCCTGTCTTCGTAAGAAAAGAGATGTAGACAGATGAAAAAATTATATTTAAAAAAAATTACTGCTAGTTGAGGTATAGAGCAGCTACAGGAGAGAGAATTAAATTGCCCAATTTTTAAGTTGATCAAACTCACCAAATAAAGATCTCACTTATCTCAGTATCACTGCACACCCCGGGCTTTGAGGGTTAGAATAGGAGAAGGCAATAGCTCCTCTGATTTTGTTATGTCGCTACAACGTGGAACCATTCTATTTTTAGTTTCTTGTATTTGTTTTGCAACATTTCCCTGGTTAATATCATTCAGAAAGCAGATGCTACTGGTGGATTAGTCTGTTACCTTGCAGGCTACCTCCTTGGTCTATTCCCAGGGAGGGGCTTGCCGTTCCTATAGCTCCAGTTCTGGGATCGTTCCTTTTTAGTCAGTAACTGCTAAGTTGGAGCCTACCATTCAGAGGTAGATGTTAAACTTAATTTATACATAAAATATCCTTCTTGGGATCAATTTCCTTACTTGCAAATGGTGAGTGAAGCCTGCAGGTTGAATGTGCTGAGAAAATCCTGCAAAGGGAGCCATATCATAAATGTACACAGCAAGAGCAATTTACCAGAGATGCAGCCATTATTGTGATACTTAACTCCAAATTTTCAAACCAAAGGAGATCTGCAGTAATGTTAGTCATCCCAAACTTGGCTTGAACATTGGAATGCATTTGTGTTAGAATTTGGTGCTCTGTGATATGGTCACCATGAACCCTCCTCCTTAGGAGAATGCTGTTCTGGGCGTGGCTGTCCCTTAGCTCCTTAAGGTTGCTCTCCAGCAGGATTATGTCTTCTCAGGAGACCAAGAGAGACTGTCATTTGGTTTCAGAGTAATTTTCTTTTAACTTGGCTTTAGTAGGAACAAAGAATCACAAAGCTTGCTTACTTTGCACTCTTATTTTCTTTGAGTGCCTCTCCTCATTGTCCAGAGCTGTGTTCCTCAAACTCTAGTGGACAGAAGAATCACCCGGGGCCCTTTTTAAAACACAGATTCTTGAGTCCAATCCCCAGAGATTCTGACTCGGTAGGTCTAGTACAGGCCAGCTCCCAAGTGATGTCAATGATGCTGCACACTACCTTTTGGTAATCTGGTCTGCAGGTGACCCTTTGGGTTGCACTGGCCTACAGTAAAAATAAATAAATAAAAATAAGATGATAAAATTAACAAAGAAGTGGAAAACAATCCTCCACCTCAACTCCACTGGTGAAAGTTGAGATATCTCCTGAACAAAACTGCAAGATTTTATTTTATTTATACTTCTTCATAAATACTGAGGGATTGTTTCTGAAATCAGTTAATAATGGAAACAGAGACAATCCATTTCAAGTCTCCCTAGCCAACTCATGTTTCAACCAAAATAAGATCTCTTTATCGCAGTCATTTAAAGAAAATTGGGCTATTAACTAGTTGTTGTCGACAGAGAAGGATGGGTTAGCCACCATCTAACTCTCAGTCCTCCAATCCCTGTTGCTCCTGTTCCATGGAGAGCAGGAGAAACATCCTGGGTGTCACTTAAGCACGTGTGGTATTCAGCTGTGCACTGCCGGGACACACATCTGTGGTCCTGCCACCCCAGCAACTCTCTCCCTGAGCAGGAGTACCTTTTCCCTGCCTCTTATTCCATTAGAATTCCTATTATTTTCTGCTATCAGATGTTATGTGTATACCCTATAAGGAATTATATGATTACCTGCTCAGTTTCAGAAGATTAAGGCAGGTGTTTTCACTGAATATTTTTGGACATGGCAAATAATGTCACGCCCAAGTGTCACACCGGTTGTTCCCCTAAAACCAACCACTGAGTTCAGTGTTGACAGCAGGTGGCACTAGGTATTGACTTCTTTCATCTTAAATATTCTGCTTGTTCTGCCAAGTCACCTCAGATGCATTCTAAAAGGTAGGGAAATAAATTAGAACTTGAAGATACCTCATAGGCGAGAGAGATCACCTGTTGCTTAATAAATATCTAAGGAAGCATCCATCCTCCTGGAAAGCGTGGGTTTTACTACCTGCTCCAGTCTACATTTCTGCAAGAAAGCAGCTAAATTTTATGGGCAGAATTAAGGAAGAACCACTGGGGTCTAAAACACTCAGTGCACATACCAGATAGTACTATGTGTCTGTTATTTAAGCCTGTTGCCATGGAGATAATTATCATCATAATTTGTCTTATCAGATAACATCAGATGAGAGTTGGAGAAAACTCGCACAGCTTCTCCCATAGCAGAAACTTAAAAAGCAATTTGTTGTAATCTTGTATTATCCTACCTTGTCCAATCTAGAGATATTTGGCAACACACTGATCATTCTCAGATTGAAATAGAAAATTTAAGCAGCACTTTTTACAATTTTTTTATTTCTTCCTTTCATCCCACATTGTTTTTATAGTAAAAAATGCTCATACTGTAGGAACCACTTAATTATGTTTAAATTTACAAAATTGAAATTAATAAAATTAGTAAAACTCCTTTTGGGTTCAATGTTTACCAAGACACTAAACCCGAACATTAGTCCTTGACATTTCTCACCCTCGCTTATTTCCCTCTCCTGGTAGATCCTGCCAGGTGAACGACCCTAAGCCCCCTGCCCCTGCCACTCTGCTTGCTGCATCTCTCCTTTACTATTACTTGTGTGAGAAGCATCCACAAGTCTGCATCTTTGTGCCACATCTCTTGCAAATGTCTGATAGACCTTTCCAACTGGGGTGTCAGATCAGACTTTATGTTACCACAAGAGCTTTTCTCTCTGACACCAAATCCTTCCTGTCATCTGAAGTAGTTCCACCTCCATCAAGTCTTTCCTCAGTAGCCCTGCCTTCTCTTCCCCTAGCCACCACCTACCTGCGGCACAAAGAGCCTGGAGTGGAGTCAAACCAGGTTTGGCTTTGGGCCTCAGTGTCCTCAGATATAAAATGGGGAGGATAATGCGTGCCTCGGGGGGTTGTTTCAAGGATGAAATGATAAACTACTGTAGCTAATTAGAATTATTGAAAGGCAGTCCAGGTTCTCTTTGTCCATTACCCATATTATTGCAACAACCACCTTTTCTAATCTCGTCCGCACAGGGTCATCTGGTTATCCTCCCCTATTCTCCTCCCCTATTCACAGCCTTAGTCATGTGCTCACTTGCTCACAAAACTTCTATGTCTTCTCATTACTTGCCTAATTCAGTGCATACTGGGATCCCTGGGATTCTTGTATCCCCATCCATCAGCTCATTAGCGTTCGAAGGTTATCACCCTCCACTCATTCATATGTACATATATAAAACAATCAAACAGCTCCCATCTCGGGTCCCTGGTATGGAGGCAAGTATTTTCTCCTTACTCTGTTCCTTGCACTGTCATTCACAGGGACTCCCGTGGTGTCCCCGCCCCTCCACTTTCACCTGTTGAAATGGGAGCATTTTGGGAGCCCAGTCCATGAAAGACTGTCTCCTCCCTTAACCATTCTTCTTTCTCCCACAATCTCCAGGCTGTTCTTTCTTCATTGAACCCCTATAAACTTGCTTTTTGCTTCCTTTATTCTATTATGTCTCTTAGCTAGAATTTTCAGCTCATTGCAGATGAGTTATCTATTTTCAGCCTCCAAATCCCCTACTCGGCATTGAACCTGGCTGAATGTAGGAGGTCATTAGATACATGCTCTTTTGAGTGTTTTTATTCCTTATCATAAACGCTATAGTTGGACTAATGAAATCATTTGGATAAAAGCATGTGAATAAAAGTTTCAGAATGACTATGATAGGAAAGCCTTACGTCTTATAATCTTCCTTTACTCTTTCAAAATGCTGTTAGTTTTCTTAATTAGAATTTAATGGACATTTCTAGCACATACACTATTTTTATTTTGTAGTTACAATTTGTGGCATGATCCTTCCCTCTTTAGAAATGAATCATTGAGATGGTGGAGGTAATAAAAATGTGTAAGTTTCTATAGCAAGTTACTCAATTTTCCCAAATCTCAGTCCAGCTTTCTTTTAGGCCAGAGCTCCTCAAGGCAGTCTCTCGCGTAGCCCCCCTGTCAGACTGGAATTGGTCCCAGGTGTGCCCAAATAGGGGTTCTTAGGCCCCAGGGCAGCCAGCACACAGAAAGCCTTGGCCAGCAGCCTCCGGCTGGGAGTGGCCTTGCCCATTACTCTAGTGCGCCTCCACATGTGGTCATGTTCCCCGTGTGCCGTGACCCGGTGGAGGCGATGAAGCACTGTGATTCTCAACAGTTCCTAAGATAACGTAAAAAGGCAAGTAAACACAATTCTCCAGCAAAACGCTCGAGCGTACCCCAACATAAAACTCATAGAAGTAGTCACTTAGAGTTATTCCTCACAATTAAAGTTAGCTATCTTTTTTTTTTATTATCATTAACTTTGTTAACAGGTTGGAGGTCGAGTGACCTTCTCTGCTAAGTTGAAATATAGAATTAAAAAATAATAATTCAGAATTTGAGGGGCGTGTATTATAAAACACTGTCTAGACCAAGTACTCCGGCAGGCAGCCTACCGTGCACCTCGTTTGCTAATGAACTGAAGTTCGGGGTTTGCTGACTTCCAGACTTAGAGACAAATTTTTGCAAAAGATATAACTCCCCGGTTGACCGCGACCAGAGACGCTGAGACGGTGCAGCGTTCTCTGAGGGACTGAGGGAGCCGTCTGACTGAGTCGGGTCCTCCAGGGCTGGCGCAGTGGTTCCCTCTGCCTTGGTTTCCTGGGGTTTAAGATCAGGGTGATACTCGCATCCGCTTCTTGAGGTCGTGATGGGAAGTAGGTGAATGACAGCATGCAGTGCACTTAGAAGACCCCTAGCTCCTGGCGGTATGTGAATACTCTGTCGTAATCGTTGTTCTCTCAGCCTGAGACGGAAGCAATGCTGTCAGGAAACGCATTTGATCAACAGCCTTCTTTTCCCCGCGACCCCCGCAGCCCCGCGAACTCACGTGAAACGGGCGCCGTGAGCTGTGGGAGCTCGGCACCGCGTCCATCTCGTTTTCCTCCGCAGCCCCCGGCGCCGCGAATTCCCCAAACATAGGAATTACTGAATCGCCACCAAGTGAAATTGGAAATGTGGGGTCATGCGTAGTGCATGTTTTTCTGTTTTTGTTTTTGTTTTTTTTTCTGCATGCACGCTCGACAGTTTAGAATCAATTTCTGTTTAATGCTGAAATTCTAGCATAAGAGGTGAAAACTAATTTCCCACATCAAATTGATTTGACCTGTATAATTTTTGCTATTTTTAAGAGACAGAAAATCAGTTTTGAATAGACAGATTAACAGCTAATCACTAGGTAATTGCTACCTTGTTTTAAGGGAGCGTACTGACTACATACTTAGGACAAGTACGGTTGCATCTTACAAATGGGTTTTTATATCTTTGCACTAGTGATAGCAAACAGTGGGATCTTTCAGCCGATGAACACAGTTGCTGTTCCATTTTGCTAAGGCATAAAAAACAAGAGTCCTTCATATTGCTGCACAATAATATGTTTTTATTTTGAGCACAGAGAGTGGCCTGAGCTAATTATGTGTTTTCTAATTTACAAAATACACATAGGTAGCATTAAACAGAAAAAAAAAAAAATTAACACAAATCTCTAGCTTATGTTTCTCTCCAGAGCTTTAGTTCCATACACCAACCAACTTTTTGATAATACTGAGATGTGCTCAGATATCTCAAACTCAAAACTGTTTTCAGCATCTTCTCTCCCAAGCCATCTCCCCCTCTTGTGCTACAACTCAGGGTATAGACACCCGACATTCTTCCTGGAAACCTGAGCTTCATCTTTTATTTCTCTCTTCCTCTCCTTCTACATCCAGCCATGGAGCTGAGCCCATGCCACTGCTAAGTAGATTCTGAATCTGCCCACTTCCCTGCCACCTCCTGTGACTCCACACCCCTCCCCGATTGCACCACATAGATTGTCCCCACCTCTCTGCCTTCAGTCTCACTTTCCTTCCATCTACTCTCCAAACTGCAGGTATAGCTTTCAAAACATGATGAAAAATTTCCCTTGCCCTTAAATTCAGACTCCTAGTTTACCTCAGCTTTCATCACCCCCCAACACACACTTACCCCCTCTGCGCACCCCCAGCTTTACCCTCTGGCCGTTCTGAAATGCTCCCGATTTCTTGGGTGTAGCAGGTTCTCCTTGTCCCCTGGCTCTTCCCACATGTGGTTCCTGAGCCACAGTTTCCCTTCCTTGTTGGCTAACTCCTGCTTATCCTTGACTCCTCGACTTGGACATTGCTTCTGGAAATCTTCGGCTGACATGCTGTCCCCTGAAGTCCTCCCAGAGCAGCAGGACTTCTCAGATCACAGTGGCCATCCTACTGTATCATAATTTCTCCACTTGTCTCCTTCACCGTCCTGGGGTTTGAGAGACCCTGACTATTCCTGTTCATTCATTTTATGTGCAGTGTTTAACACGGAGACTGGGACACGATGGGTGATCAGTAAATGTTTGTAGAATGAATGAACTCCATGGTGGCACCGAGAAGAGCCCAGAAAGTTCCCCACACTGGGGACTTCATAAACCTAAGATGGAAGAAGATAAATTTTTATTTTAATATTTAGGCTGTTTTGCTTAGGGTATGACCATAAATAGGCTTATTTTCTGAACTAATTTTTTTTAAGATATAATCTTCAAAGAATGCTAAGTCCCCTTTGATGAAATATTTAGAGCAGCTGTGGGATTTGACATTACTACTAAAAAGCTGAGAATCCAGGACCAATTTGTGCCTTTAATCTATGATCCCCTGTCACCCTCCTTTCTTGTCCTGTGTTCTGTGATTCTGTCTGCAAGAAGCACAGTGAATCCAAGACTTCATCAATGTACAGTGCGGAAAACAAAGTTTGTTGACCTCTCTAGGTTTAAAAAATTACTGTGATTTTTTGGGGGGTCTGGTTGAGGTAGACCATACTGATTGTCACTAGGTAAGTGGGAATTAATAATGGAGCCCTCTGGTTGGAAAAAGGAGAGCTATTTAATCAGCTTCTTCCTTAACCAGTTAGGATATGTGCAGATCACACTGGGGAATTCAGACCAGGGGCCCAGGGACTCTTACCAAGTCAGACACAGCCTGATAAGGTCAATTTTTGTCAACACCCGGTAGCCTGGATACTCATTTTGGCTGATTCTTAGGAAAACTATCGTAGCTAACCTCTCTCACTTACTGCTTCTAAGTGAACATTACTCCCTACTGCCATGCACACACACACATACACTGTTCTCAGCACTTTGAAGAGTCATCCTCATTCCCTGTCATCTTAAGTACTAGGATAATGGAAAAATAGATCTTTTGAAAGTAAGTTTTTGCTAATTTTTGGTGAATCTATGTGTGTGTCCACAGGCCTCCCCTGTCATTTGCTAGACTTGTAAGTGCCATGAGCTTGAAGAGTGAAACACAACAGAAAAATGATCATCTTCATGGTGCTTGCATTCTGGCAGGAGGAGGCAAAAAAATAATGAGTAGGCTAGAAAAATAAGGTGACAAGTGTTTGGGGGACAGTGAGGCAGAGGAAGGTGTGGGAGTGTTTGCGGGAGGTCAGGAAGTCCCTGAGAAGGCCGTGCAGACCTTTAGGGAGGGGAAGAGGATGTCCTGGGCAGAAAGGACAAGTGCACAGAGCCCTCCTGGGTGTTGGAGAAGCTGGGGGGCCAGTGTGCTGAGGACGGCAGTGACTGTGGAGGGGTGGGAGCCGAGGGAGCCGGGACTGCCGCCTTGTAACTGGGGCTAGGTTAATCAGTAAACGTCGTACTTACATGAAAAGGAGAAATTTTATTTTTCCCCAAGTAGCATCCCTTTAAAAAAAATCAAGTGCGACCCACGTTCCCCAGCTGAGGGTTTCTGCTCGGCCCACCCTGGTTCCACCCGTGGGTCTCCGCGGCGGCCCCGCAAACGGCTCCCCGTTGGCCCGCCCGTGCCATCTAGTGGTTAGCGCCGGCAATGACCCGGTTTCTGACCACACCGTCTGCGGGTGCGGGTGCGGGTGCGGGTGCGGCTGGGGGTGCGGCTGGGGCGGCGCAGGGGTGGGCGTGCGCACCCGTTCGCGGAATGACGACAGGTGTGAGAAGCTTTCCGAAACCACCACAGGGGAGTGAAGAAATCCGGGGTGCACATTGCTTGTTCAGTGGTTTATGTCGGGGCTGAATCAGAAAAAAATAGCTGAAAGCTGTACATTTTAGGAAATGTATTTCAAATCGACAGCATGGCGGTTCATTACCGCAGATTAGAGAGAAGTAAAGTAAAACATGACCAGTCCCCTAAAGGGGAAAATTTGGGCGGTGAGGAGTTTCACACACATAACCGAATATTTTCAGTCTGCTGTAAGAGCGACAGCACGTGTGTTCAGTGACTGAGGCGTTAGGGAAGGCTTCCCGGATACACACCATTTAAGATGTGTTTTAAAGATAAACAGGAATTTTACCAAAAAACAAGGGGGAGAGAGAGTTTTAAGTGGAGGATATAGCTTTTGCAGCATCGGGGAAGTGTGGATGGCGGTGGAGCGCCTGGAGGGGGAGGGGCGGGGATTGGGGTCGAGAGCCTGGAGGGCGGAGGGGGCGAGGATTGGGGTGGAGCCCCTGGAGGGCGGAGGGGGCGTGGACGGTGGAGCTCCTGGAGGGCGGAGGGGGCGAGGATTGGGGTGGAGCCCCTGGAGGGCGGAGGGGGCGAGGATTGGGGTGGAGCTCCTGGAGGGCGGAGGGGGCGAGGATTGGGGTGGAGCCCCTGGAGGGCGGAGGGGGCGTGGGTGGTGGAGCCCCTGGAGGGAGGAGGGGGTGAGGATTGGGGTCGAGAGCCTGGAGGGCGGAGGGGGCGAGGATTGGGGTGGAGAGCCTGGAGGGGGAGGAGCAAGGATGGTGGAGCGCCTGGAGGGCGGAGGGGGCGAGGATTGGCGTGGAGAGCCTGGAGGGCGGAGGGGGTGAGGATGGTGGAGAGCCTGGAGGGCGGAGGGGGTGAGGATGGTGGAGAGCCTGGAGGGTGGAGGAAGTGTGGATGGCGGTGGAACCCTTGGAGGGCGGAGGGGGCGAGGATTGGCGTGGAGAGCCTGGAGGGCGGAGGGGGTGAGGATGGTGGAGCGCCTGGAGGGCGGAGGGGGCGAGGATTGGCGTGGAGAGCCTGGAGGGCGGAGGGGGCGTGGGTGGTGGAGCCCCTGGAGGGCAAGGGGGCGAGGATTGGGGTGGAGAGCCTGGAGGGCGGAGGGGGCGTGGGTGGCGGTGGAACCCCTGGAGGGTGGGAGTGACCCGCGGGCTGAGGCCCAGGGGTAGGAATGGTGGGAGGGCGCGGGCGGGGCTGGCCAAAGGGCCTCTTCCTCGGGCCAGGGGACAGCCGCGGACAGGCCGTGGGCAGGGGTTTGTCCCCGCTTTCGAGACGGCTCTGCTGCTGTGGTGTGAGAAGTGGATCAGAGCGGGAGGACACCGGGGAGCAGTCCCACTCCGCGCCAGCTCTTCAGCGCAGGCGGAGGCCTCAGCCTTGCCCCTTCGCCCTCCCTCCTCACCCCACTTAGTGGCCCGCGTGTGCCTGGTGCCGCCCGCCTTTTCACGGTTGTTCCAGCCGTCCTACCCGGAGCACCACCGTCTCCGGGCTGACGCGCTGCCTCAGCGTCCTCGGCCGTGTTGCCCCGACTACTGGTGCCCCTCGTCTCCCCACAGAAGGCAGACCAATCCTCTGAAGAGGAGCAATCGAATCATGGCGGTCCTTCGTTTAGGACCCTGAGTGGCTGCCCCTGAGGCCCCCCGGGCGCTCACCCTGGCCTGTCTGCCGGCCCTTCCTCCACACTCCTCGCCAGCAACACCCGCCCTGATGCCCCCAGCTCCTCCCTGCTCCCAGGTCTTTGCACCTGCTGTTCTCTCTGCCTGGAGCGCCCACTGCATCTCACACAGCCAGTCTCGATGAAGTGTCCCTTCCTCCGGGAAGCCTCCTTTGGTTCTTCAGGTTTCATACTGACACACCCCGTACTTGTTTACAGTGCTTATCATAACTGTACTCAAGTAACGGTGTGTTTAATTGTTTGGCCCCTGCCTTCTCCCTTCGCCTGAAAGCTCCATGAGGCAGACGGTGCTTCTCTCACACACATCGGTTTTCCCTAGGACAGAGCCCGGCACATGTTAGGTAAATGCAGGAATGAATGAAGGAGGTCATTCCCCTAACTCAGTCGGGACAGGATGAGTGCCTGGGTAAGAGGTGGAGGTAGAATGATGGACGGTTAGGAGGAAGAGAAGGGTGAGTGGAAGATGAAGCTGGTGGTGTTAGCCCTGGGTACAAGTCTGGAGGTGCCACTAAGAGTTAGGGAATAAAGGAGAGGAAATGAGCAGCACTGCGGAGAAAAATGGTGGGAAGTGAAGCGTAGGCAGGCTGACCTTGAGATCTCCTTGGAACAGCCAGTGAAAATGCCGCTCAGTGGTTGGATATGATATGCCAGCCTCAAGCCCAGGAAAGACACGTGAAGCAGAGAAACACGTGTGTTGCCAATGCGTCACTGGAGGGAGAGGCCACGTGTGAAGGCTCGACTGTAGCGTTGGAAGTGAGAGTGTGGGGTCAGAAGCATCGGTCACCACGGATGGCATTCTTGTCACAGCTCCGACATGTACCAGCTTTCCCTCTTTGCCACCATCTCCCTTCTTTGGCACTAATCTGGGCACCACCCAGCTCCAGAGCAGGGACGCCCCACCACTGTCTCATCTCTGGGCTTTGCCTTTTCTTCCTGACGCTGTCACCCTCCCGGGAGACACTTCCCTGGGCCTGCGCGGCCACCTGACAGGAGGCTGGATGGTGTAGCAGGGTGGGGGGCGTCTGTTCTTCCTGGGGTGGAGGCCAGACAAATGAGTGAAGTGGCCCCCAGCTTGCTCATCTCCTGGCCAGTGGGAACTGGCTGCTTGTGGGTGCTTGGCTGGTGTGGCAGCAGCATCCCTTAGTTTATTTCTCTGCTACTTCTGTTCCTGCGATATTGGAAGAGGGAGCCCAGCACCGAGGTCGCCCCTACCCTCACTTGAGTTATACCACGTTTTGTGATGGATTTTATTTTTCATTTTATATTTTTGATTTATTATGACTCCACTCCTATTCATCACCACCACTCCCAGGCCAGACTCAGTGGCAAATCCAGTTCTTGGGTCCCAGGAAGGGGCCTCACTAACCTCAGCCCTCCTGCCTCCTGGAACGGCCCGGGGCGGGGGGTCACGGTCGGGGATTTGATGGGGCCAAGAGGTCATGGCTTGGCCGCTGAAGGTGGAGAGGTGGGGTACCCCGGCAAGGTGATTCCTCCCCACTCAACCTTCCACTCCTATACTCAGTTTCTCCTCTGGATCCAACAGGAAATACAAAGAATGTTTGGAATCAGAAAAAAAAATTAATTCGCCTCTCTGTGCCTGTTTTCCATTTGGCAAATGGGATGAATAGTCTCTACCCCATAAGGTTGTTGGGGAGGATTAAATGAGTCCACGCATGTAAGACTCTTAACTAGGGCTCACTGTCATTACTGTTATTAATATGTTTGAAATTATCTAAGGAAAGCATTTGATATAAGGAAAAAATAAGGTGTGGATGATTCTGCAAAGAACGCAGGGAATGAGACAGAAAAAGAATGGTCCATGTGTTTCGGGGAGGCCTGAGAGAGAACACCTTTCTAAGACCCTAAAGGAAGTGTTGTCAAGGAGGAGGGATAGTCAGTCTGAAGCCCTGCGGGGAAGGTCCGGCCAGTGAGGACTGAGGGCGTTAGGTTTGGCCATTAGGAGATGGTTGGTGGGGTGAGGGGGAGACATTTTATGAAAACGGGGCTGGCAAAGGTTGAATCACCTGCTAACCCATTCACGGAGCAAAGATTCCAGCAGTTGGAAACAGTTGCCTGTGTGTTTTAATGAGAGCCTAGATAAAAGATGATAGGTAGATAGAAAGATAGGTAGATAGATAGATAGATAGATAGATAGATAAAACTCAGCATGAGCGAGATTATCTGGAACAATTCAAGGCAGCAAAGAGGATATGCAGGAAGTCAACGATGGCGATGGAGGAGTTGGGATTCTAGAACCCTGACCTGCGGATAACTCCACCAGCCCCACCACTGTGGACAGGCCTCTTCTTTTGGGCCTTGGTGCCCATCAGTAAAGAGGAAGGGGATGGACTAGGGGATCTTCAATGTCACCTTCAGTTCTAAAGTGTTTAAACCATTCATCTTGTCTTAGGTAATTATAAATAAAATATTATTTCAAGATGGTAATACCTCAAACTGCATTCTTCACCTACTAATAGCTATAATGTATCCTAATGAGTTCATAAATTCTGAAGTAGAATCAGTATCAGTAGAATTATGTTTAGCGTGGATTAAATAATGTATGGTTTCCAAGAGAAGAAATTTCTCCTGGGAAGTCACACTCATGTATATATTAGATAATTCTTAGTTTTTAGGTCCTTATTTGTTTATAAAAGTTATTTATATTTATTCATTCAACTTTGAGCAACTTCTACCTGCCAGACACATCATTAGTGCAAGATACAGAGATAAGAAAACAACAAGATCCCAGGCAAGAATGGAAGACAAATGCATGAGCCTATAAGAGGCAGTGCTGTGCGACCAGCTCAGCAGGAGGTGTGCCTAGAGGAGGGATGATATGTCCTCTCCAGGAGCGAGGCGTCAGGTTTAACAGTGTAGATAAACCTCATTCTTTCAAGAATTCTTTGGCTTTCCATTAAAATATTTCTGGTATACATGTGTTATTCTTGAAATCCCCTTTAACTTTCATGCCTCAATAATTAAATTGAGCTTTTGAAAATAATGAGGCCAAAAGATAAGATCAGCGTATTTTTATATGATGGAATATGATTGACATCATTGCTCTTGTATGAAGAAATGAAAACATATATTTTTGCACTTTATGTTTATTTACTCTTAACACTTACAGTCAACAATTCTAATATGGCCTTCAGTTTATTGGAAATCATTTTATTGCATAACATCCCAAAACGTTATGCATATTGGGAAGACTTTAGATTTATATGCTTGAATGTAATGTTCAATTTATAGGCAAATCCAAATGACTTTTTAAAAAAGCCTACACAGTAAGCACTTTCAAAAGAAAAGACATTTCTGTGAAGATTTTGTGGATAATGAAATGGAAACCAGTGGTCTTTTGTTTTGACGACATTGCTAACATTTCAGGGAACAATGTACTTTAAAGAAAATGAAAGCTCTACAGTTAGAGAGATGCATTTGAGAACTGTTTATTGCCAATATTAAAAAAAAATAAACACCGCTGACATTCAAGTCCCTCTGTTTTAAATTGCAGCGCCTTATGAAATATGCCCAGAGGATTATCTGATGTCCATGGTGTGGAAAAGGACTCCAGCAGGCGATTTGGCATTCAATCAGTGCCCACTGAATGCCACAGGTAAAGTAGGATGACCCACCCAAACCCAAGTGACAATCTCCATCCGGGAACAGCATGCTACATGTGCTTCCGAAGTCATTCTTTTGTCCTATGTCCATAAATAATGCCACTCAATAAGCAATTAATAAAGCAATTTTAGTAAAGTGCTTCACAGATGGAGCCAAGGAGGAGACCTGGAAAATATTGCTGATGCAATGGTTTCTCGGCGTGACTAATATGAATTATAGAAATAATCGAAATAACAATTTCATGTGCATGATTTTTTAGGCAAGAAAATGTCCAGACCCACTTTTTTAGCCTGCCCTCTAATTCTGTGATGCCTTCTAGCATCTTATGCTAAAGCTGCTCTCTGTGCTTTGTGACTTGCAGGCACCACTAGCAGACGCTGCTCTCTTGATCTTCACGGAGTGGCCTTCTGGGAACAGCCGAGCTTTGCAAGATGCACATCACACGAGTACAGACACTTACAGCTTTCAGTAGGTGCAAAGCCAGCTGCAGTCCTTGCTCTGTTTATTTTCTGCTGACGATCACTGTGCAAGCTGAACCCGCTGTACGATCAAATCAGCACGATCTCTGAAAGAAAGCCTGAAGGAAAGAGAGATGGGATTGGAAGCTAATTTTCATAAGTCAGTGCTAACTTGTCTTGTTCCTAGGGTTTGGGATTTTATGGATCCTGCTATTTAAATGAAAGAATTCCTTATCTAATGAGGGAAAGGCCTGAGCAAAATCTGTTATTCAGTTTAATATATAAGAGTTAAACTATGTATGATGATTGGTACAAACCTGTGTTAAATAGTATATAAGACATTTCAAAAAAACATGCATTTTTATATTAAATTCTTTAGTATTTTAGTAGCTGGGAAATGATAAAGCTATGTCACTTAGGTATCAAATTTCTCACTGCATTTTGACACTAAGACATAAAAAAAAATGACAATGTTAATTGCACCAGAGAAAATTATTTACTTGCAAAAGATTATGGGGGTCAAATTTTCCAAAAATAGCCCCTCTTTTCCCACACATCATTGATTATTCACAGAGTATCATGTATGAATATTTTGAGCACAGTTAAATTTCGCTTGGCATTTTACAAGTGTAAGTCATTGTCATTATCGGACTGTTGTCATTGCATCCTGACAGTCAGGAGGAACTCCACACGTGAATAAACACTGTGGGGTTTAGAACGGATTGTGAGCATGAGCCGGCTGGGAAGCTGAATGTTGGCAGGGATGCTGTTCAGTTAAGAGGCTTCCAGTTTAGTTGTGCTTATGTTTTCTCTTAATTTTCTTACTGTCACTCACAAATACGCATAATTCTTTAAAAAAAAAACCTAAAGAACATTCTTGCTTGTGGATGGCGAAGTAGCTTGTACAAAAGCAAGTCTCATCAATGAAGTAAATGTGTTTGATTATCAGAAAGACAGAAAAGCACATTTTAAAAAATCTGAAAACCAAATGCTGGCTAATGTGTTTAATTACCAAATCAGTAATTGAATTGTTGATTATTTGGCTACATAGAGCCTTATTTCTGTTATTGTGTGTGTATATATATGTATACTATATATATTTACATATATTATATTTATATATAAATATATATTTGTGTGTATTTGTGTATATACACATACATAAATACTGGCGTACATATCAATATATGCTGATACAAATATACATGTATTTACTAATATATATTTATGTGCATATCAGTAATTGGTGATATTTGACTTCACTAAGCCTTATTTCTAATTAAAATTAAAAGAAAATTAAAAAGACAGAAATAAAGCTGTATGTAGCCAAATAATCATCAATTCAATTACTGATTTGTTGTGTAAACACGTTACACAGCATTTGATTGTAAGATTTTTTTTAAATGCACTTTTTTGGGTATATATATATATATATATGTGTGTGTGTATATATGTATATATATATGTATATATATATACAGAATATAATATATTGCTTTATTTTGTAATATAAAATGTAAAGGTTCTTTTATTAATAGCTGTTAATACTCAGACTAGTATATTTCAGAATTAATTATAAACAAAAATTTTCTTATGAATTTTATTTTCCCCTAATTTTAGACATTAGACTTTGTTTACTTAATAATATCTATATCCAGTTCTTGTTTATTCATGATAATAAATGGGAATAATTGCATGGATTAAGTAAATCATAAGTCAATCCTTACAAATTTGTTAAGAATGAATAATATCACTTTTTTGCAGCAAAATTTTACTTTGTAAATTCAATGTTTTGTACAATAATATTTAAATAAGTTTGCACTGTGAATGCAGGTCATCTTCTAATGGAGAGAAATCTAAACATTCTATGGAAAAGAAAAAATAATCTGGAATTGTGAATCCCATAGAAATCATTCAGTCAGTAATTTGACAGCCTATGTGTATATTCCTTGTTGACTTGCATACATAAACCAAGTGCGTGATATTGTAGACTAAAAAGCAGTCTCAGTGTATTCAGCTCCTGCAAAGTACCAGACATGTAGCTTGGCATTTTCATGAATTAACTCCAAGCCTCGCAAGAACCTCTTTTCTGGAGGCCATACGACCTCTTGAGCTTTTGATTTGAAATCATCTGTCCTAGATTCTGGTGCTGGGGGCACCATTTTCTGGTTGTATGTCCTTCTGAAAAGTCATATGATCTCACTCAAGTCTTGGCTTGCTATTTGCAAAATGAAATTGGTACCGTCATCTTAGCATCTCTGGAGGTTTTGAGGAAGAGTGGATGAGATACTATATATGAAATATTTGCAAATTGTAAAAGAGCTATGTAACAATGAGGTGTTAATATCTATGTGTACAGAAAATGAATGCATTGAGTTAAAACATTACCTCAATAAGGGGCCAGCCTGGTGGTGTAGTGGTTAAGCTTGGCATGCTCCACTTAGGCGGCCTGGGGTTCCTGGGTTAGGAACCTGGGCACGGCCATACACCACTTGTCAAGGCATGCTGTGGTGACCCACACACAAAATGGAGGAAGATTGGCACAGATGTTAGCTTAGGGCCAATCTTCCTCACCAAAAAAAAAAAAAAAATTATCTCAATAAGAGTAAAATTTTAGAACTCAACGTATTATAAACTTGAACTGTACATGTGGAAAAATACAGATTGATATAGATGAACAGATAAGTAGGTAGGTAGGTAGAAGGATAGATGGGTGGATGATGTATAAGATTGATGGCGCATATATTTTTGTACATGAATTATGTTTATATACACATACAGAAATATACACACACTTGTACATACATACATACTCACATCTACTACTTGCCTAGGGATCATGATCTTCTCATTAACATATTCAGGAATGGATAGGACCAATCTATGCCTTAAATAATGCTTCCCTAATACACCCACCTCGTCCTGGAGACTCTAAACAGTCAGGTGGAGATGGATGTGAAATCAGCTTCCCGGCAGCATCATGCGCTTACTCCTGTCGCTTCCGATGCTTTGTCTGAGGAGCAAAGCTAGATAGTGCTTGCGACAGAGAACAGTTCTGACTCCCACAGATTCTTTAGATTTAGAATTTCGATAGATAGCTGGGTATGTGGGGCTAGGGGGAAGAAGGAGAGAGAGACAGACACAGAGAATGGGTTTGCTTTATTTTTTCCATATTCCCTACCTTCCAGGTGAATTTTTCTCCATTGCAACAAAACCCCTCACATATCACACTTTTTTGGCCACCACCTCATTGCACAAATGCCCAGCACATTGCCTAAAAGAGGATAATACATTTTATTACTGCAGCTTATTTAGAGGAAAGAAAACAACAGCGACCATAGTTTTTGTTTATAACAAGTATTTATTGAGCCAAGAAACATGCAAGTCTTATTGTTTTCCTAATGAGCAATTAAGAAACAAAGAACTCAGTACTATGGTCTAGCCAGCCAGGTGAACTAGCAGATGATTTTAATTTTCAAATATTCATTAAGTGGAGGTGAGTGAGCTGAGAGACAGGAGTTACTTGGTCTGCCAGTTTTTTGTTGTACAGTATGGCGGGAATACAGCAAGTGATGGGAAAGCAGGGAGAAGAAGCTAGGTCAGTAGTTTCTGAATCTTGGCTGACCATTATAATTATGTGGGAGTTCTTAAAAATACTAAGGCAGAGGTCACTCAAGGCCAATTAAATGGAGTCGTTACCAGCCCATAGTACATATTCAACTAATATGAGCTTTATTATTACTAATTACAACATTTATTTGGCATTCATATATATCTATTTCTAATTACATGGCCCTCTCATGAAAGAATATGGACACTTGTTTTAAGTACTCAAGACATAGCACTTGACTGCCTTTTTATTCTTGTTGCCAAATTTCAGGTTTTTCAGAGTCCTCACTCCCAGAACTCAAATAATCATTGCAAAACCCAACAATGCCAAGGAAAAGTTAAAGGTCACTTCCTTTAAAATGGACAGAAGCTTCTTAATTTTGTTCAGGACCACATGTTAAAGTTTGGGGATTTGAGTTCAACTTTGCAATCCCGAAGTTTTTAACATGTGGTCCTGAATAAAATTGTGAGTTCACAGAGTGTTCAGCAAATGACACTAGCTCTTATTTCTTGAATGCTATCTACCCTGAAGGAGCTGATTCAAAAAAAAAAAATATTTGGAAGGGAGGTGTTAATTAAATCTTGATATTCTAAGCAATTCATATGTCAAGTTCACAGCATATTTCAAGGTGAATAAATAGTGAATATTTTAGACTTTACATCCCCTATGATCTCTTTTCTAACTACTCAACTCTGCTGTTGTAGCATAAGAGCAGACATAGATAATAAGTAAACATGCTGTGTTCCAGTAAAACTTTATCTGAAACAGGCAATGCACTGACTTTGGCCCACAGGCTGTAATTTGCTAACTCCTGGTCTAGAATATACAATTTTTTAGTGTTTTTTTTTTTTTAAATTCCAACTCTTAGACTTCTCCACCAAAGAGGGGGCAAAGTCTATTTTGTCCCTTTTTCTTCTCTATTTTCTTTCACATTTTAACCACAGTCACTTTAAATTCCTTATCAGCAAAATCTAATATATGGATAATCTGTGAATGAGCTTGTTTTGTTTTGTCAGTCACATCATCTGGCATATCTAGTAATTTTTGATTAAGTGTGAGACATTGTGTAAAACAAATGTAGAGTTTTCAGACAATGTTAATGTTCATGACAAAGCATTCCTCCTTTCCTTGCTTATTCAAATACAGTGAGGAGCTGATACTTGAGGAATCCAGTCAAGGATTGACCTGAGTCAAGGATGTTTTGCAGTTTTAGTAAGACTACATCACCTTAGTCCCCCTTTCTCCATTGTGTGAATTATAGTCTTTGGATGGAGAGCCTATATTTGCCCATCCCATCAGCCCCAAGGAACTGTGAAAGATTCAGCTCTGCCCTTCAAAGAGAAAACTCAGGGCTCCAGCTTTCTGCCCAAGCAACTTCAGATACATCAGATTTCTTGAGGGGGAGACCAGCTGGTTGCTTAAAGCTGGACTCCTCCCTCACTAGGCATTTGTTTCCAAATGCCTACTTACAAAGATGGAGAAATTGCACTCTGCACTTTAGAAGTCTCCATCCTAACTCCTCAGCTTCCTACACATTTCAACAAATTTCAGCAAATGTCTCATGGAGAAAAATGCCAGCAAGATTTTTAGGGACTCTCAAATTTCCAACATACTTCTCCATCCCTGAGCAACCAAAAAACATTAGTTTCTTTTTCTGCCCTAGAGATCCTCTGCCTGGGCCACAACTGCCACTCACTTCTTGCCCAGATTTAGTAAACATTCTCAAGAGGAGGAAAAAAAAAAGATGCAGAAATTGTTGGCTTACCTGAGAAAGGATCTATTTCTGGAAATTTAGTTTATGTCATCCATAGCTCTCTGATGCTCTAAAGAGTATGATTTTTTAATTTATATGGATTTTTATAGTTGTAGTGGCAAAAGCATTGGCCTTACAGAGATTACTATACCCTACTAAACCAATACATTTCAATTGTATTATAAAAAAGAATTTTTAGGCACATATGATGAGTTTCCTAGGAAATTTTAAGGGAGCTAATTATATAGATATATAGCGAAATACTTCTAAAGTTATACTTTATTTCCTCTTTTTTTAAAACTCACAAAATATTACTGATTATACCTATAAAAGCCCAGGAGATTTTTAAGCTTCTTTCAGATTATGGATTTAGTGTGATTTGGAGAAGAAATGTTAGAGTTAGTTTTAGCCGTTGAAATTCGCTGACTTGAAACTTATTCACAGGATGATTTAATAGAATATACTTGTACAGAGAATTGTATTTAGGCTAATGCCAAAGGAAAAAATATTTCTCAGTCATTCACCCATCCATTCAACTACCCATTAACTTATTCTACAGATATCCACTGAGCTTCACCTATGTCCAACACAGTGCAGGGGCCTGGGGATGCAACTTGAATGTGACACACACTACAAATACAAAATAAGGTAGACGGGAAAAGAGATAAAATGACTACAAATTGTGATATGTTGAAGGAAATTAAAGTGCCAACATAGGGAATAAAGCTTGGGGACTGCTTTAGATAAGAAAGTCAGTGAGGTCTCTATGAGGAAATGACGTTTAAAACTGTGACCTTAGAGATGAGATGGATCTAGACAGCAAAGAGTGGAGAGGATGAGTTTGTCAGGGAATGGGTACATTTCATTTGGAGGGAATAGCATGTGGAAAAGCCTTGAGGTCTTGAAGGAAGTGCAAGATGATCCAGTGGCCAGAGGTAGTGAGCAAGACGAGAGTGTCATGACATGAGGTTGGAGAACTAGGTAGGAGAAGTTATTCTGTGCCTTAGAGACCTTTGCTGGGAGTTTGGGTTTTATTCTAAGGGCAACGGGAGCCATTGACAGTGAGGAGCGAGGTGACTCAGTATAATTAAAGAGGGTCGTGAGGCTGTTCTGTGGAGAATAGACTGTCGGGTGGCAGGACTGGAAGCTGTGAAGTCTGCTGCAATGATCCAGGTGAGAGATGACGGTAGCCTTTATTAAGGATGAGTGAGCACATTTGGCTGATGGTGATGTCATTTTCTGAAATGAAGAAGGCAGGGCAATGAAGAATAGCTTGAGGCAGGTGGACTTAGGGGTTTCCAAAGGTTGTATTGTACTGAGGTTTGAGATGAAGAACTTAGCATGCAGCTCGTCAGTTTAATTGTGATTTTTCTCCAGCAGAGTTGAGCTACTTGGATGCAGGTGCAGAGAAAGCATTTGGTGGAGCCAAAATGTTTTCTGAAGACCAAAAGTATCACAGAATACCTGGGAGCTTGTTAGAAATGTACACTCTCAGAGCCTGTCCCGGACCTACTTAATCAGAATCTGCATTTTGAGAAGTTCCCTTTGTGCTTCATATGCACGTTAAATTTAAGAAGCACTGTGGTCGATTTTATCTAGGGTTGAAGTTTTGGTGGATGAATCCAAAGAAGTTAAATGAGTGCTAGCCAGCCCTATACCCTCACAAGATGTACTATGTTTGGTGATGTCTAATTTTCCTCTCCTAGGCACATGGGAGGATTGTGTTTCTTCACCCCTTGAAGTTAGGGGGCATGTGCGACTAGTTCTGGCCAATCGGCTTTGTATGGAAGTGACCATTGCCGTGTCAAGCCAGAGAATGTCATTGCCAGTATAAAATCTTTCATCCTCCATCACCCCAAGCCCCCGAATGGCTTTGGGGAACAGAGCCTCCCTGATGACCTGGGTTGCGTATGCAGTGCAAGTGAGAAACAAATCTCTGTTGTTTGGGGGCACTGAGATTTTGGAGTTGTTTGTTATCACAGCATAACCTATCCCATTCTGACTGATGCAGTATCCCCAGAACTGGAAAACTCAAGGCATGGAAATAGAGTTGAGAAAAGCCTTAGAGAAATTCTGGGTTACTTGCTGCTCTGCCTCCCATCGAGGGGTTCCCGAACGTTTGGGTGCCAGTCTGTGACCACTATCCTGCTTTGAGCTCATGGAGCATGCTCTCCTTCAGTCCCCTGGCTCAGAATATTAATAAGAATGTCTAGATTTGATGGTGTTAAGAAATCCCACCTACCTATGTCCTTGGTCAGGAATTGTACTTTTGACTAATTCTGGCCAAAAACTCTGAAATTAAAGCTATTTCTAGTTTTTTACCGGGTAGGTAAACTTTCTGTACTCTCATTCTTATTTTGGAACTTTCCGGACTTTACAGGGAAATGTGCACAGTGTGTAGCTGACTCAGTTTTCTTTATGACTCTGTTCTCATAACAATACCTTGCAGTCCTCCAATTCATGGCATCCTCTCTCTCACTTCAGGAATTCCTGGGGCAGGAAACTCAGATACCAGTGCCCCTATGGCCAAATGCTGTTCCCCTGGCCTCTGTGCAATACGTACATAATGTATGCAGAGAAATTCTGGACTAAATATCCTCATCACGTTGTCTCTCAACAATTGTCTTTTCAAATTTGAACTCCTAGCCCTGGGACAACTCTAAGATGCACACAAGCTTTTTGTATCAAATATAGGGAAAATTAAGAACTATCCATGTACAAGAACAAAGGGTTTGCTTTCTTTTCCATACAGGATGATCTCTGTCTTTCCTGGAGACACCAGATATGTCAGGAAATAGTTTAATACCATCATCTAGTGAGTGACTATGCTCTTAGAAAATGACAGAGTTATGAACTGAAGCAGATGTATATTTAGATTATTGCTTTCTGAAAAGAAGTTTCTAGTATAATTATCTTTTAATTGAAGGCACTTAGAGTTGTGAGAACCTTTAATATACCTTACAGATGGACTGTAGGAGTTGATGCTGAAAATAATGTATAAATATATGATGTTTAAAGTGTGTCATTCGCACAGAGCGACTACGATAAACCTTTTTATAGGATTCACACAATAGAGGCGACTGTAGCTGGCAGTGGGAGGCATGAAGTGAAAAGAATAGGGTTATTTCAGAAGCACACCTACTCTTTAAACCGTGACCCTCACACCTCGCTGTATAAAGGGCAAGGAGGCTTAATCCAGAACTACAAAAAGCAACTATTTTGGGTTTTTTTTTCTTTCACTGTTGATCTTGTCAACAGTGTTAAATGTGAAAGACACAGAAACTTTGAAGACTTGTCCTTTGGAGCAAAAATGCTGACAGAGTGCTGCAATGTGAGCAGACATAATCACTGATAATTATAATTTTTAAGGGAAATATTAAAATTATAAACCTTTCTGAACTACTTCAGTGACCAAATCAAGAGAATTAGGAAATTCAGCCCAAGGGAGATAGAATCCTTGATGTATCTCTGGGGGCTTTTTCTGTCCACTTGAGTAAAACTACTTACAAAATATTTTATAGATATTGGTAAATGGCTTTAGGAACATTGACACATTACATTTCACAATAATGGCCACCACTCAAATAATTGGCAGCATCTCGACAGCCTGGCAAGTTGCTTCAAGACTCTTGCTTCTCATATTCTTTCTTTGTATGAAAAAGATTTAAAGTCTCCTTAAAACAAATGTGGTTGATAATGATTTTGAAATATTTAAGCATTTTGACAGCTTCTAACAAAAGCATGTATAAAACCTGAGTTAAGCATGTGGTGGTTAAGAACATGGACTGCAATCCAAATTCCTGAGCTCAAATTTTGGTACAAGTTAGGAGCAATACAGTCCTGGGGAATGCACTTTACCACACTACGTCTCTACTTCATCTGTAAAGGGTGGGTAGTGATGGCACCTCCACCAGTCATTTTAAAACTCAAATGGGATAAATCATGTTAAACTCTTAGTCCTATGCTTGCCATATAATAGACACTTGATAAATGCTATATCGTTGTTGTTGTTATTTTGTAAAAGGTTGAAATTATATGACTATAATTACAGATGTTTAAAATTTCTAAAATCATTTGCCTATTTATACTAATTGGGTATCTGTTAAAAGGCAATTCTGTCAGGAAATGTAAAAGTTCTGCAATTATTACATGTTTCTTTGTTTTGAATAATCATGGACTTCTATGTTTTCACCTTGTCAACCTTTTTTTTTTTTTTTTTTTTTGGTGAGGAGGATTCACTCTGAGCTAACATCTGTGCCAGTCTTCCTCTATTTTGTATGTGGGTCGCTGCCACAGCATGGCTTAATGAGTGGTGTAGGTCCACGCCCAGGATCCGAACCTGTGAACCTGGGCCACTGAAGCAGAGCGTGCCAGACCCAATCACTACACCATAGGGCCAGCCCTACCTTGTCAAATTTTGAGGTTGATAGTTACAGAAAGGAAAAGAAAATCCTTTTACAGTTTCAGTTTAATTTGGCAAGCACTTTGAGCAGATACCTTTGTGGGTCACCCCATGTTCCAGAAATTGCAGGGGAAACAAGGGTGAATAAGAAACTAAAGCCCCTTTGGGAGTTTATGGTCTAATAGAAAGGGTAAGATAAGAATACGCACACTATAATAATGTAAGGTAGAGCAAGTTACTTCTTGGGGTTTGAAAGGAGAGGTTGTATCATGATTGCAGTTATCTGAAAGGAACTCAGGGGAATGGGAAGACAACAACTTAATGAAAGGGTTTGAGGAGGACAGTTAGCGCTGCAGAAGATCATGAGTCAGGGAGCAAAGGCAGGGCCCGTGGGCTTTCTCTGGGAAGCGGTGAGTCGTTCAGTCTGGCCGGCGTCAGGAACCATCGGCAGTTGTGGAAGAGTGGGATGGACCACGCCAACACTTCACAGATCATCCGAGTTCTGCATAAACTACAGCAGGAATATATATTTTCAAATGTTGTGCTACAGCTGAGCTCACAAGAAAGACAGAGAAATCCTTAGATGCCAGAAATGAAGAAAAAAATATCAAAGCCAGAGCTATAGGGGAAAGGTGATGGCTCAGCAGCCCGTGAGAGTTTCAGATTCTACGTGAGTCCCAGGGGCTGGAGGCTGAGATTCCAAAGCCCTTTTGGGGATGCTGACAAGACCCCCTCCCACACAAGCGGTGATGCTATACCAAGCCCACTGCAATAAGCCGCACTATCTTGGCTGCTCTGGCCTCGTGAACTAGGAAAACTCCATAGGACTAGGATGTATCTAAGAACTTTGTAGTTCATACATGATTTGGGGGAGGAAGAGGAAATAAATCACCCTTCAGAAACAGAAACCCCTAGTCCGAGCCATTAAAAGAAGAAATTAAGATGAAAATTAGCATAAAATGAACCAATACCATCAAACTGCTTGAGGGCCCCACCCCCAGAGAAACACACTCAGAACTAGTCTCTAACAACTCTTTCACAAACCAGCAACTGGGGGATCCCAAAGGATAAATATGTCCCACTGAGTATGAATTCACAATAATTACAAATAACATGAGGGAGAATCAGCAAATGCAGGAATCAGGAGAATTAGCAATATAAGAAGTAAAAATAACAGAAAATATGAAAGAAATTATAACATTTTTATAATAATTTAAGAGATAAAAGAAAGAACAGAAAGCACAGTTAAGGAATGAAAAAAATTAAATAGAAATTTTGTAAGTGGAAAATATTGTCATTGAACTTAATGAATAGGATAAATAGCCAATTAGACACAATTGAAGAAAGAATTAGTGATCTGGAAGTTAAAACTGGAAAAAGACTACTCAGCAGCCAGAATACGTAGATAAAGAAATGAAAACTATAAAACAGAACCTAGAAAATGAAGACTACAAAGAGAAAGTTTAGTATATATTTAATAGGAATATATATAATATAATAGAAATGCATTTCTAGTAGAAAGAGACCACAAAGAGATTGAGGGAAAGGTGACATTCTATGAGTTAGTACATAAGAATTTTCCAAAGTTGAAGACAGATAAGATACTCAGATTGAAGAAAGTTCCAAATAAATAAAAGCAAATCCACATAAACTTAGTCTGCATTATACTAAAGACAAAAAGAAAAATCTTAAAAGTTACCGCTAAGAAGAGACTGGTAATCTACAAAAGATTGCTGTTTAACTGACAGGAGGCTTTGCACTTGCAACAAAAGAGGCACTAAAATCACATTATGAAATGCTAAGAGGAAAATAAAACATCATCATCTAAAAGATCAACCAAAAGTGAGTATAACTTAAAAAAAAAAAGTAAGTCAAAGATTGAAAGAGTTACCATTCACAGAACCTTACTAAAATAATTACTAAAAAATTTTAAAAAGGAAAATACACGTGGAAAGCAATGGTTATGAAAGAATAGTGAATAAATAGATTAATTAAAAAGTATTATTAGTTTAAAAATCATTAACAATAATAGTAAAGACTAATTTGAGGAATTCAAAAGCAAGGTGGATTAAATTGGTAAATAGCAATAAAGATGGAAGAGTAAGACTGAAATAATCAGTAACTGAATAGAAATAGTGGGAGAAGAGGGTTGGGGTGTGTAAAATGAGATAGTAAGATAAAAGGTTGGAATTGTATGTTAGGATTATATTTGGGTGGCCTTATAAGTCAAACTATGGAGGGTGTATTTGATTTAATATGGACTTGGCTGGCTTTTTGTGGTGGTGGTTTTTTTAAGCAGAGAAGTGACGTGTTCAGAGACGTGAAAGGGGGGAGGATTAGCATGGGCGAAGACTCGGGAAGACCAGCTAGGAGACTCTTGTAATGAGCGTGATGAGAGGTGTTGAAGATCTGAGTCAGCATCCATCTCTCATCCACGGGTGAAACGGGAGGATGTGAGAAACGTTGCATGGCCGGTACTTAGAGGAATTGGAATTGGAAGATGGGAGGAGAGGAAGGGAAGCAGTCGCTGAAAGTCCACTTTTAACCTCTCTCTTTGTATTAACAAGCACAGGGCGAGATCTGCTTCTTTTTACAGACAAACCAAATGATCCTAGGAAAGAGGCAAATAATCTGTCCAGTGGTCCTCTGTGGCCAATATTAGAACCACAGTTTAAATCCAGGTTTTATGACTCCAGCTGCTCTTTAAACAACATACTAGTGAGACCCTCAGAGAGACTGCTCAGTAGGTAATTGTTACGTTTAATCTGCAACTTAAAGAGTCGTGGGATTCAGAATTCCTGCTTCTGATTTTGATTTTGAAGAGAAACAGAAAGAAGTTGCAAGAAAGCAGCAATATGAGAAGTTGGTATTTAAATAAGGTATCCAGTTTTTGAGAGAGGGAAAGATTGAGGAAGAAGGATTGGGTGGGATTCAAAATCATAGCAATAACCATGGGGTAAATCGTCGAGACGGAAACCGAGGAGGAGGGGCAGAATGCAGGTGAAGGGCAACGTGAAACAGAGAAAAGGCAAGATGAGCAAGCCCAGTGTAGACGCTGCCTCTTCATGATCCAGAAGAGAGGAAAACAGTCCAGCAGGTAAACAAGGATCTGTCATCCTAGAAAAAGGTAGCAAAAGGGTAGGCAGGAGGTAGGGAGAAAACCTTTCCAGCACACTTGTATCGTGGAAGGAAGGTCAAGAAGCAGGAATTAGTTGTCAACTAAAGGTGTCCTGGATAGACATCTGTCTTATCTGCATACGCTTTATACCCTTTATAGAAGCTAACAGTAGTCTACACTAGCATCTACAAATACTACAAGGTATCTGTTCTGGGAGCATTCCACTTACAATGCCAGGAAGGAGGCCGATTAGTGCCCATCGTGAGAGCTGGTGCTGTGATCTGGGCACAGTCTGCAAAGAGCTGGTCTGAGAACAACGCATCCCGTACAAGCCTGCTAAGCAGCTGTCAGCTGGCAGTGACGTTCATTTACTACACTGGATGCTGCCCCAGATGTGAAACACCACCTTTCCCGTCTCTGATTGGTTGGGCCATCCACTGCCTTCTGTACTATTTTTATTGCAAACAGAAAACGTGTCTAAATGTTTTATTCCTCAAGATTCAAGTCAACGCTGTGATGTTCTTGTTTGAGGGGAAGGATGCATTAGATCTGTGCAGGTTGGACCCCTCCTAGGCCTCGGGATGTGCTGCCGACATAGGGGATACAGAGCTGATCGGAAGCGGCAGACGGGGTTTACCTTGGCAGCCAGCAGTGCATCCGATTCCTGGCGGAGGACCAGCAGAGTCCTCGGCAGCGCGAGGTGCGCGCTGCCAGCGCAGAACTGCAGACTGAATGTTGTGACATGTTTTAGGTTAGACCCTATTCATATAATTTCTCTTCAAAACCGTCTTCACACTCCACCTACTGACCAGACACTCTCGAGCCCAGAAGCTGCACCGTCTAAGTCAGGTGGTTTATTGTCTCACGCTATTCAATTCCAATGTTTTCTAAAGTTTATGTTGATGAGCAAGCTAGGACTGCTTTCAGGTGTGCCTAACTTAATCCTAAAACCGAACTGGAGAATAGAAAGAAGTTATTCATTCATTCATTTGTGTAATTCATTTGTTCACTATATTGAGTGAGTCCTCTAGGTGCTGGGAATGTAACATAAATACAGTAGACAAAGTCTCTTCCTTCACAAGGCTTGTCTTCTAATGGGGGAGACAGAAAAAGGAATAAGCCAGGAGACAGATGGCACAGTGGCAGGTGAGGCTGGGCGTGGTGAGGAAGGGTGAGATGACTGACGATGACAGGACACCACTTCAGAGGGAGTCAGGGAGGAGCTCTCTGAGGAAGTGACAAAAAAACATGTGAGTCTCTGGGGGAAGACTATTCCAGGCCAAAGGAAAAGCAGTGCAAAGGCCCTGAGGCAGGCACGTACTTACTGTTGTTGAGGAAGATCCAGAGTGACCAGAGCTCATGGAGCAGGGGAAGGTGTTAGCAGTCTCCAGGGGTAGACCACGCAGGGTACACAGGCCTGGTGGGGCGAGCAGCTTCTGCATGCAGGAGCTCATGCTGATTAGCTGAGGCTGTGTGGGCTCATTTGAATTAAGAAAATGATTATTAAAACTTTTTAACCATGTAGGCATATTTTTCAAATCTTAGACGAGCTGTGGTAAACTGAATCTTCAGTGGGTTTAATTATGTAAATAATAATTGAAAAGTTTAAATAAAAACCTAGACAGCCATGGCTCCGAAGCCCATTGCACTGTATGACATTGTAAAGGTATAGTCTTTAGGATATAGAATAACTGAATTCACTCTGACAAACCTTTACTGTGCCATGTTCTAAGGCCATCAGTAAGGCAGGAACCCACACTTAGGTTAAGAAAGACTACCAGGACAGAAAGATGTAAAAGCAAATGCTTATGCTTCAGTGTGATTGAGGGATGTGTGTGTAAGATAGGAGATAGCACAGAGGAGTTGAGTAGCTCTGTTTCGATATTTAGAAGGACCAGGACTAAATCTGAGTGCTGTGTAAACATGAGACGATATAAGGAAGGAGGGTGGTATATCCAGTACAAAAACATGAAGTTATAGAACACATGACCGGAACAGAAAATTGCAAATCTTTATCAGTAGTGAGAGGCGAGGCTGGAGTTCAGCTGGGCGGTATGAGTCATGGTGGCAAAGCAGCTGGCTTCTCCCCTGACGGTCAGTGTCCTTCTGATTGGCCTACTCCAAGTCTGTATCGTGATGAAATATGTTGACGTCACTCTGCAGCCATGGGCATCGTGACTAAGGACACGGGCGAGGCTGATGGTTGACACCGTGCCCATCGTTTGCGCTGTGGTCAGTGGTTGACGGCTGGCGTGGAGGGGGGCAGGAGAGAATGAAAGAGAAAATGGGAAGAAATGAACTGCCTAAATACATTCGCTTTTTTAGCATGACACAATGGAGATGGAGTATGTCTCTGAAGATTTCAGCTTTACCAAAATATCTTTAGACCATTTTAGAGACTAAAGAAAAGTAAAATTCATCAAGTGTCAAGTTAACACTTTTTAAAATACATTTTTATAGAAAATTCCTAACTTTTGGATTAGTTCAGATTCCTTAAATTCCTTTAAAGGATTTACTGGCACATTTCTTAATGGGAAATTGATCATTGCAATGATTACACTTCAGTCTTTTATTTCAGTATGTCTCTGTTGTGTTAGTTCTTATTTCAGCATCTTTTTGAAGAGTTAATTTTATCATGACTTTAGGAATGGGAAGATAAAGATTAAACTTTTAGTAAACAGGTAAAACTATAATGATCCTTGCAATCTCTAAACCCTCTCTTACCTGACCATTCTTCCACATTACAAGATGCTTTTCCTCCCTTAAACTGAGATAAGCAGATATGGCTGTTGACAGCGTTTTCTCCACCACAAACTAGTTGAAGCCTTGCATCTCAGTGCTTCCTTCTGCTGCTGAAGACCTAGCTGAGAGATTCTTGTGTTTTTGTGGTTGTTTGTTTCTTTCTAAAATAAAGCTCAAGTATTTAGCTTTCAGTCATGGTAGACTTCTAAAGTTTAGAGATATTTTCTTAAGCCAAAATGTCCTGTGACAAGTTTTTTTTGCTGCCATATAAAGATTTGTTTAAGAAGGCAAAAATGATTAAGTTCAGCTTGTTAAAAATATGGATGTTTTGAAGTGTTAATAATCTCCCATCTCTGGTCTCACTTTCCTGAACAATCTCCCACGTTTACCACATGCAAAAGTATTTTTTATTTTTATTTCAATTAAAAACCTAAATTAATACGTGCTTTCCCCAAAGTGTTGAATTGTGCGTTCTGAGACCTAAAAAAGGCAAGTTCGTCAAGCCTGCCAAAGTCTATACGCTCACTAGTTTTTGCATCCTGGGTGTTTATCCATCTGAGTGTGGGATACACACAATGAAGTTTTGAAATCCCCCCAGGTATCGCAAAGCTGTTTTAAAGTTGACTCTGCAACTTTAATTACATTTGTTTGATGAAGATATGTAGAGAAATAGTCATGAAGATTCTGATGTTTTTTCTCTTCCTTTGACCATTGCAGATCAAAGAACACCTTGCGAAGGGGCAGCGGATGCTGGCAGGTGACGGAATGTCCCAGGTGACCAAGACACTGTTGGATTTAACTCAGAGGAAAAATTTCTATGCAGGAGACCTTCTGATGTCCGTGGAAATCCTCAGAAATGTGACGGACACGTTTAAAAGGGCGAGTTACATCCCTGCATCTGATGGCGTCCAGGTAAGGGAGACAATCCCGTGAAGGAAGAGACTAGTGAAGGTGCAATCAGTGTTTGGCCCTGGAAGCCAGGGCAGCCATCTTGGGGGCAGCCTGGCTTGGAGGGAGAGAGCGCTCACTCCCGCAGGGGAAACTTCCGGGCTGTGCATAGTGTGAGCTCTGGAAATGACCTCGGTTCCCTTAGTCGTTCCACCCCTCAGTGTCCTCAACCAGAGAGCACACAATGCACTGCGAGGAGATGCTGAGTGGGAGTGTGTGTGAAGTGCTTTGAGCCCTCAGATAGGAGGCACTATAGCAAATTCCAGGTTGTATCATGGACACTTTATTCCCACATTTAATATCGCCATCTTGCCATTGGAGACCATTAAAAGTACATTACACATAATGAAAGCACATTAACTATAACATGCGAAGAAGACACAGTTTAAGTTTTGTTTGGGGTTTTGCTATTAGAAGGAGGAAGGTTATATTTAATCTTGTGGAACCACTGCCTGAAAATATTAGGCAAATCGAGAACTGTCTGGATAGGAAAATAAGAAATTCAATAACTCCTCACAGCATATTTTTCTTATCTTGGAAACTTCTAGAGCAGCATCATTTATTTCCGTAATCAACTTTAAGTACTCGCCCAATTTCAGTATTTCCTTTGCCACTAAAACAAAGCTTGTTGTGTGGCAAACAAAGCATATTTAATGCAGCTGTAGTTGGCATTTCGGATTAACTCTTTTTGTGCTGCAGGCTAGAGTGTACTCCTGCCAGGAACACTGGGGTGATTTCTGCATTTCCAGAATAATGTTCTTCCTGTGTCTCTGCATAAACTTCATTAAGATAAAGGTTTTGCAAAACTCTCGGATCAGGTAGTTTTCTTTCAGCCTCCTCTTCATTAGGGAGTTTTGTTTGCATTTCACTTGGAGAATGCAGAGGGTGTTGGTTTTTAAAATTTTTTTGTTTGTTGTTTTCTTTTGTTTTGTTTTAATCAGCTATCAATGCCCTGATTATATAGAGGTACATATATTACTTAAATTGTATGCATATGCTGCTGAAAGTAACTGCATTGACTATTATTAGTGCTACATTCTACATTATATCACCAGTGCCTGGAATATATTTTTAATTGTAAAAATACATTGGAGGGGTG
The DNA here is from genome assembly GCA_031878705.1 of Tapirus indicus. Classification (NCBI taxonomy): domain Eukaryota; kingdom Metazoa; phylum Chordata; class Mammalia; order Perissodactyla; family Tapiridae; genus Tapirus; species Tapirus indicus. The sequence goes on from CM062931.1 coordinate 58,538,736, forward strand.
GGATAGAAAATTACCATCATTTGAGCATTTTGAAGATGCTTTTTTCCTTACAAAGAATGAAACAGTTTTCCAATTTTAAGAACTTAATAAAGTAAGCCAAGTACAACTTTTCCCTGTAGGTATGAAATACTTCCATCCATTAGCATTTACATTAAAAATAACATCTGAAGTCCTTGACACAAAATATAAGTTGTAATTTCAAAAACTCTCAGATACTTGTGTTCATGGGGGAAAGATCAGGCAGAATGCTGCACTAAATAATCTTTAGGGCCTCCTCTAACTCTCAAGAATGTAGGGCTTTAAGATTTTTAGGTGCCGAAGTTGAAGAAATTAAGATTACCAGGTTACACTGGGACATATTTTGATTGAGCTGCTCATTAGCGTGCACTGACTCAATGAACAATTAGTTTAACCAAAGGCTTAGTCATGGACATGAGCTGGTTTGACTTAGAGCAATTTGGCTGATTATTTTGCTGTCACTTTGGCATAGTCAGAAATAGGTGCCTCCATTTCTGTCCTACTCTCTCAGCAGTCCTCCACACAACACACAAAATTCTAAGCACATTTGCGTGCAAGTCATTTCTTCACAAACAGGAGCTGCGTTTTTCTATTTCACTGTCTTCACTGGTGTCTTTCCAGCACCTCCTCTTCTGGAATTCCTTCTTCCTCCACCTCTGCCTGTCAGCATCAGAGCCTGACTCTAGCATGTCTTTCTGAATGCCAGACAAGCGAGCCCAGGACTCCATCTGGAAATGATCTTTCTCTTCTCTGAAATCCAGGAGAAATTTGTACCTCTTCTATTCTACTTTCCGCAATTGTATACAAATCTTTTGTATACATTTATTGTCTTTGCTTGATTATAGACTCTGGTTTCTGGCTGCACTCAACAACTCCTGTACTTTATTTAAACATAGTTCTCTGCTTCCAAGGGATCTGGGTATTTCTGACTGGCTGGCATCTCAGGCTTAGTATGGCATAAACTAAACTCATCTTGAATCCCAAGTTGTCTTGCATTTTCTACTTCTCTTTGTAGAATTAGCAGTCCTTAGGCAGGGATCGTCATGTCATCTTGACTTTTTCCTTCTCTCTTCCTGTGGGACCTGCCTACATAGTGCCTCTTCCTTCCATTCTTTCCTCTCTCTTCCCACTGCTGTTTTCCTAACTTAGCTTTGAGTCACCTCAGCATACAGGATTTCCATAGCCTCTCTTCTTTTATCCTCTCTTGGCTCTTCACCTTCACCCATCCATCTTGTACACTATGGTCCTATTAGTTGACCTAGGATGACTGTGATTATGTCACTTCTCCATCAGAAACCTTCAGTGGAGCTCCGAGGCCCCTGAAGGACAACCCAAAGTCTTTATCTGGGCTTCTAGTATACTCGACAGTATGTAGGTTCCCTCCCTTTCCAGCCATGTGCATGAATTACTCTTCCTCTGCACAGACTTGAGCCAAATGAACTACCTGCTTCCTGATGGTCTTGGCTGTGGGTCTTTGCTCCCTCTGTGCTTTCAGACTGGCTCGGGTTTCCTCAGTCTTGTAAAGTAATCCCTTGATTCTCTGGGCCTCTGAACTCCAACAGCACTTTCTCTTCAGCATCTCTTTATGTTAACTCTTAACACTCATTAGTAAATCTTTGAAAAAGAAGACATTTTCCTGATCCATCTTTGAGCCCCAGCCCAGCTCCAGCGCCCCATCTCCCAAACAGGATTTAGCATAGAATCTTGGCTATAGAAGGTGTTCAACAAATATTTATTGAATTATTAACAAAAAATTAATAATTACATAGGTACCACGGAGCTTTTTTCATCCTTTAAAAAAAAAAAACTAGGAAATGAGCAAAGACTAAAGAAAGATTAAGTAAGACTATTTAAAGAGAATACACTCTTTGAAGTGTGGTTATGTACAAGGATTTTTATTTAAAATGGCATTTTATTTAAAATGGATTCACTAAAAGAGGGATTGATGAAATTGATACATTGATGAAAATGAGGTAGAATAACCACAACCTGTTAAAAATGGAAAAAAAATAAAGTGTGCTTGTATATCTTGGGATGATAAAGCATAATGATAGTTTTCTTTCTGGAAACTGATAGAAAAGATATTCCAAAAGTCTTTTCCCTTCAGACATTTTCTTTTCCAAACCCAAGGGCTTTGTCATTTCTCCAAGTCCCTGCTCGTGTTCCTTCTCTATCTGGCATGTCCTTCCCGTTTCCAATCTGATGCAAGTTCCTTCAAGATCCAGCTCAAAAACCATTTCTTCTCAAAAGTCTGCTCATCAAATCCCAGGCAGAGTTCAATTTTTTCCTGATTGTCTGGCCTTTTGAAATCTTGTAAATATCCCTACAGTAGCACATCTCTCACATAACATTGTAATTCTTTGTTTCTAAGTCTGCCTTCAGTGGTAAATTTTAAGCTTGTTGAGAGACCTTTATGTCCCTGGGGCTTAGCCTGGCCTTCGAAGCATAGTAGACACTCAAATATTTGCTAAAGTAATTAATGAATGGATATGGGCAATGTAACAATATTGGGAGATTTACATTGCTTCACAAAAATAGGAAACCTGCTCTGAGCACCCAATTCAGAGAGAGAAAGTGAAGTAGAGGAAAATTTCTCCATTTCTTTTTTTTTAACCACTGGGAAAATTCGTCCTGAGTCCCATTCTATCAATGTAGGATTGAGTTTGCAGCATACACACCAGGAACTATAAGATGTGACAGAGTGGGATCAGACATATGCAGTGAAATTCCAGCTTGTTCAGTAACTATCTTGGTGTCTTCAGACACATGACTTAATCTTTCTCTCCCTTAGTTCTTCATCTCTAAATAAGAAATAAAGAGGGAATAGTATACCATCTAGTCTCATTATTCATGGTAGTTATATTCTTAAAGTTGTAGCAAACACTGAATTAACTAATACAGAACCGATTACTCAGAGGGAAAATACAGGATGGCGTTCCTGTGAGAATCTGATCAGACCGTTGTCATCAACCAGTTAATACATGACCTTGTCTTGTGTGTGTTTCTGTTAAAAGACACCTCAGTCAATGTATATTCTCAGTCACTAACATTGGACTCAGCCAGCAGACGGTAACTCGTGCCTGAACAAAGTGCATCTCCACAAGGCACCTCCTGGCCTTCTTGAGCTTAGGAATCCTAGGTGGTCCTTCAGCACTGTGCTGGGGGCCATTTTAAACAGTGAAATTACCAATAAAATGCAGAAAAAATATGAAAAGACTGGGCATTAAATAGACCGTGGAAAGGACACTTGTTTAGTATGTGGGCTGAAGGAAAAAGTCAGAGCGTCGCCGTGGTCTGCCTCATCTGGGAATGTGTGCATTAGGTGACTCACCTTCTTTACTGCTCGGCGCATGTCCGTGAATAACCGTGAAAGAGCTGTGAGTTTTGCTTTGGGTGTTACAAATAAATTTTAGCAAGTAGTGAATTTGCAAATATGAAATCCACAAATAATGAAGATCAACAGTAACTGTTTTCCAGGGTTGTTGTGGGGCTTAGAAATAATACAGATTAAATTCACAAAAAATCCATATGTAACAATATTTGTGAATTTTCTGGCACATAGTAGGTACTGTGTAATGCTGTTATTGCTAGTATTGTAACTCCTTTTTTTTTTTTTTTTTGTGAGGAAGGCCAGCCCTGAGCTAACATCCGTTGCCAATCCTCCTCTTTTTGCTGAGGAAGACTGGCCCTGGGCTAACATCCGTGCCCATCTTCCTCTACTTTATATGGGACGCCACCACAGCATGGCTGGCACGCAGTGCGTGGGCAGGCGCCCGGGGTCCGAACCAGCGAACCTCGGGCTGCCAAGTGCGAACTAAACCGCTGCGCCACTGGGCCAGCCCCTGTAACTCTTAACATAAAAGAAAAAATGGGCCTTGCTCTCAAGCTGCTTACAATATCATTGAAGGAAAAACTAACTTATGAATGAGGCTGGACTATGGTAATGAGGGAAAGAGATAAGGATGGTATGTCTCACTTCCAGAAATTCTAGAACTCTATAAGGTGTGAACTAAAGCAGTGGGAAAAGAATTCATGGAAGAGTAAGACTTGAGATAGAATTTGGAGAAGCAAACTAGGCACAGAAACAATAAATAGTCAAACTGCACGATCAAAGGCATAGCAGGTTCAAGAGACAAGGTTTGCAGAAAGTGAGAGCACATTGGAAAAAGTAGTGTCAAGGCCAAAGAGAAGAGGCTGGACGTGCTTCGCCATAAACGAGGTTGCTAAATGTGAGTGGCATTTTTGGACAGGTGGTCTAGCTGTGGTAGATAATGAGGGTTAGGGAGTAAAGGAAGACTGGGGGAAAGAAACCGGTGGAGGGGCTACGGCTGTGATCTGGAGGTGAGAAAGAAGAAAGCACATTTCTGTGCCAGTGCATCAGATTCTCTCAGTGGAATGAAAGGTAGGCCCTTCAGACAGGTTCTCTTTGGGGGATAAGGAAAGAAAGTCCTGGAAAGAATACACGCATGGAGGTTTCCACTTAGATTCTTAGTATGCTGCGTCCTTGGACTCGCTGAGTGAAAGGATGCGTCTCTCCTCGGGCGTCTTTCTCTCCATGACAGTGTTTCCAAAATGTTTTCGACTGTGACCCACTGTATGACACACAGTTTACATCAATATATAATTGAAAACTAGAGTGCTACAAGATCATATTCACCTTTACTATGTGTGGTACACTCTGGTATTTTGTATTCTTTTCTGTTTCATTAAGTAAATTTGATCATGACCCTCAAACAAGTCACCACCCAACGTTTGAAGACAACTTTTTACCTAACACATTCCCTAAGCCTGAGAAATTTATTTCTCAATGACTCAGATTACATAGGAAGGTCAAACCTCAGCTTCCAATTTCTTTCTTGAATGCAGACTATATTCTACATGAAACCTTCAGAGTTAGGTGATCCAGGAACTAAACTGAAAGCAGAGTTAGTGATTTCAGATAAGTCAAGCATCTTCTTTCCTGAAATGCTTGTGAGCAGCATATATGTTGCACTGTGGATCCTTCTCATGCTGCCCATTGATAGCGTTAGGTCACCAGTGAGGATCCCTGAGTATTATTTCCCCTGTGGTTTCAGTGGGAGACACTTTTACCTTTTGCATAAGAAAGAGTGGGCTGATAAATATGGAAGCAACTCTTGCTGTGATAATATCATGCCATCACGTAATGATGAGCCTGATCTGTAAAGTCTCATTTTTCTTGACTAAATAGGATCTGGTAAGGGCTCTTTTGGTTTGGAATTATAGTACGACTCAAGCATTCAGGACACAATGTGATGCCTTGAGATCCTCTGCTTAGAGAACACTGCACAACCAGGAAGATGAATCCCTTCCTGGAACATAGGTAGAGGAGGTGGGGGTGGTGATCGAGTGTGGTGACAAGAGTGCCTGCTCTGTAGGCAGAATCCTGACCTTCAGGGCTGGCTCTGCCACTTGTTAGCAGAGTGACACTAGACAAGTGACTTGACCTCTCTGTGACTCAATTTTCTCTCCCATTTTGTGGGATAATGGTACCTACCTCATAGTGCTGACATGAGGGTGAAATTGTCTGTGTAAAACTTACATAGTGCATGGCTCAGGAAATGGACCTACTCTTATTATCCGAGAAGATGGGATTCTGATGCTGCAGAAACCTGAAGTGCCTCTGGACCACGGGTGTCTGCTGCCACCGCACATGTGTATTTTGGTGTCTCTCTTGTGAGAAAGGAAAGCCGGATGTTACTCACGGCACCACCTAAGAAAGTATGGACACTGCCTTTGTCTTCTTTTTTTTTCACTTGTTACAGAGGAGAAGGGCTGGAAATGTGTCAAGGAAAATGGGAGTCAGAGAGGAAACGTTAGTCTGTACAGTGGACATGGCAAGGCCATTTTAAAGTTAGAGAGCAAGTGGATGCAGAGTGGCTTAAATCAATGACCGGGATGCCTGGCCTGGTGGGAGCCAGGTCGTGTACAGGAGCATAACTCCCAGCTGACAGTCACTCTAAGTCATAAGTGGCTGCTGTTGTCAGTGCTTAACAGCCTGAAAGGAATCCCTGTTGTTCCCCCGTGGCGGAGAGAGCCATGTGTAACTGACTAAAGGCTCTTTCTAGGCAGTATTTAAACCTTGCCCTTATTTAAAGGTGAAATAAGAAATTCAATGCCAAATAACTTCTTTAAATGGGTGAGACATTAAGCAACAGATCAACATGAGTAAATCCTGCCGTGAACAAAATTTGGAAGATGGCTGCTGGCTGCGGGGCACTGACAGCCTCCACGGGAGCAGCACGTGTGCGCAGAGCCAGCTGGGAACAGGAGGGAGGCAAAGAAGGGCTAAGATTACGGACAGTGCCGCCTGTCAACTAGTAAATGCCATGTAATGTAAGTAATCATTTCAGTTGAGCTTAAAAAAATGCAATAAAACATCGGATAGGTAGTTTTGTCCCTTCGGAATCCCTCATCCTTTCCTTTCAGAATATCTCAATCCTTGAAAATATTGAGATTTGCATTAGCACGATGTACAGGTGGTTTTCTATTGTGATTCCACTTATTATCAAAGATTTGTTTTTTAAAAAATTATTGGAGAATGTATTGGTTTGCTCAGGCTGCCATAACAAATAGTACAGATGGGGCTTAAACAATAGAAATTTATTTCTTACATTTTTGGAGCTAGAAGTTCAAGATGGTTTCCTCTGAGGCCTCGTTCCTTGGCTTGCAAGTGGCAGACTTCTCACTGTGTCCTCACGTGGCCTTTTTCTCTGCGTGCCCACCCCTGGTGTCTCTGTGTGTCCTAACCTCCTCTTCTTATAAGGACACTCATTGAATTGGATTAGGGCCAATAATTGGATTGGGCCTAAACAATTGGATTACGACAGGAAGTGCTGCAGGGGCTACCCTGTGATGTGTTAGGCTTCTTGCACATGCTGGCCCCTCCTTGTGTCAGCCAGGCCCACCCAAACTTGGGTGACTGGTCATTACCTCATTCCTTACTTAAGAAGCACCTCTGTCTGGATTTGAGGATGATTTTGCCACACTGAGTTATGATGTTTTTATACCTTTGGCTGCTCTGCCAGACTGTCTCTGGGGAATAATCATTCAGCATATTTAATCATATTAGCATCACTGACTTTTTCACCTTTCATTTCTAAATGAGGGCCTGAGAGGAGCCCCAAGCTCACCCCCCAAAACACTGAAGGTCGGATGCTTCCTCTTTCCATGTGGCCTCCCCCATCTACTGCAGCTCTTGCTGGAGCCCTTGATCTGAAACTTAGCCAGGAGAGAGAGACTGGTAGCATTGTGTAAAATATGCCCATCCACACTCTTCAGAAACTCCACAGGTCAAACTGTCTTACATCACGGCAGAGCAATGAGATTGGTGTGATAGACAGCCAGTGATTCCTGGAACAATCTTCTTCCGTTGTTTTCAAAATGAGCTAGAGTGTCTGAGATTTGTGATTAAAAGAAGAAGAAAAAACAAAGGTGTCCTTAAAGACTCTGGGTTTTTTTCCCCAAACTAGTGAACATCAGGGAATAGTTGCTTCACTCATCTGCTCTCTCATCCCTCTAGATCTGGCAGACTGCCGTGGTTGAGCTCAGACAGTCCAGGTCAGGTCATCCAGCCTGCGGTGGATCCCACTTCTGACCTACCGACCTTGATATGCACTCCTCTTGTCCCCGGTTTATCCTCTGGTTTTCCAGTGGCTCGATTTCTTGTCTCTGAATCATATTCTGGTTTATAATTTCCTGCCTTCCTGAATCCTTGACAGTTTCTAATTGCCAATGGCCAATCGGTGTGCTGCTTTGATAGATATTCTGGATAAAAGATCTAAATACTAAACCATAAAATTGTGACTCTATCTTGGTTAATCGTGAGTTATTTTATCTATTCATCTGTTACCAAAAAAATTAATTAAAGCACTTGAGGAGTGTTTACCTTTAAAACAATACATTAGAGCACACCCAAGATTATTTGTGTAATAATGTTACTCTTGCTCAATTTCATTTGTATGTTTCTGGAATAGGAGACTGTGAAGTGCAGTCACAGGCAGATCACAGGGTTTGAACATCGTTATCCATGCCTTCCTCTGTCATCTGAGTGTGTTCATGGTTTTGTCTGTCACACTTGCTAGTGTCATCAGCTGGGTGCATCAAGCTAAGAAAATACGTAAGTCCACCTGCGTATGTCGTGTACTCTCTTTGGATTTTTACCTCGTTAAGCTTAGTCCATCTCCTCTGTGTTAATCTCCCTGGTGGAAAGTCTTCTCTCTGAATTGATTTTATTCTGTCACCTGTCACCCCTGCTTCTCTCCCTACCTCCTCATCTCTCATCTCTTCTGTATTCCTCTTCCCGTCTCCAATGTTTTAAACTTGACTTCATCCCATTCAGCTCTATTCCTGGTAATCTTATTTTTTTTCCCTCAAAGACTCTGGTTTTCAACTAGGACTAATGATTCACAGATTTTTACTTTCTGAGCTTCAAGCTTGTAGTCACAACAGCTTTCTGGGCCTCTTCTCGGAGCTGATTCACAGGTTCTCCATGCTCAACTGGAACAAAACTGAGCTCACGGTCTTGCTTCGCAGCTCTGCTCTTCCCTCTGCGGTGCTGGGCATGGCTGACTGTGTCATCATCCTAAATGGCCATCCTTGATTCTGTCCTTTCCCTCCCATGCAGTCTGTCACTATGTCATGGGTTTCCCTAAACCAAGCTACCGTCATTTCCCGCCTCCATAAACGGGACACTTTCTGACCTCCCTGTTTTCACTTTACTCTCCTGAACTTTGTTTTCCACTTAGAAGCCAGAGTTAGATTTCTACTTTTTATGAATCTCATGTCACATAACCATCGTGGGATCAATGCCCCACTTTATCTGACCCTTTGCCTATCTTCTCCATCCTGTGTTAATATCCTGCCCTCCACCCCATCCAACGCCCTATTCACAACCACTCCAGCTATATCGGCTTTGTCTCTGCTTCCTAAACAGTCCACACTGTCCCCTTGACACAGGGAATTTGTGCTTTCTCATCCCATTGTTTTCTGGAACTCTCTTCCTTGGGTCTTCCCATGGCTTTCTCCTTCTCATCACTGTTCTCATCTCAGATGTCACCTCCTTAGAAAGCTGTTTCCTGCTGACCATTCCACCTAATCTACACACACACACACACACACACACACACCCCTCCCTGATCCAGTCATTCTCTATCCCCATAGACTATTTTGTTTTTGTACCACCATCTGAAATCATCTTATTTTTTACGTTAGTTATTTATTGCCTTTCCTTACCCAATGGAGTGTAAGCTCCGTGATGGCAGGAACCCCCGTGGGTCTTGCTCCTTGTTGTATTCCAGCGCTTAGAACAGGCCCAAGTACACAGTAGGTGTTCTATAAATACTTCTCGAGGAAGTAAATGCACTGCTGCTTCTCAGGTATTTTCCAGGTCTTTCCTCACCTTTCCATTCCCTCATCCACTGCTCTCCTTTCGGCCTTCATCGTCGCTACTTTGGGCTATTGATAAACTTTCTTAGTGACGATTCTTTCCTCCATCTTCTTACTTGCCAAATCCCCCTTCACTTTGCCACCTGGGTTATATTTTTGTAACTCTCCTCATGCCGTTCTTTTGTAAACAAAGCAGCAAGTATGCACCAAATGCATTCTGCCAGGGGTGGGCAGTGGTGGTTATGCATAGGGTGGGTTCACTGTGTTTGGCAAAGGATGAGCTGTATTTATGGAAGAGGAGACCCCCTCCTTAGTTGTAGCTGCGTGTAAACCCGAGGACCAGGGTCGAACGCAGCTGCTTCCTCTCCATTAATTAGGTCCCACAACATCTCAGAACTATGTATCTGTGCTCAGAATGGCCTTGAGACTTCAGAATGCCATTTTCCATAGGGAGAGTTTGATCCCATATTTACTGAAGATAACCAGTTTTCTTATCTGTAAAAATAAGTGTCATATCTCCTTCGTTGGACTCAGTGAGAACTCTGGTGGCAGTGGGTATATGGCAGAGGAGAGTGTTGAATTGGAAAGGAGGCAGTAAATTAGGTGGGGAGCATTTATTGATTTTTTTGATTCCCCCAATGCCTAGTCCATTGCCTTATACACAGTAGGCACACAGTTAATCAATCTGAAATACGTGAGTATTTATATTTTCCTGTGCTGCATGCTGTGCAGTGGGGGCCAAGAGTGAACAGAAAAGAGATAATCCCAACTAGATTATAGGATGAGAGAGGAAAAAGCCCTAAACTGAAGATCATACAAGTAAATCATAATTAAAGATTGTGATATACTCTAAAGGAAGACTACACAGAACAAGTCAACACACTTGTCACCCTGTAAGTGGGAGCCATGCGGCTGGCTGGTCAGCACCACTAACCTCTCTGTTAGGTTAGGGTGAACGGGCAATTATTCATCCCTGAATAAATGCATGGTAGTTTTGCTGAGCCACTGGTGCATGGAGGTAGAGGTGGCGTGGAGTCACAGATGTCATGCTGATTCACGCTGTGTGTGGGAGAGCTGGCTATCAGAGCAGAGAACAGGGCGCCTTATGGGGGATACAACCTCTTGCTTCACATCACATTTTCAGGGTTAATTACTTCTATGACCTGGGTGTTTCCTTGCACGTGGATTTTTTTGCCAAGCATGAATGACGAAGATATTGGTAAATGAAAAACAAAAATGTCCACTGATTAAAATCAGAAAAAAAAAGAATATGCAGAACCCTTATACTTAGGGGAGTGGTGGTAATCTGATAAGGCCTTTTTTGCATAGAAATCTAGATGTGAAGGACAAGAGAGGACAATTCAAGTAAAGACGGGAGGTAGAGCCGTCTGAAGAAAGATAACAGCATTGTATAGGTCCAGAGGTGGAAAAGGGTTGGGATGCATGGAGAAGTCTGATGAACCCAGAGTGTAGACAGTCTGGGCAGGGTAGTCTGAGGTGGAGTTGAGAAATAGGAGGGGCCGGATCCTGCTTGGCCCTGTGGCCATCAGCTGCTCTCAGACTGGGGAATCAGTGTCCTATCCTGGGCCAGGCGTCCTTATCCTAGTGGCTGGTCCCTGCTTCTTGTTTAGCCTTAAGCCTTTCTTGGGGGCCCCTACATTGCTAGCCAGGACCAGCACAATCCCTTCAAACCGTCATCAAGTCTTATTTCTTTGGGCTTGTCTTTGTCTCCCAGTGTCCAAGCACTTTGCTGCTGGGTTGGGGAGCATGTTTCCCGTGGCTCAGATATCTCAGATCGCTCGCCTCATCTACAGCTCTGTTTCCACAAGGAATTCAGCAAAAACTAAATGCTCAGACACGCTGCAGTAGATTTGTAGAAAATTGTATGTAATCCGTGAGAAACCTCTCAGGTGGAAGCCAATCAGAAGTGGGACAAACAATTACTTTGCATAAAATGGCTCGTCCTTTTTGTATCATATGGCCACATCTAGGGCCTGTCCTCGGAATGTGGCAGAAGCATTTACGCTCCTCTTTATCACATATGTTTACTGCACTGATTTTTGTAATACTTCTTGACCTGTGTCTGTGACCGTTTGGCATTGGGCCTCTCACCTGGTAGGTGTCTGATGACAACAACTCTGGAACCCCTTCCAGCAGAGTGCATTCTTTGGGAGGAGAGTTTTTGCTGAACAAATGGTGGATCAGCTCTGTGCCCTACGCATCGCCCAGAGAGGAAGAGGCAGTAAGAGAGGACAGGAGACAGTGCCACTGGCTGTGAAAGTCTATCGCTGCATTGTAGGTGCATACTTGCCATAATGTGGTTGTAGCTACAACTCATGAGGCCAGTCGTGAGAAACATAACACAGTGGGAATAAAATCATAAAGCCACCACATACTGAGACTTACTGGGTGTCAGATACGAGGCTCAGAATGAGCTCCAGGCTGCACACAGCTCTGCCAGCAGCTGTCACTGTTTCTGTCTTACAGGTCAGAGCAGGGAGGCCCAGCCGGGCAACCTGAGCCCAGAGTCACACAGTTAACAAATGCTGGGGAGTTTTAAACCAGGTCGGCCTAGTTCAAGCTCCAAAGTCAGACTCTGCCAAGGACACTCCATTCTTCAAATCAGTCTAGGCCACAGAGATCAGGGCTGATCCAAACAAAACAGAACCTATGGTCACATGCACCTCAGGGGCTGACAGCAAGGACCTGATCCATAAATCATCAAAAGAGAGAGATTACCACAATTAGCAGAGCTCTTAAAGGACTCTAGCAAGTGGTGGCTCTGCTGCCATGGAAGCTGATTCATACTTTTCTCAAAAATTCAATCAAGTGACCTGAAATGTTATGAGTCTCTTCAAAATACTGTTCTGTTTGGTTCTGCTGTGTTCTGTCAGTCTGATCTTTGAACAAATGTCAAAGTGGATTGTTTTATCAATGTGTGTGAGACGAATTAGAGCAGGGTCAGCTCACAGGAATGAGGCTTAAGTCTTGTTCGAGAATCTGAGGTGCACTGACTTTGTAACCCCCTTATTCCCTTTGAGTTAGGCCTGTATTAAATAGCTGCTGTGGACAAGGCAGCGCATGTGCTGAGGATTCACTGATGAACAGGGCCGAGACAGTCTCCCCGTAAATGCTCCCCCGCCGAGATGGCCAGGCTTGGCTCCCTGTGCGCCTGCGTGGCCTCACCACTGATCATTCCCAAATCCAGTCAACAGGGAGCTAGAAGGAGAGCTTTATTCTGTATTGCTTTCCCATGCTGATGTAGTAAAGTCCACTTTATTGGCCTTGGAAAATGGTACAAAAACATTTCTTACACTCTCTGGTTAGTTGTATGTATATTTTTAATAATTTGTGTTTTTTTATGTATGCCCTTTGGTGATTTTTAAAAAACTGAACTCTGGATTTATCATTTTGATCAAGGAATTGTGTGTGCTCACTGGCCTTCACGTACAGAGCAGAGTCACTGCCCCACTGTCAGTAGAACGTGCTTTGAGAAATGTTTTCCCAGAAATGGTGATGCATTTGCACAAATTGCTTGCCATTCTCTGGTGTCTCTTGTTAGCAGCAGCATGCATTTTGTATGAAAGCTGGCAGGGGTTAGGACACAGACCACGGCCGTGGACCTCAGCACAGCTGATTGGAATGTACGGGGATGAAATATGCAACTTTTGCCTCATTAGCACCATGTCCCCTAGTGAGTTAACCAGCCACAGGCAATTGAAAAACTCTGAAGGTTAATTCTCTCTGCCCATAGGTAGAGTTACAGCTCAATGGACTAAGCCTTTCAAATGTTATCACCCCAACCAGGAAATTTTAAGTGGAAAAAATGGCTGGTAGCACAAAAAGGTTAAATGAATTGAAAACAGGTCTAAAACAGACTTGCAATTTTTTCAAGAGTTGCGTAAAATATTGTGTAACTTTTATAGACGTTGTGACTCGAAACGTGTTTCAACCATGTGATTGCCAGGAACTATTAACATAAATAGCACAAATAGGGCAATTAAATTTAGATACTCACAGCTTCAAACCACGAGAGAAGAGGAAATGAAGCAGCTTTGTTTTTCCTCTAAAAACACCCAGGTGAATTTATTTGGAATTAGAAGAAAAGCCAGTTTAGAAAAGCTAGATAAGGAGGAAGGCTGACAAGGCTGAAAAACTGTGATTCTTGCCCCCCTCGAGGGATCCTGTCCTGAGCTAACATCCGTGTGAGGCGGCGCTCCAGCTGAATTACATAGACCAGTTAGCTCTGAGGACCAGCCAAGGGACCATCGTCTATGTAGCTTAAGACAGGTGTCGTGGCTTCACTTTGCACTTCTTAGGTCTCCTGTGACGCCAAGTCACAGGCACCCCGGTTGTCCTCTCCTGGCCCCTGTGTCTTGCAGACACAGTGTAGTGTGGTAGGACAGGAAAGTGTCTCTCTGGTCAAATCCCTCGTGTGTGAGATGAGCACTAATCTGAGCCTCGCTCTCTGCCCACGCGGACGTGGGGAGTGAAAAGCAAATGCCCAAATGCGCCTGTCGGCAAGGAAGGGGGAAACAGCGCTCCTTGTGGGTATTGCCAGACGGAGGCACAGCCAATAGGTCTTCAACAGCTCGTGAGGGACGAGGGTGACGGCAAGGATTTGGAGCTTGAGTAGGAACATGTTACTGCCTGTTCTTCCCTCCGTTTTGGCTTGCTGGCAAAAGGCAGGAGTGTAAAGAATAATAATTTGAAAATAGCTAAGATTTATTGAGCACTTACCGCGTGTGCCAGGTACGTGGAAAATTGCACGTACTCTTTGCAATAGGCAGTTGTGAAAGTAAAGTAAGATAGCCAGGAAGGGCAGAGCCAGCATCCAACTGAGGAGACTGTGACCTGTCTCAGCTTTGCCCATAGTCTGTCTTCACTGAAATTCTCGTTGAAACAGCAGTGTAGGTAGCAATCGTGGTTCATAATTTCCTGGGTAACTTGTAATAAGACAAACGCGAGGGACTTTCATTACAGAAGGAAGAAAACTTATTTGTAAGAAACAATCGTACAATGGTATGACAGATGGAATATAGAGACTATAATCGAACAGATAACAGTGAAAATAAGTGTTTTACCTATTCTGATGTCTTCTGAGGTGTATATGTGAAGCTATGCAGAAACCCTGGAATTATGGTGCTGAGAAAGTGTTCTCAGAGACCTTCTAGAATAATATGTTGGAATCATAGAGCAATATTGCAAAGCATTTACACCCTCAGCACATAATCAGTCCAAATGTGTGTTGTTGAAAAGTATCTTCTCTCATGTAACATTAAACCTTTTATCTAATTTAATTTACAGAACTTCTTTCAAATAGTTAGCAACCTTCTAGATGAAGAAAACAAGGAAAAATGGGAAGATGCACAACAGGTAAGGTTGGACTTATTTCAAAACTTAAAATGAAGTCGGCTAAATAAAGTTTAGAAAAAATTGAAGAAATTAATGGCTTGCTATTCCAAGAACATAAAAAGAAAAATTTAAAAGTCATTCTAGATTATATCATACTAATTTTAGAGGAGACAAGTGATCTCTTTTATCATAACAATGTATGGAATGAATGGTATTTATAAATGTGAAAAATGGAGCAGGTTTAAGTAGTTTATAACTTTAAGTTATTGACACATAATCAGTATATGCCTCACCAATCAATGTCTTTCCTGTCAACAGACTGTGGGAAAATCAGCAAATCTAAAAGCACATATTGCAAACCAAACCATGCGGGACTAACTAGTAAAATCATTTGCATTTACTGCAATCTTACATATAATCTGGATTATATATACAGATGTGCATTTTGATTCAAAGCCAAGAGTTGTAAAAATAAGTTCTCATTAAAAAAAAAAAGTGTGTTCTGCCTTTTTCTCTTTCTGCTCTGCATGATCAGGCTGGCCAGTGGCCTTATTGGTTTAGTTTAAAATGCCTTGCACTCCATTTGTGCTATACTGACTGGCATACATCTTTTCTGAATTACAGAGAAAGTGGGTTAGAGGTTAAGGGGAGAACATGCATGTTTTAAAAAAATCCTGTAAAATTTAATTTAACTGAATGTTTAAGTTTTCTACTTGACCCTTGTTAAAAATTCCAAGAGAACAATGCAATCTTGAAAATAAGACTATTTACTGGGGTTCAGGTGAACCATCTGCCCCTTTTTCCCTTCTGAGCTTCAAGAGTGAAGCGTGCCCTTTGTCCCCATTATGACAGGAGCTCTAAAAATAGTCCTGCGTGCAGCCACCTAATTATCAGGTACAAGTTCTGTGCTTCTGGCCATAGCAAGAGGAAATCACTCTTTAGTATAAGACCCTGAATCTATCTTTTTCTGCTAGTTTGAGTTATATATTTGTCCTTGGCTTCCTTCCAGAGGAGACCCTCATTCACTCGTAAGAAAATGGTCTCTTTCCTCAAAAATAGCTGCGGAGGCTAAGCACATCTCTCTAGAATGCTGGAGACTATTAATTACGGATATATTTAGAACAAATGGGTAATGCCCTATTTGAAACAAGACTGCAATTCATCAGATGGTGTTATTTACTGTGAGGTCCCAACTTGAACAAATAATGAATGGTGGCAGAACTTCTTGTCAATGGAAAATCCTGAATCCATAAACCATCTATTTACTTATGATTGGGGGTTAGCTATATTCTTATCTTTTAAATATTTTTTCGGTAGTGGTGATCCTTAATGCTTCTTAAAAGTAACTATTTGAAATAAAAAAACAACTGTTTTGTAGCTTTTTCTAAAAGATGGTGTCGTAAATGCAGCCACATGGTAAATGAGTCTCCAGGTTGGGGGCACAGAAGGTCACCTCCTCGGAAATAAGAGCTGTTTCACATCTACCAGAGAGAGTCCCTTGTGGATCCCCTGATCTTATCCTAGAGGAACAGCCTCAACAAAATACAATATAAAACATAGCTCTGTGTGCATTTGGAAAACTGGCTGAGTAAAATGGTGAATATTGACATCAGAAGGGTTGTGCAAACAGAATTTACACTTCTGAACGATGAACAGAGCCATTTCAGAGCTTGTTTGCTACATATCAGCCCCAGTTATGAAGGATCAAACTATATTTAGTTAAAGCATCCTACTAAAAACATCGTATACTGAGGTGAAAAAAAGACTACACTCTCTACAGCACTATTTTATACACCATCATTGTGGTTGGAGTTGACAAGTCCATTTCAGTCAAGTCAAGCCATTTCAGTCAGTCTATTATGTTCTGTATTTCCTTGTTCTACTGAAAATTCATGTGTCTCTACAACAGAAGTGGGCAAACTGCAGCCAGTGAGCTGAATCCAGCCTGACACCTGCTTTGTAAATAAAGTTTGAGACGATAGCCACCCACATTCATTTACATATTATCTATGGCTGCTTTGGTGCAAGGAGGACAGAGTTGAGTATTTCCAACAGAGACTCTATGACCACAAGGCCTGAAATATTCACTGTCTGACCCTTTATAGAAAAAAAATTACCAACCCCTGCTCGACAACATTTGATACTGTTGGGAAAATATAATTAAAAACAAATCTGCTGCCAACCTAGAAAACTTCTCCACAAAGGGAAAAGAGAAAGAAAACAGTTTTACTATTAAATAAGCATTCAACTAGAATGTGATGCCCATCATAGGCACTTCACTAAGAAATCACAAAGACAGAAAGAAATCCCACCCTATCGTACAGGCGAGGAAGACAACCCATCGCACATGTGTCCAAGATAAACAGTAACTGGTCCTCGTAGGAGGACTTGACAGCACCAGTTGCCACAGAGTTCATCCTAAATTCATTCGGGAATTGGGTGACCATCTTGTTAGTTAACTGGCTTTATCCAAAGAAAAACCAAGTATCTTACAGTATCTTAAAGACTGAAGGTGGTTTTGCAGCCTGGAGCCACGGCGCCTGATGAGGTTAGACTTCCACCCGCCACAGCAGCGAGAGCTGGAGGCTCCCTCATCCTTGGTGGCTACATTTCAGAGAGGGACATTCCTGGGTCTTGTAGCTGGTGAGAGGCTATTCAGCTTTTGAAAAGATTTACATACCTTTCAAAGAGACAGAGAAGGAACTTAACAATTACTAGTTTTCTAAAGTAAAAGCTCTGAGAAAATGGAGGGAGTCCCTTTTCAACAGGGAGAATCAAGCTTCTTATTTTTAATTTGTATTTACCATCACACTACACGTACTCGTATACACATACACCTACGCAGACACGGAGGAAAAATACAGTAGTAGCAAGAGCCCGGAGCAGATGGAAATCTCACGCATATTTTTAGAATGGGGATGACGAGCTTTCAGAATTCATATTTAATGATTGGAAATGTAGGTGAGAAAGAGCATTTCTCCCCAAATCTCTCTGAAATTAAAAAAATATGTATGACTATGGATGCCATACATTTCTAACTGTAACAGCCATTGTTCATGTCCTCAAGTGGATGTGAGTAATTAGATTGTGCATCCTCGCTGTCTGACTTGTAGAGGGGCACAGCCACAGCTCCTGGAGAATGTGCACACTGTGCCTGCCATCCCCCTGCTGGCGTGTCTTCCTCCTATTCAGTCCCGTCCACTCTTACTGTTTGCTTTCCTGCTAATCAGTGTCCCCTCTCCTGCGCTAGCCTTTGCAAATACAAAGCACTACAGCTCCCTCCTCCACTTAAATTTCTCAAGGCTAGAAGCTGCAGTGGTGCTGAATGGCTGAAAGAATTGAACCTAACTTCAAAAGGCTTTCTGCTCTAATATAGTTATGTAATGCAGGCTGACTTTATAAGCATTATGGGTTACATGCTAAAATTCATGAGACCTTTAAATGGCCCTCATGTTCTGTGCACTGTGAGCTGTTGCCAGAACCAGGTCGTCTTTAAGGAAACGCTCACCTGCCTGTACTGCGTGGGGCGACACGGTGTTGGGTGTGTTTTGTATATGTCCACGTGTAGTTATTATGATGACCCTAAAATTATTGCTGACATTATTATTCATACAGTGGCTATTATAATCATTAGAAATAAATGTATCTCTCGAGATGTTTAATTATTTTGCAGTGAACTTAATAGTTTGCAAATATCTTCATGATGGCAATAATAATTTTTTTCTTCCAGTGTCCGTCAGATAGATGCTAAGTAAAAAATGTAAAAAGCTGAAAATTTCATTGTTTGTTCCATGTTATATTTAAGTGAGGAAAGGAGCCCATCAAAAGTAAAGACATGCTGTTTCTAAGTCTACAATCTGTTAGATATTTTGAGTTTCCTTAGATTTTGGGAGGGTTAATCACTGCGTCATGTCACCTCCAAAGTTCTTGCCGTGTGATGCCTGGTGTCATTCTCAACTATTAGTTCAAAAAATGTAACTGGTGCCAGATGTAGAAATTTCTTCAAATAAATCAGAGCTCATTTATGACCTCATTGTGTAGTTTTTTAAATTCCAGTAATATATTCCATTTTATAGACTTTTTATTCCATCTAACCTTTGCTTATTTTTGTAGATTTATCCAGGCTCGATAGAGTTAATGCAGGTGATTGAAGATTTTATACACATTGTTGGAATGGGGATGATGGACTTTCAGAATTCATACTTAATGACTGGAAATGTAGGTAAGAAATAGGATGTTTTCCCAAAATCTTACTGAAATTTAAAAAAAATTGCAAGTATCTGCACCATACGTTTCTAACTGTAATATCCATTGTTTATATCTTTAAGTATATGTGAGTAATGTATTATGGATACGTGGTGTCTGATTTTTAGATGGGCCCAACCTCATATACATTACACACACACTCACACACACACACACACACACACAAACACATGTTTGCATGCATCTGTGTGCATTTGTATGAAGTCATACAGGCCTACTTGTGTTTATCTGCACATGTATATGTAAAGGAGAATATGTACTTTTTTTTTTCCATTTTCCAAAGATTCATTGCTATCCAATCTAATGTTGACAATATATAATATATACTCTAGTGTATTTTTTAAAAGATGAGTCTTCATAATCTTTCATACACTGTTCATGCGGATGCTAAGTTACTTTCTTTTGAGGGGTCCTGAGGAGGTGCTGACCCTGCATGGGTTGTGGAACACTTCAGAATACCTTTAAGGGTCCTGATCCTGGGGCTGCTGCTGCAGTTTTCCTGAGTGACTTCCAGGGCACAGTGGGTTTCTCAGGCCTCTCTGAAGTGGATTCTGTGATGCTCGACCACATCACGTGAAAACATTTTTCTTCCTGGAGTTGCCTTTAACATCATCTCTTGTGGGGAGGAGTTGTACACACACTTTTCTGGAGCCACAGTTACACTGAGCCAGCAACAATTACCTTAACCAAATGGCACATTTCTCTCTGTAGTTAAAAAAAAAAGGCAAGAGCAAAGAAATAGTCTTCTTTAATTGAGTTGATGCATTGAGTTCATGTAGATTTAAGGTTTTTTCATTCCTTCAAAGCTTCTTCTCTTGATGTCACTGTGATTCAGAAAAGTTTCCTTTCATTTGTCTTGCTTTAGTGGTCTTCACATAAAGACCACTGAACTATAGATAATAGTGTGTTTAAATAAACATGTCTTACCTTACATTCTTATTCACGGGCTGTTTAAGCTTTAGTTTCTGGATCAGGAAGAGAACTAATTTGGTGGAGGGATTAACAAGGGGAGTTCAACTGGTACAGAACATAATTTTTGTTATGATTAAGGCTTTTGGCGGTTCATTTTACACTTGATTTCTTCTGAAGGTCCTTTAGTCCTATAGGGACTCATTTGATCTAAAGATATCTTCCACCAGGGTGACCTCAAGTCGTAATGGGAGATAGCTAACTGCTGTTAATGTTCTCCAGCTGAGGAAAGCCTACGTGGTGAGCGCTCAGACGCCTGGAGATGTCTTCGCGCCCAGGCACCGTCTTCATGCAGCATAAGGCCTTAGGTTAGATTTATGTCTTAATCTGTCTTCTGAGTCAGTTTAAGGGCCCAGACTTTTCCCCAGAGTGGGCATTCAGTAGCTTGTGCTGGTTCAGGAATAGCAAGCTGTCCCTTGCCATGCGTGATGAGAAGGAAAAGGGACCCAAAAAAGTATCTTCGTTGAAGGATGAGTTCAGAAATCTGGGAAAATCCAGATTAAATGTGCATTCCAAAAGTGGCGGGGCAAATAGAGGAATAATCAAGTCTGTAGTAAAAGGGTAGCACATTGGGCTATGAGTGTTTGGGCTCATGAAGGAAGGAGCTAGAGAGATTCTGGGCATGCTGGTCATTCACACTGGGACCATTCTCTTCAGGGACTCATGACTTCTTCGGTGAGGAAGGAACCAGGATGGCTGCTGTGCCAGTTTAGACAATTGGCATAGTAACTTACAAGAAAAACTGAGGGGAAAGGACAGAGCTATTGTTTTCTTGCTCTTTTTGTAAATATTAACATCTCATTCTAAAAGGCATTGCTAATTAAGAGTGTTATCAGATCAATACATGGCATTTGTTCAGAATGTGTTTGGAAAAGCTTAAAAAAACCAAGCCTATCTCAGAGGCTTATAAACTTAAATTTGGACTTAAAGTATGCTGTTTGAACAATAGCATATCAGATTCTCTATAGCAGTAGTATTATTTACTACAAAAATCCCATAAACTACAAAAGTTTATTCCTCTTTACTTTTCTTTGACTTACAAAATTGTATATTTGAAAAATTCATGTATTATTTTTTGCATTAAGATTACGTTATCTAGGTTTTCCCCCTTTCTTAATCATCACTAAACTTTAAGAAATATATTAAGCATAGTAACTCAAGGCAATTTAATGCTGCAAATAAAGCCAATATTGTCTTATAATGTCTTCAATCTTGTATAAGGAGAATGTGATTGTTTGGCTGTCTGATCATTTATGTAGCACTAATTATCCATATAAAAAAAGGTTTTGTTCTGAGAATAAATATTCCAAACGTTATTGTACCACCTGAAAGAGATCATATTTATTTCCCCAAATACTAGCCCAGGGACTGACTTACTGTAGTTTGATGACCAGAAGGAGATTATTCTCAATAGTAATTAGGAGCTTTCTGAAGTGAGTCCATATTAGTCAAGATTCTCCAGCGAAACAGAACGAATAGGACGTGTAGACATATAGAAAGAGGTTTGTTTTGGGAGACTGGCTCATGGAATTATGGAGGCTGAGAAGTCCCATGATCTGCTGTCTGCAAGCTGGAGGCCAGGGAAGCTGGCACTGTAGTTGCAGTTCAAACCCGAAGGCTTGAGAACCAGGAGCACCGAGGTCCAAGGACGAGAGAAGAGGGACACCCCAGCTCAAGTGAGAGCACATCTGCCCCTCCTCTGCCTTCCTGTTCTGTTTAGGCCCTCAGGCCCCAAGACTGGATGATGCCTACCTGCACTGGTGAGGATGGATCTTCTTTCCTGAGTCTACTGATTCAAATGCTAATCTCTTCCAGAAATATCCTCACAGACACACCAAGAAATAATGTTTTACCAGCTATCTGGGCATCCGTTAGCCCAGTCAAGTGGACACATAAAAATAACCATCACAATCCACTAATATCAAGTTGGATAATATGAATAATAATCACTTACTATTTATATTCTTTATGTTATCCAGTTGATACAAGTATATATATAGCATGATTATACTGTTTTGTCTCATATTTCCAATGTTTTTGGACAAGGACACAAATTAAGAATAATTTACAGTAGCAAATTGTGAAATAAGTGAGTTGATATTCATTTGTCTTACATCCTGAGTTCAAATGTTAACTATCTGACACTGAGCACACACACACGCACGCACACGCATACACGTGCACGCACACACACACAGCATGCGAGTGATCAATAGACTAGGTAACTAAGAAAGGTTGCCTATTACTTTTGGCCATTTTCTTCAGAGTGTGTTGAATTAAGACTACTTAAAGTACTTCAAAAGATCATCATGTCTTTTCGAGAAATTACAGATTTTTTTTCATAAAGCCTGTATACATAGCCCCCTCACTTTTCTGGAATATAGATAAGTTGCTCAAGAAAGAGACAGTGGACTAGACAAAAATAAACATCGTAAACACCATACAATTTAATAAGAGAGTCTCAGAACCTTGCAGATAGCCTGTTTTATTTCAACTTTAAATACAGTTTCAGCCTTTCTGTGTTCTGGCTCCTGATGTGGATGGAATGAGTTGGGAGCAGAGACAGTGCTGGTAGAAGCACATGCATAGCAAACAGACTGGCTGAGATGCTGAGACAGTACAGAGGAGAAGTACTGAAAGAAGGCAGCGCAGTGTGGAGTCCAGACTGTGGGAATGACTCCTCACGCCTCACATTCGAGAACATTAGTCTCAGGACTTAGGACAATAATTTATGTCTAAAATCATGGCTTTTGTTCTTCAAGATAGAAGTTCCTATAATCTGATTAAGATGGCAGGAAAATGAGTGACATATCTTGGAAAGAATTTCTTCAAAAATAGTTCAGATGAAGAGTTTCGAAGCTTCTTTTATCTGAGAATGTCCCTACTTGTATCAGCTTTTGATAAACAAAATGCTTTTACATGCTAAAACTCTATGAACATTTTAGTATAAAGGGGGGCGTGTTCATTTCTGGAGGGGGCAGGTCCACAAGTTTGGTTAATTTCTCAAAGGACTTAAGATCTCAAAAAGTTTAATACAAGGCTTGGAAAAAATATTCTATGAACAAAGATGTTAAACAAGCCAATGCATTTATAAAATAATTGAGTTTAAATAGAATATTTATTTTTCATATTCACATGAATATGACATTCAAAATAGACACATGATAATTATAATAAATGAAAATTAATGAGCACTTACTAAAGACTAAACACTACTAAATAGCTTATATAATTACTGAATAAATGAATGAATAAATGAATATGAAATATTTATATGCTACAGAGAGATTTCAATTTTCAATTTGCCTCAGTTTATCATACAATTGTATTCTGACTGTTCTAAATATGCTCTATACGTAAGTGGGTTTTGTTTCAGTAAAAAAGTGTGAATTTTTCAATGTATTTTTAAAAATATATTATTATCAATTATGTTGGGGGGCCATATCTTAATATTACTTAATATGAGTGTAAGTTATTTTTCTCCAACAAAAATATTCTCTGAAGAGTTGTTTAAACTTACTTTCATACTTTCTCCTAAATGTTTTCTCTTCAGTCCCCTGCAGTCCAGTGTTTGTCTCATCACTTTCCCGAAACTCCTCTTGGAAGAGCCTTCTGGGAACTCCCAATGGCCAAATTAATCCTCCTCCTATATGCCAACCTTCATGTCCTCTGTGCCGTGCTCACCGCTGCCTCTTTCTTGAAACTGTCCATTTTAAAGACATTTTTTCTATTGATTATAGTATAAAATAGAATTAAAGGATAAAAATTAGACTCATGACTTGGAAATATTTAGATGTTTTGGAGGCAGTAACACAAAACAAAGATTAAGCACTGAAGAGGAAAAGAGTCCATTACTTGGGGCCCAGCTGTTTGCAGTTCCAAAGACAGAATGTATGAGCTCTTCCATGATTGGAGTGATAGGCATGAGCAGGCATTTCCATCATTCTAAAGATTTGTCTAAAGTTGCAGCAGAGTGTCTTATAGTTTTTTATTATGCTTTTAGTCGTCCATGTTCCAAATAACTTCAAGTAGCATATTATATTAGCTTTATTTATTGGTGAAAATAGCCTATTCTTTAGAAATTAATTGTTTTAGTTTGGACTTAGAACTTGAGTTATATTCTTCGAACTAATTCAAGGAAGATCAGTGATGTGTTGCATGTTGCTAGCCCACTGACTATGTTAATTTAAAAACAAAAAGAATTTTTCTCTTACTATAAGCAAAGCCTTTCCCAAGAGATTCAAGTCTTTAAAATAAATGAATAATCTTCTAGGCTACAAGAAGATTGCAGTCTAGTTGTGGAATAAAAGGCTTACATAAATAAAATACCAAGTACACTTTGGTATGTGTCATATAAACCAAATGTTACAGAGATTCATTCCAAGAGACGTTGTTCTGTGTAAGGATCTAGAACAAGTTCTTAGAGAAGGAAGCATTTAGTGGAGACTTTGGAAGATGGCTGGATTGTTGACAATTCAACATGAAGGAGTAAGTGACAAGGACATAATTACAACCCAGAACATTTTTTTAGCAAAAACAGTATAGAGTCATCAAAGTTGAGATTATATTTAGGCGTATGTGGTCTATTGTGATAAGAACACATACGTATGGCAGTAAAGGAAATGAAGTAAGATTGGAAAGGCATGCGGAGACGTGGTGTAGGATGGTTCTGAATTTGAAGATCATAGGGGGCTACTGCAGCTTGACCTCATGAGAGCTGTGCTTTCATAAGACCTATGTTATAGCAGAAAAAGAATTTAACATTGAGAGACTTTAAACATGGAGACTAGAAGGCTTTTTACAGTCATCTGTGTGGGATGTAATGAAGACTTGAATCAGTGGTAGTAAGAATAGAAACCAAAACATGATCATGAATTTGAGACTCTGTCTGAGGGTAGAAACAATAGCATTCCAAATGGAATGAGGTGTCAGAGAGAGGAGGAAGGGAGATTGTATTTATCCAGAAAACATTTGAGAGTGTCCTTCACATATTAAGGTTTAGGGGCAAGCGTAACCCCCATGTGCAAAAATAAAATGTGGTCTTGGGCTTTAATAGAGAAGTCAAATTTATGGTATACACTTGATAACCAACTGCATAAAAAGCGATAGTTGAAGCCATAAAAGCTTTTTCAACCATCAGGACAGGAATAAGAAAGAAAAGATGTAAGGTGATGCCTATATTAAAAACCAAAAATTTGTGGCTATGTGTGGTGTTGGATGTTCACTAGACTTATTGTGATTATTTCACAATATACACAAATATTGACTCATTATATTGAATACTTGAAACTAATATAATGTTAAATGTCAATTATATTTCAATAAAAGCTATCTCTGTACGACTATGGAGATATCTCTAAGATAAGTTATTACCTGAAAAAATATGTATAGTAATAAACCAGATTAAGAAATATATTTTGTGATCAAATAAAATTTAGACATTATACAAGAAGGAAATTATATAAGTTACAGAATAAAAATCAATGTTGAGGATAAAAAACAAAGAATCATAGCAAGTGTCAGAGTAAGAGTAGTCAGAAGTAGTGGGTATAAAGAGTTCCAGAACAGGGCAGGGTAAAATCAGTGTCATGTAATTAATAGGAGAGAGAGAACATTTCATAATGAATACTGTAGTTAATATCAATTGCTAATAAATTTCAGAGAATTAGGGTTAAGAAAACTCTTATGTGATCGCTGATGGAATAACATAAAAGTCCTCCAGGAAATGTGCAGACACAATGAACAGGATCTAAGGTTCCGAGCTCAGGTGGTCTCAGTGGCTCACCCCCTCACGTTCCGATGCGTACTCTCCAGAGATTTACGCTGCACAGATGAATAATGCTACACCCACTTGCTGATACCTCATAACCGCTCCTTGGGAACTATTTGAAGTTGACAATATCAGATAGAAAAGGAATATTTTCTAGGCTAATAAAATCTCACAATACAGAATGTTGTCATTATTAGCTATAAGGAGTTTCAAAAGCTGTCCCTATGAATAAACCCTAAGAGATACAAGATTCTGGAAGGTATAGTTTCAGTTCTTCTCTCATAATCCAGTAAGGCCAGTGCCTTAAAAACAAGAGTTAAGACGTTTTTCTTTGCCAAGCTAAATGTCAGTGTCTATCCTTGGACTGGAAATATGGAATCCCGGTCTCTTCAGAATGAACGTTCATACTTGATATTTTCTGAAATTGAATCCAGATTCCGTCTGAAGAATGGCATAATACGATTTTGCCATCTCATTTCTCTCCACAGTGCCATCTCATCAGCATCAGATCTATGTTACACTCACTGGTAAATTCAATCATTTTTAGTAGAATATCTTGTTCTTCAATTGAGAAACCAACTTTCAATCTGGTGATGTAATTATAAAATGAAGTTGCTTCTCTTTCTAGGCTGATTTTGCTTTCTCTCATGTCTTAGCTTTGTGGTTCATACATCTTCATCACTTGTTTAACTTCCTTTCTTTAAAAGTAAGACACTTGTAGTCAGTTGACACCGAGCCTGAGAAATACACAATTTAACATCTTTCTTGTTTGTCTGTAGTGCCTGATGTTGCTTCAGTCAGCTAGGCACGAGTCTGCAAGTGTCAGATTCTGTCTCCTCCTGGCTCTCTACCACTCTTTCCTGCTAGACACATGAAGCAAGTGGAGTGTTTTTCTGTAGGTCAGAAAGAAAAAAAACTAAAAATACCTGTGTTTTTTTTATGGTACTAACATACTGGTTCCCTTGAGAAAGTAAATAGTTCAAACAGTTTTAAAGTATGACTTGGAATGATATGCAACACTATAAGTTCTTTATTTCTCATTTTATAGCAATTATCTCATTATATTTTCTATGATCCACTTATTCCAAATGGTTGGGGGTGGAAGCACTGGGGAGGTTGGTGGGAAAGGCCATGTCAGACTCTTCTAGTGGTAACCAAAATGTACTGCTCGGGGGATGTGGATGGGCCCTCTCCCACCCAACTGAGAACCCCGTTTTAGATGCTCCCCAGTGTCAGTGTGATAGATTGGTCATGTTCATGGATTTAATTTCAGAGGTCTTAGACATTCATTCAATAAATGTGCCAGGTTCTGCATATTTCTCAGGGAACAAATCAGACAAACATCTTGCTCTTACAGAACTTATGTTTTATAGCAGAGACAGAGGTCAGACAAGTACCATGTAACATGCCCAGTGGTTCTAAGTGACATGAAGAGAGAGCGAGAGGCCAGCAGGGTAGGGATAGAGTGTGAGGAGAGAACATCAGTTTAGGCTGGATGGTCAGAGAAGGCCTCTGATCAGAGAAGCGATATTTGAATATAGAGCTGAGTGACTTGAGAGCATGAGACACAGTGACGTGTGGGGACAGAACATTTCCAGCAGAAGGAACAGTAAATACGAAAGCCATGAGGATCCATGCGCTCGATATATTAGAGGCACCAGAGGAGGCCAGTGGTGTTGGCGTGGCTGAGGGAGGGGCTGTGGGAGGAGATGGAGTCAGAAAGGGCGTGGGGAGCCCGGCTGTGGGAGGCATTTAACTGGAGGTCTGAATGCGATGCAACACCACTGAAGGATTTGAGCAGAAAAATGACCGGATCTGATCTATGCCCTGGAGGGACCATTCTGACCAGGGAGAGGAAACCAGCGTGCTGCAGGGGTATGAGTGGCTGTAGCGAGACGTGTAGGGTGTTTATCCCGATGGGCCAGGTGACAGAGCTCGATGGCTTGCCAGTGGAGACTGTGCGGAGTCCTTTTAACGGTTGGTCTGACAGAGTTTGCAAATGGCTGGAAATAGGGTGTGAAAGAAAGAGAGGGTCCTGTAGACTATAAACAAATGTCAAAAACTACTTCAGCAACCATTTAAACGTCTCTAAAGTTTAGGATCCAAAGCAAGCTTGTTTTGGTTTATTCTTTTCTTTAGTTTTCTTTTTTTTTTAATTTTTATTGAGATATAATTGACATATAACATTGTATTAGTTATTAATGTACAACACAATGATCTGATATGTGTATATATTGCAAAATGATTAACACAATAATTTTAATTAACATTCATCACCACAGTCGGTGACAAGTTTTTTCTTGTGATGGGAACTTTTAAGATCGACTCTCTTAGCAACTTTCCAATATCAATACAGTATCATTAACTCTAGTCACCATGCTGTTTATTTTTTATATATTCTTGTTCCTGAGTCCAACACAAATCGTTGTTCTTGCATTTTAAGCAATTTTATCCTTTGAAGCCATCAGCATTCTGTCATCATTTCCCCATCTGAGTCCTTGGACAAAAGCTAGAATGAATTGTCCATTAAAATGACTTTTTAAAAGCTGTACCTCAGATTGAGCTGCCAGTTAGCAAGTGAAATAAACCCTACTTTCCCTACCATTTTTGTGTTTCTTCTATTTATAAAGTCATGGAACCTCAAGAATGGAAGAATGCTTCAGAGACAACCAAGTCCAGCCATAGACTGGTCAGCTCCATTCCATTTAAACTATTTTGTATTTTTTTAAGTAAACATTTTTTTAAATAAATAAAAGTTTATTATGCAAGTTGGAAATGTCTTTGCAAAGCACCTTTCTCTCTCCATCTTAAAACATGTTCTTTGTGGTAGCACTGCTCTCGGCGTCTCTCGGTGTTACAGCCTGGACGTCATGATGTTACAGTGTTTCAAATTATCAGTAAGCTTGTGTTCTTCTAGAAGTTAACTGGGGTGAAGATAGTTACATAATATTTCCAGGTTTATCTAATCTGTTTTTGCAGCCATACTCAAGGACACAATTATTCATGGAGTCATTATTAAATAATGCTTCTTGTTGCTGAAAAACTCAGACTAGAAACATTGTTAATGCCATTCTTTCTCAATTCAAATAACCCAGATGCCCGAAACTTGCCCTCTATCTCCTGTATTGTGCGTTTCCTGGCTCTAATCCCCACTACTGCTCTGCTCTGAATCTCTGCTCTGGTCTCCAGATATTTAACAGCTTTTGCTTCTTCACCCTCGTTTAATCTACCACTAAGAAAGGATAGGGTGTACATGTTGCTACTTTGGAATATCTCTTTTCTTACAGCGTCTTATGTGTACATTATTTTGACCATAGATTTTAACGAAAATCCCCTGATATCAGACAGTGGCTATTAGTCTAAGGAACTCTTTTCAGAAGTGCCATTTGAGTACAATGTATAGGAAAATGTATTCATTTATTTTTTCTTCTTTTATTCCTCAGGTTTTCCAAGAAAAGGTTTGGTAAAGCATCCTTTATATTGTATAGCATTTCCCAAATTCATGCTTTCACGAATATTCATGATACTCTTTACTGCTAACAAGCTTGCTGCCAGAGTGTTGAAGTCACTCATAGAGTTTGTGCTACACCAGTGCTCCCATTCAGAGTGGATGCATTTTGCCCCTTTTCATCTTAGTAATTGAAAGTTAAAAAGATTTGTTTCATTGTCTTGCTCACCCAACCATACTCTAACCAACTTCTGTTATATAAAGAACTTCACTGTAGTTTTTGATATGACTCTAGGGAAATCTTACTCATATATTCTGTATTTCTACATTAAAGTAAAATGACCCTTGCCCTTTATTTTCTTTTGTAGTAATATTTTTCATATATATCTACTTTATTAGAAAGTTTAAAATTGCTTTTCTGGTTGTTTACGTATGTTTAAAGGATGCCTGGGTTATACCTTTAATGAATCTTTTATAACAAATCTTCGCCAGTGAAAATTTCGTGAACGTGTCTGTTCCTCATTCAGTCTCCTTCCCGTCAGTAACTGTTTCGAGGAGAATGCCTGGATAAAGACTGAATCTTTGGCTCTAAGGCCGTTCATTCCTTTTGGATTTTCTATTTACTGGGAAAATGCTCCTGGTGTAAATAAACCTAATGAGGTCACACAGAATTCGGCTGGAAATATACAGCGCACAGAATGCACAGTGATGCTCGGCAGCATTGGCACAGGGATAGGAAAACTTGGCTTCCGCTGGAGCCATGCACACTATGAGGAAAGAACTTAAAGCTAAAGGATGCAATGCATTTAACAGCGATAAGGAAGGCACGTGTTTTAGTGATACGTCTTGGTGTATTGGACATGGATTGTGAGAGCTGTCCTGAAATAGAAAACCACAATTTCAAAAATTAAGATTTCTGGTGAGAACACAGACTGAGAATTCTGAAGTTTCTCACGTGATGGGGCCGGCCTGGTGGCGCAGCGGATTAGTTCATGCTTGGCAGCCCGGGGTTCGCGGGTTCGGATCCCGGGCGCCCGCCGACGCACTGCCTGTCAGCCACGCCGTGGCGGCGTCCCATATAAAGTAGAGGAAGATGGGCACGATGTTAGCTCAGGGCCAGTCTTCCTCAGCAAAAAGAGGAGGATTGGCAACGGATGTTAGCTCAGGGCCAGTCCTCCTCTCTCTCACACACACACACACACACACACACACACAGTTTCTCACATGTTAACACACAGACCTAACCACAAACATTTTGGGTTTGAGTTTTCTTTAATTATTCTCTAGAAAGAATCTGAGTTTCTACAAAGAAGTTGCTCATGACTTCTGTGCCCCAGGGAGGCCATGAAGAGGAGAAATCCTTTGCGTGAAAGGATCGTTACTTCACCTCAGTTTGCACGATGGAAGAGGACTCCAACGCGGGAAGCTTTCAGGGACGGGGGCAGCAGAGGGGCCGTATGGGAAACTGAATGTCTCCAGGGCCCTGGGACTTCCCAGTGCCCTGGAGACACTGCATCTAAAACATGTTGGAACGATAGGTCTTCCCAGTGCGACTTCATTCTTCTGTTTGAGATTCATTCGTTCAGAATCTGGTAGACTCACCCTTACAGACCCAAATAGAAACATCAAATCTAAAGCCAACTAAAACCAAAATTGGAACGTTATAAAGTAACACCTCTGGTCTCTCTTGGTTTATGCAATAAGGATTTGAATTGACTAAAACTGGCATTCTGCGTGCCGTCCTTCCTGTTTCTCTGTTCTGCTGAATAAGAAGGATGTTGCTGTGAGTTTGTGTGAATATGAAAAACAATTCCATTGTAACTGTGTCTGTAGCAATACTTGCTCATCTCTATGCAGTAGTGGTCATCTCTGTAACAATAAACCGGTGAAGACAGAAGAGACACTGATTCCCTTCTAACAAATTTTTTCATTTTTTTCTCTTTTATGGTTTCATCTTTTCAAAAGTCTTATTTTATTTAGTTATACCAAGAATTCTGTGCTAAATTATTCGTTTTCTCCATTGCTTCCTTCACTGAATTCCAAATAAACAGGTTTTCATCCAAATTTGACAACTGAAACCTCTGACCAGATTAAAGGCTGGTGCCCTTGATGTCCATGCGGGCCGGGATGCCATTTCGTATCTAGGAAAACATGCTGGCCGTGAAGCTAGAATCGGCTGAGGACCTTGGCTATTCCACAACTAACTGACCTTCTGCAAGTTATTTCATCTCTAAATCTCTCAGTTTGCTCCTTTCTAAAGTAGAGGTAATAA
Source organism: Tapirus indicus (assembly GCA_031878705.1). Taxonomy (NCBI): domain Eukaryota; kingdom Metazoa; phylum Chordata; class Mammalia; order Perissodactyla; family Tapiridae; genus Tapirus; species Tapirus indicus. Next base: position 58,570,239 of record CM062931.1, read on the forward strand.
TGTCCTCCCTGAAGAGTTATTATAAAGATTAAAGATAATATATATTTAGCACCAGGCATGTCATAGGCCCTCAGTGATTGGTAGTGGACAAATATAGGGCCAAACAGGAGCTCTGCAGTTGATGGAGTGTGTGACTCGGGTCAGGTCACTCGGCCCCCACAGCCACGGTCTGCTCCTCCAGGAAAATTCTAAAGTTCCTACCTAAATTTGATACCCTGAGTTGTTTTGTTTGTTTGCTTTTTAATCTCAGTAGTACACATTGTTTATTTCACAAAGCAGACCGGGATCCCAGACTTCTAGGCAGATAGTGTAACTAAATCTAGAAAGCCATTTCCGCAGTGTCTGTTGTAAAATGAGTTTGTTACACAGTTGTCTTCTGAACTGTAATGACACAAAGGCCCACAAACACTTCAGTGGGGTGTGCCCTTTGCTGTCTCAAGAAGCTACCCCTTTTCTTTGTATTTATTTGTCATTAGTCAGATCCTGGCTCCTTTGTATGGTTCACAGAGAGGAATCTTTTCTGCTTTAATCTTATCATTTCTGTTCCTTAACATATAATCCATCACCTGTAGTCTACAAAATTGTATCCATTATTTCTACTTGTCGTTAGTGCCAATGAGTGGAATCCGACTCCTAGAGACCCTGTGGACAGCAGAGTGGGACCCTGCCCGGTCTTTCTGCTCCATCCTCTCACCTTCCGGTGCTCTATCAGACAGTGCTCTGCTGCTATTCATAGGGTTTTCATGGCCAATTGTTTCAAAAGTGGGTGACCAGGTCCTTCTTCCTCGTCTGTCTGAGTCTGGAAGCTCTGCTGAAACCTCCACCATGGGTGACCCTGCTGGTATGTGAAATCCCAGTGGCAGAGCTTTCAGCATCACAGCAACACGCAGTCACCACAGTGTGACAACCGACAGATGAGTGGGGTGGTCCCTGACTGGGACATGAACCTGGGCCGTGGTGGTGAGAGCACTGGATCTTAGCCACTAGACCACCAGGGCTGGCTGGTTATCTCTATAGATGCATCAAACAATCCTGTAGCATTACTCTATCCTCCTGAATTTGTAAATGAATTAGTTCTCTTTTCTCTTTTGTCTTTAAATAATGTCTTTTGAACAGTCTAAAATATTTTCCTTGTTTTGTTACCTACTTAAATTTTTCGTATGAAGAGTTTTAACTTTACAAATGTCAATAATTACTTATGTGGTTATTTTCATGTGTTTTCTTTCGTTGATCTTCTGTTTTGGTCTGTGGCACATGAATGTGAGAGAGCAGGCCTGAGTGAGTGTGTTTGTGTGTATGTTCTAAAATACTTAGTGTCGGAACCTGAAATGCGGTTGTTTTAGATACCCTTAAAATTCTTATTATGGGTGTAGGGAGAAATTAGTGGGCTTTTCAAGTTACATCAAAAATGAAGCTACTTTTTAATAAAAGTTAAACTGAATTGAAAATCCAATAATAACATGCTTTAAAGGACATATAATTTTATATGCTGGACAGTATTTTATTTGAAGTTTAGCTGATAACTGCAAAATAGAATGTTATAATTGTATCGACTGTACAGTTCATAAGGGAGTGATTTATATTGGATAATAGGTTATATATCCAAATATATATTCTAAAATCAAATAAAGCCTGAAACATTGAAATTATTAACAGGGTTCTAAAATGCAGTAGGAATCCAGGGGGATATAGTTGATACTAAGATATTGAAACACTTTCTTTGCCACTACAAAATGCTTTAATAACCATCTTCAATATCAATTTGGGCCACTTTATTACTTTTTGAAATATGAACCTTCCCCCTTTTGAAGACTCTGTCTCTGTTATTTGAGAGCGTTAATTGCCCTTTCCCTTTTTCCTGGGCAGTCTCCTTCTGCTTTCTCCGAACTCACTGCCTGATTAATTCTCTTTTAACTTTCCTTAACTCCTTCAATTTTTTCTTCATTTTCCCTACAATGTAATAATAATCTTATTAAAGAGGATCACCTCTATCATCTTTAAAATTTATTCTAAAAATCTATAATATTTCAAAAATGTCATAGCATATTAAAAATATGGAATATTTACTTTTTAAATATCAATTTCTTAACAGAAAAGTAAATACATTATTGTGTAATATAATTTAAACCACATAAGAATATTACGATTGATTGGTGTGGCCTTTTTAAGTACATATAAATTATTGTAGTGAAATAGAGCCCTCAATTTAATCTTAGAGTGTATGTTTTTATGTGTTTGTGTATGCATGTATGTGCGGAAGAAGAGTAAATTATTGTTTGTTTGGGGATTTTTAGAGGGTTATTTTGGCTTGATGATACTAAGACCAAACCTGTTATCTGAACTTGATGGAAAAGAAATGATGTTCAGAAGTATAGAGCTCATGTACTAATTTGTTTCAACACAATTAATTTGTTTATATTCCAACTGTAAACTCATGAATCTCTACTACAATGCCATTAGGATCTAAAGATGGGTTTTGCAGCATAATGATCAAAAACTAGACTATAAAATGGGATTAGTTGTACTGGTTCAGAGTGTATTGTGGGGTCAAGGGAAGTGATGTACAAATGCTGGCACTCCAGTGCACAGTAAATGGCATCTTCTGCTGCTGTATTTGCCCCTCCTCTTTCTTCACACAGTTACATTTGGTTAGGCACATGTCTAACCCCAGTTCTCCCTACCTTGAAAAAGGCTTAGGGCCCATGGTTTCTTTTTGGCAAGATGAAATGGATAAAATTCTGTAAACGATTGGAAACCACCTCCTTGTTCTTATCTACACTCTCTTAGAGTCATGTACTGAACTGGCCCAGTCCCCCCTGCAGTTACAATTCATCTCCTCTTTCCATTTCTTCCTTCATTCGTTGTATTAAATCAATATTTATTAGGTGCCTGCCAGGTACCAACTATCCTCGAGGCACAGAAAGATAAGCCAGACATGCCTGGTCTCTGGCCTTATGGAGGTTACACTGTGGTGGGGAAGATGTTAAGTTTTTAATATAAAACTTATGTAGATGAATGAATCAGTATATAATTTGTATTGTATGTAATGTAAGAAGAAACTTTTAAAACTGAAATACATACAGATAGATAAGTAGATATAATTTAAATTGTGGTAAATCATATAAAGAAGAGAGACTAACTAGGATTTGTAACTTAGATATGGGAGCAGTGGTTGCTCAGTGCTAGAAAGTTCTCCTTGGCATTTAAGCCAAGACCCGATGGTTGAGAGGAATTAGCCAAGGGAGCAGTTGGTGTGAAATGAAAGAATGTGAGTGTGACTGGAGAGCAGCTGTTAGGGGGCAAAGTCATGAGCTGACACTGAAGAGGTTGTCAGGGACCAGGTCATGGAGACCCCACAAACGATGTTGTATCTTATACAAGTGTAACAGGAAACCAATGGGGAGTGACATGGCTCAACGCTGCTTTAAAAATATTCTCACTGCAGTGTGGATAGAGGATGGGGAAAGAGCAAGAATGGTAGCTGTGAACATGGTGAGTTGTTTAATTTAGGCAATATCTGAGGGGCTATTGTGTGGCAGTCAAGGTGGAGATAAGCAGGCAGCTTGAAGTAATGCTTTGGAAGAGAAACAGCAAGCACAGTGATGAACGAGATTCTGGGGATGAGGGTATGGTTGTGTCAAGGGTAACTTGCTGTTCTCTGTCTAGAGAAAAGGGTGGATAGAGGTACCCTTTATAGAGATGTGAAAGATGGCATAGGGAAAGAGTATTTTAATGAAGAGTGGGTGGAAATCAAGAGTTAAACTTCAGGTATGCTATGACTGAAATGCCTGAAGACATTTAATTGAATAGTTCAAGTAGACAGGTTTGGAGTTTATAAGAAAAGTTCTTATACTCATTCTGCCCATGCTTAAGATATTTGAGCAAAACAGGTGTCTCATTAGATTGCAATCTCTTTCTATATAAGGATTTTTCTTTTTTAATTTTGGAACTTCCACTGTATTTTCCACAAGGCAGAGAATGGTTGAGGTGAAGGCTAAAAGGAAATCAGCATATGTTGTGTCTTATTGTGTATAGGGAATGAGCTAACTGTCTTTGACTTCATCCTCATGAAAGGCTATTGATTTTTACAGATGGTCAAACTGAAGGGCAATTAAGTGACTTGCCAAAGATCACAAAATAATTGGAAAACTAAGTCTGTTTGTCTCCAGGGCCCAAAAGTATCACATTAAACCCCAGTGCCTCCTATTGAGCCTTTGGTAAACCTCGTTCATTAAAAATTATGCAGAGTTGTGTCAAATCTACTATATGTTAGGCTCCTATCATGCAACAGTAAATAGGGACAGTTCCTTTCCTTTTGAAGATCATAGTCCAGTGTGGGAGGCAGATAATAAACAAGTCTGTGTAAACTAGACAATTTAACTGTCAATAGGGCCATAAAGAAAATAAACAGGATGATATAATGGAGAGGAATGGGAAGGAGTTGAATTTCTTTATATGGGGAGGTTAAGCAGACCAAGCTAAGGAAAAGTAATTTGGCAGAGACTCAAGGATTAAGAATAGAAAATCATGTTCAGTTAGAGAGGAAAAACCCTGTGGTAGAAAAGAAAAGACCTGTGCAGCTTGCTCAAAGTGAGCAAACCAGAGAGCCATGTGTAGTGTGACTGCAGAGACAGACCAGGCAACCATGCCGAGCCTGGTAAGGCCATTGTGTAAGAGGTGGATTTTATTCTAAGGGCAAGCTACTGAATTACTTAAAGGAAGGGAACAACATGATCTGATTCATATTTTTAAAAGAGAACTCTGGTTTCTGAGAGAAGGACTTCAAGGAACAAGAGTAGAAACAAGGCCAGTCTGGCAGCTCTTGAGTCAGTTCAGGTTTGAGGTTCTGGTGGCTTCTAGAGGGTTATGGAATGGAGATAGAGGAAGTGCAGTGATTTAAAACACATTCTAGAAATAATACTCAGAGGTTGTGTTGATCGATGGGTCGTAGGAGGCTGAGGAAAACCAGAAGTAAAGAATGATCTTTACTTAGGGTTTTGGTTTGAACATCTGAGTACATGGCGGCACCTTCTGTTAAGATGGGAGACACTGGGGAAGGGAGTGCTTGGCTGGCGGGAAGTCAGAAGTTCTGCCCGATAAACATTTGTTGAATTAAAGAACCACAATATTGGTCACATAGGACAGATTTTCTTATGTGATTAAATACGGTATTTTCTGGCATGATCATTCATTCATGGATTGTCTATGGCCGCCTTCACATCCTGCCAGCAGAGTTGGGTATTTGCAGCAGAGGCCCGATGACCCACAAAACTGAAAATATTTACTTTCTGGCCCTTTATAGAAAACGTTTGCCAACCTCTGCCATAGAGCATGGCCTGAACCTAATTTTAGAGTATGGATTTTGTTTTTTTAAACCAATGGCCCTTCTCCTTTATCTTTATAAAGCCTTTGACTCCTTATAAAGACACTCTGTCGTTATTAAAATACATCTCTCTGTTCCTGAGTTACTTTACTATTGTGATTTTTTTCTCTCTTTCTCTCTCTCTCCCTTCCCTCCGTCCCCCATTCCCTCCCTCCCCCTCTTTCTCTCTGTCTGTCTCTCTCTTTCTCCATTAATTTTCGTTGTCTTTCTGTATTTAATTCTCTTTACCCTCTAAAACTGAGCCTTTCCTAAACTACATTTCTCAGTTTTTTTCTGTCATCTCCTTTATATCCGCATAGCTCACCATCTCACTTCTTTCAGTGTCTGCACAAATTCCAGCCTACCAAGAAAGCTTTCCCTATTTCGTAAAGCTTCCCGACCCCACTCATCATTCTCTCACACATCATTTATGATTACTGGCATTTTGTCTGGGTCCCTTGTCTCTCCCCAGATGTCATGCCAGTCCCATGAGGGTGGGGACTTGAACTGTTTTGTTCACTGGTGTATTTCCAGTGCCCAGAACTGTGCAAGGCATAAACTAGATGCTCAGTTAATATCTGTTGAATGAATAAATCTGTCCATTGTATTCTCTTTTTGGGAGAACTTATCCATGTCCACGTTATCAACTGTTGCTTCTGATTAGAAGGCATCTGATTTATATCTGCAAATTGTGAATTTGATCATGCTCCAGATTTCAGCTCTCTTAGCCTACAATATCATTTTCAGCCTTGTCTCCTACTACTTTGCTGCCTAAACTTTTCTGCCCTATTAAAAATGTTACTATTTCGCTAGGACATATAAGTTTCCTCATCTCATGCCTTTGCTCTTCTCATTCCTCCTACCCAGACGCTACTATGCTGATACTTCTGGAACATCACAGGCCTTTTCCTGGCCCGGGTCTGCACAGGCAGTTTCCTCTTCCCTTATCTTGGAATTAACCATCAAACCACAGCCCAGATTGGACCTCTTCAGAGAGGTATTCCTTGGCCAACCAACCACACTCCACGTCATCAGTTATTTCTTCCATGCCACCCATCACAATTTGGAATCCTCTGGATTGTTTGTTCCCTTTCCAGTTGGGTGTATCCCCACTAGACCGTGAGCTCTTTAAGAGCAAAGACTTCATGTCTCTCGCTCACTTGCTAAGTCCTCAGTGTGGGCGGTACTTGGACCACTCTCAGGGCTCAATGAGGTTTGTTTGATGAGTGAATGCCCAGAGGGAGCTCTTCAGCTGACAGTGATGTCTTTTCTCTTGTCAAGTCATAGCAGTGCAATGCTATTACTGCTGGGAATGGATGATTCACCTTCTCGGGAACTGTTGACTTCTGTTGTCGTTTCCCGCCTGCATTGGTGCCTAACTCCTCCTAAGTTCCTGACTTAGTTCTCCAGTAAGGTTTAAACATCCTTAAATATCAAAAACAATATATCATACAGACATACACACACACACATATACACATATGAAAAGAGAGTCAGTAATGCATATACAAAAGCTCTCATTTTTCTATATTTGGGTGATTATCATCTAATGCTTTTTCCTCTGCAGGAATTCTGTTCTTAATTTCACTGATTAGTAGAAGAGGAAGAATTTATTTCCTAAAGCATTTTCTATATGGACTTGTCTTTACTATTCAGATATACATGCAAAAATGATTTCCATATCACATTTTATTTTGTATTTGTGTTAGGAGGAAAATTGTGAACTACTTATATGGAGAAGATGAACAATTATAAAAAGCGCCTGTTTCCAAAAGTCCACAAAACACACCCCTTTGAAAAACTGAAAGGAAATTGTTATAATCAGTTTCAATTTCCCTCATTATATTCTTGTAGCATAGAAAGAAAAAAGTAGTCAGAAAGAACATGCAACAGATCACAGAAAATGTGCAGAAACTAAGATGCTTTTAGAATGTATTTCTCTTTAAAGAAAAATTGCAATATTTAAAAATAGCTTCTCTGATGTGTGTTTAGAACAGGGGAAGGCAAACTTTTTCTGTAAAGGACCAGAGAGTAAATATTTTCGGTTTGTGAACCATCCAGTCCCCACTGTGACTAACTCTGCCATTGTTGCATGAAAGCAGCTCTAGATTCCGTGTGAACGATGGGTCTGGCTGGGTTCCTTGATTTGTGGACACAGAGGAGGCATTTGATAATACTTGTCGAATGAGCTAAGGAATGGGTGACCGAGTGCCAAGGTCATGACAAGTGTTCACTAAATGTCACCTGTCCTTCCCTTTCCTCCCAAACGCCCTCAGCATTTTACAAGACACTCAGCATTGCTATATAAATATAAAAATAATGGCTTTTTAAGCTGCTAAATACCACACTACATGTAGGCTCTCTCAGCCCCTATGTGCTTGCTATGGGTCCACGAACAAGACTAATAGTTGTGTTCTAACACACTGATGTAATGCGTCATCCCCTCCCTCCTATATTGTTCTTACAGGATTTCAAAACTGTGCAGGTGACCACTTAGTAATATTGAGTGATGTTTTCCACAAGCAATTCCATTTTGACAACTAGCCAATTTTCTAATATTGATGAGTCAGTACCCAGTTTGTAAGTTGTTCCCTCTGAATCAACATGAAAAATGATGCAAACTTTCAATATGCCAGAAACATCAGTATATGGAAATGGTGAGAAGGACAGTTTTGAAGGCATCTCTTGCACTTCTTCTTCCATCCCTTCCACATGTGTTTATGATTATGAGGTGCCCTCGCTTGGGAGTTTCCTCTGCTCATTTACAGAATGTGAGTCGCTGCATTAAGCACTTAAGTCACTGCTTAAAAGTAGTGCTTTTAAAATTCTCTTTGCAGCCTGTGGCCTTGGCTGCAATGGGAATACGGAATTTGTCATTCATGTTGCAGTCATTTCCTTTCTCAGTTGAGACAATAGATTTTTAACCTGGCTGACCTTGTGTGACCAAATAACCAGAGAAGGCAGCCCCTTCCCCTCTGACAGAATCTATCAGAAAAAAAGAAATGAAGGGAGAGAGGGATGGGGGGGAGGGAAGGAGGGAATGAGTAAAAAGGAACCCTGATTCAACTCCCTAGGTGGTACATTTGAGGACTAAAGGATGAGCTCTATTTATTTAAGTGCAATTCCTGTCTTTGGTTATCTGAATATATTAAAGTTTTCAAGAGTAATCTAATGCCTAAGGTCACTGAAGGACAACCAAAAAAGACTGTTTGATGCAAAAGTCAAATACTTTATCATAATGTGGAAGACACAGTGAGGTAGTTCCCTTGGGCATGAGAGTGAGAAAACCTACTCTAATGAAAATAGCTGCCACTTACATGGGACCACTCGTGCTCCAGGTACTATTCTGGGCGCTGACTGTCTCCTCTTGACATACAGTAACTTGTTTCACCCTCCAACATCCCGGTGGAGTGGATAATATTATTGTTCCCATGTTACAGAAGAGGAAATTGAGTCACAGGGAGGTTAGGCAATTTGCCCAGTGTCACACAACTTATAAGATGAACGTGGAATTTATCTTCTAAAATGAGGCTTTGGAGAGTGATAGGGGATGCTATTCATACTTATACAAAACTGCAGGGGTGAACTGGGACTGGCCCCTGAAACTAAGATATTATTTAGTTAGCCTAAAATATCGGATTTGAATCCAGGGCCCAAATACAGAGTCCACACTTAAGCCACTCTGGTAAACTCCCGTTTTCCTCTATTGGCCCTCATTTGCCCATTTTGCTCATTCCTGTGCCATTCATCCATGTACTCTTGCTCTCTAGTCTTTTCCTTCCACATGCCTTCCATCCTTGTCCACGATCCCACTGATGTATCAAATTAACTAACTCCAACTTGTATGTGGACCTTTCACATTATAAGGATAAATAACAGAGTCCCCATCCTCCTCCTCCTCCAGGTCCTCAATAAGAGCAAAGGGCTAAAACCTCGTGATTTTCCTCAGGTACAAGGGTAGAAGCACCACCCTGCTTTGGCAACCCAAAGAGGGGCTCAGTGGTTATAAAGAAACAAAGACAAGCAAAAAGGCTCATGTGCTTTAGACCCATCAGCAAAAATTTCCTTATGCTTTCTGATGAGCAAAAATCTATACTGAACCTGAATCCTTTGAGAGCTTGGCCAATAACAGACACGTTGCTCTCAAAGGCATTTTATGCTGTATCTCCAAATTCGAAAGGAAAGTATTAAAAATGCAAAATGAAAGTGCAGCTGGTTTTGCTTCAAGGTTTATCAGTGATGAGTCACCTGTTTTTATTGCATAAGAAATCAAATCTAGTGTTGTAATGAAAACACAATACAGTGAATTCAGGGTAATTCGTGGAACATTCAAGATGTGCCTCTTTGTTCAGGGACACTGTGTCCTTTGAAGTTTCTTCTATGCAGTTTAATCTTCTGTAAGAAAGGAGTTTTCTCAATTTTTGAGGAAAGATGCTCTATCATCCAAACAGCCACAATGACTGGTTTTAATATAGCAATTATGACAGAAGCAAAGCATGTAGGTTGTGCACTTATGCTTTGTGGTTATGTCCCTTTGTCAGCACTGGACGCATAGTTACTCTAGACAGAGTTTAGGCATTTGTTTTTAATCTTACCTCTTTAGTACTCACTTAACATACGAGCTTCCCAGATCCCTAAAGACCATAACTGCGTCTAAATTTTACCTGAGGATTTTGGACAGTTAAACTCGGTGAAGAAGGGAAGGAATTGAGGATTGGATTGGTCCAAGTGTCTTGTACAGGGACTGAAAGAAGGACAAAATAAAAGTCATCTTTAAATTATTTTTGCTATATGGAAATAGGTTTTCTTGTTGATCACTGCATGGTCATGGAGAACCACAATGTCATCTTAGGTGTCCTCCTAGGTAGGTTTAAGGTAAAGATGTACAATTTTAAATACTGCATATTTTAAAGAACATGTATACTGATATCTTGAAGACTAGCATTTGAATCTCATTAGTCTATGAAGTCATATCCCTTTTTATATTTATTGAAAATATCATCTTATTTTAAGAACTACATTTCTACTAAAGTTAATGAATAAATGTTTATTTTTATGTACTTATGCTCAAGACTATGCAATTTAAAGGACTTCTTGTGTAAATTAAATAGTGATCCTAATTGATTTTTATATTCCTTAAATCTAGACTATGTTCAAAAGTACAATCTAATCTATATAGTCATAATTTAACAGCCAATGTGCCTCTAATTGAAAGATGAGTGCATTTCATAAAGTGAGATACATGCATGTATAATTATATCACTTTTATATTTAAGAATGTGGTATTAGACTAGCATTTATTCAGGATAAAGTGACATATAGTTGGTATAGAATATGCTTCCTCCATTTGTTATTTCTTCTTTTTGTTTGTTTTCTATCCAGTGTGTATAGAAGCAGAAGAATTCTTAGACCTCGGGGCCCAACAATTTATCTCTCGTTTATTTTCCTTTATAATAGGAATCAGTCGTGTGACAGTCAGAAAACCTTCATTTCTTTTCATCAGTTTTTAGAGCAGAGAGGTGAAATAAATTTTCTCTAGACACCAAGACAATCAAAGTCAGAGTCAAGGAATTCGGAAGTAGATGGACTTCATTTGCATAGTGAATCAAGTTCACGGACCTTAAGAAAGAATGTGCTGCAAGTGTGACAGTCTGTCCATCTACATGCACTGGAGGATCTGAACCCTTTAGGACACATGAACTGGGTTGTTTATGAACAACAAAGACTGTATTGTTTGAAAAATTAAAGAAACTAAAAGAATTAGAGATGTTATCCAAAAACAGCATTTAACATCCGTAACTAATTTGTGTTACACAGCACCCTCTTTCCTTCAACATTTAGTTACAAAATCCTCTTTTAAGCCTATTATGTCAAATTATAGGCCAAATGAAATTCCATCCTATGCTGATAATGAATGTGTATAATAGCCTGAAAGAGTTTTAGCAAAGTACAAGAATACATAACCAATTTAATTTGGAGCTAAGCCAGTGGTGCAGTAATATATTTATACAACTAATATTGTTAAATTCTTACTTTCATCCTCTCTTGATTTAAACTGCAAGTTTCTTTAGAATGAAATCCACTATGAGGACCCTAATTGCTGCTTACTTTCGCTTTCCTATTGTGATAGCTTTTAGAGTTTCCTCATAATCTTTCCATTTAAATCTTCAATGGGACACCCGAGACTAAGAGGGAACAAGTATGAACATATGTAAAGGTTATACAAATCACATTTCTTAATAGAAAATGTGTATAATCAATAAGTGACTGAGTATTTATCATCATAGTTTTATTATATGTAGTTTTACATATATGTGTATATATTAATAATAAAATAGATATTTGTAATAAAAATATATTCAGGCATTACCAAACTTATCATTCATTAATTTTTCTCATTATATATGTGAAAATACTGCGAGTAAAGACAAAATTCTCCATTCACTTATATACATTTATTACTTTCAATTATGGGTGTACATTTTAAGAATTGTTTGTTTTTACTAATCTATTTGTTGGATATTTCTGCCTATCATATTGGCTCTGTAGTTATGGCATTATTGGTGCTTCATTATTTGAATTCTGACAGTTCTGTCTCCTTGAGCAACGTGGCTTTGTTTTCTATGTCTTCATGGTACCTCATCTAATCCATGAAAAATTTGTTCCAAAGACAACGTTCAGATGTAACTGCAGAAATTTACTCTGAAGACAAAGTTCAGATTTAAATGCAGATTTCAGTCTATGAATCAGGTGTGTTGTTCAAAATATTTAACAAAAAACACAGTATGGGCTTCTAACAGTTGGAATGGAGGCTGACCATGAACAACCAGTACGGCGATACCTGTCGGTACTCTGAGAATATACACCCCCATTAACCATCATTGTATGATTCCCACTGAAAGCAACAAAAACCTCGATGCATAAGTGAAAGAATCAGCAATCTTAATGAATATTGTCTAATAATAAGAAATGAGTCTGTTTTGTAGTATAATTTTGACTCAAAATTTTATTTTGAATATGCTGCAAAGTTTAATTTGATCAAGTTTGATTACACTGAAAGATTTTAGTTGACATTATGACTTCTTTTTTAATAGTGGCTAGCATTCAGAAGCTTCCTGCAGCCTCTGTTCTAACAGACATCAACTTCCCGATGAAAGGACGGAAGGGAATGGTTGACTGGGCAAGAAACTCGGAAGATAGGGTAGTCATTCCAAAGAGCATTTTCTCTCCAGTGTCATCAAAAGGTAAATATGTGAAATGATTTGAGCTGTGAGCAAAACATTTCTGATAAGATCATTTAATAAACACTGGGTATGAATCTCCATATGTTAAACAATTTAGAAACAGTCTGCAATCCTGATTCTAAATTAATTTTGTGAATATAGAAAACTTACATTTGGTCTTTAAACCTCTGAATTCACTGGAGGAAAGGATTTATTTAAATGGAAAAAAATAAAAGTGCAAATTATAGACCTGAGCTCGGCATGGTCAAGGTTCAATGTTGACAACTCTTATTTCAGGGAACAGCATGTGGCCTAGGCTTTGAAACATATTGCATTTTCCATGCAAAGTCATTTATATTTCTGCCTCACATTTGCTTTGGTTTGAAGATATTATTTTGGTATAGTAAAAAGAATTTAAGAAAAAATTGAGTTTTAAGAACATCTTTGGTAGCCTCTAAAATTAATGGCTATTTTCAACAGTGACATTGCGGTCTTAATTCTCACCTTGGTGCTCCAGAAGAGAATTGACTCTCTTTCCCCCTATCATTGGGAATTTAAACTTCTTAACTGCAAGTAAAGCAGCTTCTTGTCTCAGCGTGAAGAAGGGTTCTTCCTGACACAAAACCACTGACAACACGTCTTCTAGAGCTATGATTAATATGGGGGTGTGGGGGCTGACATGCCCCATACGTGGTTAGGAAGACATTTCTTCTATCCAGCTTTGCATCAGCAAATCCTGGAATCCCTTTGTAATTAGCAGATTAAAGTTTTATAAGACAAAGTATTTTTCTTGCTGTTTCACTAAGATTTTTAAATTTTATTCTTTCTAGAATTAGATGAATCATCGGTATTTGTTCTTGGAGCAGTCCTGTACAAAAACTTGGATCTAATTTTGCCCACTCTGAGGTAAGCTACAAAGTAATAAGCTGTTGTAATTTTTGTAAATTATTCCAAAAATGTGATTATAGCTCATTCTATGAAAACAGTCAAACAAGCTTTAGTAATACAAAGGGATTTTTCTTAAATGAAATAGAAAATACCAATTTAATGAACAGCTTATTAGCATATTATGCATTTCAAAACAACCAGAAAAGACAATTTGGTCTCTGATTATAGCCCTCCAATTCTTTTGTAACTAATCAAGACTTGCCTTAAGACTGAGGAAAAAAAAAGTAAGAAAAAGACCTCGAGTCTCTGTAACAGAATGGGTCGTTTTCAAGTTAATCTGTGTTCTCTGTCTATTTGTACGTGATGGTGCTGTTCATTAGTGTTACTTGGAATCAGACAAGAGTCATGACGACTGGGAATACACGGTTTTGTTCTTCATTTGCACAAGACTCAGTTGGCTTTATTCAATTACAACCACATTAAGAAAAAATGCTGTTGTTCAATTAGAGGACTATGTTTGGAAGAAATCCATTGATTTCTTTCCTCTCAGACATTAAAAGAAACAGTTGCAAATAGTGATTCCACCAACATTAATTTATTTGCTCTGCAGTCTTAACTGCTGTAACAGATCCCACAGAAAGCGTCATTCATGTCTGTTTGGATGATGATGCTATCGCTGTGCTGACCTGTTTCCTCCAGCCCACCTCATTTTGGAGGGATGAGACAAAGTTGTGTTTTAGTTAAACACAGCTGTGTACAGTGAGCTCTTACTCACACCCTCATGAATAAAGCTTCACGTTTTCAAGAGGAGAGACTGTGAATGATGTGTGCAGTTATACCAGGGGCATAACAGATGGTCTAATAAATAAAAACAATTAGAGTTCAGTCCAGCAGGAAGAGGCCTCCCAAGGAAGCTGCAGGGACTAGTCATGAATCTTTGGAGAAAATCTTTCTATGTGCAGCGTGTTATTCATACAGTTGGTGAGTCATCGAGAGTCCCTCTCAGTGCGTTTCGGGTTCTCCTTCAACCACAGAGAGGACTATGGGAAGTTTAGCTTTCTTTAACTCCCTTTGTCTCTGGATGGAATTTGGGCTGTCCGAGTTTGAATAAGCTTGTGTTTGGGTTTCTTCTACTACTAATAAATTTTCAAAACTATTGTTTACTCTCAGCTTTTCCACTGGTTTTATTAAAACACATTGGTATGTGCAACTACTCACAGATAAAATGGATTTATAGTAACACTGCCTCTACCTTTGTGAATGATGTTCATTTGAGGAGAAATGTGCCAGTTCAAAGTACCTGGATACTCCAAGTTAGACACATACTTCCACAGGGAGTTTGTTTGTGTAAAGCTGATCTTTCAAGAATTCTAGACTAGACACTAACTTAAAATCAGATGACTTGCGTTTCAATTTCAATTTAACATGACAAGAATTTTATAAGCTTGTCCAGTCACTCAGCGATCGCCTGCCTTCAGTTCCACTTTAAAATAGAAGCAACTTTACGTGCAATATTCACCCTGTTTACTGCTAAGGGATATAGTGAATGCAAATAAAATGTTCAACATAAAATGCTTTAGACTGTGAATTATTTTCCCTCCTAGATGTCCGACAGGGTTGCATTATGACTAATCTTGTTTTGTATATCATAGAACTCACCTACGCAATGAAGTCAAGTTCTTCCAAGTTTCATAAATTTATGCAATTAAGGGAATTGGAAATTTAGGGATATCAGAATTTTTATAAAAAGAAAAAAATCCATTTATTTAGTGTTTCAACATATTTTTTTAAATCATGGCAGAGGCAGCAGTCACTTCTAGCTTATGGGCAGATTAATGGATACATGTGGGTGACTTAACAGGTAAAGCAGGGAGTGGTCCCCTAACACCACCTGTGACTCAAAGGGACTCAGATTAGCCCTCAGCAAGTGACTGACTTTTCTTATATGTAAATTGTGGGGACTGAACTCAAAGGTTCTTCCCAACTTCAAAAATTCTCTGTCTTTTTTGCAGTAAAATTGTAGTTTCTGACATATTCTTTAGCTTGAAGTCCTTAGTAACCTTTGTATAAGAACTCCGAATATGTATACCTACTCATACTTTCTGAGTATAAGGTAATTAGGTAAATGACTATAGAAAAACTATATTCACATTTAGATTCAATGGCCAGGAATAATGAAAGGTTGTTTAACTACTATTTGAAAGGTGAAATGTTAACATTTACTTATTTTCTTTTACTTCATATTTTTTGGAAAGTAAAATAATGTAACTATGCATTCTCAGGCTTGTCTTTTTCCTTTTCAAAAAATTGCTCCAGAAAGTTTAGTGAGTAACTGTACCAATTATAGATCTGCTAAACAAGAGTAAGACTTTTCAAGGACAAGGATGATGTCTTTGTTTCACAGTCACACAAACATTTACTAAGCAGCAACTCTGCTAACCGTGCTGTCTTCATTCTTTTAAGTCTTTGTTGTCAAAACTCACAGAATAGTGCTTAATAAGTAATAAAGGTCCAAGAAATATTTGCTGAAATATTTAATTGCCTTATCTGTAAGTCATTTTAAAACATAAGGTACATAGAAGTTTAGTGTTTATACCATAAAATATTATTTTATAAAAATATTTTAGAGGAATAAAATATATATTGTTGTTTTACTATATAAATTTGACTGTGTGACTTGAACCCAATAGGAAAGGAAATGTCTTCTTATTACATGGAAGAATATATACAAATTTGCTCTATATGTTTAGCTGTTACCAAATTTTCATGAAAAATTTTTCTCAGTGATCTTTTTACTAATTTTCTGTTGACATTTTTTGGACCTAAGTTTTCCGTACACAGAATAATGTTAGGCTTGCTGTTAAGTTTCCAGAAATTTTATATTTTGATGTAATTATTTTCAAAACAGTACTTTGCATAATTTCACTTGTGGGGACTAGGAAGGAGAACTTGATGTAATGTTTGAATAGATATTTAGAAAGTTTACTTCATACAAAGACAGAAACGACTTTGCAGGTTGACTCTTTTATTTAGATTTTTTCACTTGCCCTAATATGCATTCAACTATTCCTCAAGCTGCAATTTTTATCTTACTGTTTGTCTTCCCTTTTATAATTAAGTGGATTCAAATTGTCCCTTCAACTGAAGGAAATGGGCTCTCCTCAAGTCCACACTGAATATGTGCTATTGTCAGCCTCCCACTTTTACTCTTCCTCAGAATAATTTACTTCAGTTAAAAAGCATAGAATCGGGATATTAGTGCTGCAAGGCCATTTAAAGGTTGGTACCCTCCGAACTCTAATTTTACAGATGAGAGAACTGAGCCCCTTATGAGTTCAGTGCCCTGCCCAAGATTCCATGTCCAGTAGGTGACTGAGTTCTAATCCAGCAATCTTCTGTCTGCCAAAACCAGGCCTCTCCCTGTGCCTCCTTGGCTCTGTGATGTTAATATCAATTCCTTAAGCAGTGCAAACTGTGGACTTCTATGTGAGTGTGAATACACATGTATCTTCTGCAGAAAATCTTGGAAGGCCCAGGAGGAGGTGGCCATGCACAGGCAGGCTCAAGGAGACTTGGTGGCCACAACCCAGGCTATTGATATTAAGGCCCCCACCCCCCCACCAACAACCACATTTAGGCCTGACAGATGAAGACTAGCCTGCCAAGGCGAGAAGGTCCTCTGGGGAGTTGAGGTGACCAACACACAGGCCTCACTGACATCAAGGAATCAACAACCCCCCACAGCCCAGCGGACTCTGACACTGCTGCTGAGGATTTCTAACAGCAAACATAACCTTTTAGTAGGCAATTTGGCAATTTCAGAAGGCTTTAAAGATGTATTGTCATTGATACAGCAATGCCACTTCTAAGAATTTATCTAATGGAAATTATCTCGCATGAACAAAAGTATATCCAAGCATACAGGCATGCCAAGAGTTCAAGAAACAGTTGTAAACAATACATTTTCTGATTCACTTAATAAAGTCAGGTTCCAGTTTTGTGGGAAAACTGTAATACTTTTAAGTATATGAGCAATGTGTACTTTTCCTGGTAAGACAAATAGGAGACGTAGTCCTGAAAAAAAAAGCATTATAATATAGCTATTACCATTCAAGATATTGTAAAGTATCATACTAAAATTATATGCAAATTCCACTATAATATTAAAATGCCAGAAAAAAATACAGACGAAAGAAAAACAACATTCTCATAAGCCAATAGTAGTTTGAAAATTACCTCTAAGAAAAGGATCAAATTTCAGTAATGCAAAATCACATGAATCTGCTGTCAAGTGCAGCAACCTAATAAAGATAAATGATGCTGGAATTTTTTCATATTTAGGAACTGGAACTCATCTGAGTTCCTAATGTTACAAGAATTAAAAGCAAATGGAAAAAGCAATTGAACTAAATAATATTGGAAATAATGGAAAAAAGTAAACATAATCATTTTTATGCCAACACATCCTGAAGGCAATCACCCTGAAGCAGTGGTCTGTTCTTCAATTTCAGGAGCGAAATTTTGAACCTTGCTTCTCTATTCTGAGTTTGCAGTGAAATATTGTAGTTTTGTGATAATCTGTATCTTTTTGTACTGTTCTATCATGAAGATATTAGAAATTAAAGAATTTTCTTCTTTTTTAAGGCTGGATAATATTCTATTGCACGTATATACCACATTTTCTTTATTCATTCATCTGTCAATGCACGTTAGGTTGCTTCCACCTCTTGGCTGTTGTGAATAATGCTGCAATGAACGTGAGTGTGTAAATATCTCTTCAAGATCCTTTTCAGTTCTTTTGGATATATACCCAGAAGTGGGATTTCCGGATCATATGACATTTCTATTTTTGATTTTTTGAGATCTCCATACTGTTTTCTATAGCAGCTTAATTAATTTATCTATTTATTTTACATTTCCACCAATAGTGCACAAGGCTTCCAAATTCTTCAGTCTTGCCAACACTTGTTATTTTCTAGTTTTTTGAAAGCGGCTGTCCTAATGGATGTGAAGTGATATCTCATTGTGATTTTGATTTGCGTTTCCCTGATGATTAGTGATGCTGAGCTTTTCACAAACTTATTGGCCATTTCCATATCCTTTTTGGAGAGATGTTTATTTAAGTCCTTTGCCCATTTTTAAATCTTATTGTTTTTTGTTGTTGAGTTTTAGAAGTTCTTTATATATTCTCGATATTAACCTTTATTAAAGACATGGTTTACAAATATTCTTTCTTATTCTGTAGATCACCTTTCATTCTGTTGATAGTTTCCTTTACTGCACAGTTTTTAAGTTCGATGTGGTATCATTTGTCTATTTTAGCTTTCATTGCCTATGCTTTTAGTATCATATCAAGGAAATCATTGCCAAATTCAATGTTATGAAACTTTTCTTCTAGGAGTTTTATAGTTTCAGTTCTTATGTTTAGGTCTTTAATCCGTTTTGCATTAATTTTGGTATATGGTGCAATGTAATAGTCCAACTTCATTCTTTTGCATGTGCATATCCAGTTTTCCCAACGCTGTTTGTTGAAGAGACTATCTTTCCCCTTGTGTAACCTTGGCACCCTTGTCAAAGATCGTTTGACCTTATTGTGATGGCTTATTTCTGGGCTCTCTATTCTATTCCTTTGATCTATGGGTATGTCATCTCTCTTTATGCCAGTTACCATACTGTTTTAATTTACTGTAGCTTTGTAATGTGTTTTGAAATCAGGAAGTGTGGGCCTCCAACTTTGTTTTTCTTCCTAAAGATTGTTTTGACTATTTGGAGTCCTTTGATATTCCTTATGAATTTTAGGATTTTTTTTTCTATTTCTGCTAAAAATGCCATTGGGATTTTAATAGGGATTGTGTTGAATCCGTAGATCACTTTGGGTAATATGGCCATTTTAACAATATTAAGTCTTCCAGCCCATGAACATGGAGTGTCTTTCCACTTATTTGTGTCTTTAATTTTTTCAGCAATATTTTTTGGTTTTCAGTGTACAAGTCTTTAACCTCCTTGGTTAAGTTAATTCTTAAGTATTTAATTCTTTTCTATACTATTGTAAATGGAATTGTTTTCTTAATTTCTTTTTTGTATGATTCATTGTTAGTGTATAGAAATGCAACTGGTTTTTGTGTGTGGATGTTGTATTCTGTAACTTTGCCAATTTTTTTCTATCAATTCCTGTTGCTCTTTTGTGGAATCTTTAGGGTTTTCTACATATAAGATCATGTCATCTGTGAACAAAGTTGACTTTGCTCTTTCTTTTTTTTTTGCCTTTTATTTATCTTTCTTTCCTAATTGCTTTGGTTAGGATTTCCAGTACTATACTGAATACAATTGGTGATAGATGCTATCCTTGTCTTGTTCCTGATCTTACAGGGAATGCTTTCAGTTTTTTACTATTGAGTATAATGTTAGCTGTGGGTTTTCATATATGGCCTTTATTATATTGAGGTACATTCCTTTTATACCTAATTTTTTGAGAATTTTTATTATGAAAGAATACTGAATTTTTCAAATGCTTTTTCTGCATCAATTGAAATGATTGTGTAGTTTTTGTCCTTCATTCTGTTAATGTGGTGTATTACACTGATTGATTTTCATATGCTGAACCACCATTGCATCTCAGGGGTAAATCCCACTTGATCATGGTGTTTGATCTTTTTAGTGTGTTGTTGAATTATGTTTGCTAGTATTTTGTTTAGTTTTGCATCAGTATTCATCAGCGATATTAGTCTGTGGTTTTCATTTCTTGTGGTTTCTTTGATTTTGATATGAGGGTAATACTGGCCTCATAAAATAAGTTTGAAAGTATTCCCTCCTCTTCAATATTTTGGAAGGTTTTGAGAAGAATTGGTGTTAATTATTCTTTATATGTTTGGTGGAATTCTTCAGTGGAGCCATCTGGTCCTGGGCTTTTCTTTTTGGGGAGGCTTTGGATTACTGATTCAATCTCTTTACTAGTTATTGATCTGTTTATATTTTTTTTTATTTCTTCATGATTCAGTCTTGGTATGTCATATATTTCTAGAAATTTATCCATTTCTCTTAGATTATACAATTTGCTGGCATACAATTTTTCATAGTAGTCCCTTATGATCCTTAGTATTTCTGTGGCATCAATTGTAATGTCTCCTCTTCATTTCTGAATTTTATTATTTGAGCTTTCTCTCTTTTTTTCTTAGTCCAGGTAAGACTTTGTAAATTTTGTTGATTTTTATAAACAACTCTTACATTGGTTGATTTTTTCCTATTGTTTTTCTATTCTCTATTTCATTTATTTCTTCTCTAAACTTTATTATTTCCTTCCTTCTGTTAACTTTGGGTTTCGTTTGCTTCTTTTTCTAGTTCCTTGAGGTGTAAAGTTAGGTTGTTGATTTGAGATCTTTCTTCTTTTTAAATGTAGGCATTCACCCCTAAATACTTTCCTCTTGGTACTGTTTTTGCTCCATAAGTTTTGGCATGTTGTGTTTTCATTTTCATTTGTCTCAAGGTATTTTCTAATTTCTCTTGTGATCTCTTCTTTGACCCATTGGTTGTTTAAGAGTGTGTTGTTTAATTTCCATATATTTGTGAATTTTCAGTTTTCCTCTTGCTATTGATTTCTAGTTTCATTTCACTATGGTTGGAAAAGATACTTGGTATGACTTCAGTCTTCTTAAATTTGCTGTCTTCTTTTGTGGCCTAACCTGTGATCTCTCCTGGAGAATGTTCCATGTGCACTTGAGAAGGATGTATATTCTGCTGTTGTTGGATGAAGTGTTGTGTATATGTCTGTTACATCCACTTGGTCTATAGTGTTGTTCAAGTCCTCTGTTTCCTTACTGATTTACTATCTGGTTGACCTACCCATTATTAAAATGGGGTATTAAAATATCCTACTATTATTGTGTTACTATCTATTTCTCCCTTCAGTTCTGTCAATGTTTGGTTCATATATTTGGGTGCTCTGCTGTTAGGTACATATACGTTTGCAATTGTTATATCTTCCTGGTGAATTGGCCCTTTTATCATTATGTGATGTCTTTTGTTTTGTTTCTTATTACAGTTTTTGACTTAAAGTTTATGTTGCCTGATACAAGTATGGCCATCCCTGCTCTCTTTTGGTTACTAATTGCATTGACTATTGTTTTCCATCTTTCACTTTCAGCCTGTGTATGTCCTTTTACCTGAAGTGAGTCTCTTGTAAACAGCTGCATTGCATTTTGTAATCACTTTCTTACTCACTTTAAGATATAGTTCACGTACCCTAAGCACCCTGAGACTTTGTAAAACTTGTGAAGGATAACTTGAGTCTCCCTTGAATGAATAGTTCTACACATTTTTAAATGTTTTAGATGCCAACTAGCACAGATCTCAAGGACAGAAAAGAACTTAATTACTGTAGTCATGAAATCCCTTTGGCTGTAAGATTTGCTTTCCTGGCAGTGAATACAAATGTGTACCCGCCAGGAAGCATTAGTAGATCACAAAGCCCGACACGGCACATAAGGAGCCAGCTGTTCACTTGTGCAAATGAGAATAAATTGATGGGATAAATTAAAGATAATTGTGTACACTGTGCACTTTTTTAAAAGAGAGCCACTGCATAATGTAAATTTGCTTATTTTTCCTTCATTAAGCATTTTAATGCTGTGATATTGGCATTACATTTTAAATTAACTTGGTCAAAAGTTTGATATTTTTATTCAGTATGTGTTTATTTAATAAGACATTCAGACATGTGTTGAGCCCTAGAATGTGCCAAACATAATGCAAATAAGTCTATATAAATGCTAGATACAGATCTTGCCCTCAACAAGCTTATAATCTTGTGGAAGGAGACATACACAGCACTAATGGATGCTGTGGTAGAGACAGGTACAAGTTACTGTGTTGAGGCACAACATGGGGGATTACTCACATAAATGTGATCAGCACATCCATCTGCATAAATACGTTTACATGCATCCCTTCCCGATTGTATTCCAAACATGTTAACACACATACATTTAGCAAAAGCCTTAAGGCAGACTCCATCCCCAGGACTCTGTCCACCAAGCCAGTTGAGTAGCTGGTGAACCTGGCCCAGTATAACATACCCTGCAGAGGGCTGCTTATCTCAGCTGCTTTGCTTTCCAGCAGCCCAGGGCCAAAATCCCCAAGTGCCCAAACACACAAAGAGAACTTCATAAATATCTTGACAAAATTACAAATTCCTGTTTGGAATACCCTCATCTGTAGTTTCCAGTAATTATCCACTTATGCAACTTTAATACCAAATATCTGTAAACCATCAAAATTAGCTATCATTTATTAATTAAAATTAGCAGTCATTGGGTTTTATTTATAGCAGGGAGAAGGGATTATACACAGAACCAGATTAAATGGGTAGATTGAATTTGGATGATGTGAAATATTTTTGTTTCAGGTAACCAA
Source organism: Tapirus indicus (assembly GCA_031878705.1). Lineage (NCBI taxonomy): Eukaryota > Metazoa > Chordata > Mammalia > Perissodactyla > Tapiridae > Tapirus > Tapirus indicus. The sequence continues at coordinate 58,593,120 of CM062931.1, forward strand.
ACGAGAACTCAAACACATTCAGGCTAATCTAATCAAGGACCTCGCATCTGTGTGCTCAGACTGGTTATTCTCTGGGAGAAATCTCCATCATTTTTTGGTGGTGACAGGCAGACATTCTCCCCAACTCCAAGCCATATACAAGTTGTCATTCTCTGGGAGTCCTGTTGGATCTGCTAATATAATTAATGACCCAGTATTACCTCACAGCTTTGTTAATTTCATCTGTTCTCACTTCATCCCCTGATCGCTTTTACTCACAGGCAAACAGGAGGATACGTTGGCAAAGGAAGTTTGGCATTTAGAGCTTAGTTTTATGTCCTTCTCAATGAAGTCTTCAATAGCCTCGTTTAGTATTAAGTGAAATAAAGGACAGTTCACCAGCTCTTTCTGTTTGCAACTACCTTGCCCCTAAGAAAAATAAAAACAAACTTATACTTTGTTGTTTTTTACTATTTACTATTGGGCTGGATACCATGAATCTTCCTGAATGTTTAAGAATTTGTTATTTGACATTACTAAGTACTTGAGAGATGGGTTAAAAAATGTTATCCCACTCAAAATATGTTTATAGTTCTTCTGCTACTAAATATAGTAAGTTCTTCCAACTGTGGCACAGCATAGTATTCTTCTCTGGTGAAGTCTTGTGGCAAAGACCATCCCTTTAGAGAAAACATCATCACAAATAACGTGAGGTTGAGCATTGTTCTACAATATTAGAATTATACGACTTTGATGGTACAGCTATTTTAGAAAACAGTGTGGCAGTAACTTATAAAATTAAATATGCTTTTACCACATGACCAAGCAATTCCACTCCTAGGTATTTTCCCAAGACATACAAAAATATATGTCCATGCAGAAAATATGTGTGCCAATTATTCGTAATAGTCAAATATGAATAGCTACTATTCATAAAAGCTAAAAATCGGAAGCAACCCGAAGGTTGCTTACTTAATTGGTGAATAGATTACAGATTGTGGTACATCCACACCACGGAATATTACTCAGTTATAAAAATAAGCAAAATGGATGAGTCTCAAAAGTATTATGCTAAGTGAATTAAGTCAAACACAAACGTCTATGTACCATATGATTCTATTTAAATGGAATTCTAGAATAGGCATAATTTTAGTTGACAACATGTCCATGGTTGCCTGAACCATGGGATTGGGGGAGGATCAAGTGCAGAGGGGCTCGAGGAAACTGTTCAGGGTGAAGGGTGGTTTGTCTTATCTTGATTTGGTGGTGATTGCACGGTCATATACAATTACCGAAAGTATTAAGCTGCTCACATAAAATTGGTAAATTTTATTATCTGTAAATAATGCCTTAAGAAAACATAAAAAGGGGAAAAAATTAAATGACTTTATCTTTGATACCTGTTATGAATTCCACAGAATAGTACATGCTCTATGGAAGAACAGGTGGCTTATTTCAAATCAAAAAGGAAGGATCAAAAAAATATATATATGTTTATATGTATTTCTTCAAATAGCTAAAAGCACAATAAAAATCTTTAAATCTCTATATAATAGGTGATGTTTAGCATTTTATACATTTTGGGTGAAAACCTATATGTGCAAGAAAAAGTTGGTTCAGTTTTATATGTTCCTTTGTGGATAATTTTTGTAGCTTATAAATATGATTATATTTAAAACTTCTTTGTGCGAGAACTGTGTTTGGTAAGGAATTTCAAAAGGCAAACATGTTTCTTACTTTGAGCAAATTAAGATAAGGAAGTGACCTGTAAATCTCTTGCTGAAATGAATGATGATCAATAATTATTAACAGCATTTATTTGTGTTTAAACTCTACTTGCTTTCACGCTATTCCACATTCTGATCATTCATCTTAATGAATTTTGAGATAGTCTAAAATACGCTAAGACAGCACTTTGCAAGAAGATTTGGTCTTCTGGAGAACAAAACTGTTAGGTCCACTTTGAGATAAATGGATTATATTCACTTAAGGATTGCCTGAAGGTTTAAATTCACAATCCTTCTCTCTCGGAGGGGAATCAGATTTAAGTAATGGAAGCTTGTCAGTGCCATTGCTGTCATCTTTCCTGCATCTAAAATGGTCACATTCGCAATAGCTTTAGTTCCAGATAGGGTTTGTTTATAACAAAAAATGAACTATATCTTTCCACGAATAGTACTTCAGTATTACGTTTTAAATCTATTTGCCCAATGTTTTTATGTATTTGCTTAGGAATCATTTATTTAACATGCCATCCCAACATGTATTGAGCAGTAGCACATCATATTTGTCATCAATCTTTTCTCATTTTAATTGTAATTGCTCTGTTTCAGAAATTATACTGTCGTTAATTCCAAGATCATCGTGGTCACAATAAGGCCTGAACCCAAAACAACTGATTCGTTCCTGGAGATAGAACTAGCTCATTTGGCTAATGTAAGTATCATCCATTTGGCACTGAGTTGCATATAGAGTTGACCTTTTAACGGTTAACAGTCATCCTTTTGACTGATAAGACCAGAAAACGTTTTTAGACTTTTTAGAGTTGCAAATGAATTAATTTGTTATGAAAATATGCACTAGATAGGAATGAAATGCCATATTATCCTATGCTTTTATTTATGATAAAACTCTCTTTAATTTATCTAAGATAATAGTTAATAAATTATCAGTGTACACATCTTTATTGGACCCTGAGCTAGGCAATGTGGAGATCATGATGAATAAGAACCTGTCTCACCTCCTGGTGGGGAAGACTGCTGAGTAAATACATGGATTTCAGATGTCTGCAGCAATAGTTACAGACAGAATGCAAAGGGCAGTGATTACCTCCAGGGTGGAAGAATGGGCGCGGCGGCATTGAAAAGTGCCAAGTCGAGGATCGGAGAAGGCTCCTTATAATGACCTGGGTGCTCCAGTAATCTAAGTCTAAATCTTCCAGTCCACAATGACAAGAACCCTTTCTTAAATCCAGCCAACTGCAACTGAAATTCTTCCTATCTTGTTCAGTCCTTATGTAGAAATTTAAAATATCTCCTTATCCTTATACATTCACTTTAAGTACTTAAATCACTGATGTGTAGGGGAGAAGAAGGTGATTCCTGGTAAGGCTTTCCAGGCTGTACTTTCATACTCCCCATAGTAAAGTAAGCCAGTTTCGTGTGTTGCATGCACATAGTTTTGTTTTTTTTATTCCTTGCAAAGTTTCTATGAGGTTTACCTTTACATGTAAATAATGGAAGCCCAAAGTGATTTTCATTTTCCCAATTTGATATACTTAGTGAATGACATAATGGAATTTATACTCACATCCTTTGGTTTATAAAACCTATGTATTTTCTGCTATTTTATAAAATTTCTGATTTCCCAAAAACATCAGGCTTGGTTTTGTAAAAAATAACAATTATCTTCCATGTAAAACAGTTTTTACTAAGATGCTTCAGGCTTCCTAGACTGTTTAATGAAAATTTCGAATCTCTCAGCAATAGCTTTTAAACATCACAATTAATACTTAAACTATTAGATCTTTTCCTACTTCTGCCAAAATTTGACCATACTGGTTCTATCTAACTTCGAGAATGTGTTCTATTTCTGCAATATCTACCTCCTCACTCCTTGGAATAGCCCTGATCTCATCACCACACTGAAAATGGGGATATACATTTAACACTGCCTTTGAGTAAAGAACTTATTTCTCTGTATGTTCAAAATTCGTTATAAAAATATTATACATTTGTTTTTATTGTTATCAGGGTAACGTCTATCCAGTTACAAGCATTGGTGAAAAATAGGAAGAGAGATTAACTCTCTGAATTGCTTACTGAAAAAGCACTAAAATGTCCAGTTGTATACCATGTTTCTTATGGAGAAAACATTCCTGTAAATGAACATTCGTGAACTTCCCTAAATAAAGATAAAGTCAGTATTTAGAATGTAAAGAAAGTGTTAAATAAATGGCATTTTTTCATAAGTTGAAGAAAGAGTAACCTCAAAAATAGTGTTGAAGAAACAGCCAATTCAATAAAACTATTTGAAATGAACAGATTCAAACTTTGAGTCAAACTTTTCTCTTCTAAGGGCATATTTTGTCAGCCAATTTACAAAAGAGATAAACCATGTTCAAAAAATATTCTCTACGTATAGAAACCAGAGTGTATACACAATAACTTTTATTAAGCCCCAGCTAGATACCGGAGTGGCAGTGAAAGTCAGAATATAAGAATGGTGAGGTAATTGTCACAAGTTACTTAGAATTTATTTTATCTTACAATATTTTGAGTGAGTTGACCAGAGTCCCACGACGATACTATCTTGACTCTAGAAGGCCTAAATTTAAGAGAATATAGACAAATCTGTTACAGAAAGGGAGCAGAGGGAGGAGAGAGAAGAAAAATTTACGCTGGAGAAGAAAATGCCATGAAATGTTCTCCCTCGCTTCTGTCCTCTCCTCACTTGAAATGCCCACTTACGCTGTCCTCAGAGGCCACCCCAACAACAACCACACAGTGCAGCCTCTCTGGACCGCTCGACGCCTCGTTTCTTCCCTCTGTTTTATAAATACCTATCACACTGCCATCTGGACAATACATACAGTCCTTCATGCTCGACTGTTTTGAATTTCTGATGCTTGTTGTATTTATACTTACCATCCAAGTTAGATTTTGTAAAATATTTTATTGTTCACTGAAGGAAAGAATATATGACTGATTTATTGACTATCAATATTTATTACCAGTCTTATAAAGATATGCTCTATATACTGATACTAGTTTATTTCCATTGAAGAGATAACCAAAAGGGCCTATACTGAAATATAATAGTCTTCACTAAAATGTGAAAAAAAGATATATTTTAAACATGAAAATTGAAGTTGATTAGAACAAGCTGAAATTTCCTTATAACTATATATATAAAATCCTTTTATTGCCTTCAAAATTGAACTATTTTAGATGTGACATATTTCTAGTATGAAGTCTGTCTACTTTCACCTATTTTCTTGCATCAAAAGTATCTGCTGTACTTTCCTGAGCTCGGGAAAGAATAATGACTTGCAGATTATATCTGTTTCATATACCATGTGAATAAAAAAATGAAGAATGGGAATTAATAGTTATAGTGAGTCTAGGGAAAAGCCTGTTAACATTTTCTAAAAAAAAAATGTGTTCTTTTAAAAAGCTTTTTAACAAATAGTGTTTAAAGTATGTTAACTATAATAAGGCCCCTGGGGACTGGCAGGAGTAGGTAATAGAATATGGCATCTCGAAATTCAAATTGTATTTAGCAAAGCCAATTGCAATTGTAACCAGCTCATAAGTCATTAAGGAGTAAGATACTATTCTTAGTTCAGTTTTTTGGGCTTATGGCTTTATTGTCGTGACCTGTAGTAAGGGTTTGTGGTCCTTCGTGCTTAGGAATAGCAATTGCTTGCTTTTAAGAAATATCAAATTTGCTTTTCCCAGAAAAAGAATTTTATTTTTTATATTACTTAAGGTTTCTTCAGTGTGACATTTATATTTATCAATGTTGTTAGACTCTCTAATGCATAAGGAAAGTTAATAATTTTATTGAAAGTAATTATTGAGACCTAAATAGGTACAGTAGAATGGACCTATATGTATACACACATGCACACATACACACACCCACTGTTAGGATGCCTTGGGTCTGACTGGTCTGAGCCTGCTGTGACTTTCCAAGGTGGGTAACATCCCTATCTTTAAAAATGAGATAGAAGAATAAGAAAATAAAAACATTTTAGTTGTCTCATGCTCTATCAAGTTGGCAGGCCTGAAAATGCATTCTTTTTCCAAACAAGAAGTCTTTATGTAGTTCCATTTCTAGTGGAAAGATAAGCTGGACTCTGCTGGCCTGCAGTCTCTGCAGTCTAGTTCTGCCTTTCTTTGTATTTATTTCTTCATCTGTGCAACAACGCGAATGGCCCAGGCAGGGCGGACCTGCTATCTTTCAAGACTGGGAAAAATCCACCAGGTTTATTTATAGTTCTCAAATTGGTCATATTCACCAAAGGTCTCATGGGAATTTGAGCTTGTGGGTTTTGCTTTCTTTAGCATATTTGCTTGCATACTAACAGGTTCAAGCTAACAAATTGAGGAGTTTGTTTTATGTGTAGAAACTGAAATTAATCATGAGCCACGGCCTTTGTAAATCATAGTGGAAACACAATGGAAGATTGTAATGAATATGCCCGTTACCATTAGATAAGTGTGAGAGACAATGAAAAGAGAGTCCTGCATTCATCAGTGGGTATTTTCATGAATATCAAAGGCTGATAACAACCTAAGGAATTAAAAAGCACTTGGCAGAGCTTAAAGAAGTCCAGTCTATGCATATGTAATTTCTACAAAGGGGCGTTGTATCCTTTTACTTTTTAATTACTGTTCTACCCTCGCTTTTGTCCATTTGGAAGAAATTTCTGATGTTTTGCCTGCTTAAAGCTTTTGGTAATTTTTCTGGGAGAGTCTTGAAATGCTAACCAGACAAGCAGATTGATGGCTCTGCCACAGCTGAAACTGAGATAGAAATTGTTCTCTAGCTACAGTTTTTTTGGTTATATCCTAAATTCCTAAACTTGAGTAAGCATCCTTCCCACTTACATTTCAAGTTCCATTTATTTTTATTCATAATACATAATTGATATTCTTCAAAAAGATTTTAGATTAATTATGCTATTGTTGGAGTTGGGGTCAGCAAATATTGTCAGTTGAGTCAGATAGTAAGTATTTTAGGTGTGCGAGCCATAGTGGTCTCTGTCACATCTATTCAACTATGCTGTTGTTGTGTGAAAGCAACCAGAGGCAATATGTAAGCAAGTGGGTATGGCTCTGCTCCAATAAAACCCTATTTACAAAAATAGGTAGCAAACCAGATTTGGCCCCTGGAATGTATGGGTTGTCAACTCCTATATGGTAACAGAATAACGGCCCCATAACGACGTCCACATCCTAACACCCAGGACCTGTGAATATGTCATGTCACATGTCAGAAGGGACTTTGCAGAGGTGAGGTAGGGTAAGGACATTGAGATCCAGGGAAATTATCTTGGATTATCTGAGTGGGTCCAGTTTAATCACATGAGCATTAAAAGTGTACACCCTTTCCAGGCTGTGGTCGGAGAGATGTAACGTGAGAAGGACTCAATCTGTCTTTGCTGACTTTGAAGATGAAGGGAGAGGGCCACAAGCCAAGGGATGTGAGTGGCCTTTAAAAGCTGAAAAAAGTTGGCAACCTCTGGCTGCCAACCAGGAAGGAAATGTGGACCTCAGTCCCGCCACTGCAAGGAACTCAGTTCTGCTGAAACCTGAGGGGGCCTGGATGTGGATTCATCCAGATCACCAAGAAAGGAGTGCAGTCCTGCCAACTCTTTGATCTCAGGCTCCTGACTCTCTAGAGCAGAGACCCCTCTGAGCTCAATAGACTTCTGACCTGCAGAGACTGAGAGATAATAAATTTGTGTTGTTCTAGGCTGCTAAATTTGCAGTAATTTGTTACAGCAGCAATAGAAATCTAATAACCCTGCACCGGAGAGCTGCTAAATTAATTTTTAAATTATGAAAATGATATATGCATATACATGAATAGTGCCCTTTTGAATCAGATATATGACAATGGTGATAATACATTATTCAGTGAAAATCAGTTAGCAACTAGAGATTACATTTTGTTCTGTTGATTATCATACCAGTACTTGGGAACCTGGTTAAAGGAATCACCAGACAGTGAAAGTGCTGGAGGGCAGGTATTAAGGAATATGGGGGATGCCACAAGAGAGCACCCCCAAGGCAGCCACAGGAAGGGCCTTGAGGAACCACGTGCTGGGTGTCAGAGGCAACTCTGACATTTGCAGATGTGTTGTGCTCTTGAAACAACTTGGCAAAACTTCCCTGCTGGCAGCTGATACACTTGCGCAGTGCAAAACACCCCTGCCAGCCCTTGTCTCTGCTACAGCCCTGTTCAAGTAGGTTACAACATGTTATCATAGCCTCTTGGATGTGAAAGGAAAAGACCTAAGCTATATGCTCTGTCTGATGGAATCCAGTTATGGGAGTATTTGTTTATTAAAGTTATTTGCCACTTCAACGCATAGGAAATACTTGAAGGGTTTTTACCTCCAGCTAACCCATTTGTTTGTTGAGAGGTGCACCAGATCTCTGTGCAGCCATTGTTGGAAATGACGTAATCGTGTGTGGGTAAAACACCCTAAGACATCTATCTGGAAGCAATGATTTCCTTTGAAGGATACACAGTTAAATAATTCCTGATAGTGGTTCTGCTTTTTACTGCTTCCCATATATCAAATAGAAAGTATTTATCAGGAAATAATGTACATTCAGGTTAGTGATATATCTCAGAAATTAGAAAAACAAGCTGTTTTCACATCCACAAGAATAACATCATCTGGTTGATGTGGGCTACTGAGTAACCCATAGTGGAAGCTGAATTAAATATATGCCCGATTAAATAGCCGCCAGCTCCTCGAGAAAAGCTATGTCACCTGGATGTGACTCGTCCTAACAAAACAGTATTCTAGATTTCTCACTTCAGTGGTCTTTATATCATTCTGTTTAAGCTAAAACCAACTCTTTCTTTTCCATCTCCTTGATCTGACTGGTTCTCAGTGCAGTGCTTTCTATGGAAGTCTTGTAAATCCATTCAAAAATTCCATGTCTCCATACTCCTATTAAGTAAAAATACAGTATTGCATTTTCAATGAGGCTCTTTAGACTTCAGGTATATGTCAGCCACCCCCTCAAAAAAAATGACAGTAAGACCCAGATTTAGCTCTATTTAAGTATGTTTTAAAAATGCTAAAATATGGAACAGTTCCTACCATAACCTTGAGAAAAGGTTTGGAGAACATTCATCAGACTATTTCGTGTTGTTGAGTTTCATATGGTACATTTTTCAACTGCATCATCCCCTTGGTGGTGTATTACACTTTCAGGGACCATGAAGCTGTTAATAAGTTGAGAACATAACCCGGAAAGGGTTCCCTCTCACTGATCAGATTTCAGTGTTACAGATTTGACTGTAGAAAAATTTACATCTACTAAGATCTTACATCTCCTAGCATGCATTCCTGAGACTTTTTTAATGTGCCTTTTCTCAAGTAGTATTAGAATTATAAGTAGGATGTAAATTAGTTTTCTGCAGGTCAGGTCAGTCATTTTGGAAATGGTCTCAAGGAATTCCCAAAATCTGTTTGTGTGGTTATATAGTAACTACGATTAAACTTTGGTGGGGAAAAAAGGTACAATAAGCTTAGCAAAATCCAGGTCATTTCAGTGTAATGTCTTTAGGTCTAAAATGTGGAAAATTAAAAAGAGGCAGTGTAGTGTTAGCTGGTGAGCAATCTTTCTCCCATCCACATTCAAGAAGTTAATGCACAGTTCACTAGAAGATGTTACAGGAGGAATCATCCTGGGACATCTGAGTCAGAGCACTGGAAACGTGGAAATATTACGATGAAGTCACTGCCTCTTCATGTCCTCAGATGCTTTGACTAAGTGCTTGCTTTGCCTCTACAGACAAGAGGATATTTTTGTTTCAAGAAGACTCTGAAAGGTACAAGAAAGTTAATAGGTTTCTAGATTCAGAATTTACTGTGGCATATGAGCACTAAGCACTTGAAAGTTTGAAGAAAAACAGTGTAAAGTTAGGTTATATCTGTTGCGTGTGTCTTGAGCAATGCTTCTCCAAATTTGATGTGGATAAAAATCGTGAAGAGTGGAGGGAGAAGTTATTAGAATGCATGTTCCTGGGCTTAGCCCCAATCTCAAAATTCCTGGAGCCAAGGAATCTATATTTTTAATAAGCATCGTATTTGATTCTAGAGTAGATCCAGAGAAAACACTGAAAACATTGAGATAGCAAGAGTGCAATTAAGAGAGCACGTGAATTGAATTTTATTCAGAACTTAAAAACACCAAGGAAAAATTAGAGAAAATTGGTCATCATTCATTTTTGTTGTGAGTTTAGTTGTCTTTTCTGTAACCAACTTCCTTCAGATCTCTGCTCAAATACCAAAAATTGCAGTCCGTCCCCTTCCCTGTCTTCTCTACTCATTGTGATTTACTTTCCATTGTAGCACAGATTACCGTCCAGTGTGTCGTGTATTTGTTTATGGTTTTGTCTCTCTTCCTGCCCCCTTCATTATAGGCAAGTCTCTGAGGCAAGGATTTTATTTTGTTCAATGCTGTATCCCCAGTGCCTCCAGAGGTACCTGGAATGTGATGGGTGTTCAGTAAGTGATTTTTGCATGAATGAGTGAACGAGTGAATTAGCTTGTTTTGATCATCTTCCTGGCTCTCTCTTCCGACTTCTGTGATTTGTAACAGTGATTTACCATAGTATGATGTAGTTAAAGTGTTCCCCAGAAAACAAAAGACTGGGAAGAAGAAAAGGAATTCATTTATGAATACCATTCTAGGATCACTGAGAGCTAGAGCTAGAAAGGATGTCCAAATTCTCTATTTTATAAATAAGAAAACAGAAAACATGCAGACCGGAGGAAAAGAGAGAACCACCCATGGAAATACATTAACAAAGCCAGTGAGGTGTTCTACTGTTAAATAGACATATTGATGGGGCTGATGTTGAAACAGAGGAGAGAAGTAAAAGAAAATAGCAAAGATCATTAGACACCTGGAAGTGGTGTGTAGAACGTCCGTGGTAATTAGGAAATTTGGGTCATGGTACATTTTTTAAATGCTTAAAAGTGGATGAATGGAAATATTTAACTTGAGTTTAACTATACTGTTTTGAATGGAGTCAAGAGAGAGGTTTTTTTTGCTAGTAATGTGTTTTTCAAGAATAGCATACATATCTTTTTCAAAAGTTTTCAAATACATGCAGTTTTAATATTTTAAGTGTCAGTTATATTGACAGCTTTGTAAATTAATCTTCTTTAGCTCATTTGTCTCACTTACCTGACAATTGAAGACGTGTCCTAAATCTCCTCCTGTAGGTCTGGGCACAGCTTGCCTGTTCTCCTCTTGCTCCTGTAACATTTCGTTACTGCTCTCTGTTGGGCTCACCATTTCCTGCTATTGATTTCCTGTAAATTCCTCATAACAGATCTTGTAGGGGAGTACCTTTGAGAAAATTATCTGAAAATTGCAACAAATATTTTACAAGTGGTTTCTCAGCAGAACCGTTCAGCCAGGTTTTTTTTTTTTTTCCTGTTTAGAACCCGTTCATCATGGTTTTGCTTTGTCTCCCATTGCACATTCCTATTCTCTAAGTGACTGGTCCATCAGCTACTAAGATTGCTCTGATTTGTATGTTCTGTTTATTTGTCTAAACTTCAAATGTTTAAATAACCGACCTCAGCTCCCAGGCCTGCATATTGGTGACTGTGCTCAAATGCATGCTCACAGAGGAGTCTGTCTGCTGGGTAGGTCTCAGAATGGGTAGTGAAACACGAGCCAGACTAGTGCATTTGGAACCTGTAATAATTCTCACATGGATGTTTTCTAAGTTTTCACAAGGACAAAAAGAGAGAGAAGCAGGAGATAAGACCTAAGAGGTAAGGGGTGGAGAAGGTAGAGGTTGAAGCTGAGGGTTGACAGAGGCATGGATAAGACGAGAAGAGGCATTTCTCATCTTTAGACTTTTGTCTGAAAGTGGAAATCAGTTTCTTTAGGGGAGTAAATAGGAAAGGGATATCCAAACAATTAAGTTCATATTATATTTCTTTTCTAGTATTATTTTCTTTTGTTGTAGCCTGTTATGTACTCTGATTATGAAGTAGTGTGATCCTATGATCAGTATCCTGTATTGGTTTATATAGAGATTTAACTTAATCCAACTCATATGTTACTAAAAGAAGTGAGCTAGGTTTAGAGGCTCTATTGTCTCGGGTTCGTCACCTACAGTTAGTTTCTATATCCATGAAGTGTATACGCCCATCCCCTTCATTGTGATAGTCCAAGGATAACTTATTTTCTATAAAGTACTCTGAGCTCTTTTGAACAAGTCCCTAGATAAATATAGTATAATGATACAAAATTGTAGCTGTGCTGATGATTTCTTAGGAAATCACAAGCTGTATGAAAATTTCAGGTAAAACCAGATACAGTCTCATAGAACAGTGGAAGAAACCAATCTGAAACTGTTCCCCTCTCCATCCCTTGAACATCCAGATCTGTGCCTCCTGGAAGAACCAGATAAGGATCCACGTCTTCCATGAAACTTGCTCTAACATAGGCCATGATGCTCTGTCCCTCATTTGTCCCTTACACAGTAAATTTGGACTAGTGACATTTATACGAGCTTGTCTCTTTATTGTTATATCAACATTCCACGTGTGTGTTCCTCATCAACTTCTATGACTAAACCCTTTTTAGGGAAGGGAGTGTTTTTATGCACTAAGAGCATAGTTCATAGGTATAAGCATTTGATAACAAGTAGGACACCTTGGATACATATGTGTTCTTTGTGGGATTTTGGAGAATAGTCATGGTGCTAACATGTTGGAGTTAGGCAAATGTCCCAATTAAAATGAATAGTAGATACAATTGGAGTGGATGTCACAAATTTTAGAATAGTGAGCTCAATTTTTATTTCTAGTGAAATTCTAGAATGGATCCAGCAAATAGTACTTAGAAAGACAACATTTCATGAAGAGCCTCCTAGATTTATAAAGATGTTGCTTTGCCAGACACGCCCCAGCGATCATCTACTTGTAGACAAGACTGAGGGCTGACGGCTGTTCATAGCTGGCTGTCACTGAGGGGGCGTGTTCACCTGTGAGAAAGGAGCGGTAGCCTGTTTCAAGACTGTAACTTTTACCTGCTTTGGTCTGTTCATCATTTTTATCAATGACTTGGTTGGATGAAGATGTAGATGTGTTTGTTTTTAAATCCTGTAATGATTCAAAACTTGGAAGCAACAGTGAATGTGTGAGATGTCAAAACCAGGATTCATACAGCTCCTGAGAGATGTCAGTGTATATGGAATACCTTTTCAGCTCAGGAAGGGAAAACCTAAACATCTGACCAGTCTTAGCATGCATTTTTAGGAACGTGGCGCCTAGACTGGAGAGACGATAGTACCGCGTTGTTCTATACAGGTAGGACACAAGTGGATGGTTTCCCTAAACGTACTTGAAAAATGTGTGCTCCAGGAAATGAGTGACGTGGAAGATGAGACAACTTGAGACCAGCAGAGCATGTTTAATAGAGAGGAGAAGACTCTTCAGGTGGAAGATAGGATCTGTAGATATCTGATGATATCACATAAAGGAAGAATTATTCGATGAGTTTCAAAGGACAAATAAAGCCTAATGGATGTAGACAGGCAGACAGAAGCAAAAAAGCTTTTCAACAATTAGAACTCTTCAAAACAGAAAGTATTTCCCTGGATAATCCAGTGTGGAAAGCTCATTGTGTCATTCTGAAAGGTCATGGTGGCTATCAATACATAATTATTGAGCTGAATAAAAATTTAGCACTTTTTTTCTCATAGTTTCATTAGACATGATTCTATACAAATAGAGTATGTTAATTAAGAAGATATTGTGAGTCAACAAACTCTGTGGAAATGGACAATTAACACAACCATCTAGAAAGCTGACCAGCCAGAGACTGAAGAGAAAGTGGCAGTGGGGTGGTTATACATGGGCAGAATACAGAGTGTGTCACTGTGACTTAAATAGTATAAACACTTTGGTCTTCTTAAAGGAAATATTCCTCAATTAATATTTTAGATTAAAAAGATGAAATAGAAATCATCAAAATATGGACCTTGTGGTATACAAGAGCTTCACTTTCAATTTTCAAAAAAAGTAAATATAGGTTGTGATATTTGGAACAAATGTATTGTTTCCATGACTACAATTTCATAAAATAGCTCACCAAATCTATGAGAAAGGACGTGCAAATTTCTTATGCAAAAAAAATAGAGGTGGGATCTTTCAAGTGTCTGACCACAGGAGGAGAAATCTGCCGTTCTGCTTACATTTCTCATAATCCTTAGATTTTCTATGTATGTACTCAAGATACATTTATTCTTTCTCTGCTTATTTTTAGGGTACTTTGAATCCCTATTGTGTGTTATGGGATGACTCAAAAACGTAAGTAACAGATGTTTTCTTACATTACTTTGGACTAAATAGTCAAAGCACATTAAGTGATTTCAGCTGCCTGCTAGTCAACAGGAATAGATAAGTTAGTGAGTTACACTCAGAGAACGTTCCCCTTTCTGAATCTGTGAGACTGCGTGATGACTGCATTCACGTGTGATGACACCATCAGGTTATGTCCCAAGACAGGACTGCATTACCTCATGTGGAAGGCACCCTGATGTGAATTCTATGAGGAATTTTTAAAAGCTCTAATATTTTAAAATTATGGAAGCTCAAATGCCATTTCAACATTTTGCCCTAGTAATTCAGCTTAGCACTGCAGAATAAAATAGCAATCTGTATGGTCACTTAGCCAGTACGTTACTTGCATGACCTTGAATCTATTATCAGAGTAATGCAATATTTATATGGCCCTTCCAAATTGTTTTGTTCTAAAAACATTGAGTGACATTTAATTTTCTTCTTCATTTATTTTATGAATTCATGAAGACAAAAGAAAATAATTGCAGTAAATAAGGATGGATAATTCTTCCATGTATTCCTTTGTTTGTACAAGTAATTGCAAATATCTGGTCAAAATCATCTTAATCTCACAGGTGATTTGATGAGATTTGAAGGTCTCAAAGAGCAGAAAAATCCATGATTAAGTCTTAATGAGACTCCTATACTTTAAATACTTATGTAGGTTTATTTCAGTATAGTAGCCAGATTATACAATCTTGTTTTGTTGTGGTTTTTTATCTTTTGCATGGACTGAAGATAAATATCAATCAATTCCAAAGCTAATACCACGATGTGTATGCCAGCAGATGGGGCACCCCCTTGTTGGGTGCTGTGTATTCTAAGATTTTCCCCACTGTTCTTCACAGTAAATCTGATCTACATCTGAGGTTTTATGAAGTTACTTGATTCTCATCCGTAGTTATCAGAGAGTCTAGAAGGGAGACATTCATAGAATTTCTATTGTCAACGTGCTCATTCCTAGGATACTGACACAATTTAAACTACAAATATCTCTGTGGGTGAGAAATCAATGCTATTAAGCTTTTTTTTTTTTTTTGCTGTGGTTTCTGATATTCTTGGGATCCTCTTTTCCCAGGAACCTTAGTGCCATAAGGACAATCCCAACTTGCCTGGTGATAACATGTGCTGCATGTCCTCACCCCCTAAAATTTCTTTTTTCTTGAAAATCTACAGAGAAATCCATGGTAGTAAAATTTTTGCATGCTTTCCTCTCTACCAATAGCCAGAGAAGACGTTGGTAGTATATTCTAAGGAATTGCTTAGTATGTTGTATAGCCAAGGGAAGAATAAAATGCTATAAAAATCTAATTGAATGTTTTCTACTCAAGAAAAATATGCCATCTTAAACTCCTAATTATAAATACTTGCATATCTCCATGAATAACGACCAACTTTGATTTAGTTCTATCGTTTTAGTGGGTAGGGTGTGCTTCTATGTCGATCCAAACGGGAAAGTGTTAGTTATTCCTAAAGACTTCTAAGACTGTTAAAGGGACATTACAGAAGAAACAGCTGTCCCCCGTTTTGTGCCGCTCTTGGTTTCCTCTCACAGATAGTGTGAGGTCTTAAGTTTAATTTATAAAGCTGTTGGTGTCTGAGGCCATCAGCGTTAACCTTAGGAATCAATCACGTTCTACTTTCTCTAACATCTGCTGGTAACATGACTCTTATCCATCACAAAGAACAGGTCTTAGCTTTACAAAATTCAGCTTTTCAGTTGTCCTTGAAGAAAACTATTTAGTGAGAGGAGGTGTGTTTAGCTGCCTTTCAAAGCAGATTATCTCAGGAGATCAGTGTAGTTCATGCTTCCTTGATGTATCTAAAAAGTGATCAAAAAGCTTTCCACTGTGACAGAACTTCTGTCCCATCACACTTTTTACCAGACTGTTTCATCATTAAATTGTTTTTCTGGGTGAGTGTTAAACGATGAAGGTTAAGACAACTTTATTTCCTTTTTTCACATCTGTTCTTCAATTTTGATTGTGGTCACATACACAGTGTCTTTACTGACGCAATGATTTTAACTTTGAGTCTTCCAAGTATAGTTAATAGTGAAGAGATATGGTTACTTCTTTTTATACACAAAAAAGCTTGACTTAAATTATGTTTTCAAGATTGCAGTAATAAGTTTGAAATTATAAGTTGTCGTTTAGTTTTGGTTTATGCAAATTGCCTTCCTTTTTAATTTTTTAAATTAATTTTTAATTACAAAAGTAATACATGAGTATCTTTTCCTTTTAAAACTTTGGAACATAACTACTAAGGCTCCAGTGATCATCACCACCTTGGGACTCCACACCCATCCATCTCCCCATGGTCATTCCTATTTATATTTTGTTATGTATAAGTTCAGGCATCCATCCATTTATGCACTGACACATGTATGCAGCCATACAGGTTAACACTACTTCTACTATTTTAGGTATTATCATACTGTATGTAACACTTGGCTATCTCAATTTTTAATTCAACAATGTCTTGGAAATTTTACTACATATTTCATTCCTTGCCCCTGCTGTACTATAGATACATCATAACTGATTTAGTATTCCCTATATTGATGGCCATTGAAGTGGTTTTCAGTTTATTTGATTCTACAAAGTGTGCTTCTGTGTACCTCCTTGTGCATCCCCCTTGAGTCGTCTCTGGCCACCCGTTCCAAAGTGTCAGCCTGTTGATCTCTTTATATTAACTCTTTTATATTCTTCACAGCATGCATTCCTGATTTCTTATTTATTTTTGTTTGCTTATTGTCTGTCTCCCTCACTAGAAAGTAAGCACCGTAAGAGAGATCCTTGATCTTTCTTATTTACCAGTACACCCTCAATGCCGAGTACACCTGCACATACTATACATTCAACACATATTCATTGGTTAATTTTGCACAAGAATTAATGTTTGAATATTTCTCTGGTACCCTTTCTACATAAGAACTGTTTCTATTTATGTTTCATTTTATTTGTGATTTACATATTTATAGCAATTATTATACCTAACATTGGAAGTTTGAAGGGAGAATGCTTTGACTTGTTACAGTACTAAGGTCCATCATAAAAAACTAATTTTATTTCTAAGGGTAATCTATTATCCTGATAATCCCAAACAAAGACATTTTATTTTAATCTGATTAGACACAACAATTTTAGACAGTTTTAAAACATTTTATCTTGCCCTAGCTAACTAATTAACAGGATGCAGAAAATGCTTCATAACAGATGACCCACGAAATAAATTGAAAGTACTTTGCTCACTTCAGAAATAGGCTTATTTTAGTTAGAAGAAGTATTTCTTTTTGATTTTTTTTTAACAGAGCTTACAAAGTTATCATTTGGGTGATTGATAATTTGCACATTCTTGGGCTACACTAAATTTGTGTTTTGAGTATTGGATTATGTGCAGTGACTACATTCCCTGGAAAATCCATAATCCTTCCTTTCGATTAACTTTTGCTCTTTCTCTATGGGTCTTAGGAGCACCGTCTGATGCTGTCAGTTCTGTGAAGGTTCATATTTGTCTTTGGAAAATGTTCAGGGTTTTAATTGCATGAATTTTAATTTTAATTTCTTAACTATTGCTAAACAGTTTTATCAATCCAATTGGAATTTATTTGCCTACCTTGTAGTTGAAAACAAAAACGTTTAAGGACAGGACTTTCCATTTCTCTACACTTGATTTATTGATTTCTCTACAAATTGATTTATTGGAGCTGGGAATAGCAATAGTCACATCTTGGCTGAGACTGACACTGGCTTGTTTTATCTCCAAGTAAAGTAATTGAATTGAAGTGATTCCTCTCCTTTGCTTCGGTTATCCTTATTTCTCCATTCTCAGAACTTCTTCCTCCTTTTTATCATTCATATTGGAAGTCACCATTTGCTAGCAAATATAGAGGTAACCCTCCAGCCTCATCCCATCACTCCAGAGGGGTTGTCGTCATTTTCTTTCCTCTTCGGGTGACTGACGTACCTATGCCATTAGGGAAACACAACATTCTACCTTTAGGAACATACGCTTTAAGAAAGATCTGTTAGCTCTTAGAAGTTCGAAGCAACTATACAAAAGCATTACTATGATTGGATAACCAATCTTTCCCCTGCAAGCAGTAACCAAATGAGAAAGCTCTTTAATAAGGCTGTGTTCCAACTGTACTAGACTCGAGGCAAACGATATGAAAAGAACTTAATATTCTTATGATTATGATCAAGGAGCAAAAAGAACAAGAAAGAGATCTTGTAGGAGACTTAATTTATGCAATAGTTAAGAAAATAGACCAAGAACAGCTATGTATACAGTAACCTGATGGTCAGATTGTTTTAGGGGAAATACGGAAGCATCCTTTACAGCCTGAAGTTGTCTAACTGAAGCCTTTTCTTGAGCAGTAATGAAAAAAGAAAGTCTGTATTCAAAATATTCTGCATACTTACAGCCATGATTCCAGAAGATCACTCTTTCTAGAATTATTTGGTGATTCAATTAACCAGAGACAGGATTTTAAAACTATTTAACTTCAAGAAGTGTTATTACTTCTATCGCACAGATTGGTCTGTTTAAAACATGTTAAAATGTAACTGAGTATGTCATGGCAGTCAGTACTTTGGAAATACATTACTTGATTGTATGACAAACATATGACCTTCAGTCTTCCAGATTAACACTGTTGTGTGCAATCTCTAACATGTCCAATATATGTTCTAGGCGTCAACATGTTCAGTTTTACCAGGCTGTCTCTAAAGTAATGTTTGCTTTTCTGTAGTGAGACTGGTAAGAAATAACTGTTTCTGACTGGCACTTGATGTAATTCTGCTTTGGTGGGTGTCTTCAGAGCCCATATGGATCCAACTGCTGAGGCAGTTGAGTTAAATTTTTGGAGTTTGCGTCTAGGATGTCAGGATTCCAGGAACTTCCCGTTACCCACTCAGGTTCAGTGATCACTTCTGTAATAATATAAAACCGTGTTATGCTTTTTTCCCCTTGATTATAGTCACACTAATGGAATGACAGTATTAGACCTTTACATATAAAAACACTAGTCCTTGTAAATTAAAATTTACCCAATCTACAAAAAAAGTAAATATTGTATCATGGTCAAAAATAATCATGCTCAAATTCATAACAGTTATTGGTTTTCAGATTTATTGTTGATAAAATTTTTGCTTCTAATTCCAAAACAACCATACTCTTTTGAAAGTACTGCAAAAAGCAATAGAAAAACCCTAATTTTCTGAGAAAGTAGCACTAGAATTAAAGATTCATTAGTAGGAAACTAAATGGAGCTTTCTTTACTTTTGCTTTTCTGCCTTAGACTATACATAACTTTTTGAAGTTTTCTGATACCCACAATTGTGCGTTTTCTCATAAGTCCATTATAATTCAAAATGACCTTATTTCAGCTTTCTTCAGGGAAATTTTTCTTTTCATCCTTTAAAATGTTTTAAATTTTCTTTGAAATGTTTTAAATTACATCATAGATTTTGTGGTATTAAGTCTAGTTTCCTGAAGGTATATTTTTGGATTTGTTCGTGTATAAACTATCCCTTTTCAACTGATAAAGTTTATGTAAGTGCTTCTAATATTATTAACAACCCATTATGTCCATTAGCATGGGCTCTAAAGTTCAAGAAACATTGCATTATGCCTTCAACATGTGTTCTGAGGGCTCACATTGGGAGTAAAATGGCACCACTTATTTTTTACCGTAACCCTCACTTTGATCCTCTAAAATGGGGGTTGGCACACAATAGCCTACAGCCTGTGGGACATATCCATACTGATATCTGTTCTGGTAAATAAAGCTTTATTGGAACATAGTTACACCTATTTGTTTACATATTATTTATGGCTGCTTTTGTCCTATGACTGTAGCGTTCAGTCATTGCAACAGAAGCCATATGGCCCGCAAATCCTAAAAAATTTACTATCTGGTCCTTTACAGAAAAAAAATGGCAACTCCTGCCCAAAACAGCGTTTGCCAGCATTTTTCATATATTGGCACACATAGAAAATAACTATACAGCACATTGGGGTAAATGAATGAAAATGTTTGCAAGCAGAGTCAGGGCAGGGTGCCCAAGGCTAGAGAGAATCAGTATCTCTGTTAGTCCCGGAAAATTCCCAGTCATTTTTTTTTTTTCAAGTACAGATTCACCTATCATCTGTCTCATCTTCATCTGGAATTCTAAAGAATGTTTCCTAGTCTCCTTGTATCGGAATGTCTCTTCCAGATTTTCTGGTCTTTTTTTTTTTCTCTCAGTGATAGATTTAGGAAAATTTTTTAACCTAACATTCAGTTCACTGTTTCTCTCTTCATTTTTGTCTAACCTGTTATTTAATTGTCCATAGAGTTTTTGTTTTAAGTTCTTGTCATTTTTTTTTTTTACTTCTACAGTTTCTGTTTGATAATTATTAGATTGCTCTTTAGAGTTTCTTGTCTTGTGCTGGTATTTTTAAGCTTATGTTTTATTTATTTTAACTTAGTAAACACAATTGTTTTACAATCTGTGGTTGATAATTCCTGTATTTGAAATTTTTGTGGGTCTGTTTCTGCTCTCTTTTGTTTCTCTTAATTCTCACTCATAGTACCTTATTTTCTAGTATGCTAGGTTGTGTCATGCTAGCTGTTCTTAAAATATTATTTGTGAGGAATCTTTGAGGCCTAGGATAAAGTACATTCCTCCAAAGATGAGTTATATTTGCCTCTGCTGATACTACCACCCAGGATCCCTTAAACTAAATTCATTCTAGAGGTTACCTGGACCACCCAGGTGATGTCAACCCAAGCTGCAAATCCACATGAGGGCTGGAGCATTGTCATATTTGTTTTCACATATATTCCATCATTTCTAGCCATATTCAAATGGAAGGACTGATCTAAAAAAATAATTTATTGCTGGAAATAGGAAATCTAAATCAATATCTCCTCACACCTGTAATTCTTGAACAGCTCGCCAAATCCCATAGCATATCACCTGGGAAGCACTGCCCTGAGGTACTTTATGTCCATGTCTTTGATAACCCTTATATTTTCTGCCTTACATTACAGAAATTTGATATCTTCTTCTAGTCTTAAGTAGTTTGGGGACTGGAAGTGTGTCACATTCATCTTTGTAAATTCTACTGTGCTTAGCAAAGAAATTTGCAAATAGTGCTCAGTAAATTCATTCATTCGTGTGACATATATGTCTTAAGAACCTATTATTTGTTCTACTATTCAAGGTGTCTGGTACACATATTAGTGAACAGACAAAAATACTTGCCTTATGGAGTTTAGATGGGAAAGGGGTGCAGGGAGGGTGATAAGAACATAAATATAATAAATAAATTGTATAGTGTGTAAAAAGGTAAAAATTTCATGGCAGGGGGTGATCAACATAAGGGAATAGAGAATGCCATTTAATTCGACTGATTTATTTCTATTCTTTTGTTTGACTTATTCCAAGTTGCCACCATTCATTCATACAATTAACATTAATTAGCAAGTGCCCAAGGTAAATGTGCAAGGTATCACTTCAGGATCTATCTCTCATGTGTCAGGTCTGACCAAGTGTCTTCCTAAGCCACCAAGCTAGCCATACATTTGGTGGTAGAGTTCTATGTCCATTCCAGTTAGCTTTCCTTAAGTGTTTGGATCTTCGTCTTCATCTGTGATCTGTCTGTGGTCTAAATGTCTGTTCCTCTGGTCCTATGGTGGTCGTCATACAACCATCCAATTGAATTGTGTAACGCCTGAGAAGTGGTAGACATAAACTATGAAAATTAAATATTTTCCGAAATTGAAACATCTAAAAATCCTAGCCAAAATATATCCATATTATATAAAAGGAAAAGTTTTTTAAATCAAGAAGCCATGTCTGTTTATATAAAAGAAAAAAGCACAAAAACTAAAGGGCAGAGTCTATTCTTCAATGTTCATTTTCTACATACTATTAAAATTCAGAATGAAAGCTCCTTGGCCTTATTTATAGGTATTTCTAATTCCTAAATATTATCAATGATATCTAGATTTACAATTTTCTATAGACAATTATTTACCATATGATTAATGATCTAGAAAGACCACAAATTTGCAAGGAATAATACTGTACAATGTTCGTCTTCATAGTTCAATGAAAATACTCTAGGAAATAGGGGCTCCCAGTTTGTCAGTAAGGTTGTTCACCTGTTTGAGGATATGAAACTGAAAATTCGCTTCAACTTTTTAATCAGTAATATAGGAAAAATTATGACAATAAAAATAACTCCAACATATCTAATCACTCTAAACTCCAGATTCCTTAAAAGTCAAAATGGGCATAATATTGCCTGTTGCTTGGGGTGGCAATGAGGATCAGCAGAAAAAGTGCTCTGACAAAGCTTGGCCCAGTGGCTAAAACATGGCAGATGCTCAATAAAGGTTTGTGGATGGGTGAGTTGTCTGGTTCATTGGTTGGTTGGTGGGAGAGTCTAACCAGAAAGGAGAGCTATTCATATTCCCTTGCCTGAACAATGGGCCTCTTGTATCTGGAAAAGTAATTTTTTTAAGGTGTCAGATACCTTGAGAAGGATTATTAGAGTGAAAAGGAAAAAAATAACCTGAACAATGTAAGGCCAAGAGATGCTAGCCGAGAGCCTCATAAGTGCCATGGAAAGCTCTCATCGGGGTTCACATGTGCCCTGAACCTCACCCGTCTACCACCCTTCTCCTCTCATCCTCACAAAGTCGCTGAAGTCAGTTTCCAAAGGGTGTACTTAAACCAAATGTTTTAAAAAGCAGTAATAGCAAAACTGGGAATTCATCCAACATTTTTCACCAATTTATACTGTTCTTAGGGGCCCTGGGATAATTCCAAGTGACCCTTTTGACAAGATTTTTTTAAATTATGTTGTTAAAATATTAATGGATATAATATCAATAGGAGCAACCTAGAGCTGGCGGGTAAGGAAAGGCCCCTGGTGAACCTCTCTTAATTTGCTAATGTCTGTGGTTCTGTTTCCAAAAAGATCCAGGTTTAAACTGCTGAGAATTCATTTTTGGATAATTTTAAAACTGTATTTTTTCAGTTGTTTGAATGACACAGGCTAAAATTTCCCCTACTTATATATCCTATAAACAACAGACTGGGCATTTTCCTTAATATTTAACTTACTATTTCCCTTTCTGATTTTAAGCCCCAGAACCGCTCACTTATACCATAGTTAATAACTATTTTACAGCTTTGTTGTCACAGACATTCAATAATTTAGGGTAGGTGATGTCGTCTCTCCTTAGACACCATTAACGAAGCAATTCACTCTATATTTGAAAATATCCCTTAAAATTTTTAATAATTTTTTCTAAATTATTTAAAATATAGATTTGAATGAACGTTAGTAAATGAGAGATCAATGTAAAGAAACTTATTCTAAGGTTTAGTAATAAATACTTAGGTTATAGCTTTAACTTTGGGGGCCATTGAGGGAAAGCAAAAGGATGAGGATGTATGTAGTAGTAATAATTTTGATTAAAAAAATTAAACCTACTCTTTAATCATTTTCATTTGTTTGATATAATGGACATGAGTAAATATACTTGAGGAATATAAATCAAGTAACAACTATAACCACAATGTCTTACGAATTATATTTGGAGTCAAAGTGAGTTCTTGTGGCAGATGACATATTTTGTAAAGATTGAAAGCAAAAGAAGTCATTTTAAAAGATGTATAAATATGGTCCATAAAAAGGAACGTAATTTGGAAATCCACACTGAAAAAGATTAATGTCTTCAATACAAGCCTAAAACACTATACTGCCAATACACGACGTACAAAAGACTGTCTAGCCATTCTCCACTTTCTACAAGTAGTTCTGTTTCTTTTGGTATGTTCTGGTGGTGTTATGTGACTGCTTTTTAATGCTATTCGTAGAACTGGGCTTTGGCAAGAATTAGGCAGTTTCATGGCCCTGGATCTTCACCAGTATCATAAGCCAGCACAGTTTTATGATGGCATACTCAGTAGGCTGACTCAAAGGGGTGGCATTTCTTCCTCTCCCTAGGACGTGTAGTTAGGATCTTTAAAAGTGTGATTTAGTATACTAGGTTTTGTGAAACTATCTGAGAACACAGTCAAAGGCTTAAAACCTGATGCTGGGTTTTTGTTTGTTTGGTCAGTTGGTTGGTTTTTTTGGAAGGGGGAAAGAGGGAAATAGGAGTAGCACTGAAGAAAGAGTGTATTCAATAGAGTGTATTTTAAACCATTTCGAGCACCACAGTGGCAGCTACCCAGAAACTGCTATGTGTGAATGTCTGTGTGCTTGAAATACACATTCAAATAAGCAGATTCTGGAGTTTTATTAATTCAACAAGATCTCTCACCTCCTCCCCCAAAAATGTTCAGTTCTGCAAGGAATATTTTCCTATTTTATTAGGAACATAATTGTAATAACGTACCATGTAGTCTTGAAATTCGATCCCACAAATTACTACTTACCAAAATCTACAACCAGTCAGCCTCTTTTCTGGAATCATACATATGCGTGGACCCTTTACGGCTTATAACTGGAGCCTAGACTAAAATCAGAGTCAGAGGAGAGGCCTAGACTGCCTCCGTATCTGCTACCTACAAAGGAAATCTCATTTATTTTCTTTAATTTTTATCAACTTCAAGTCTCAGGACAAGATAGCTGAGCCTTAGAAAGTAGAGAGGTTAACATCACTTTTCTAAATGCATTACCACCCACCTCTCCTAAGTTAGAAATGTGGAAAATAGAGTATCTGGTTGTCCAAACAGCTGTTACATTCTGAACTGATGTTGGGGAATGAAAAGAAACTATGCAAAAGGTATAGATGGAGAGAATGGGAAAAATCACTTATAGACAACTAACCTGTGTTGCAGCTAAAAAAGAAATACGACACCTTTGTTTGGAATGACCTCAGACCATCCAGGAGTCTATGTCACAGATGACCAACTATCCTTTGAATTATCAATGTAATTAAAAGACATTCCTCCCTCAGCTCAATATAGGTCCTATGTTGATAGATCTTTTCAGCTTGATCTGAGTACAGATCACAAATTGCTAAAATGTAAGATCCCCTTGAAAAACTACGGACAAGAAAATGTATTTTCTACAGTTTCAGGCACTCAGATCTTAATAGATTGTGTTGAAGGCCATTGGCTTTCTCAGGGAGGCCTCCCCTTATCCCTGGATTTGTTCGAATCCCTTTGCCGTGTGACTCCATCTCTGTTTTTCCATCACCTAGCACAGTTCCTGGAGCAGAGTAGGTATTTAATAAATATTTACTGAATTAAAATTGAATCAAGTGTACAATTTTATAGTAAATTTCTGTAGGTTATTCGTCTCTACAGATATGTTACACAAAAAATGGTAAGTTTTATAGATATATATAACGAAAGAAATCCTGTTTCAGAGTTGAGAGGTCATCTAGCTCAATATGTATTATACAGCAATCTCTGTGTTCCTGAAAGTTAAAATGTTCTTGTTCTTCTTCCTTTTCCTTCTAGAGAGAAATAAGTAATTTTTGCCACAGAAAATACAACGTGATTCAGTGTTCATGGGAGGAATTCATAATTCAGGCTCTTATTTTCACACTGCCTTTCAACAACACCTACGCCACCCAGAATAATAATGTACTAAGCTACAGTGGCTGCAAAGTATTTCAATGAAAGAAGGAAATTATTTTCATAATTACTGATAAGTTCTTAATTTGTTCTGCTAAATGGTAAATCCACCACAGGTGGTTAAAGGAGGATTTTTATGCGTTGATATTGCAGGTTTAGAAAAGGGGCCTTACGGTTGTCTTGAAATGCCAGAGAGTGATAATTACACTTTAAAGAGATAAAGGGTTAATTAGTGGAAATTTGCTGAAGCCCTAAAGATCAAGTATCGTATTGCTTTCTGACACTTAAAATGCTCGGTAAGTCATTTACCGATTTCCACTATTATTGAAAACAGATAATAATTTTACTGAGTAGTGTTGTCAGATGTCAGCAGGACAGGAATCAGTTCAAACTGTAATTAAACTTAGCAAAAAATATTAACACGAGATATTTATTGAGACCTACCTGAACATAGGCATGATCATTAACTTTATTGAGAAAGTATACTATTTTATTTTTTTTCTGGTATATGTCAATTAGGTACTCAATAACTGCATGTTAAGAGGAATATTTGTGGAATGATGAGTGAACATTTACACCATTCATGAGCTGCTCTCTCCCGTGCAGTGTACCTGGGAATGTCAGGAGCTCTTCTGAGGCTCTGTTGTTGGGGTTAGTAAGTCAGTGTCTCACCAACACCTCATTCGTCCAGCATCGTCGGAGAATGAGTGCTCCCGGGAAAGGAACTTACAGCTGAGTGAAGAACCATTTTACAATCCTACTCATTTAATCCACATCTTTCCAGCATGTGCGCCACCTCCTCATGTCTGTCTCGTGGCTATGGTTCGGGCTGGGATAGTGCTGCTGCCCTAAAGCACCCTTTCTCTGCATCAGGGAGCAGCATCTCTCAACCTTGGTACCACAGGATGTTTCAAGCATCCCTGGCCTCTACTCGCTAGACACTGGGAGCGCTTCACTGTCCATTAGTTGTGACAAACAAAAATGTCTCCAGCTATTGCCAGATGTCCCCAAGGATGGGGAAGGGAAAGTCATTCCTGCTTGAGAACCATTGACATAGGGGAATTTGTTAAAAATGCGTATTGTTGCTGCATCTCAGAATTACTGAATCACAACCTCTGGGGGCTCTGTAAGGACTGCGTGCTTTTTCAGCAGATTAAACTTCCTAAGCGGGTCTAACACACACTAAATTTGAGAATTGCTATTCAAGTAGCCCTTGCTGCTTTTCATTTTCTAAACTTCTGTTACCTCAGGGCAAAATCGAATAACCAAACTGAGTCTATAAATTTAAGTTTACATGTATTTCTAAACTCTTGTGGGTCCTCTCCTCAAGTAAGTTCCCAGACTATGAAATCGTGGACGTCCTCAGTACCTCTGCACCCTCAGCTGTTGTTGGGCCTGTGAGGAAACCTGATTACAGTGAAATTTGGCTGCAATGTCATGTCCTGTACACACCAAAGAGACGGGCGGTGTCCTTGGTCAAAACATCCTTTGGCTGGACGCGCCCTGTGGCCTTGTCTTCCAGTCCTTGTGAATTTTCTCAGACTTATTGAATAAATAGCAACCGTGGTAGATGGGGCATAACATCCATCCATTCATTCATTCATTCACTCAATATTCAGTTATTAATTTATTTAATACATTCATGTGTTCATTTATCCAAGAACTATTCACTGGGGACCTGCGATGTGTCAGGCACTTGTTAAGTCCTGGGGATACAAATTGTGAGCGAGATATGGAGCTTGCAATCTAGAGGGACAACGTTAGCGATGTGGCCACAAACTCAACTAAAGCCACTTGAGGGTTAAGACCGGGGTCTTCATTAGCAGGGGCTATAACTGAGCTAACCCGCCAGGGAGGGTTAATTAGCAACTTATCTATTCAGCAAAAGTAATAGTACCCTGATTGCCTGGAAAAGATAATTTAGTACATAATGTTAGCCCTGATCACAACTAATACCATGGGGGAAATCCGCTTAACAGTGCTATAAACATATTTCCTGTACTCTTACTCTTAGAGAGAGGAAATTTTCCTGAAATTTAATTAAATTTAACATAACAGTTTAATTTTAGGTATAAAAGCATGTTAAAAATAGCCTTCTGTATCTTCTATTAATTTTAAATAAAAATCATTATGTTAAAAGTTCAGAGCGTTTTTGAACAAGATTAAAAAACTGTAAAGAAAATTAACTTTTAATTATGAAGTTGGAAAATCATCATTGGAGGAACCATTTGTTTAAGTTCCCTTCTGGAGCCTGTTCCCCTTGAAGCCCTCTGTGGGGCTGGGTCCTCTCCCTCCAGCTTCTCTCAGGACTCTGCCGCAGTGCTCACATCCTCCCCGTCCTGTTTCTGCAGCTCGGCCCTCCCTCAGGCTTCTCCTTTGCTAGCAAAGATCCGCAAGTCCCATCCCCCATAAAAATAAATATATTCCTTTTAACCTGTTTAAATTTTGTAGCCATCCTCACAGCTTGAGTCATCTGTCCTCTTCTCTCTACCCTCTTCAAGATCAATGACTTGCCTTAAGGAGCGTCAGGAATGTCCAGCCCCTTTAAATCGGTTCCAGCGTCTATTCTGGAGACAGACAGCCACAGTTGAGCTGACTCCGTACCTTATAAGCTTATTGACTGGTTTATTTGAAGTAACATTTCTAATGAAGTTCTCATGAGTTTACTTTTGTTTTTTGTGAGGAAGACTAGCCCTGGGCTAACATCCGTGCCCATCTTCCTCTACCTTATATGGGACGCCACCACAGCGTGGCTGACAAGCAGTGCATCAGTCTGTCCCGGGGATCTGAACCTGCCAACCCCGGGCCGCGGAAGTGGAGCCCCAAACTTAACCGCTAGGTCACCGGGCCAACCCCTACTTCTTTCACCAACTTGATTGTAACTTCCTTAGAGACAGAGTCTTAATGTTATTTACCTCTGCATCCACCTCTAACCTCACCCCAAACTCATGTCTATCATTGCACACAGTAAATGATCAAAAAACAACTTCAGAGGTATTGATTTGTTGATGATGCTTGTAACCAAATTGTATGAAATATGTATGGCGTGCAAATCTCTGTTCTGGGCACTGAGGACACACAAATTAATAAACATAGACATTTCCTTCAAGAAGTTACAAGTAGCAGTGAACACAGAAAAGTGAACATATGGGCACAGTTGATAAGCAAGAGTGTATATGGAGCAGAACTTGTCAGACTAGGGGATCCAGAGAAGGTCTTTCAGAAGAGGTAATGCCTGAATTGTTCCTGAAGGTTTAGCCTATTAAATGGATGGGGGAGTGTTGGGCAGTGGCTAGGGAGCAGAGGAGGAAGATTTCCGTACAGAATAAGCAGCATGTGTGACAGTATGGAGGGTGGTGATAGAGTTCCCAGCTTGTTGCGAATCCTCGGAGCCTAACTTCAGGGGGTGGGCAGCCCCAAGAATTGAAGGTCGTCAGGGCCAGAGAGGGAAGAGGTGTGTTTGCCTTGCTAGGGAGTTTGGACTTTTTCTTAAAAGTTATGAAAAGCCACAAAAATTGGTTAAACCAGGGAAATGTACAAGGAAACATATTTCTAAAAATTTAGATAGTTATAGAGAAAGAAACCGAACCAGAGCTCAAGAGTGCAGGCTGGAGACTTCTTCAGAGGCTCCTACAGGAAACCAGGACAGATGGTAAGGAGTTTGGACACTCGAAGTGGGATGAAGAGGTCTGGACAAGTCAGAGAGAGCTAAACCCACAGAAGCTGGTGACCAACTGGACGTAGGGCAGAAGGAGGGAGAAAGGTCGAGGATGGCTCTCACATGGGCCCAAGCAGAGGGTCTATGCAACACTTTATCTGTGGGGATTCTTTTTCTATTGTGGAAGGAAATTCAAGTGGTATCTTTTAATTAGACATTAAAATTGATGATTCTCTCATGCTCTGACCTAGTAATTGTTGAAATGATTCAAGATGAAAATTCTTCTTTTCAAAACTATTCACTTAATAGTTGCAACTGTGTTTACTAACAAAGGTGCTGGCAGTGTTTTTTATTAGGCCAAACTACTTTCTGATTGAGCACAAATAGTAGACTAACCCACAAATGCTAATTAATATTTAGCATTTGGATGTATACATCCAAATTAAATTGGCACCCAGAAGAGGAAAGATTGAATTATTCAGCTAAATTTGAAAGCTGTATATAAGTCTATGTTTATGATTGTGGTTGTCAGAGGTTTGCTTTCATTATTCCATCCAGTATCTGTTCTTTCTCATACATCATTCAAATATGCATGGTTGACTACCTGTATAGAACGTAAGATTAAAGGTTTTAAAATTGAATGGCTTATGTAAAACTAAAAAAATCTACATTCTAGTCAGATAATGTGGTTTAAGGGCCATATGGGGGTGCCTTCCCATTTGCAGAGAAACTACCAAAGCCTAAATTGACCCTATCTGAGGCAGAAAACTTATTTGGAGCATTTCAAGATGCAAGTGTCAGCACACTTTTAAGGGAGCTTAAAATAATGCAGATCACAAGCTACCTCTGACTTGAGCGACGTGGAGAAAACCAAAGCCATGGGCCTATGGACGGCCTCGGTGTGGCCTTTATGCTTCAGGACTGCGATAAGCGCAGGAATGCTTCATAACTCACTCCCTCTTGGTGTGTATTTCTCTGTTCTGATTAGCCCAAGTCAGAATTAATAAACCTGGTGTTTTTGGATGGCCTTATGATTTTCTGCAGATGACTTTTTGCATATGGCACTTACTGTGTCTGCAGGCTGTTCTAACATTCAATAAGAATCTGGATTAAATGGCAAGAATATGCAGAAGTGCAGTAGACTTACGGAATGGGTTTTGCAATTCCTAATTGCTTTAAAATAGTGAAAAGAATGGGAAAATCTGATCTCAGAAGGCTTTCAGCAAAGAAGTGTTCTGAGCTGGATTTGGTGGAGGTTGAGAGCTCTGCACAGGGAGAGGGGACCCAAGCACAGTTGACCGCAGCTCATACACTGAGAAGGGGATGGTGAATTTGTTCAAGGTGCAACCAGCAGAGTTAGTTAGTGAAGGTAATGATAATTAGGATGGTTAGGCAGAGAAGACTGGGTAGTGAGTAATTTTAAAGTCCAGGCTAAGAAAATTGGGTTTAGCAATAAGATTTTTCAATTTGCTTAGATGTGTTAACAGTTTTGTCTGTCTGGAAGAAAGTGCAGTGCTTTGGGATTTTTCACATTTTAGTTCATGAGTTCTGAGTGTATGAAAGACATTTATTTACCTCACAAAGTAATCACGAAGTGGTTTCCAGAACTAGGCAAACACAGATGCCTATTGCAATTTATTGCTTCAAAATCACGGGATGGTACAAAACACACACACACACACACACACAAGCTTGTTTGTACTGTTATATTGCATATTGGGTGTTTTTCTCTCTATCTGTCCTATATCACACTAGTTTGTATGATTTCTTTTTTAATATTGCATAGGCACAGAGCAGATATAAGTAATGAACCATAATCTAATGTAAATATCAGGGCACCTAGAACACATTTAAAGACAATTAAAAATCAGAGTGTAGTCATTGTTCTGTCTCACATTTTTCTGAGACTGACACTGCATTTTATTTATTTTTTTATTTATGTTATATTTTGCTGAGGACGATTCACCCTGAGCTAACGTCTGTGCCAATCTTCCTCTGTTTTGTATGCGGGTCGCCGCCACATCATGGCCACTGACGGATGGTGTAGGTCCACACCTGGGATCTGAACCCCTGAACCTGGGCCACCAAAGTGGAGTGCGTGGACCGTTAACCACAACACCTCAGGATCGGCCCCACTGCATTTTTTAGTGGAGTTTTTCATTTGTTTCTGGAACTTTTTAAAGACTCCAGTTGGAGTGTTTCTAAGGTGCCAAAGTCTGGGTCATAAGTGAATATTTTAGCTTTCCTAATTTTTCATCACAAACTGTTATAGTCAACAGTTTAGAAGTTAATTGACCATTTTTCCATGATGATGCCTTGCATCAAGGAGTAAAACCAACTGGAGTCCCAGAGCTCTGTGAGCCTGCCTGCACGGAAGACAGCTATATTTTGTTCAAGGAAGAGGATTTCTTTCCTTCCCTTGCTCATCACCTACTAAATGCATCATCTTTTTTCTGCATCTATTGTGCACATCCAGATTCTCCCTGAGAGTAAGAGAAGTGTTGGCAATTATGTTAACTATTTGATGCTGCTGAAATACTTATATGTATATAAAACCTCTGAAAATTAACTCCACCACTGCCTTATTTTAAAAGTATCTAAGCTCTTAGCTTTTTAACTTAAAAACCGGTAATTTCCCAAGCCCAGACCATATGATTTTATTTATAGTTTGTGCTTAACTTTTTTTTTTTTAATAAAAATCTAAGCTCTGGTCATTTCTTCTCATATGACCCTGCTCCCATAGTTGCTGCCCAGTTTTAAAGTCACTGGTATGTATACCGTCTCCAAATGCATTGTCTCAACTTCACCACAGCTGATGGCAATACTTTCTGACCTCCGTCAGTGCCTCATTTAATCTTGGGGAAGAGTTCAGGAACCCAGAGGTACTGTCCTCCTGTGTTCTAACCACACTACACACTGCATTTCAAGTGAAATGTTTAGGGAATCTCAAGGTCTGTCAGGAATCTAAATGGAATTTGCATGGAGTCTGAAGAAAGTGAAATCACATTCTCTGTGTGAGTTAGCTATTTGAATTCCACAATGTATAAGTACTAGAAGCTGACTCTTGTGTCCTCCAGCACTAGAGCAGAAGAGGACATTACGAAAGTGCTTTCACTTTAAAAGCTGTAACTGACAATGAGAGTTAAACATTACATTCTGTTTTATTTTATCTTTGAGAATGTTCAATAATTTTTAAAGATAGGTCACGTTGATGCCACTTACCACATCATGAGATTACAATATCTGTGAGTCAGATGAGTGCCAGCTTCATAAGAGTCATACGAATGAGTCTATGGATTTAAACATTCCAGATGAATGGCAATATTACTAAATGAACAGCTTTAAGCCAAATGGTTTCACTTAAAGCATTTTTTTAAAATAACTGCTAGATCGTGGATGAATTAATTGATCTTTTGCTATGTCCTCGAGACAGTTTGTCTCCATAGATTCTACTTTTCTCTGCAGTAGCAAGAATAACTCTAAATTCCAAAGCCATCTCTAATACTAACGTCACCACATGTTTTTATTAAGGCTGCATCCTGGAGCTATTGCATTACAAAATGATGATTTTATACATATGTAAAATATATTTATATATATACTGTAGGCTGTTGCAGATGTTGGAAAAATCTGGATACACCAAACACTTTGGAAGTGTTTCCGAGAATTATTTTAATACACAAATATGTTCACCCTTGCTAAAAAATTATAGTCTTCCCTTGAAAGTCCCTAGAAAACAGATAAAAATCTTTAATTTAAACATTTATGAGTTACTTTAAATGAAACACTTGTAGTAATCCATTTGAAAAGAAAAAGTAAAAATATAATTATGTTAGCTTAATGCAGATATTCTGTGGCCTCATTTACACAGTTGGATTTGAATCATTTAGGTAAAATAGGTTATTTTCTTGAATTACCCAGTGAATGATTTCTGGCTTGAATAAACTGTCTCAACTTTGTCAGTTATTTTCCAGTCCTTTAGTTTACTCTGTACTTCACACACGTGCACACAAGAAAACTTTAAGAAAGTAGGAGGGCAGCTTACCAGAGTTTTACCACTTTGAGTACCAGGGTCATAACTAAAACAAACCACCTAGTTCAGCTGTTATTGACTTGGGACTCTATGAAGACAGCAAAGGAGTTTTCTGAGAGTGAGTGAAGCCCCACTGAGAGGTACGTATACTGACACTTACTGTGTATTAACTTGGGATGTTATGGGCTCCCAAAAAATGACTATCAATTTCTTATTTTACTAGAAAAAAATCCATATAAAACTGTATATTATCACCAGAAGGACATTAAAGTAAGGACATTTTTTACATAAAATTCAATTGAAAAGATTATAATATAAAGTACATTTACTATGACAAGTAGTCACTGTGTTGTCTTTATTTTTCTCATTTTGTCTCATTTCAATGAAGACTTCATCAGTGCCAC
Organism: Tapirus indicus; assembly: GCA_031878705.1. Lineage (NCBI taxonomy): Eukaryota > Metazoa > Chordata > Mammalia > Perissodactyla > Tapiridae > Tapirus > Tapirus indicus. Next base: position 58,626,916 of record CM062931.1, read on the forward strand.
TGCCCTCTCTGAGGACTGACATTTGGGGATCTTTTAATTAACTTAATTTTAAATAGCTACACGTATAAAGATATGTGTGTGCGGTTTTGATGTGAACATCAGCTTCCTTCCAGTGGTTCACAATTGAGGGTGACTTTGCTCCCCAGGGGATGTCCAGCAATGTCTGGAGACATTTTTGGTTGTCACGACGGGGGTGGGGGTGCCACTGGCGTCTGGTGGGTAGAGGACAGGAAGGCTACTAAACAACCTACAATTCAAGACAGTCCCCACAGGGAATTACCTGATCCAAAATGTTAATAGTGTTGAGATCGTGGACACTTATTAAAGTTTAACCTAAGGAACTGGCAAGACCACGCAGTCAAGTTGCCTAAAAGGGTAACAGCTTCTGTTCTGAGCCTAAATTTCTCTGCTTTCAATTCTACTGAAACCTACGTCTAATGCTGATTCCCTTACATATGGCAATTATGTGTTTCAGGGACTCCTGCCATGTTATTATTAGCAGAAAGTCCCTCTTTCTTGCTCATGCATTAGTGCGGAGTTTCTTTTAAGTAGAACTTCTATCCATGGTATCCTAGGGAGACTTTGCGGCTTTCCGGTATGTTCCTCGCTGTTCACTAAGCGGTGCTTGCTACTGCTAAGTGCTTATTCATTAATTCTCCCCAAAATAATACAATCTGACTACATCTGTGTTTACCCAGTGGGGATCTGAGTGAACATAGACTCCTTCATCCCCACAAGGCAGAGATGTGGTCTTCATCAGTGTGATGTGATGCCATACGGTGGGGTGAGACGGTCCACGGGCTGATTCTGCCTAATCCCTCCTTGCCTGGTATCATGTGCACTGAGCTGAGTAAATGAGGCTTCATGATGTCACGACGACAGAGGTTACATGTGGAATATGCAGTATTTTTCAGTTGTTTGTTTCTTTTTGTGAATATTTGTGGCTCCTGTATAAATATCCATAAATAATAGGTAGGAAAAAGTAGAGTAATTCCAAATGTAGAAAATACTTTTAAAGTCAATTTTGTAAACCTTATTATTGCATTTAGACACATCAGTCATTTACACCTGAACATACTAGTAATAGTATTTCCTATGAAAAAACAACTCCTACTGGTCTCCCTTTAGATATTACTTTTAGAGATACCTGTTTGCAGAGGAATATGTGTGAATGCATTTCCCTCCATTGTGGTGCAGAATTCCCTGTAAGTCATTCTGTGTACATCTGTAATTTTTAAATGTATCTCATACATTAACTTTTTATATTAATCTTTATTTTTTGGTTTTGATTGCTTTTGGCCTTTATATTCTGTGAAACACATCTATTATTCATTATTCACCTGGAGGGTTGTAACTGCACACAGAATAACTAAAAAATAAGAACCAAAAAACATTTGTTGCAATCCATAAAATGTGCACTGAGAAAATAGTGTCTTCAAAATGAACCCCCAAAAATTATTTATACACTGAGGCACGAATAACCTCCAACAAATCTCGTGCATTTATGCTCCAGTTTATGCTGTTGTACATGAGAGGTGTGTCCAATTTAGTGCAGTGTGTATCAGGGTCTTTATACTCAGAGCAATAACCAGAGAGACAACAGTCTTCACAGCTATTAATTCAGCATCTAGCATAAAAGATGAAAAATTCATGCTCTCTAGACTAATATTTTTTTTCTGTGACTTAGATCCCTAAGAAAAGTTGCTTTTATTTTAAGAGAGAGAGAAAGGCAAAAACTGAATTCTCCTTTTTTTAAATTAGTAACTGGGAAGCTTTTACGCAAGTAGAATAGTTGCCTTTCTCCTGTATTAAATGTTTTGGGCTGTATGGGCCCATAGGAACATAAGTAGACCTGCCCTCGATCACACATTGGCTTCTAATCTCAGAAGAAGATAAGGCCCTGATACTAGTCCAATTGCTAGGATGTTTTCAGAATTTGTATAATAATTCCAGAAAGATAATTACTGTTAAATGTTTGTCCTTTAAAGACCTTTAAGTTCCATTTTCTTCTTAGAAAAAGTGTAGATTTAATGAAAGGAACGAAAGAAGGAAGAGAGAGAGGGAGGGAAGAGGGAGGCAGGGGAGAAGGAAGGGAGGCAGGAAGAAACAGGCTTACTAAGGCCCGGCTGCATGCCTGGACAGCATCCCCACACACGTGGAGAGCACTGATGGGCCGTTGTGATCCTGGAAGCAGGAGACCGAGCATCTCCTCCATTTCAGAGTGAGGGTTACTTTCCAGTATTGTTTCCCAGATTACTAGCAGCTCAGATCTGACCCCTTTTTGGTGGTTCCTATGACGTCTAACAACTCCCCTCAAGTAACCTAAGAGGCTTGCAGAGTGAAAAACTGCTTCAATGAGTAGTTTGCTTCACTGGGGGGTAATGCAGATAGCACGTATGGTTCGTTGCTCATTAAAGCTCTATAATACAGTAAAATGAAATTTTGCCTAAAATGGTTTTTAAAACAATTTTATCTCTTTCTTTTGACTTAGAAGGTTTTTGTGAGAACAGGAGACGATTAGGGCTATGAGTGCAGGCATCAGACACGGTCAGCATCGTGTGCCTGTCCTCCCGGACATGGGCCAAGGAGGAACACGCGTGAGACTGAGCCGAGCTGACACTGAACTGTGAGGTCTCCATCTGCCGTTCATATCTTTCTTATAAAAGTAGACTAGGAAAGAAATGGATTTTAACTTCTATTTACCATACTCTACAAGAAACATTTGTGTGGTGCTCCCTATGTGCGGGGAAATCTTCTAAATGATTTTTATATATAAACATATTTAATCTTCTAAAGCCCTGTAAGTCAGTACCATCCCCATTTTACAAAGCAGAAAATGAAGCACAAAGAATTTAAAAACTTGTCCATTATCACTAAACTAGTGAGGATAGAATGGGATGTGAACCCAGACAGTCTGCTCCAGCAGGATACATAGTGCCTCCTGATATAATATGTTAAGAATGCCCATCTTAAAAGTATTTAAATACAGAATTTTCACAGTCCGTCAAGTTGAAGCCTTCACATTAGAATCGTTTTAATTTGCTGTGGTGAACTAGGTGAAGTGATCCCAAACAGCAGAGAAACGCCTTTCCTGAAATTCTTTGTATGCTGAGTACCTTAGAATAAGCCTGCAAGGTTATTTCACATATGTGTATTTTTGTACGCTTGATGTTTTCAATGGACATCAGAAACTCCTTTCAAGAAATACCAACTTGTGTCCATAATGTGTTTTAGCTTTTATGAAGCAGCTGTCTACACCCGTGGCGTTGGGGATCAGAGGTCTCTGGCTCTGTGAGTGAGGCTGCGTTCCCTGGGCTGAAGGGAGCGGGGGCCTTCATGTCGCCATGGGAATAAGGTGGTGTCAAGGCACGGATCAGTGAGCAGTGGGGCGGCAGAGGTGGGCTGGTGGAGCCCAAGTGGAAATAGAGCTTCAGTAATTCTGTACTGATTACTTGGTAGAAAAGAGTCTACCTGGTGCCACATCTGATTTATGGAACAGATGGGACTTGTAATGAGAGTCCAGATATAGCTGACCTCTTTCAAAGGAAGCTGTAACCTTTTTTTGATATACTTCGAGTATGGGCTCATGAATAAGTTATCACTATGCAGTTTTTCATTGTACTCTGGAGCTCATTCTTATGTTTAGATTTATTCAAATTTCTCCATAAGAATAGACGTAGAATCCAAAGTGCAATTCATTTCATTCTTTTACTACTCTTTTCCTACTGTATTTTCTGTTAAAAAAAAGTCATTGTGTTATATTATATATTCGTTCTCATGACAGCAGTTTCAACAGGAAAAATATGCTGTGTATGAACTCATTTCCATAGTATTCTCAAAATGAAAATTTTAAAGCACTCAGATGTTGTCCTCAAAAAAACTAACAAATAAAAAGGCTGCTGACCTCTGTAAGGAAGGTAGCGTCACCTAGGTTGGGGCACGCACATGTGACCTTCAGCTACATTGAACTTCAGAGAGTCCAATTGTTGCAGGTATACTGAAATTCTATTTCATTCAGTTGAAAGAAATGGGTCAGAACTACAAAATTGTTATAATATTTGCTGAAATGAAATTTAGCCCATGCAATATATCAAGTGAAGCTAATTTTCATTGAGCAAAATAGGTATGAAACAACTATTTTCTATAGCTCTGCTTAGACGACTACACTGAACAAGTTACTTTACAGATTTATTTATACACATCATAGCTAGAGTATGCTGGTTGTCAGTCAAGTGAAATGTCCTTACCTTCTGTCTCCATAATCATATTTTCTTAATATATTGGTTAAGGAAAAAAAAGTCTCATTTGACAGTGAACCTTTGGATATTTATGAATTGTGACAAGTCTCTGGCTTTTACCCAATTTAAAAGAATGTTTCATCATCTCCTAAGATGGCTTAAAGGTTTTAACCAGTCTGTCCTCTAGCTTCCATCCTGAGTTCCTCCCTGTGGTGACTGTGAAGGCCGTGGGGAAGGGTCATTGCATGGCTCCTCTGGCATCCACACTCAGAAAACCTCTCTCTGTCCTCTACACATCCAAGTGAGTTTGTGCAAAATATATTTATCATTATACAGTGGCATATATTAAGGCAGAAGCATTTGTGTTGAAGAATTATCAGGTGGTGACAGTGGGAGAACTTGCAGGCAAACTAATTAACAGTTAGGACCTATCTCTCAAGGCTTTTATGGTGCCATCATTAATATTTAAATTACACATGCACATGCCAGGCACTGAATAATAATACATTATGAAGTGGGAAGTTTTGTTTGTATCCTAGATTCCCTGAAACTTCATATTTTAATTTGTTAAAGGTCTAGGACGGAACATAAATTCTGCTTGTTTTTAAATTTTAGTTTGGGATATTTTGTTTGTTTTTATTAGATTTCTTGCAGGCTTTTGATAAAAAATGCCTAAATGTAATAAAATTATTGTGTGAAGAATATTCTACTCTTTTCTATAATATAATAAAGAAAACATGTGGAAACTCCTAACCAACTGCATTTGTGGTTAAGGAGCCAAAAAATAACACTGAAAACATAATATTTGTTTCACTAAAAACTTCCCCAGTTGCTTGATAATTCAATCTTTTATTTTCTTATCCTTCTATTTTCTGGTAATTCACTTTCCTGGAAATTTCTAGGAAAAACTTACATTTCAAACGAGTTTAAGCAAATATGTGTATTTTGTTTTACTGTTTCATTATCTGTCCATTTTCATGTAAAAGGTATCTTTCTTTTAAAATACATTATTATTGGTAGATGCCAAATATCACAATCAACATGTGAATTTTTTATGGTTCTGATAATATTTGGGAAGTGAACTTGCTTTAATGTTGTGGTTTATATCAGATGACTTAGGAATTGATCCTCCAATAAGGGAAGTAGGAAGTTAGTCAGTACTGATGGTGGTAGTAGGTGATACGGGAGTGGATATATAGTGGATGTGATTTGTGCACCACCAACTCTGGATGGTGAGAAATGTCTCATCATCTGTTTTTCTCAAAATCAAATTTAATCTGATTCCAGACCCTTATCCTACTGAGGCCCCTGGAACTTCTGCCCACCGTTATTATACATATATTGTTCTCTTTCTCCCACCCCGCCCTCCTGCTCATCCCAGTCTCTAAAGGTCCCAGGGATCTCCTGAGGACATCTGGGGACGTCGGCTGATGTTGACTTCGCTATGGCTCCATGGATGTTACTTCCATGGAGTATCTCTGTTACTTCCTGGGCATGGGAATCCTTCCCAGCTCCTGATCTGGGCCCTGGGTACCATGTCGCCATTCTCCTAACGCCCTCCCTGTCCTGGCCGCGTCGTGAGGGAGCAATCCTCAGGCCTATGCAGCCGTCCACCTCCTTCTTGCTTTTGAGGAATCTCTCACTCTCTACTCCAAGCTCATAGTTCATCTCTTTCTCTTACCCCTACCCTCAGTTCCAGCCTCATTCCTGCCAGAGCTTCAATTCTTCCTCAGTGAGTTTAGACTTTTATAAAAGAAAAGTCTATGATGGAGACCTTTTATGGGTGAGCAAATGGAGGACAGGTCTATCTGCATGCCTGCGGTCACACAGCTAGTAAGTGGCAGAGCCTAGCTTTGAGCACAGTCTAGCACTAGGGAGGTCTGGTGACCTTGTTGAATGGGGGAAGAAACAAATACTAGGAAAACAAAAAACAAATCAACATCTCAGCAAATTATTCTGCTATAACAGAGTTTCTCAACCTCGACGCTTACTGACATTTTAGGTTGGGTGATTCTTTTTTATAGGAGGCTGTCCTGTGGCATTGTAGGATGTTTATCAGTATCCCTGAGCTTTACCCACTAGATGCCACTAGCACCCTCTCAACTATGACAATCAGAAATATCTCTAGTCATTGCCAGCTATTCCCTGGGAGGCAAAATCACCTCTAGCTGAGAACCACTGCTCTAGATATATGCATATACAATTATTTGTGAAATCGATGTACACTTTTATTTGTTGAACCTGGGTCGTTAGCCTAATCTTTTATTGCAAGTCCATCATAATAAGGTGTTAGGTTAGAGCAGTCGGTCACCTGGAATGCTAGTTTGTTGTACGACTGTGAATTGTCACCTAACTCAGATCCGCGTGTATATTCCACACCACAGCTGCTAAAATAATCTAAGGTCGGCTCTGCCCTCCATCAGCCTCTTAACATATACTAGTTGTCCTTGCAACATTGCAGATCAGTTTGCAGAAAATCATGTACTTCATATATTTTTTTTCCTGGCTAAAAAGTTGATTTTTTCCCAAGTTATTAAATATACTATGAAGTTAATTAATAATTACAGAATGAAGTAATCTTTAGCTAGAGAAGATGGAAACAGTCATATTTAAAAAAAAACACAGATTACCATGATCCCATTAAGAAATAGACTTCAAAAAAGCTTTTTCTTAACCAGGCTATCTGAACCAAATATCTGCACAAGTTAAATATTGTGTCAAAAATCATAATAACCAAAGGACATTATTATTTTATTTATTTATTTATTTATTTTGAGGATTGGCCCTGAGCTAACATCTGTTGTCAATCTTCCTCTTTTTTCTCCCCAAAGCCCCAGGACATAGTTGTATATCCTAGTTGTAGGTCCTTCTAGTTCTTCTATATGGGACGCCGCCTCAGCATGGCTTGATGAGCAGTGAGTAGGTCCCGCCCAGGATCCAAACCAGGAAACTGGGCCGCCGAAGCAGAACTCATGAACTTAACCACTATGCCATCAGTTCAGCCCACAAAGGGCATTATTTTATAACAATGATGGCCATTGTTTTATAACAGTGATCCAACTTGATAATAATTTTGTTACTTTTTACACTTGTTAACATTTTTCATATTTTACATTTTTTATGTTATTTTGTGCTGTTCCTGTTCTTTGGCTGAGGTATGCCTGTCTGGCCATGCCCTTTCAGGCATATGGCTGTAAAGAGGCGTAAATTGCACTTAACTGAATGGTGGTGTGCACAGCCTGACAGGCTGAGGTTGAAGTCATACTTCTGCCACCTACTCCTTTTATTGGGCCTTATTTTTCCTGTCCCAGCTCGCACTAAAAATGTGAGAAAATGCATTTGTGTGCCCTCCTCCCTCCCAAGGGAATGTAAATCATCTTTGAAGAGCATCTAAGTAAGTACAAGCTTTTGTTCCTCAACCAGCTTATTTCAGTTATCACCACTGATCAGAGCCATTTGTTCACCAGGAGAATTCAGTGGATTCAGCAGTTTTCCAGAGGCATTACTAGTATTCTATATTGTGAAGCTAGAAGAGGCACTTTCTTCAAGGGACTTCTGTTGTAAAGGGTTTATTGTGAATTAGGCATTCACACCTGCACTATTTGGTAGTGAAGAAATGACCAGTGTGCTAGTGGCCATGTAAAAGACAAGCAGAATGTCTAAATGGCTGATGTGAATCCAGTCAGGGTGTCTGCATGCTTAGAGGCTTCCCCTAGGGAAGCAGCACTGTAACTGTGGACCCTGCACGCATCCAGTGTGAAAACCTCCCTATCAGAAAAAAACAAAATAGAAGTAATTTTGATCCAGTCCCATTACCTCACTTGAACATAAATTTGGCTCAATTCTCCAGTCTCTGGAAACTTGTATTACTTCATCTAGGACCCTCATGCCACTATTATACATAAATCTCTTCGGTTATTACCTTCATCAACGAATGTCTAAATAAATCTGTGATGTTCTTTCTAAATAGCAAAACAATAGACTATGACTAATCTTTGTAACCTTCTGTACGAAAATTACGTGGTGTGTGTAAATGTGCTTTTTTATTAATTAGGCCTTTTTTTAATAACAAAAACTTTAAATACATTTCTGCTTAGGTATATGAGCAAGAGATTTTAAAATCCAGGTTTCCTAAAATTGATGTCTCTTTCTTTAGTACACTGAATGTATACATAAAGGTCACTTTCAAACATACAGTATTTAATATATGACATTAAATATACATTATAATGCATGAAAATCATTTATTTAACAAATATTTATTGTGTCTAATATGTGGTAAGGATTGGAAGTCTCAGCTCCAGGTCACAGAGGCTATTAGGTCTCTTGCTTTTAGGAGGGACTGTAAGTGCTAAACTTGACCAAGAGACTTCTTAACATTGCAATCCCTCCACCACTGAGATTGGGTACAGTGAAACGGCTGGGTGCTTACCTGAGCTGTCGGATCAGTGTGGTCCAGGTAGATGTGTGGGATGTGAAGTCAAACGAACTTGAGCTTCTAATATCAGCTCTGTCTGTAACTGACACTTTCAACATGGAAATGGCACCGTGATGCTATCATTGCCTTCCTTTTCTTAAATTACATGAACTATTCTTACATTTCTGAGGCTGTGGTGTTAACTCTGGAAGAGCTCCCATGCTTAGTAATGAGATTAAAACATTCCATGTGTTGAGTTGAAGACGGAATAAGGCCGTATTTTAGACATAATGTCCCTACGAGTAGTGAGCAATTTAAGATTGCCTCGTCACTCTGTGTTGAAAAAGGAAAAAAAAGTCACCACCATAATTTAGATAGGAAATTACTATAGAAAAGCAGAACCAACCATACAGAAGTTTGTCTCTTGTGTTGATGAAATCTCATTGATTTGTTGTTGTTGAATTTATTTTGATAATGAGTCTGTAATCAAGTTCTTAACATTTCTCTTGAGACCTGTTTCATCCTTATCTTTTCCTTTTTTCTGATTAAAGTGGTAGAAGATAAGAAGTTACTTTTAAAATAAACAATCATTTTAAAAAGCCATTTATTTTGTACAATTATACAAAGTCCATCAAAAGTAGTAAAGTATAAGCATTTGTACATAATTTTCAGGCTCTTGATAGTGCCAGGAGTGTATAAAGAAAGCAGGAAAATTAGCAATCTTCTTAATGGTGATATTTCTTATCTTAGGTTTACATATAGTGAACATTTTGAAATCTTGTTCTTCAGCTTCTCAGTGGAGTCTGCGTGATTAGACTTTCCATTTGTGGAAACATCCAACCTCACAAAAACAGAATACATTTAGGAAAATTTTCTTGAAAATATATTATGTTTATTATTATTATTCAGAATATCAAATGGATTTGGTTTCTTTCTGATGATTTAGTTTTTAATGAAATAATATTGTGGTGTAAACATATTCTCTTTTATCAACAAATAGGATGCTCCTCACACAGAAACATTATTAGAATCATATCTCATTTAAGCACATTAGAATCTCTTAGTGACCTTCCACATAAGCAGCTATTGAAATATGTTAAGTGGTGTTTTGCTGCCCAGCATATATTTCCATTCCTTCTGGGGAGAATAGCACAACTGTCTTTAGCAAAACCACTCATTCCTCCATATAAAGTCGGGGGTTTTGTCTAAGTTTGACCTCATTCCTAACCAAAGCAATGGGACATGTTGACTGGCCTAAATCATGGCCACCTAATAGGTGACCGAAGGCTGTCCAATAAAACCACACCTCATGGCTCTTTCTGGAACAACACGTCTCCCTTTCTGTGGCCTGAATAAGAGAGTATGGAGTCCTGGTTGCCGCCTGCAACCCTCTTGTGACCTTGGGGAGCCAGCATTAGGATAAAACTGTCATGTGTGGGAGCAGCATGGAGAAACGGGAAGAAGAAAAGCATATCCTTGGTGACGTCGTGGAGCTGACTCAAGCCACAGCTCAACTCCGCACTGACGCTGGACTCTCCAGCTGCCTACCTCAATGTGTCTGTCTACTTGTTTAGTCAGTTTGAGTTGAGTTTTCTATGACACGAAACCAAGATAATTGCAACTGACACAATGAAATATTTTTAATGAAAATGTCATTTCACTTCAGACTTGTGAAAAGCAAAAGAAACAAAACAATCGAACACGTATGAGCCATCAGGTTAAAAAACCTATGATACCTTTGGTAGAAAGCGTGAAAGAATGATTTTCCAGTTGGGTGGCCTATTGGGTATGTGTTGGGATATAAGTCATTTTCAGTTGACAAGGAGTAATCATTTATAATTCCAATGGTTTGGAGTCCTTTCATGGGCAGAAATGTATCTAATCATTTGGGGACAGGAATCTCCTGATTGCAAATGGGCTCTGTGACGTTTAGGGAATAGGGCAAGCTATTGTAACAGACAGACCTAAAAACACATGGGCTCAAACAAGAAGAAGTTTCCTTTTCTCTTCCTAACAGTCTGTGGGTAGGCAGGCAGGCCAGAGAGGGTAGGTGGTTTTGGTCCACACACAGTCACCTGAGGACCACTTCTTTGTCGTCCTCTACTTGGCTTCCATCTCTGGATCAAAGGGAGATGCTCCACTAGTAACCCTTTCCCGGCCAGCAGAAAGGGGGAAAGAGAAGAAGAAGAGGGTCAGCAGTTTGCTGTATAAAGTGTGACTTGTTTGTCTTGCTTCCACTCACATCCCATTGACCAAAGCTTGGTCAAAACGATGTGTCCCCACAAGATGCAATAAAGTCTGGGAAAATGTAGACTCTAAAACTCTCTAGGACTCTAATACTATAGAGATGAGAGCATGGGGGACGATTTAAGGATGCGTATTTCTCCATGTTTGCATAACATTAATACCAGAATATATTATTCCTACACATATCTACATACCCATATCTGTGTGTATATTATATTATGTATATTATACATGTAATAATATGCATCCACACATATATGCATCCGCCTCAAGTTACTCCCCAGAGAAATACTTTTTCTAATTCTTATGTGATTTCAAAAATTAATGGAAATTCAAGTTTAAAAAAAAACTGGTTATAATTAGTAACCACAATAGAATGTATAATTCCAGTTCCTTTATAATTGTAAGTAAATTAAGTGAGAAAGCAAATTTTAATTTCAATAGATTGTAAATACTTATATGAAATGACAGAATATATTAACATATTACCTACATTCAGAAATTTATATTATTTGTTACAATGTTTCCTGGCATGAAAATGTGAGAAGGATAAACTTACATGATTGAGGCTATTAGTCAATTATTTTGCTTCTAGGAAGTGATTAATTCAAAGCCTTTGTGTGAACAGCAGTGGGCATAATTTTTATCTTTATGACTTTTCCTAATAATGTTTTGCAGTATCACATAATTGGATAACTATTACGTTAGGTCTGATTTAGACAGACATTAATCATGTCACCGAGTCAGACTGAGTGGTGGTGTTCATGCAGCCTGGGCGCTCTCTTTCAAGTGCATCGTAGACAGAGATTTGCATCCCTTGATCTCTGGTGTTATACTGGGGACACCAGGATAACCAGGATAAGCCCTGCAGAATTTCTGGTGCCCAGGACAGCAAAGGGCCCAAAAAAGACATTTTGAGAGGAAAAAATGGAGTATCCCAATAGCACCTCAACATGGCTTAGTCTTTTATTTTTTTAAGCCATTACTTCTGAGTACTCACCCCGTCCTGGGTACTATCCTAATGCTTCACTTTTAGTCCTTGCAACAGTCCTTAAGTCAGTGCTAGGGTCACCATTTTACAGATAGGCAACCCGAGGCTTAGAAAAGTGATGGGATGGTTCAAGAGAAGACCCCAAGTTCCCTCTCCTTTCTCTGACTCCAAACCCCTGAAAATCACACAGCTCTTACTCACATCTGGGTAAGAGTGGGTGCCTCTGTCAGGGTTCTCCAGAGAACCAGAACCAGTAGGATGGGGGCAGGGAGGACTTTTCTTTTTTTTTGGCTGTGTGTCTTCAGGTGTGTGTGGGGTGTAGCTGCGGGTCCTGATGGAGGGGCAGGGAGAGGATGCACTGGGAGGAACTAAGCATCAGGGCGCCAGAGAATGGCGGCGTCAGACCCCTCTTCCCAGGGGAAGCCCCATCTGGTGGGATCTTGGGAATTCTACGAGGGTGGCAGGGGGTCCTGGGAGGAGAAACACCGTGTGCCCCTGGGTGCTGAAGGCCTCTCCTCCGACACTCGTCCTCTGTGAGGGGTCTGCCCCGTGCCACCTGTCAGGCAACCCCCTGTGCTCATGGTCACAGTCGGGGAATTCAGATGAGTTGATGTTGCCACCTTTTTCTTTTTTTTCTTCACAACTTTCAAATATACAATGCAGTTTATTGACTATAGTCACCATGCTGGACATTACATCCCCAGGACTTATTTATTTTATAGCTGGAAGTTTGTACCATTTGACTCCCTTCACCCATTTCACCCACTCACACCCCCATCCCCACCTCTGGAGACCACCAGTCTGTTCTCTGTATCTATGAGCTCAGTTTTGTTGGTTTGTTTGTTTTAGATTCCACATATAATTGAGATCATAGGGTATTTGCCTTTCTCTGACTTACTTCATTTAGCATAATGCCTTCAAGATCCACTCATACTGTTGCAAATGGCAAGATTTCATTCTTTTATATGGCCAAATAATATTCCATTGTATATGTGTGTGTATATATTTATTTATCTTATTTATCCACTCATCCATAGACAACTTGGGTTGCTTGCACATCTTGACTATTGTAAATAATGCTGCAATGAACATCGGGTGCATATATCTTTTTGAATCAGTGTTTTCATTTTCTTTGGGTAAATACTCAAAAGTGGAATTGTTGGATCATGTGGTAGCTCTGTTCTTAATTTGTTGAGGAACCTCCATACTGTTTTCCCTGGTGGCTGCACCAATTTACATTCCCACCTCCAGTGCACAAGGGTTCCCTTTTCTCCACATCCTCGCTAACTCTTGTTATTTTTTGCCTTTTTGATAACAGCCATTCTGACAGGTATGAGGTGATACCTCATTGTGGTTTTGATTTGCATTTGCCTGATGATCAGTGATGTTGAGCATCTTTTCATGTACTTGTTGGCCATCTGTATGTCTTCTTTGGAAAAATGGAAAATGTCTACTCAAGTTCTCTAGTCCTCTGCCATTTTTTTATTCAGATTTTTTTTTTTTTTTTTTTTGCTATTGAGTTGTATGATTTCTTTATATATTTTGGCTATTAACCCTTTATCAGATATATCATTTGCAAATATTTTTTTCCCGTTCTATAGGTTACCTTTTCATTTTATTGATGCTTTCCTTTGCTGTGCAGAAGCCTTTTAGTTTGGTGTGGTCTCACTTGTTTATTTTTGCTTTTGTTGCCTTTGCTTTTGGTGTCAGATCCAAAAAGTCATTGCCAAGACCAATGTCCAGGAGCTTACTGCCTTGTTTTCATTTGGGAATTTTATGGTTTACATTTACATGGGAAATTTATGGCTTACATTCAAGTCTTTAATCTATTTTGAGTTAATTTTTTGTGTATGGTATAAGATAATGGTCTACTTTCATTCTTTTGCATGTGGCTGTCCAGTGTTCCCAACACCATTTATTGAAGAGACTTTCCTTTCTCCATTGTATATGCTTGGCTTCTTTGTTGTAAATTAATTGACCGTATATGAGTGGGTTTATTTCAGGGCTCCCTATTCTGTTCCATTGATCTATGTGTCTGTTTTTATGCCTACCATACTGTTTTGAATTCAGGAAAGAGGGGAATTCTGAGAATTCAGTTCAGATAGAGTTGATGTTGCTGTCTTGAGTCTGAAATCCCTAAAGCAGGCCAGCAGACTGGAATCTCAGGCAGGATTTCTATGTCACAGTCTTGAGGCAGAATCCCTTCTTCACCAGGAAAGTTCAGTTTTCTTTCTTAAGGCCTTTAACCTATTTAATGAGGCCCACCCACATTATGGAGGCCTGTCTACTCGAAGCCGACTGACTGTAGTATTACTCACATCTACAAAACACCTTCAGAGCGCCATTTAGACTCTAGTTTGACCAAACAATGGGGCACCATGGCCTAGCCAAGTCAACACTTAAAGTTAACCAGCACAGTGAGTTTTCAGATACCACCTTACACACACCTGCTTCCACCCCTAAATCTCCTTTTATGCATTAAGGACACAAAAGTAAAACTAAATTAGAGAAACTGTACTTAGGCTTCCTGCCGCTGGGAAAGGGCTGGGGAGATTGAAAGTCATTTTTCAAAACACAGACGAGGTTCAAAGTTGTGAGAAATAAATTTTTCTTTGATGATAGGAGGGACAAGAAAAATAAGGGATTGGGGGTGCTTATTTCCACTGATTACAGTGAAAACTGAAGGCAATTTCTTGCCCCAGGTGGTATTAAGAAGGTGGGATTTCTGACAGCTATCATATTAAACAACAGCTATGCCTTTTTAAAAATTAACCCTGCTAGTGTGAGATCAAGGTAAATGGTTTTCAGAAGAAAACTTTCATCAACAAAGGGATTGTCCTTGGGCAGGTGGCTCGTTGCCCGGGGCAAAGCTTGCTGAAAGCACATTGTGACAGTGGACATGCTGGGCTTCCTAATGTGCCTCACTGATAAGCATGCTTCATTAGTGCCTGCCAGGGGGACCTAGCAGGACAAGCATGGTGCTTGGCTGGTGGATCTTGTGCAGCCTGCTCCTAGCTGCCCCTTCCCTCCAGCTGAGCCGTACTGACTTCAGAAGTCAAGGCCCTGGGGATACTTCCTCTTTCTCCAACTATTATCTCTTTTTTTCTTATTGCAAAAACAATATATATTTCCTGAGAAAATTTAGAAAAAATTATAGACAAAAAAGTTTCTGTAATCCCACCATCTATGTTGATGCATATTCTTAAACCTTTTCATTTAGCACGGACATGAATGTAGACCTGCCTATGGATTTGGTAGAATATAGTTACAAAAATGGGTTTATGCTTTAGATGCTGTTTTATGCCCTGCTTTTTTCATTTATTGTATCATTAATATAGTTCTCTGTCAATAGGTATATTTCTACAAGTGTTGGTAAGGCTGCGTAGAAGTCCATTATATTTATATTCTCTGCTGCTATTGAAGTGTTAATCTACTGATAAAGTATGTTATTCCGCTAGAACACACATTCTTGAGATTTCTGTGGCTCTCAGGCATACATTAATTATTTTTTCTGTCTTTAAGCTGGAGGAATATAAAAAGATATACTAGTGTATTTTAAATCATCACCCTCTAATAAGTAATAGCACAGCCACGTTACAGTAAGCCAGACTCTTGCAGGCAATAGCTAGCACTTCAGGAGTAAACATTAGTTTAAAATTTAATTATCCCAACAAGTTCAGAAGTAAGAATAATGAATCAGGGACAGCTTGTTTTTAAACTTTTCATTATCTTGAGCTTTAAGGCAGCAGGCTACAAACCCAAGACAAATTTCCAGTGTCCTCTAACTGTGGCCTTGACTCCTGTGTCTGGGATGATGTGTTTTATTGAATTAGATTGAAATTAAGTTTGGGAGCTGGTTATGTGGTGTTCTCCAGAGAGCACACTTCTCTTCACTACTGCCTGTCTTAGGAATTGCTGACATCCACAGTGCCCAGTTGCATCATTCATTTCTAGAATGACTCTCTTAAAACATGTGTAGACAGCAGCATTGTCTGATGGCAACTTCCGACCTTTCCTTCTGTGTTTTTGTGACTTTTCTACCAACATATGCATTCTATAAAGTCACCGAGGTAGCAGTATTATTGAGACTTTCAGGCCCAAGTCTACGTGCTATAGCTGGAGTGACTTTGAATAGGTGGTCAGGGGCACCTGGAGTCTGCGTGTGGTTCTATCATCAACCAAATTGAGAAGGTAGCTGGTTCCCACTTCCTTCACCTGTAAAATGAGGTTGAACTCAATGAGCACTGAGGTCCTTCTAGATATGGTATAATTCTAGTAGAGCACGCTCCTCTGGAGACCAGAAGCTTCTTCTACATCATGCGTTAATGATTCCCAGCCCTGGGATTCTGTACTGGTCAGAGTCAAATTGCCAAGAAACAATCCACTTTACCAAGGTTGATATGTGGTGTGAAATGGCATACTGAATTGACTGGGTGAGTTTCTAGAAGAGACCCCCAAAGCCTCAACTCAGAACTGGGCAGCCACCTGGGTGAGGGATGCTCCCGCTGTGCTCAAGAATCTCTCTTCAGGAGAGGAAGTTTCAGACCACCAGCCTGCACCAGCAAGTGGATGCCTGGCACCCTGCTGCTTCTCTTCTTTTCCTCAGTCTCAAAATCAGCCCTCCAGGGAGTGCATGTAATTGGTGAAACCCAGGTCACATTCAGAACCTTGGTTGAAAGGGCCTCTGGGACGTGTCGTGTGTTAGATTACCAGCCTTTGCAGTGGAGGGTGGCACACTACACTGACGGCAGGACTAGATGTTGAGGGAGTCGAATCACAGCACCCGCTGTTCTGATTGGTACCAGACACCATGGATAGGCCACTGTTTTATCAAGAAAGTATGCCTTCGTGTCTTAGTAAGTATATATACTTATTTTAAATGGGAATATATTACTGTATAAAATTTTGAAAGTGATTATTTAATAATTAATAACCAAATTTATATTTGGTCTATCTATAATTAAATTGCTTTTTTGGTAACAATATTTTAAATATTGGGTTTTTTCCCCTTGAAATGAAGAGTATATGATAAATATGCCCTAAATAATATAATATGAATTAAACTATAATTTTGTTCATATTTTGTTCTACTCAAAAAGAATTAGAGCTGCTATTGTAATGGATATATACTGGTACTTTTACATTAGAGATTTCTCAAAGCCGACATTTGTTATTAATAGAATTTTGTGTCGACATGCCACCATATAAATACCTTTCTGCCAGTTAATCACTGTCATAGAAAATTTCTGATTTACATAGAAGTCAGAAATTATTGATAATTCTATTTTCTGTGCCTAGCTGAGCTAAAATATATCTCAGAGAGAATATTGATGAGTGGCCGATTCTAAGAGCAGATGGTTAGCATGGAATTTATCAGCCTGTGATGAAATGTTAGGTGAATAGGAAGAATCATTCATTCAGCAAATGTGTATTTGTGCCTACTGTGTGCGAGGCCATAGTAGGGAGCAAAACAGACTAAGATTCCTGTCCTTGTGGAGCATGGGTTCTAACATGGGTAGACAGAGAATAAGCAAGAATCATGATGCACACACAAATAACATCACAGAAGGTAAAATACATGCTTGAAAAATAAGAAGTGGAGCAAGAACGTGTGGGCAGGGTTGTGGTGCATGGCCCTCACTGAGATAGGAGGTTTGACCAAGACAAGGAAAGCAGGAAGTTTATTCTGTGACCTTCTGGAGAAACAGCATGTCAGCCAGAGGGAACAGCGGAGGTAAAGGCATTCAGTAGGAGTGCCAGGCTTCCAAGGAGGGGAGGCTGGTGTGGCCGGAGGGCAGTGAGGGAGGAGCGGACCTAACAGGAGAGCTCCCCAGAGTACAGCACATAGGCAGAATGGAGTCACCACTGAGTGAGATGGAGAAAGCTACACATGGATTAGGTTTGTGGGATAGGAACAGGACTTCTGAGTTGTTTTGTTAAAGGCTGGGGGATATTTATCTGCATATCATAGTACATCTCATAGTGTTTTAGCAAAAAAAAACCTGAAACCAGCTCAGTTCTGCCATACTGATTTCCAGGGAAAAGTGTCACCTGAGAGTCAGTCATGCTGATCTCCCTTATCCTAGGTTTCCCACTGAGGATCTATTATGGTCGACACAGAAATGAATAAGTTTTCAGAATATAGACTAACATCTCTGCACTGGGAAATTACAAATTAGCTACCATTTTGCATTTTTATACATTCAGTAGAGAATGAAGGTAATATAAATGGAATTAAATAATAAAGCAGCGTCTAAAAGTCTCGCTTTCTGTAAGTACAGCTTAAGTCAATCCTCAGCTGCCTGTTTTGGACACTTTCATCCCCTGCCTCTGAAATTCTCCAGTAATATTCTTCCAGATTGTTCGACATTCACTCAGCAAATGCGTGTTGAGCATCTGCTCCGTGCCTGGCCCTGTTCTGGGTGCTTGGGAGAGGGCAGTGAACTAAACAGACCGACATCCACACCCTCCTGTAAGCTACATTCCAGAGGATGGAGGCAGACAAGAAACGGGATCAGCAAATTATAAAATATACTGCAGATGCTACATAATACACGCTATGGAGAAAGATGAAACAGGGGAGAAGAGTATTATTAATAATGGGGAGGTGAGGGAAAGGCCATTTTACATAGAGTGCCCAGGGAAGGAGTCACTGACAAGGTGACATTTGAGTCTAGACCTCCTGGGGGTGAGGGAGTGAGCCGTGTAGATACTGGGGAAGAGAGTTGTCCAAAGAGGGACTGCAAAGGCCTTAATTGGAGCACATGTGGGAGCAGCGAGGTGGCCAGTGTGATCAGACAGGTTTAGGAGATGAGGACGAGGTGCAAACTATAGAGAGCCTGGTGGGCCTTTGTAAGGACTGAATTTCTTGGAGTGAAATAGAAACCTCTAGAGAGTTTTGGCAGAGGGCTTGGCTGATCTGGCTTCCATCCAAAGATGTCTCCCTTCTGCATTTTCATTTGATTGAGAACTTACCTAGACATAAACTTCTAGGATTAGATCATCTTCCCTATAAACTTAGGAGTCACCATCGACCCAACCATGCAGCATTGCACGGGCTCTGATTTTTGTTCTTTTGTAGATGTGGCACTTTCAACTCTGCAATGTTGAGCATTTCTCATGATCTTTATATTTTACGTAGAGTTTGTGTCCAGGTAGGTGTTTTATTTCTTTTTCCTAAAAGTTGTTCTCATGTAAAGATTCTGATCTTTCTTCAACCCAATGAAATTTCTTTGATCATTTCCTTTTCTTCATTATCTCGTCATTTCTAACATTCCTATGAGATGGATGATGGGCTTTCTGGATCTTCCTATGTCTCTTAACTTTTCTTTCTATAAGTTCTACATATTTATTTTTTTCTACACTACAGACTGCCAGAGATAGAATTCTGTATTTGCCACTTACTCGCTTTGTGACCTTGGGTTAGTTACTCAATCTCTGTGGTCTGTGATTCTTCATCTATAAAATGAGCATCATCATAATAATACCAACATTATCATTGTAAATAGTGTTGTGTGGTGTAAATGAGTTCATAGGGAATGATAAACTAGTGTTAGCTATTTATCTTCCAGGTCACTAATTCGGTGTTCAGTATCTTCATTCTGTTATTGAACAGTTCTTTTGCTTTTTTAAAAAATTTAAGGCAATTATAATTTTAATTTCCAAGGATATTTTCTCACTTTTTGACTCATTCTTTCTACAAGGAAGCCTATCCTTTTTTCATGTATACAGTATGCTATCAAATCTCACTGAGGAAAAGTTAGAAAAATGTGAAGTTATTATCTCCTGCAAGTTAATTATTTCTGTTTTCTCTAGAGTCTGCCATTCAATTTCAATTTCCTGGTATTTTTCTTTTTGCCATTGGCTCTCTTCTAAATGCCTTGAGATGCTCAGTTGTCAGTCCATATTATTGGATGAAAGATGTGTTTTTTTGTGTTTGGATAGCTGACAGGGGATCCCATGTGTAATGCAAGTCTTTTTCTCCTCCAGCTCTGCCCTTGGGGTGGGAAGGCTCCCTGCAGGTCTGCATCACCAGGCAGACGTGGAGACAGGCAGGCTCCCTCTTAGGGCACCTGGGCCGGGAACAGCAGGTGGATCAAACAATTGCCAATTTAATGACCTTCTTGGACTGTGCGACTCTCCTTGCACGTTCCCTTCTTTCGTATCTTTTGTGGGAGTCCAGATTCCCGGAGCCTCCGCTCTGATTCTTTCTTCAGCTCCCAAAGCTGTACTCTAAGCCCTCCCCAGACAGATCGGGCACTTCCTCTGGGGACTTCTCAGACTTTAACTCGATTACTCTGCATGTATCTAAAGAGGAAGAAGGGACGTGACTGGCCTAACGTCCTTTATTTAATTTCTTTAATGACTCTGAAAGTCCTCCAATGCTTCTTTATTTATTATTTTGTTGAGGTCATGTTGGTTTATAACAGTGCGTAAATTGCAGGTGTCCATCATTATATTTCAGCTTCTGTATACACTGCATGGTGTTCACCACCAATAGTCTAGTTTCCATCCATCACCATACACATGTTTCCCTTTACCCCTTTACCTCCCCCCCACTTTCTTCCCCTCTGGTAACCACCAATCTATTCTCCTTATCTATGTGTTTGTTTATCTTCCACATATGAGTGAAATCATATGGTATTTGTCTTTCTCTATCTGACTTATTTCACTTAGCATAATACCCTCAAAGTCCATCCATGTTATTGCAAATGGCATGATTTTGTCTTTTTTATGGCTGAGTAGTATTCCATTGTGTATATATACCACACCTTCTTTATCCATTCATCCGTTGATGGGCACTTGGGTTGCTTCCAAGTCTTGGTTATTGTGAATAATGCTGCAATGAACATGGGGGTACATATATCTTTTCAAATTAGTGTTTTCATGTTCTTTGGATAAAGACCCAGAGGGGAATAGCTGGATCATGTGGTATTTCTATTTTTAGTTTTTTGAGAAATCTTTATTGTTTTCCATAGTGGCTGCACCAGTTTGCATTCTCACCAGCAGTGTATGAGGATTTCTTTTTCTCCTCATCCTCTCCAAAATTTGTTATCTCTTGTCTTTTTAAGAATGAAGCTGAAGGTATCAGACTTCTGGAATTCAAAATATACTGCAAAGCTATAGCAATGAAAACAGCATGATTCTTACAGAAAAACAGACACACAGATCAATGGAACAGAACTGAGACCCCAGAAATAAAACCACACATCAAGGACAGCTAATTTTTGGCACAGGAGCCAAGAACATACAATGGAGAAAGGAAAGTCTCTCCAGAGCTTCTTTAAAAACAACAATGCCTGCCTCTCACTTTGAAGGCAGTTTGCCTCTGCTCTGGTTTCTCTCTCAGTCTAATTCCATCTGCATCCATGTTCTCAAAATTTCTGCTTGGCCCTTGGGACTTGTCTTAAGGATATATCTTATGTCATTTCAGTGAACTGGGGAAGCAGCAAAGGGGTGAAGATGCTTGTGCTCTGTCCCACATTTGGAGCCAAAGTCAAGTCCTTGTCTTTTAATTTGTACTCCCTGTGCTTTCAGCCCCAGTTATCATGTCTGAATATGAACAAAGAGTGGTTGAGGTCTAAGACCTAACATGATAGTTTGTATCCCAGGAAGGTGCATATCGTCAGAAAATTCCCTTCCTCCTCTTCCTTTAGCGTTTGACCCTTCAGTTCTAAGATGAACGTGCTGGATTACTGTCGAGGGATCTCCAAGCTGAGAAAAATTGGTCTTAAACTCTCCAGCTCCTAAATTAAAGAACCTTATTACCCTCAGTCCACACTCTCTTCTTCCCCAGTTGAACGTGAGGCAGAATAGATTCGCTGGAATTCGCCACCAGGAAGGTATATGAGTACAGGGACATGAGACTGGGTTGGAGGCTGGAGAAAAGGAACTTTTGAGAACGGTGTGTGGGGATTGAAAGTGAGAATGTTAATCTTCCCTGTTCCCACCCATGGAGATAGTGTTGGACGTGTCCCCTACCACATTGCAGGATTTAAGTTAACAAAGGGGATTAGCACCCAGTTTCCTAGCTAGAATTCACCTGGTTGCTTGACCTCTTAATCCACTCCCAAAACACCATGAAAGGGCTGTAGAGAGACTAGAGAGTGGTAATAAAAATAAAAATAAATTAGAAAAGGTTGAAAATCACCCTTCCTCCAGTTTCCTGCAAAGTCAAAATGAACATG
The DNA here is from genome assembly GCA_031878705.1 of Tapirus indicus. Classification (NCBI taxonomy): domain Eukaryota; kingdom Metazoa; phylum Chordata; class Mammalia; order Perissodactyla; family Tapiridae; genus Tapirus; species Tapirus indicus. The sequence continues at coordinate 58,648,996 of CM062931.1, forward strand.
ATGGGAATTCTATAATTTTTTAGTGGGCCTGGAGATGACCAAGGCAGGTAGCTTGGACCCCAGGCTACCTAGTGAGGCAAAGGACCCCATACAGGCAAAGGAATAGACTGCCCGTTGGAAGTGGCCACTTTTCAGGAGGATGAGTGAAGTCAGGAGACTGTAGATGGGCACTTAGCTAAATGCCCCAAAACCATCAAACAGGCCACATAATAGAGTCAAAAGCTGGATGTGCTCATTGGACAGATGAGGTGAGGGTTGACCAATAGAGAATTGACCAAAACTCACAGCCTGTCAACAATTGTTCATCCCTCCTTGCGAAAATTCTTTGGCCTGTTCTGTTGTTACTGCCATTGAGTGGGTTCCAGTTCCCTGGAATTGTGTGTAGCAGAGCGGGACCCTTCCCGGTCTTTCTGTGCCATCCTCTCACCCTCCAGTGCTCTATCAGACAATGCTCCGTTGCTATTCACAGGGTTTTCATGGCCAGTTTTTTCAGAACTGGGTGGGCGGGACATTCTTCCTAGTCTATTTAGTCTGGAAGCTCCGCTGAAACCTCCACCATGGGTGACCCTGCTGGTATTTGAAATCCTGGTGGCACAGCTTTCAGCATCACAGAAACACGCAGCCGCCACAGTGTGACACCCGACAGATGGGTGGTGTGGTTCCCTGATGGGAAACAAACCCAGGGCCACGGTGGGAAGAGTGTCAGATCTTAACCACTCGACCACCAGGCCTGGCTGGCCTGTTCTGAGACAGATTGTAACCAAGTTCGAATGGAGGAGGAAAGGGAGTTTGTGAAGAGTGTTGAATGAAACAGAGATCATGGAAATGTTTGAATATGACTACATTCACCCAAAGGACACTAAGTTTTAATCTGGAAGTGATTGAGAAAACTGTAGTCCTAGATTACATTTATAAGATTTAAATGAATTTAGTTTTCCTGCTGAAAATCACTACTGGTTGAGATTGAGACCATGTCAAAGAAAACTAAAAACAACTCTCAGATAAATACATAAAGGAGTTTCATGTTCACCCATAGCTGAAGGTTGACTGTATAATTTTGAGCTCTTAATAACCCAGTAATGTATGTTACTATAGGGTGCTTTACAAATGTTGTCTAATAAAAACACCTAATTCATCATTAATTAAATAGGAATTGTGTTCCAGTGCTAAGAGAGAAGATGTTCAAATGCGTCTCCCTCTGAGATTGGGTTAGGCACCATCATGGCTTTTTGTTAATGTTCTAACAATCTCTGAGGTCCAAATACAGTTATCACACAGATTGGTCAAGAGTCACTCTGGTAAGCCCCAAAACCGTCTGTCTCATACCTTTAAAAACTGAAAAGGAGATTACAAACTGACATTCTTCTTCCCATTCACAATCCTCAAAATTGAAGCCCAGAAGTGGCATCAAAAAATTCACTACAAGCCCTCTAAGACACATTTGATTTATTATCGCTTTTATTTAGACTTCCACACCAGGTTCTGCCTTAACATATTTTATGCAATCAGTAAATATTAATTGATTCAGCATTAGAGGGAAAAGGATAACACATTATTTATGGGATCATTTCCTGCTTGACATCCTTACATTAATTACTATTTGCATATGGGTTAACAATCATGAATTTGAAACAAATCAAACTTTATATTTCTTGCCTTTGTATCTGAGTACTTGTCATTGAAGATGGTATTCCAAAGTTGTAATTTCCAAACTGGATTTTTCACCATCTGTTGTATGAAAAGAGATGTGCACAGCACTCTATGCAAATCTCTTTTGGTTCAAACTTACATGTTTCTCTCTATCATGGCAGTTCCTGAGCTGTGTACTGTCTCTTTATAAGTCTATTTATGATCTCTGAATCCTATTAAAATTGGTCCTGTACGGGTCAGTCTGACCCATAAACTACACAAAATCATTTTTGAGGTTTGAAGCCTCAATATCAGGTAATGTCCAAATTTGCCGTGTGTTTTTTGTTCCACAGTTAGTAATTACCACCTTCATCATCGCTTCATCATCGCTTCTGTTACTTTTAGAATACTAAGAGGAAAAAAAGACACTTTTTTTTTAGCCACATAGTGTTTTTCTTTTGGAAATTAAATACTGATATCTCCTCCTAAATGGAGACTTACATAATTCTTATTTTCTTCTTTCTTCTAAAAGAAATGGCTGCTGTTGTAAATTCATGTCACTTATGTGTGGTTCCCTGGTTTCTCATTCTTGAATATGAGTAGAGTCTGCCATATTAGAAAATATCCCTTGTATCTTAAAATACACACTATCAGTCAATGTGACCCTTTCTTTAACCACCAAGTGAGGGTGTGATGGCCTAGGTATTTCTAGATTTGAAACCACAAACTTAGCTTCTAATCCAGTTTCTGCTCAATCACTGAGTAACTTGGGACATATCATTTAACATTTCTGTGTCATAAAAATGAGTATGTAATATCAACCACTTAAAATGTATTAAATTCAATGTAAGAAAAACAGATGGACCATGATTAGTAGTGAAAAAACTTAACCTTCTTCCTTTCTTCGTTTGCACTACAGAGATCCAGTTTTATTCCAGAATAGATCAACATCTTATTTAGGTGTGATTTCTTTTTCCAAAAATTCTTGATACTGACAACACCTACTTATCCCAACTTCTAAATGTTAAACTGTTGCTACGTGAGTCCTCCACTGTCCGGGCATTCATGTGAGATGAGGGCCCCCGGAGCAAAGCTACAGCCAGGGTAAGAGTATTTCTTCTGGTGTAGTGTGTGGACACAGAGGCCTGTCAATGTCTCGTTCCTGCCCACTCCCTAAAGAGACTACTAGAGCTTTCTCCCAGTAGAGAAAGGAAATCAGATGCTAAGAGTTACACAGCATTATGTGTTCACATGTGGACAGAGTCTCCATTTTTCAAAGTCTAGTTACTCCATTTCCAGTGAGAAATTGTAGATTGGGTTCAGCCTATCTATGAAAGGTGCGGGCTGAAGGTGAACTGCCCACGCTTGTTATCAGTATTTAAGACATGTCTGCTTACGCTCACTGTCACCTGCCTGTTCTTAAGAAAAAGTGTCTGAGAGCTATCCATTTATTTGAAAGTTGAATGTATCTCTGTATCTTTGCCACATCAATTTTACTTAAAGATTTAACTCCCCAAAGCCAAAATGACAAAATCCACAGCTTAGAGTCATTTATTAAAATCTGAAACATCAGTTTAAATGAAAAGAACTGTTAGGGGCTCCTGTGGTCTGTGATTTGAACACAATTATTTATTCTGCAGGAATAATACTGATAATTTAAAATGTTCCTTCTTTGCCTTTAATATATGGTAACTGTAATCATAGAATTTCTTCTGAAAAATTTTTCTGCCATTTGGCTAATCACATAGTAGATATAAACTCACCTCGACCAGAAAGGAAAAAAGAAAAAAAATGTTCCAAGAATCATTGATCTAGGCTTGAAGCCAAGCAGTCTATTTTTAGTGCATTTTCAACAAGCCACATGATAAAAATGTAAATGGACTCATGCTACTTTCTCCTCACACTATTTTTCAATGAGTAAGTTTACTGTTTAAATAGTTTATTTTCAGACTATCTTCAAGGAATTTAGTTGCTCCAGTTTTGGGACCTTCCTATCCCAATTTCATATTAATTATAATTCTATGTGTCCTATGGCTTTACAGTACCCAACCTTCTTAAAAATCCAAGGGTCAACTGCAGACATCTTCCTAGTCCAGGTTGCTGAATTTGCATTCAGTCGGTTGGGTCTCATCTTAGTCTTTCTTTCCCAACCTTATTGAGCTATAATCGTCGTGTAACACTGTAAGCATAAGGGGTACAGCATGTTGCTTTGATACACTTATAATGTTGCAGTATAATTACCACCAAAATGTCAGCTAAGGCCCCCATCATGTTACATAATTACCGTTTGTTTTTTGTGGTGAGATCTGGTCTCTAGCAACTTTCAAGTATATAGTAACTATATATCTATAGTTACAATACTGTGCATAGATTCCCCCAAACTTATTGATCTTCTAACTGGAAGCTTGTACTCTTTGACCAACATCTCCCCATTTCCCTCACCTCCCAGCCCCTGGTAACCACCATTCTACTCTCTGTTTCTATGAGTTTGACTTTTTTAGATTCCACATATAACAGATATCATATAGTGTTTGTCTTTGTCTGACTTATTTCACTTAGCATTATGCACTCAAAGACTATCCATGTTGTCAAAAAGAGCAGGATTTTGTTCTTTTTCATGACTGAATAATATTACATATATTCTGTATATACTATATCTTCTTTATCCATTCTTCCATTGATGGACACTTAGGTTGTTTCCATATCTTGGCTATTGTGAACAGTGCTGCAGTAAACATGGGAGACCAGTTATTTTCAGTTTATGAATCCTTTCACTGTGTGGTGCTTATTTCAGTCAGCCTCTTCTTAGGGTTGGTGATTCACCTTTCTGGAATACCACTGGATTATAAATTCCCTATGAACATGGAACCATGTTTGAACCTTCTTGTACTTAGAGACTAACCCAGTGCCTTGAGCATATAATAATAGATAGCACTTATAAAATGCTGAGTGTATACCAGACATTGTTCTATACTCTTCATATATTTATTTAATCTTCACAACTTAATAAAATAGATTTTACTATTATCTTCATTTTACAGTTGAGTTATCTGAAGTGCAGAAGGTACTTTGGCCAAACCCACCAAACCAGTATGTGAGGTAGCAAAAATTTGAGCACAGGCAAATCTGCAGTCCTAAGTTATACTGTCTACTAGTGGAAGATGGGAATTCAGTACATGTGTGTGGAATTATATAAGTTCCTGAGGAACTAATAGAACTTTAAAAAATTGTAAGTGATGCAGATGGGATGAAAATAGAAAAATGAAAGAGAAAAAGGTAGAATGAGGAAGTTGGAGAATAGCAAAGAATAGGAAATAGGAAACGGTGAAGAAGGACATTAGCACAAGTGAAGGAGTGCTTGGTGAAAATAGGAGAAAAGAGTTAAGAAATAGGAACATTGGAAGAAGATGGTATGACATAGAAAAACTCTGAGAAAACGTTATCAGTGTGCTGGGAAGAGTGCCACAAATTGAAAATGTAAAATAAGAAAGTTTTATTCTTAAATAGCTACATACTTGCTGTTAGATTGTTGCTTCTGAGGTTTTATTCACTGTAATCTTAGTCCCCCGTGAGTCAACATCAGACACCAGAGGCCTTTTACTATTCGCTGAATCTTTATGGTGTAGAAAATCAGAAAAAGAAATGTATGCTAAGGATTCTTTTCGGTGCAGAAACAGACTATCAGTACTTGCCTTGAATACCTTTCCCAGGCTCTGTGGCATTACCAGTTTTCCGCTCCCGGTAAATAATCTGCTCTGACTATTTGTAACCAGTTTTTATAGAGACTGGTTGATCAGAAAGAAGGTGGGGAAGCTCCGTTATCATTCTTGTCATGCCTTGTCTGGACTATCTTACCGTGCCCAATTCACAACTCATTTTCACCCAAAACATATTTGTCCTCTGACATGCCCCCTATCACTCACTAACACTAATACCCTTCCAAGGGAGGGGAGGGTGCTACTCTGAATGCAGAAAAGTAGATTTGGAAGTGTTTTCTCCACGTCCCCCAGGCTTCTTTTTCTCCTCTGTTTCTTTCTTATGGATTAGTTGAGGATTTTGATTTCCTTTTTTTCCCTTCTCTGGTTTTAGAAGTTATACATTGTTTCATTTCTTTTAATCGTTACCCACTATTTTTAAATTGTAAACTTGATTTAGCAAAGTCTAATACGGATCAGTATCTCAGCCCTTTTCATAAACAATACAGATACTCTTTAACTCCTGTCATCATGCCCTCCTGACTTATTCATTATTGTTTTCCAGACTTTTAGATCCATTTTGTGTTTATACTTCTTAAATTTAGTCATTGTTGTTTTGTTTTAAAAGTCTATGCTTGTTAAATTTTACCTGCATATGATTAGCACATTCTTTCCCCATCGTTTCTTTCTACATTTCACTCCTTCCTATTGTATCAGTTTTCTTCTTTTTGAGATACATCCTTTAGTAGTTCTTCCACCTAGCAAATCATAGTAGAGACCTCTCTCAGTATATTTCTGAGCATGTTATTATTCTTTGTTCAATATTAAATGGTATAGGACATAGTTTTTTCTGCTAATTTTCTTCCAATTTTTAATTATATTTTTTGTGAAAATAAAATCTCCAGATGAGAATTAAGAACCGTTAAAACAGATCTATGTTCTGAAAAGAAGCCATGAATTTCAAGTGTTGGAAGATGGCCATTAATTATTTCAAGATTAAAACCTAATATAAATTAGCTCAAAATGAGAAAAACGAAGTGTGTTTAACTCAACAGCCTTTCAGTATGAGACATTTAATTAGAAATCATGGAGGTCAAACAGTAGAGTACTGAAAGCTAATATTGGAAATTGTTTTTAACTAAAACAGAGTAGAGAGATGGTACTGAAAATTCTCATTATGTCTAGTACCAAACGGTATTGAAGGAAGTAGTTTTAAACTTAAATACAAGCTCATAGTGCATAATTGCAACAAGTACAATTTCCGTGTGTGTCTTCACAGTTGAAGCACAAGGATTTAAATGGGACTATTTGAAAATTGTCACTCATACATTTGCTTTAAATAAACATTCTCCCTACAGACCATCCACTCCAGGCTGCCTTCCTTTGCTGTCACCATTATGCTGTCTACTCTTTACCAAGTCAACTCTCGCCCTCCATCGAGGGCTCAGCTCAAGTACCATTTTCTCCTGAAAGCTTTTCCTTGTCGCCATAACTTCTTGTATCTTTTAGAGCACTGATTATTTATTCTGGCCACCACACACACATTATTGTCAGATTACTTTGCTATTTTGTGTCCTATTTTGCTGGTTGAACTGTGAGAACACAAGTGGGATTAGGGACCGTGCCTTTTGCTTCTCTGTGACCACCATGGCACATAGTGTGTTGTGTTGCACGTATGATTCTTATTGCATTTTTTAGTAAAGTAGTAAAAACTAGCCAGTTTGGAAAGAGGAGGACAGGAGGATACAAGAAAATCAAAAGGACAGTTTTCTAGGAAGGCGAATGCTCTAATTGAGGGGCACATATACATACATACCTAAAATAATTGGAAAACAATTTTAAGATCGTACGTGAGCATGTGGACAGTAAGGAAATACAAGATAGGTTTCCAAAGAATTTTAAGAGTAACATTCTGATAGAATACATTTAGTCAGAGAAGGTTGACTACAGGGGTTTATTGTATATGTTTTCTCAGTGTGAACTTCACCTTTGGCGTGTAAGCAATCCCTGTTGACAGTGTTATGTTTTGTTTTCTGGAAAGATCGTCTCTTTTCACAGTATTTTCTGAAGGGTGTAAATTTCAATACATTTAGAATTTAATTTAAGAGGAACCCTGAGATGCTCCCTAGAGACATGAAGGACCATTTACCACTTAGAAGTTAAAACAGGAAGAAAAATTTTAAATCACAGATAACAGAGCTGATTATGCTAAGTACCGACTTTGTTATCCATTATAGACTTCTTATCTTCCATTTTCTTCTGGAAGTAGCCTAATGGATGCAAGTACTATCCTGCAAAAGTCACAACTACATTTTATTTGGTAAGGATTTTGATGCATTACGTCAGCCCTCTTTAAGTAAAATGTTCTCAGATTTTCACCTGGTGACATTATTTCAATAGGGTCCATAAAAATGTCCTCTATAAGCTAATTTAATGCCAACAAAAATGTAGTTATCTTTTTAAAAAAAAGTCCTCTTAATTCAACAGAATAAATGTACTGTCATGTTAAGCAAGGGGAAAGGCTACACATGAATTAATTTCTACATATAAATTTTGTAAGTGCAGACAACATGGCATTTATACTTTCTATGTCATTATTTTAAAAAGTTCTTGTCTTGGCTCAAAAAAATCCAGCAAGTTAAAGCATATTAATTACAGGAATTTGCAATTTCTTGTGTCTAAATGATACCAAAGGACCAATTTCAACTCTGATTTGGAAAATTCAGCAACTTCTGGTTTTTGACTCATGGTGAGTGAGGATAAAAAGGTCCATAATAACCAGGAAAAGAGACTACAGGGACAATTAAGAGGAGAAGAAAAAATGCCAAGTATTGAATTTGGAAAAATCATAACAGGTGAGTCAGTGGCCATAAACAGAATATAAAACAGAAAATGTTTCCTCTGCGTACCTGAGATGAGATACAAGGAGGTGTACTGGTGCAGTCTTCCCTGAGGAAGGAGGAAAACCATGGGGACCAAAACTAAATATAACTTGTGATCTCTCTTTCCTAGCGTATTCTTTCATGAAAAGAAATAGTTTCAGAAATATGCCCATAGTTAGCATGAATATACGTATATAAGTATGTATGCACACATCTTTAAGTTTGTGTCTGTACATACATGTGCATGCATGTGTGTCTAATACAAGTGTGTGTGTGTACAAACATATGTATATAGTTGTAAATAAGGTGCAAACTACTGTGGCTATAAACAATATTAGAGCACAGGAAATGTCATCCTCAGTAAAATCTTGTTTTTCCCTCTCATATTCTATAAGGAACACAGATATCATATAATCATTTCTGGGGAAAAACAGTTATACTCCATGATGGTAACCTCAAAACATTTGGGGATACATACCTAACATCTATGTTTCTCTATGAATGTATCATTTATGAATGCAAATAAGTCCTTCTCTATGTGTTGGTCAGCCCATCCTAAATGCCATCAATGCTTTTCCCTACAGAAATATGCATTCTGCTATATTATAAACTTCTGGTCTACTTTTATAGGTCTATACGTGGGGAATTCCACAAGGAAATCCGTCTTCTTCTAAAAGTTTCCTTCATGATTGCATTCCCTTTGGTTACTCTCTACCTACTATCTTTTTTTTCCATCTTCAAAGTGAACAATTCTCCTTTTCTTCACTCTTGAGTCTTTTCTTTGGTCATTTTGTTTATATGAGTATCTAGAGGAGAGTATTTCTTTCTGCTTTGCATAATGCCCAGCTCTTGTGGCACTTTCTAGTTGTAGAAACACATTATCTACTATGAATAGATAATGTCTTCTACAGGGCCACTGATTTCATTGAGTAAAAAACAAACTTCAGTCTCTCACTGTTTCCTTCTTTTTAAAAATAATATGTTTTTCCAATAAAAAATATCTTTCCTCTCCCTACCCCACCAATGTAGTGGTGTTTCTTTTTTGTAAGGTCTTTTTGAGCCTCAAATGTGAAATTAGAGCAGATGACCAGTGTGCTCCCTTATAATTCCTGCATTTTGTGACTGTCAGGTGTGGAATCTTTAGACATTTATGAACTTTTGAGTTAAGTCCTTTCCACTTGTCTATTCAGACTTGTTTTTCTCTCAAACAGCTATGTCACCCTTTGCCCCATAGGTTATATTCAGTGATTTTTATCTTTGCTAAACATTTCACCAATTCATAAAATGATAAAATGAACCTATGAAAACACATTTCCTGTGGTGAGTTGAATGGTCTAGATGTACTAGCTTATATTATGGCAAATTAAAAACATACAAACAAATAAATCTCAGTGGCTTAAAACAGCAGTTTCTCAAATTGTAGTATTCACTATATTAGTTACAGTATGATAGTTGCTGTAAGAAATAGTCCCTTAATTTACAATGGCTCAAGCACAACAGATACCTTTCTCTTCTCGTGTCAACAGACACGAGGTGAAGTAGGTGGAGGGGTTGGCAGGGTGGCCCTCCTCCAAGTGGTCATTCAGCAACCCAGCAATGGACGTGTTTCCACTTCAACATGTCTTCAGAGGTTACTCTGGGGTGAAGTCTGTTCCACGCAACAGACAGCAGAGAACACATGGAAGAACAACAGGCAGGGGAGGTTTTAATGACCCGGGCCTACAAGTGGCACCTATCATTTCTATGTATATTCTGTTGGCTAGAACTGTATCAGGCCTAATTAAGAACAAACATACAAACAAGTATAGTAATGTAACATAAAATACAATAATAGCAAACATAATGACCATACCTAACTACAAGGACGAAGCCTGGAATACATGGTGTACCATGTTCCCAGGAAGAAGGAAAAAGAACGCTTTTTGGAGAAGAGCTGGCAGTCTCTGTCATCTACTTTACTCAGCAGTGTTGTCCCAGATTCAGGAAAGGTGTAGTAGGAAGACACCAGCTACAGGCAGTTTGTGGTGAACTGTTTCAAGTCTTCAATGTGCCTGAAGTCGATTCAGCTGCCCATTTCCAGAGTTGTTTTGCGGCTCAAGGATAGCTGTGTGATGGCTCTGACACGATACCCTCATTTTATCGTCACAGGTTACTGATGAATTTATTCAGTGGCAGCCAGTGTTCACAAGATAAATGTGCCAAAATGGGAGTGAGATTTAAAAGAAACCTTAATGATCCCCAGCCTCCATACACCCATTGACAAGTTATTTGGTTCTTTTCTCTGAGAAGGAGGCTGGATCAGTGTCAGGCTCTTTGGTAGTTAAAATGAGTTATCAGACACAATGAATTCTTTTTTATTGGAGGTTGCTATTTTTTCTTCTTTGAATTCCAAATTAATGAGATTTACAATATTAAGTTTATAAAATGCTAAGTTAATGAATTATAATGAGGAATAAGAATAGTCCATTGTAAAGCTGCCATTAAGACTGAAAGGGAGAGCTATGTGATGAAATCCACATTGTAATTCAAGTGACTGAGGAAAGCAAAGGTTATAAGAGGAAAAATGTTAATGTGAGAAAAATTGCCTTGTGCCCATCAGAAGATGAGAGAGGAAAATATTATTTTACTTTAAAATTAACTAGTGCGTGGCTCTATTCAGAATAAGCAGATCTTGATTTGTGAGTTGACTCTAGGGCCAAGAATTTCTGTTTGAAAACTGACCAGTACTGAAAAGAATGGCTCAACATGGGCACATCCAGCTCTCCTCCACTCACCCATTGGCCTCCCTGCTGGCCTGGTGGCCGTCCCAGCAGGACGAGTTCCTACAGTCATCAAATGCCAACAAGTGCCAGTGTGACTCACTGAGACAGGACTGGCTCCTCAGTGCCCCATTAGGAGAAATGTTACCCCAATACAGGATTGTCAGGCATGCTGCACTCAGTGAAAGATTTTATTGCCCCTCAAATCATGACATATATCTATTGGATAATGTTGCATTTTATGTGAAGAGTTGTTTTTATTTGTACATGACTAAGGTAATGAAATTATCTATATATGTAGAAATGTGTAGGCAAAGAGAACCATAGCTACCATTTATTTTTTTACTATTATATGCCATTCACTCAGCTAAGTACTTTATATGTTACCTAAATTAATCTTCCCAAAATTTCTGGATTTTTGTCTTTATTTTGCAAATGAGGAGATAAGTTTTTAAAGTTACGTAAATTGCATGAGCTCACCCAACCAATCAGTGGGAGATGAGGTAGAAACCAGGTCTGTCCAGGGCCAACGCCCATTGTGTTAATAGCAACTAGTCTCCTGAATTGAAATATATATTTTCACTTTGACTCAATATACAGTGAACAAATTAGAGATGTTTTATGTTTGGAAGGAGATTTAGAGACCGCTTTCTCTAAAGTAGTTATTATACTGAGACCCACTGAAATGGAACACCCCTATGTCGAGGTTCCTTCATTGGCTGGCAGCATGGCACAGGCTAGAACTGAGCCAGCGTTCCTGCCTCTGTCGCATGTGGCCTCCTCATGGTAGCCTAGAAGATTTATTGACTATGCCACTTTAGAACCTGATCTCTTTCAAAACTCGTCCTTTCAGCATCTTAGCATCTTAGATGCAAGCAGAGCATCTTGGAAAATATGGAAAGCCTCTAAGTTTAACAGCAACATACTAATTGACAGTATTATATCATTAAGTTTATGCTCTGAATTCAAGAGCCTCTAATGTTGGATGTAAAAGATTAGTGTAAATAGGACAATTCATGAGAATTGTAGCTCCATTCAGCCTCTCAAGAAGAACACAGAGGAAAAACAAATAAAAAAAATGCCATCTTATTTGATCACATCCCAGATTAGAACATGTACATACTCCCACAGGGTGAGCCCCACTGAGAGAGAAGCTCTCAGCAGAGGCCCCCGCAGACTGAGGAGACATTCACACCGAGAAACAAAATTGCTGCTCATCTGCCTTTGTTGTCACGAGCCGGGGAAGTAACCAGCTTTACTGCAACTCAGGACTAATTGGTGGGTTGTCTGTGAGTATGATGAGGATGCTGCTGACCCACTATCAGTATGGCACGTGCTCTAAGCAAGCTTTTCTCCATCCACGGAGACTGACTTGTGTGGCTCTGTCCTTTCTCTGACCAAGGGCATGCATTTTCAAGACAGCTGGTCAGGGTTTGGGATGCCTTCTGCAGTTGTGATGGGGCCAAGGTACAAGCCCACATGGGGAAGAACCCATGCTCTCAACTTAATTAGCTTGAAGCCTTAACCAACTGAGCTAAATGGCCATAGAAGGCTGCCCACCTATGCACATTCTCCTCATAGACAGCTGTAGACAAAGACAGATGCGCTTCACACATGCAGGTCACAGAGGACATCACATGTCCCCTGACTAAACAGTGTGTGAGACCACTCTAAGTTAATCCCTGGAGAGAAAATGTAGGGGCAGATAAATGCAGCCACTTGAAACTTCCTCATGGAACAGGCTCCGATTAAAAACATTCGGTAAAAGAAATACTTACTAAAAGCAAGATCAAAGCATAGGGTTGGAGAGTTCTATTTTCCCCCAACACTTTGTTACTATGATTTTTCAGCTTAGAGTCACTGATTCTAAACTCATCAATACTAATCTCTGGTCTCCTTGAACTAAGACACATTCCTTCCTGAACCTGTCTGTGAAACTCAGAGATGGCATATGTGATTGAGGGAGAATTTGGCTTCAAGTCCCAGCCCTGCTTCCTCCTAGGTACACGTGGGCGAATCCCCACTGCCCTGTGCTGTGATTTCCTCATCTTAAGAGGCAGTACCGAGGCTGGCTCATAACTCAGACACTCCGAGTTCTCCATTTCTCAAATTTTACAACCTGTTTTTTCCCTTCCCATGCTATCAGTTAACAAAGTTCCTCCCAGACTCTTCACCCATGTCCTTCCTATGACCTTCCAGGTTCTCCACGAACCACCCCCCGCCGATTGCCTCCCCTCCTCGTTCTCCATGTCACTCTGTCCTCCTTGCTTTCCTCCTGCACACCAGGCACCCTCTGGAGTAGCTGTTGCATGGGCTGGGATGCTTTCTCTCTGGATGCCTGTGGTTTCTCGTTTCTGTTAGCTCTTTACTCAAGTGCCACCTTTTCATTGAGGCTTTCTTGGGCGGCTCATCTGAAATATCGGTCCCTGTCCCCACGCTGACTCTTCCTATCTCCCTCCCCCACTTTATTTATTCTCCTTCACATTTACTGTCCAAATACTGTATTATTTTACTTAGTTATCCTGCTTATTACTTGCTCTTGCCCCCTGCAAGCTCCACTGGGGGGCAGATTTGTGTCTGTTTTATTCACTGCTACACCTAAAACAGTGCCTGGCATAGCTCTTTAAATGTTTGTTGAATGAATCAATGAATGAATGAGTGAAACTAATCTCTTTATTAACAATCCTGTCTAGGGACTCCTGTCCATTTATTTCTGATACCATGAATGGTTTGACTAGTTGGTTATATTATTTGAAAGGGCCGAACCAAAGCTCACTAATGCATTTTATTTTTGTTTTTTAAAGCTGGTCTTTTGGGATGAGAAAAGAATAATATTATTTCTTTTTAAGCTCTAAATCTGATTTTGATGTGTCAAAAATACATGCATTATTTTGTATTTATTCCTTCAAAATAGATTTATCTTGTGAAGCCATTACTTCTTGTAGCTTCCACTGCATCCAGAGAGAAATCTTAGAAAGACAGTGTTTAAATTCAGGTCCCAAATGTGACTCTCCGTAATGCAAATTGAGTGTGAATTTATTAGAAACCATTAGTGGGATAAATGTTCTCCTATTATATAAATCTGTACCTTTAATCTGAAATGTGGAAAGTGAATTGCTTTCCAGAATATCTAATCTCTGATTCTGTAATTAGGCAAACAGGTGGTTAATTACAGGTGCTGTACGTGACATGCCCCTCATCACAAGAACACAAATAGCTAATTCTGTGAGTTCCAAGTCATTCACAGGGGCAGTTGTGTTGGCTACCCAGTTTTTAAATCTACAAGTGTAAGTGCCCAGCTCCATAAGCAGAACTGGGTATGTGTTTTTGTTTTATAAATATCAAAGTTGACCTTTCACACATGATCCACATTTAAGAAAGTTTTTAGTGACACATTTATATTGATTTTATGTAGTATTTTATAGCAGATTGTGGCTGAATGTCTAAAAATCTTGTAGAGCAGGTAGAGAAATTGTGTTTTTTTACATTTTTGTGCTATATTGTAATAGTATATGCAAAGTCTAAATAAATTATAAAAGGGGTTGTTTATATCCCTTTGGCTAAATTGAAGGCCGTGGAGCTGCATTGAGGCACTCAGTTCATGATCTTACTTATTTTCTAGTAAATCTATAAGTCATAATGTTAAGGAAAAGATTATAAAAATATGTTCAGGAGCTGAGCTTGGAGCCATAACCAACATGTAGCCGTCGAAGTGAATTTTGCATAAAGTGTCCCTCCAGATATTGAAAGGACTGTCTCTAAAATGTAGGAAGCCCAAGAAACCCACATAAAGAGTTGGATTTTCAATTCTAAACTCTGTTGAAAGGCAGAAAATGTTTAAAAAATACAGAGAGAGAAAGCTTAATGTGGAGACAGAGATTGACCTCTGCGTGGCAGGAGACAGAGAGGACATTATAAAGTTGCCCTTAAAGGCTCAGCCTTCCTCCGGCTTCTACACACGTGGCTTTGTGAGCCAGGGAATTGTACTGTGGTCTTTTATCAAGCTTGATAACCCTAAAGATGCAAAGACACACAAACAGATGGAATCCCACAGGGAAAGGGAGGTTGGGGCGGGGGCGCGGACAGAAAGCCCAAGAAGGATTGTACGAGAATAGGCTGACAAATAAATGGAGGGAACAAAGTTATGACAGGGTTGGCATTTTGAATTCCAAGATATTGTAATTGTCTCTCACAGAAATGAGAAGCTCTTTTTCAACAAGTTATAACACCATAGCCCTGTCCTAAGGAAGAATTGGTCAAGTTTAATGTCATGGCTGTATAAAAATGTGGGAAATTTCAAATGGAATCCATCAGGTAAAGATTATTTGACTTATCTCAGAAACCCCACCTAAAAACAAAGTTCATTATTAGGATTTAGTAAGAATAACTTAAATTCCACTAGAGACATAGTGAAAGTAAACCCTGCGTAATTTTAATAAAACAAACTGAGCTGCACCGATGTAATCATGAGCCTGACTCCTGGAGCCACACATCAAGACTGGTCTCTGTGATTTTAGAGCCCCCTGTTATATATGCACGTCCTCTGCCCACAGGTCTCTGCTTATTCGTTGTCTCCATAACGGATCAATGTCAGGGTTAAGGACAGCTCCTGCTGTCCACGTGATGTTGAGAGACCTGCATTTATAATCAATAACTGCAGTAAGAGACATGATTTGACCCTTGGTCTTTGGCTCTTGGATCTATTTCCATTTTTCTGCCAGAATATTTTCTCTTGGATGGTTACCACCACCTCATCAGACGAAGTGCAGGCTCCTCAGCATGAAGAGGAGGTCCTCAGGGTCCAGCCCCATCTCCCGTCATTCTCTCTTCACCTCCTGCACCTCTGTCTTGTCATCCCCACCAGTCAGCCGCTCGTAGTTTCCCTGACACACCACAATGATTCACACCTTTCTTCATGCAGTTCCATCTGCCTGGAGCTCTCTCCATACTCTTCATCTCTGCCTGGAAGATTCAGGTCACAGTTTCAACCCCTACCTTCTATTTTCCCAAAGCACCCTTTCCCTACCACTAACTTAGCACTGAGCACATGGTGCTGAGCTGCCGTGTGCCCTGGAGTACAGACCTAAAGGTTGAAGACTTGCCCCTTCAATTGGATTTCCTCGGTGCCCAGCACAGTGCCTAGCTCCCATTAGATGCTCATTGTTGAGCTGAACTGAACAGTATACGTGACTCTGCCACAATCTAGTATCCACCCATCATTCAAACAGGCACTGGATTTCATTGTGTTTACCAAGGCCCTTGCTACGTGCTGAGGTAGCGTATATTCTTACAAGTAGAGAATGATCAGCTTAAAAGTTTTAACGTTGCAGTAGCTTTGACAGTTTAAAAGTGATAAGCTGAGCAGAGAGCATTGAAAATGCATTTTGCCTACCTCTGGTTATTTAAGCAGCACTAAAACTCTTAATAGTCTTTACAAGTATTCTAAAGTCTAAGACCTGATTTATTAAGTTGGATTTGAGAGCTAATTCTCATATAGCTAATAACCTCATGTGACAAATTGCCTCATATGGAAGGATGTGTCCAATACATCGAAGAGGGGAAGGAAAGGCATAAATTGAATACTTCACACCTTGGCAGTGTTGCCTTTCCCAGCCATCTCTCCCAAAATACTGCCTCCATTAACTTTAAACATCTACACTCGGGTGTAGGCTTCCAACCAGATTGTGTGCTTCCATCTGCCGAAATAGAAATAATTGACAATGTTTTGTTTGCTTCCAAAAAAAAAATCAAAGAAAGGAAATTCCAAGAAAATACAAAATTTGACATTATGCCATCACATACCTCGGTGAATACCTTTTGCTCTTTATCAAGGTGCATTATAAATTCTAGATTATTACAAAACATAAGGCATTTGTTAAAGGACGATTAGATGCAGGAATAAGTGGCATCACTGCAGGATGGGGAATGAAGAGCCACAGCAACACGCTCGGTCCCAATCCGTTGAGCCAGTGCTGTCACCTCATGCGGGAGCCGTCTCCAAAGCAGACACCAAGTACAAATCATCTATCGTCTGAAAAGTTTTCATAGGCCGCCCTGTTTCTGAAAAATACATAGACTTCACCTGCTTCTTAGAAGAGGAAGACGTAGTTAAGTAAAATGGAGAAAGATTTGTTTCTTCCTCTGGAAGCTGCAAATGAGAGAGGTCACGTGACAGTGCCCTGAGCGTTACTATTTGGACAAAACCCCAAGGAAGGTTCGTCCTTTTCACAAATACAGCAGTCAGACAGTGTCCATATATGTGCATACGCCTCGTGGACACGGTTCATGAAAGTCAAACAATAAACACAAATATAATTAGATGACATTAGTTTAGTTTTATAGATAATCATTCATTTAATTTAAAAACCTATTCTCAATTAATTAAGCCCCAAAATATTTTAATTGTCTTTCACAGAATGGGAAGCTCCTTTTCCACAAAGTATCATTATTCTAGGTACTGGTTAAAAATGGGCGTGATCTCTGCTTTCAAATTAACGAACATGATGTTTTCAGAAAGTGGACAATGCTGGGAAGGAAACAGAGCAGGTCACTGTGATAGAGGACCGGGTGAGCAGAGAGGCCGAGAGGGCCGTGTGTGAGACAGCAGGGCGGGAACACCGCTGTGAGGGGCGAGATTGGAGTGGAGACCTGGAGGATGGGGAGCTCCGTGAAGGGCTGGAGCCAGACGTGGCCCTGAGGACAGAGCTGGATGGGCCCTGAGGTGGGAAGCCTGGGAGGAAGGTCTGCGTGGGTGGGGCACGTGGAATGAGAAGACAGGCAAGTCTGGGGTGTGATCATGTGGGGTCTTCAGGACATTGTACGGAGTTTGGATATTTCTTCAAAGCAGTGAGAGATCAGATGGGCCTTTAACTACGAGGACAACCTCATTGGTGTAATTTTTTCAAAGGCCCCTCGGGTGGCTGTGTGGACCACGGGTTGTAAGGGACAGAGACGGACGCGGGACCAGAGTTGCTCAGAAAATAAGAGGCTGAATCTCAGCCTTCATCAAAGCCGCCCCCGTCAACTGTCACTTCTGTCACTGGATGTTGAGGATGGAAATGACCTTAGAGGTCGCGTTTTTTCTCATTTAGAGATGAGGAAACTAAAGCCCAGGGATGTTGGGTCACACAGCTTCCTACTTGATGTGCTGCGTCACAGCGATGTGGATTAACGTTCCTCCTTCAGGGGCCTGAGCCCGCAGTCGGGGCAGACACCAGCTTTCCTCAGACCACGGAGGAAGTCGCACAGCAAAGTGGGGAAGACGCCCACTCTGGACCCAGATGACCTGTCTTTCAGGCCCTGCCCAGCACTTTATTAGCTGTCTACCTGTGGGCAAGTTACTTAACTTCTTTGGGCCTCTGTGTCCTCTTCTATAAGCAGAGATGATGGTAATAATAACCCCACCTCATAGGGCTGGTGTGAGGATTGCGTGAGTTCGTATTCATAAAGTGCTGAGAACAGTACCTGATAAGTACTAGGAAATGGTTGATTAAAATATAAAAGAGTAGGCCACAGACCGCGGAGGTGTCAGATATTGCCAGACCGGATAGCAAGGACCTTGGGGCATAGACGTGTGGGGAGCTGTTGGGCTCCAGTGGGGCTCCTGGGAGGGTGTGAGAAGCAGGGGGAATGATGGATAGTGGACATTGCTCAAAGAAATTACTTGAGAATGATATTCCCAAGAGCATCCACTGTTGGATTCCTACCTAACAGCCATTTCCTTTCCTTGTGGGGTTTTTTTTTTGGTAGAGTTAATACCTTACAACAAAAGCTCAAATGCCACACACATCCTTTCCCAGACTTCATTCCTGGGCTTGGCCATCTGATTCTGGCAAAGGACCGTAGGGGACATGTGTGTAGTGGAGGAGGGAGGAGAGTCAAGCTTGTGGTAACAAATTACCTCTCTGGTTAATAAAAAGAGAAGATTCCCTCTTCCCCTCCATGACTCTGGGTATTTCTATATGAGGAATTGATGCTTGGAATGGCAACAGCCAACCTGTGACCATAAAGAAAAGTCCAAGTGTGTCACAGAATGACTGGAGTCCTGCGATCATTGAACTACTGAGTTTCCAGCTCTAGGACTACCTGTATCTAGAGGTTTTTTTAGTGCAATTTTTAATAAATTCCTCTTGTCTAGGCCGCTTTGCACTGGTGTTTTGTTACTTGGAGTAGAATCGTTCTGTCTGCTATACTCTCCCAAATCATTCAATTTTTTCAACAAATAGTCATTAGATCTCTTTAATGCCATCTCCTGCTTCATCTCAGTGTACAAGTGAAATATACGTGCATCCTAATCGCCTTTATGAAGCTTTCCTTGTTCACCATTTACTTCCATGATTCCTCCCTATTATATTGGGGATAATTTGAAGTCAGGGATTGTTTGTTGTCCCCTCACCTCTCCATGATACCTGATGAAGTTCTTTGGGTACCAGATGAACTTGATGGATGTTTATTAAATTGTGTTGAATAGTTTGGGATAATTGAATCTTCCTTCCCTCATCTCTTATAGCTCTAATTCCATATAACCTAAGATGATTAGACTTAGGTTGAAAAACACACATTACATTAAGTATTAATTTTCTCAACCTCAGCTAAAGTTCAGTCAAAGAAAGCAATACAAAACAAGTCTTGAGCTGTCTCAGAATCAATGTAAATAGATGAGTATTTCTCTAATTGGAAGACATTCTGGCTAAGAGTCATGCTTCATTCAAATTAAATACAGCCTCATAAAAACAGGAAAAGAAAAATGGAATTTATTTTGACTTTACATTGTTGATACTACTCATTGGAGGATATTATGGGGGAAGTAATGTCCCTATCTGATACGTCTTTCAGCCTTGCGAACGTCTTATGACAGCTTTCTCTGAAAACTGCTTGAAGACATTATTTATTTCATTTGCTTTCACTCAGCTTTTTCTCATCTACTTCAAAGTGAACATAAGAGTACTTTCCAGAGTGAGCTGGTCTTCTCCTAACTACAAAGTAAAGAATTCAGTAATGCAGACTATAATATCATTTGATTATCACAATTTTTCAATCTTTTTGAAGATCTGAATAAGATGGAATCGAACTCCTAATTCCAATTTTCTTACAGTGTTATTCATCTTCTCTAATTTCACTCAGGTTCCAAACTCCCTCCTCTCTGCTATGTCTTGTGAAATTATCCTCAGTTTCCTTAGGTGTGGAGCACTGAGAAAGTGTGGCCGTAGTCCAATGTCTGGAGTTTCAAAATGTTTGGATTCCCACCTAGAATCTGAAAGTAGACACTCATCAGTGACTAGACCTCAGCTCCTTCTAATGCATCTCCTTCCATTGTTCCTGAAATTCTTCCCATACATGGACCTAACTCCCTAACCCACTTTTAAGTTTCATGTCCTAATAAAAGTCTTTCGTGATTAAGTAGAATTTAGAAGTTCTAAGTTAAAATTAATGGCCTCCCCTTACATTCCATCAACATTTCAGCCATGGTCATCATATTATGTATGAACTATAATTGATTTTTTGGTTTTAGAGGTTTTATTTTCTTACTCCAAGTCTATTATTAATAGAGTTGATTATAGTTCATAGCTTATTCAAAAAACATGGATTAAAAAAATCTATTAAATGCCAGATACCTGTAATGGAAAGGTGACTATAAATGGGTCCTGCATCAAGAGGCTGTTGCTCTAGTTGGGGAGAGAAATGAACAAGCAGACAAACCAGGTCTAGCTGGTTGCCAGGCATACAGTAGGTGATTACTGAATGTTTAAGAAGGAAAGGAATGAGTGAGAAATGGCTGTATTTGAAGATACATATTTGTTCAAGGAGTCTTAAGGATTTTACATATATTCATTCTCTTAGTAATTTCCTCCAGTCTGTTGGTTTAAATATTGTGTATTAACTAATGACTCCCTGATTTACATGTCTAGCATCGACTGTTCCTCTGAATTCTCCTCTGAATATCTGATTTCCATGTGGACATCTCCACTTGGATAGCCAATATGCTTCACAAACTTAACATTCCAAACACAAATTCTTGAATTTTTCCCACAAATGTACAATTCATATGTTCTTCCCTATCTCAGTAGAAGAGAACTTTGTTCTTCTAGTTGCTCAGACCAAAAAAGTTGACTCCTTTTCTTTCACATCCCATATCAAATCCTTCAGTAAATACTGTCAACTCTGTCTTTAAAACATATCCAGAGTTTATTCACTTCTTATCACTTCCACTGCACTCATCATGGCCCAAGCTTCCATGCTCAGTGGTCTAGACCCTAGATTATTGAAATAGCTTTCTAAGTACTCAAACTGGTCTTCCTGCTTCCACCCTTGCCCATATAGTCTATTCTCAACACATCAGCCAAGGTTATCTGCTGGACTATACATTAAACCATGCCATTCCCTCTGTTCAACACCCTTCCATGGCCTCCCATTCCATGCAGGGAAAACCTCAAATTCCTTACAGTGGTTTACAAGACCCTTCGTGCCTCTCCTCCTTTCTTTCTCTGGCCTCATCTCCTGCTACCTTCTCCTTAACTCA
This sequence comes from Tapirus indicus, assembly GCA_031878705.1. Lineage (NCBI taxonomy): Eukaryota > Metazoa > Chordata > Mammalia > Perissodactyla > Tapiridae > Tapirus > Tapirus indicus. Next base: position 58,670,480 of record CM062931.1, read on the forward strand.
GTCCACTCCAGCTTCATAAGTCTCCATGATGTTCCCCCGACATGGCAGACACTCTCCCACCTCAGGACCTTTGCACTTGTTTATATCTAGTTTTGGCATTCTCCCACCCAAGCTGCAAACCACCTTCCTAGCCTACATCAGGAATTTGCTCAAATGTTATTTTTCATTGTGAGCCTCTCTAACTATTGTATTTAATATCAGAACACCCTCCATCCACCACCACCAAATTCTCTGTATAGTTTCCCTGCTTTATTTTATGGTATTTCCTTATCATCTAGAATAACTATTTGCTTTCAAGTATTTTTTAGGCTGTCTCCTCCAACCCCCAACTAGAATGTAAGCTTCAAAGCAATACTTTTTATCTGTTGATTTATTTATTTTTTCTTCCAGTACTAAATCTATAATATCTGGAATTTTTCCGTGTATATAATAAGCTTTCAATAAATATGAATGAATGAGCATGTATCTCTGCCAGAGAGAAAGTTTTATAAAGGCAGTTACCTCCGAACTTAGTTTGATGGAAGAGACCTGGAGACTTGAGGGAGCATGAGGGGCTGTGTCGTGGGAGGCAGCGTGACCCATTGGCTCTGCAGGCAGACTTATGCCACATCTTGACTCCAACAGTTAACCTTGTGATCTCAGGCAGAGAGATCTTACTTTCTCTCTCTAAAACTACTGTCCTCAGGTTTAAAACAGGGATAATAGTACTCTAGATTTCATAGGATTTGGTTAGGGAATTCTCATGTGACATTACAGAGAGTGCCTGATGCGTAGTCTGCACTCAACAAGGGGTATCTATCGTTACTCTCGTAATTATTAATAAATGAAATAATATAGAGAGTTACTTAGCATAGTTTTCAGCAGCTAATAAACCAGTCAGAGCTGCTAAAACTTCAGCTGCAGCCAGTGCTGCTGAAATGGGTTGGTATGGAAAATTCTTGGGGATGAATGACACAAAATGAGGGAACAAAGGTTAAAAAAGAAAAAAACCATAGAAAGGGCCTTGTGGGCTCAGCTAAGGATTTTATACTTTCTCCTGTGAGGTGGTGATTCTCAAATTTGAACAGGCCTCAGAATCACCTTCAGGACTTGTTAACACACTGATATTAGGCCCCATCCCCCGAGTTTCTGGTTCAGTAGGTCTGGGGTAGATTCTCAGAATCTGCATTTCTAGCAAGTGTGCAGGTATATTCATTTTCTATGCCTGCATAACAAATCATCTGCACACTGACTGGCTTAAAACAGCAAACATCCGTTATCTCACAGTTTTTGAGGGCCAAGAATCCAGGTGAGGATTGCAGTCAGCGTCAGTGAGGCTGGTGGTCTCATCTGAAAGCTTGACTGAAGGAGGATCTGCTTCCCAGATCCCTCAGGAGGTTGTCGGCAGGACTCAGTGACTGTCAGCCTGCTGGACTGAGGGCTTGGCTCCTTGCTGGCTGTTAGCTGGAGACCTCTCTCAGTTCTTCGCCATGTAGAGTCTCCACGGGCCAACTCAAACCTGGCAACTGGCTTCTCTCAGAGACGGAAAGCAAGGGAGAGTCCCCAAGATAAAAGCCACAATCGTTTTGTAACCTAATCTGGGAAGTGACATCCTGTTGTATCTGCCACATTCTGTTTGGTAGAAGTGAGTTGCTAAATTCAGCCCCTACTCAATGGGAGGGAATTATACAAGGGAGTGAAGACTGGGAGGTGTCACTGGTGGCCAAGGTGATGGTGGTGGTGTTGGTTTGGGGGCCATAATCTGGGAACCATTGCTGTAAGGAATTTAAGCAAGTGAGTGACCTGGATGGATCCAGGATGGAGCGGTACTGAGCAGGGAAGCTGTCAGTAAACGAAGTGATGACTTGTATGTTTAGATAATCAAGACTCCTTTATGTTTGGGAAATTAATACTTTTTAATCAACATGTTTAGCAATTATGCGTCTGATTTGTGGTATGAGCCTCCTCTATAAATGAGATATTTGGAAATAACTTTCAAGGTTACGTAAAAAGATCTGCATGGAGTTAAATTCCATTAAGGGTTTCAGGACAATCTGGTCCCGTTATTTACCATTGAGCATACATTTAAATCGAGAGGGGCTTCAGCCTGGACAATCAGAAAAGATGCTTTGGGTTTGGCCACTAACAACGTTCCAAGATGAAGGCAAGTGATGGTTCTATATATGTAAGGACAGACACTCAAACACACATGTCTCTATCTCTCTAAAGCTTAGGCTATACTGTAAATTAATAATATAATCAAGGACTTAATAACCATTAAAGTTGCTAGGAGAATCAACATAAAAAATAAGCAGCATTTCATAAAATGAAGGAAAAATGATTTTAAAGGTAGAATAAGTGGCTTTAAACGTGTAGGAAATTGCGATGTAAGTAGATTGAATGTTATTTCAAAGGATCATTTTTGCATGGGAATACATGATGCTCTATTCATATTTTTTCTAAAGCTTTGCAGTCTGGTTGAGGCTGCACCAAGAAGCTGTCCTGTCAGCCAGGGCAGGCAGCCTGCCTGGCCCCATCAGCCAGTCCCCCCCCCACCCCCGCCCCGGGCTCTGGGAGTCGGTGACAGCGGGTTTCGTGTTCTTTTGCCGTGGCAGCAGGGGGCAGCTTAGCCTCCCTGGCTAGGGATTCTGTTCCCTCGGCCTGCTTATTGCTGAAGTCAATTCTCTTGCCTCAGCCTGCTCTCACTTCCTTGTTATTGATTTGGGCTGACATTTAGTTCAGCACGTTATCAGTTCTCTTAATCATCTCAAAAAGAGAGAGGGGGGCAGAGATGCCTTCACCATTACCTGTCACATCAGCCCAGGCCGGTCTCGGGTCAGCCGTGCCACAGACGGCAGCCCCATGTAGATGAGTGTTTTCCCTAGCACGACTTTGGCCAAAGCAACAGTAACGGGAAAGTTAGCTCATGCATCCAGAAGTGCATCGGAGACCTGATTATTTTAATCAAGCAATGTTTTCTACCTCTACTGCAACCAGCTCCCCCCACCAAATTACCATGAGATAAATAATTAATGCTCAGCAAAGTACAAATGGACATGATTTTGAAAAGGTTACAGATTACTCAGAAAATCAGCAAGTGAAACCATGCAAACCATTTAAAAAATTTTTAAAGAGGCAGAGACAAGCTGCATGTTTTGTTGGGCCTTACAAATGCTAGTCAGTTCAGTTAGGGAATTGTAGATACAGCAAACCAAGCGACCCAAAGCCCAGGTGAAACAGGATGGGCAGGCAGGTGCCTGTGGGTAGAATGGGGAGCTGGTTGAATTGTAAATATTGCCTAACCCTTTTAGTAAGTAAGTAAGAGTGAGAAAGTACTGCATTATGTGAATAAACTGAAGAGTAAGTATTGCATTCTTTGAACCATTTCTAGTCTCGGCCATGACTTTCTCCTAAATTCTAGATCAGCATTTCTAATTGCCTGATGACACAACTTTCCGGAATGAGCCTGCTCCTCCAGTACTCCCTGCCTCTCTCAAAGGCAAAATCACCCGTGTTGTTGTGAGATCTTTGAAAGTGGTGGTAATGCCGAATTCAGCTTTGTATCCCCAGTATTTTTTTCCCAAAGTAGGAAGGAGACAAGCAGATGTAATCATATATCCAGCATTGAAATGATTCCCTGAAGAACCTGAAGAAATGAATTTCTTATTTTGTAACTTGCGAGCTTTAGGTTAGCATGAGATTCTTCACTCAAAGCAGGACCTTGTCATTAAAGAAGACAAGCATTAGCACCAGCCCGGAAGCCTGTACAGTGTGTTTACGGTCAGAACAATCACTCAGGACACGTCACCAGGCAAGTGGTGAATTAAGATATTTATTCATTAAATAGGCGTTAATTGACCATTTCTTTTGGGCAAGTCACTGTTGGAAGATAGAGAGATGAATAAGACATAGTCCCTGAACTCTGGAAGTTTCCATTTAAGGGGACCCATAGCACTTATCACAATTGTAACTAGATAATTTTCCATTGTCTGTTTCCTCCATTAGTTTCGAAGCTCTGTGAGGGCTAGGATTTTCTACTTCTGGCAGACAGCACAGTGCTGTCACATATTAGGCATTCCACAAATCCTTGAAGAATGAATAGCAAGAGGAGAGTGGTCATCCTCTCCTCTCCATCCCCATCCCTCCTCCCCCAGGCCCTTAACTCTGCCTGGACCATTGAAAGGCTCCTCGGCCATCACTCCAGATCTCTTCTAGCTGGCCTTCTTTCACACTGCCACTAGAGGGACCGCTCTAATACCAAACCGGATCCTGCTTGAAATCCTTAATGTCATCTCCATCAAATAACAGGGGTCCTTCATTTTGGGGATAGAGATCCTTTTGAAACTCTGAAGGAAGCCAGTGAACATTTTCCCACTTAAAACGCATCTACAACACAAGATTTTGTACCCAGTTTCTAGGTGTTTATGCTCTTCCTGAAGCCCATTTCCTAAGCCCGATCGAGGTCTAGGAACTCTAACTTAAGAATCTCAAGATAAAATGCAAACTGTTAGTAGGGCACGAGATATCTGTCACTTCTGTATCATCTTCTGGGTGCTGCCCTCTCCCCCAGCAGCCATATCCCAACCTCACTTTGCCTGCCAGCCTCAGCGGTTGTCTGATATCTGTGCCCAAGTGCACCGTGCCCTCCTGGACTCTGTATCTTCCTGGAGGGGTTGTTCTCATCTCGCAACCCTTCCCTTGTCTGCTTGGTGACTCTTAATCACCCTTCAAGAACAAGCTCACGTTTCTCCTCCTCCAGGAAGTCTCCTCCCACGGCCCTGTTAAAAGTCGTCCCTTATTTCCCTGGGTTACCTCTGGCCCTTTCACATACCTCGGGGGTGGCTTGTACTACTATAGTATAATAATCTTTACTCATATGTCTCTCCTCCAAACGTTAGAAATATTACTACTGCTACTAATGGTTAGTATTTATTCCAAGCTCACAAATGCATGAGGCACTGTTCTAACCACTTTGTATGTAAAATGTAATTTAAATCTCACAAAAACTCTATGAGGTAGGTATTATTTTTGTCTATGTTTTGTATATAAAGTTGAAAAAACTGAGGCACAAAGAGGTTAAATTTTAATTCCTTGAGTCAAGAAGTTTATCTGAAATCATGCTTATTAAAATGAATTGAATCAAAATGCAGTATTAGGAGTGTCAGCCAAGTGCTGAAACAGTGCTTACGCTAGCTGCAGGGGCCCTGACTGCTCTCACCGAGCGCTTGGAGTGTCACCTTAGCAATCGCTAGTACTCTCCACGCTTTAGCAAGACTGTGTTAGTTTCCACCTCAGCAATGGGGGAAGAACACCCTCTATATGATCCCTTGACAGGTTGCTTTCTGTGCAATCTGAAAAGAGAAGAAATGAGCCTTGAGAAGACTTCTGGGAGGCTCTGGTCTGTGGGTGAAGATGATGCAAACGAGAGTTTCGGCAGTTTCTGTAGTTTGGAGAAAATGTGCAATGCGATAGACGTGTGTCAATAGGGAAGATCACGTAGCCTCTCTGAAGGATCCCCCCAAGGAGGAGAACCGTGGTGTGGTCGCATTATCTCACCCTGAGCTTTGCAGACTTACAGACTTGAATGTTAGTGCTTCTGGGGCCATCAGTTTTTAGAAGATTGATTCAATTTAAACAAATTCACCAGAAAACAATATATAAAAAATTAAAATGATACTTTATTAATTCATAATCCCTTCACTGATAAGTACATTCACTCCTTGTTGTCATATCTCTGGGAGAACTTACCCCATAATTAAAAACAGCACCCAGATCAGACCTGTGGGAGTTGGTGAGACTTAATTTTCCAACAGATATTGAGTACGTCTACCTGCCACTCACTGCACTGAGGAATATAACTGATCGAAAAAGACAAAGACCCCACACTCACAGATGTGAAGTACTAGAGCTGCATCATTAGTTCCTGTATGCCTCTCCTGGCTGCATTATAGGAACGGCCCTATTCTGTGCTAATAATGATTGCAAGAACTCTCTTGAGCAGTCCAGTCAACTGCCAGTCGACGCTTGTTCTCTTTCTTTTCTCTCTCATGCTCTACCAGTGATAATAAGTCCACGTTAGATTTAAGAAATTCTTTCTTGAGTGATGTTTATTCTAACAATTTGTATTCAAGTCTTTCTCTGATGACATTCTGTCCCTTTAAGAAGATTTTGCATATCTTCTCTGTTCTGTTGCACTTTGGTTAGAGTTTAACTCTCAGAGAAAAGGAGGCTTTCTCTCCTCCCAGGTTTCTGGCACTTCCTCACTGGTCCTGTGCCACACCTGCAGACAGCAGCTTGGGTAGAAGTATACTTCTGTACATGTTTGCAAGTTGGCCAATGGATAATTGTGTCTATAGCTTATAGCACAGAGAGAAGGGGTTGAAAATGTAGCTTGGAGCCAAAGGAGGGTTTTGGGGACCAGTATGAGGAGTAGAAACTTTATTCTGTATTTGATGGGAAGTCATTGCAGGTTTTAGAACAAGTGACATAATCAGATATGTATTTTTAGAAGGTGCAAATTTAAGGATAAAAATTACGATATGTAAGAAATAAACTTTCTTTTTCTAGAGCTGATCCTAATTTCTATTTCATGCCTCTGTTCCTCTGGTTTATCTGACTTAGTCCCAGTTGGTTTAGGATCTTCCACTGCTCCTTCCTGGATTTCCTTGCCAAACATCTAAATTTAGTGATTTGGGTTTTTTCTGGGGTTTTTTCTCACTCCAATTCTAAATAATGTCTTCCTGGCTAGGAGGATATGTGTGTGACTAGAAGAACAGAAGGGAATGTGCCACGTTCCTGAGAAGAGCCCAGCAATAAGCTGACCCAGAGTTCTGCTCGCTGTCCAGCGGGTGCAGAAGCGGCACCACGGAAGCGTCTGGTCAGCCTGTGCGGAGCTGGGCAGAGGGCCTGATCAGTCTCAGGGTTCTCAGCTGCAGTGCCGGGGGCCTGGTGTTGAGACAGTTAATGTTCTGAGGCCACCTCAGTGAGTTCTGCACAGCACTGGAATCTTCCTGTGTGCCCAGAAAGAGCGGAGAAACAGCTAAGAGGGAGCTGGGTTAGGAGTGACCTCGCAGTCCAAAGTGAGGGACAGTGCAGAATCTGCTCATAGAAGAGATTATTTAAGTCCGTGGAACTCAGATGCCTAATTGAGGCTCATATGAGAAATTAGGTTTTAGAAAATTAAAGAAATTTACACGTCATCTATATCTAACTTTGTGGTGTGAAATTCTGACCTGCTGCATCTTTGAGAATCCAATAAACTGTGAGTCAGTGACTCTCGAGGAAAGTTGCTTAATCAATAGAAAGTTGTAGTATGCCAACTACAGGGAAAGGTGAGAACAGGAAAAATACTGAGTTCAATTTATCAGTTAAAAAGCGGTTTCAGGCTAATGTGACTGTAGTTATCTGAATAATTAAACATGGAATAAAAGCAGAATTCTAGCATGGGAAAACAAATCTATGGAGAAGCAACAAATAGAGTTAATTGATGTGTTAATGTATGGGCATGCTAATTACCCGAGTATTTACTGTTTGAGTACCCAAGTTTTGATGTTGATAGAGAACCAAAGGTTGCTTAAAAGAAAATATTCTCCAATAATGTTCTATAAAAGAAAATATTCTCCAATAAAGTAATGTTCTATAAAAGAAAATATTCTCCAATAAAGTAATGTTCTATAAAACTAGTCCCCATTAAAACATCCCACCCAATTCACAGTAGCATTTTATCCCCACTAGTCCTATCAAAACCTTTTATTATTCAGTCTCTCAGTGATTATGACTCATATTAAATATCCAACTTAAAATTCAGTTTTAATGCAAATCAATTGCAAACTGAAATTTCAAATTTTGCAAGATCTGATCTTGTGAAGTTTCTGTAAGTAATGTAGAATTGCTCATATCATATTTCATTTTGTCCTATCTTAATTTTTTGTTGGAAAAATTGACATTTGATTGAGTCTACAGTTGTTATAAGAATTGATGTATAGTTGAATTATAAACTAAATTTATTAAATACAAAATAAAATATCATAAATGCATTTTTTTGCTTTAAGATAACAAGTTAAGTTGGGATGTTTTTATTGTTTTGTAATATCTACCCTGAAAGTTTGATGTTTTAAAAGGATTCATTTTCACTTTCAGTGACTTTTTCTAATAATGTAATGAGTTTCTGCTGTGCTAAATAAAGCAGATGTAAGTTTATGAAGGCAAAGAGGCAGCTCCTCTGTAGCCATCCTGTCTAGGGAACAAGTATACCTTAAAAGGGAGTGCATAGTGATGGAGGAGAAACTAGATCAGATTGATGAATAGATTGGAAAACAAATGCCCACTTATCAAAAATCCTCATTATACAATTTTACAACTGATTACTGGAAATGCAGCTTATTTTAAGATATGTAGCCCACATTTAACAAGCAAACAGGTTTTGCTGGCGTGGATTTTGTGCTCAATATAGCATCATACTAGAGTTTACTTAGCCTTATTTTCTTCGCCTATTTCTTGTATTTTAAATTTGCGTTGTAAAATGCTGTAAACTATCTCAAAACACTTTTTAGTTACATGTCGCTCAAGGACAAGGATACCTTCTGAGAAATGTGTCATTAGGTGATTTCATCATTGTGCAAACATCACAGAGTGGACTTACACAAACCTAGATGGTACAGCCTACTACACACCTAGGCTCTATGGTGCTCATCTTATGGGACCACCATCGTTATGCGGTTCGTCGCTGACCAAAATGTCGTGGTGGGGCACATGACTGTAGTTACAAAGTGTGGTATAAATGAAGTAATTCTAATACAATAGATATTAAGAGTCTTACAAAAAATCTGCCAGTTGAAACTACTGAAGATGATTGTTTTGACATTAAAAGTAAATAAGATCTTCTGGGGGGAAAACTAAAGAAGGAGAACATTCTGTAACTATTGGGTTCCAATTTAAGTGCTCAGGAAGATTCAACTTTGTCTAATGCAGTGGCTCGTGAACATTTTCCTGGCAACGGTGGCCTGGTTAGATGATAGTTTACAGCTTGACCTTGAATTAATTTATTGTGCGCAGCCTCCGTTCTGTCTCAGCAGCCGTGGGGTCCTTGGCTGGCTAAGTGCAGAAAAACTTAGAATTGGCTAGAAGGCTCTCTAGTGCACTCTTGAAACCTAGCAATTCTACCAGAAGTCAGCTCAAGAAGAACACGCAGGCTTCAGGAAGCACTGCAATTTCTAAGTACCATTAATGAGGGGAAGTTGATCCTAAGGAGAAGCTTCAGGTGGATTTTCTTTACCTCTGCTGTCAGGGGACCCAGAATGCTGAAATGTCATGAACATTTTACTAGTGTTTCAGACTGAACTGCTTTGAGACACTCAAAAGTAATTTTCCAAATTTTTATAATAAGACCAGGTCTAAGCCTTCTCCCCTTGAACCATTTTCAGTTCAAGTATATGTAGAAAATAAAGCATTTTGCTCAAAAGCCCCTAGATCTAGACTCTGAATGATATGGATTCTCAACTGTATAGTTTTAGCTTCCATAGAACGTGTTCTTTTTCTTTATGCCACACAACTAGTATTTCATCACTTTCAAAAGCCCTCTAGGTCCTTGCTTTTACTCCAGCCTTCACTCTAATTTCTCGGGCTTTTTTTCCAGAACAGGCCTATCTGTTCCTTTTGTTTCTCAAAGCAGCAGTATTTATTCTCTCATCCACAGATATTTTGTTAAACTCCTATCACAGTCAAGGGATTCAGGGAAGATACAAAGATTCAGAAGCAAAACCTCTGACCAGAAAAGAAAGCCTGAAGTCTATAGAGATGCTAAAACATAACCAATTCACTGTGCTATAAAGCAAGGGTGTTCTCTGCCATAAAACCACACAGGCAAAGTTGTGTGGTGGTCGGAGAGGAGAAGATGCGGCTTCCAGGTGGGAAGACTTTATGGAAGAGATGGCATTGGAGCAGGAGCTTGCAAAGTGGATGGGGTTTGGGTTTGGAACTAGAGCGTGTCATTTACAAGTAGTTCAGGTTTGCTTGCAGGTAGAGGAAGTCAAGGTGGAGAGCTCGTGTAATGTAATGTCTTAGAAGACAAGACGGTCAAAAACCTTTTCGGTTGGTGCTCATTGAAATAAAATACGAGTCACATATGTCGTTTGTAATTTTCTAGTAGCCACGTTCAAAAGTAAAATTAATTCTAATAATATCTTTCATTTAACCCAATATATCTAAAATATTAATATATGACATGTAATCAATATAAAATTTATTAAGGAGATATTTACACTCTCTTTTTCATACTAAGTCTTTGAAATCTAGTGTGTATGTTACACTGACCACACATATCAATTCATATGAGCTATCTTTCAAATGCTGAAGAGTCACAAGTGACTAGTGACTCCCACATTGGACAATATAGTTCTTGAGTTGATTTTAGTTAAGGAGGACAAGAAATAAAGTAAATAAATTGAAGAAAACAAGGAGATAACACTCTTTTGGCTCAACACATATATGTTGTATGATTTGGATTGAGAAACATGTGCAACCCCCAAAATGCCCTGCCCAACTTTTCGTCCTACTCCTGGTAATTATTCTGACTGTTAATCCAATATCCACAGCTCCCACCCACAGTCCCTTTGCTCAGGGGTGAGGTAATTCAACTTCTGGTTCCATAAAGATGCATGTGGCTTAGCCCCAAGCTAATTAGTTTAATCTCTTCCCCTAGACATTGTTGTTTACTCAATTATGACCATCGAGATTGGAGGAGACATTTTCTGGCGGGTATAAGAAAGATGCTTCCTCTATTTATTGAGAAAGCAACCTGAGGTCGGTCTCAATCTCTCTCTCTCTCTCTCCTCTGCTAAAAGAGAGGCCCTAATTACACCAATACACCTCAGAATCTGTCTAACCCTGTATCCTGTGTGAGAAATTGCTACCCAGTATCCATTTTCTCCTCCTTTAATAATAGAGCTTGATGTTTGATTCTGGCACATTGCCACACAGAATAAATGTTACTTTTCCTGACCCCCGTTGAGGTAAAGTATGGCCACATGAGGCCAGCCCTGGTGGTGTAGTGGTTAAGATCCAGTGCTGTCACCACTGCAGCCCAGGCTTGTTTCCCCATCAGGGAACCATACCACCCATCTGTTGGTTGTCACACTGGGAAAGCTCTGGCCACCAGGATTTCAAACACCAACAGAGTCCCCCATCGTGGAGGTTTCAGTGGAGCTTCCAGACTCAGACAGACTAGGGAAAAGGACCTGGCCACCCACTTTTAAAACAATTGGCCATGAATAGCAGCAGAGCATTGTCTGGTAGAGCGCTGGAAGGTGAGAGGATGGTGGCAAAAGACCAGGCAGCGTTCCACTCTGCTGTCCACAGGGCCGCTAGGAGTCAGAATCTATTCGACGGCACTAACACAATTATTTGTTCATGGCCACGTGACTAATTCTGGCTGGTGAGATGCAAGCAGAAGTATTACGTATGACCTCCAGGAAGTCTTATACTTTATGTCTTGAACTACAGCAGCTTTCCTGACCCTGACATGACCTTGAAGTTGGAGGTTGTGCTGAGGATAGTGCAGCAGAAGGATTGGAGCCTGACTTCCTCGTAAGACCTCAGGAAGGCCTCAATGTCACTTTTTACCTCGCTACCCACATTTCTTTTCCCTGAGAGAGGAATAAACATCTATTTTTCTACAACCACAGATACTTTGATTCTTTTATATTCGAACACAGCTAAACCTCTGTTTAATCATGTCCTTCCTTGGTGGTGCAGCACAACCTACACAGACAAGATCTCTGCTCTTGGGGGATCTATCTCTAGTTGTAGGGAGAGGAAGGTAATAAACAAGTAAATAAGCAGAAGGGAGACTTTCCGGGGAAGATGGGAGCAATGAGAGGGCTGAGGCCTCCCGGAGGAGTGCACGTTGGAGCCGTGGCCCGCAGGGCGCGGAGCCTGCCGCGTGAGGATCTGGTCCCAGCACTCCGGGCTGAGACTGCAGACAGAGCGAGGGGCCTGAGATGGGACAGGAAGAACGCAGTGTGCCTGGGCGCACTGAGTGAGGGTGGGTGGTGAATGAAGAGACAGGGGTTGCGGGCAGGGCCCAGACCAGGTAGGGCCCTCCAGGCCAGGAGAAGTATCTGCATTCTTTTCTAAGGGAACTGGGAAGACACTGAGTAATTTTTTTTAAACAGAATAAATGATCTGGATTTCTTATTAATTTTTTATTTACTTTCTAATTTATTCATTTATGGCTCATTTAGTGGATAAGACAGGAATAAGAAAGTGGGAAGCGATGGTAGCAGATGAAGATGGACACATGCATTTTTATGTGATTAAAGCATTGGCTGAATGGAAAGGATATCCCAGTAGTGAATTAACCTTGCAGCATTGATTTTTTTCTGATTATGAGTCATTATTACTCTTCGGCCTTACCTAGCAGAGAGCAGGATCTAGAAGGAGTGGGAGAAATGCTGGATAAATAATGGCAGGTGGATAAAAAGGGGCAGGGAAGGCAATTGTGTGTGCATCAGCACAGCTAGGAGAAAACAAGGAGCAGAGCGGATGGAACAATGGGGGTGCCCCAGAGGGAGTTAGGACTGGGTGGAAAAGAGAACGGAGCAGAAAGTGAGGGGGCATGTGGAGGAATGGGGATTTGCTCACTTCAAACCTTTGTCTGATCCCTTCTTGCAGAAAATACTTCTGCTGGTAGGATGAAGGTTTCAGAGAACTGGTGAAAGGGACCTTCTATCACTTACTGGTAAATAATAAAACTGATTATTTTAGATGAAATAGCTCATTTAGTTTTATGTTTTATTCATGATATATATCCCTCATCTTTACTCTTTCTTATAATATTCCTGCTTTCAAAAGATAATATTATGTTTTGCCAGTCACACAGGTTGAGTTCATAAACTCACTTTTTGTTTAAATAAATTTTATTTTTTCAAACTTATAAAGGTAATATATATGCATTACAAAAATATCTAACCTGTAAAGATGGGTAGAGTTGAAAATATCCATAATTCTATTACCTAGTGGCTAAAGTCTCTTTGAATTTTTTGACTATTTTTATGTAAGTGAGATTGACCATTTTTAAAAGTCTGTTTTTTCCTTTATTTCATATATATTATCAAATAAATATAGTCCTATGTTTTCAAAATATTTTCATTAAAGTATTTTTAAGGACATATATTTCATTAAGTAATGTTTTTAATTTGAATATTTAATAAATATTTTAATTGGCTATTACATAGTTTTCTTATCACTGCCTAATCTGGAATATTTAAATTCTTTTCAATTTTTTACTAGAATAAATAATTTTGAGATAACCGTTTTTGTACATAAATCTCTGTCTTCATTTCCAGATTATTTCCTTAGAATTATTGAGTCAAACATGTAGGCTTTATTAAGCCCCTTTTGGAATTGTCCTTGACTCTGTTTTTTCCCCCTTTTTAAGTTTCACTGGTGGTGAAGTCTCGGAAGTTCTGTTTCTGCTCTGGGCCTCGAATCAGGCCCAACTGTTTATTCCCACGGCCACTACTCTGGCCAAGACCTGAATGACAGGTGTACCATAATTCCGACAGCAGTGTCCTCTCTGGACTCCCTAATTCTTCCTCTTTCCACTCAAATCAGTCCTATATATACACTACTGCCAGATTAACCTTTCTCAGATGTGTCCCTGGTACTTCTCTGCTCAAAAACCTTCCCAAGGGCTCAGCACTGACTACTTAACTAAATACAGATTCCTCATCCTGACAGTCAAACACTAAGTGACTCCTGGTGAATACCCAGTATTCCCTCCAGGTCTTCTGTAGCCCAGCCTGTGCATGGAGCACAGCTGTTACGTCACACCTCCGTCAGAAACTGAAGAATCCAAGAGTTCCCCCTACTTGCAGCCTAAGTTAGCCTGCTATGGTTTCATGGATGCCGATGGCCTGCGTGAGACACCTAGAACAGAGACAAAGGACAGTTTATTACTCAGTGCAAAACCAGGAGCCAGAGTGTCAGCATTTTTTGTGCCAGGATCTCAAGCCCCACTTCACACAGACTGACACCAAGAGAGCCAGACGGTACCTGGACTCACAGTGTGTTGCCACAGGAGAGGAGCCCTGAGCTCAGGAAACCTGAATCCTTTATCATGGACAGGGAGAGTTCTTGTCCCTTGCTGCAAAGGGAGACACGCTGCCTATCTTGGAATAGATTCCAGACAAAAAGGGCCGTCAGTGACCCGCTCCCATGGTGTGCAGAAATGTGACAGACCTATGGAGAGTTGTCTCCCAACAACTTTCAGATTCTTCCTTCGGGGTAGAATGCCATTTGAAACTATTTGCCTTGAAGCTGCTTTCTTGTAGCCAGAAATATATTCTCCCTTCTTTGTTCATATCACTGTCTTTGTATCTTTTTCATTGTATTTACCTTATCCTATTTTTACAATAGTCCTTTAGTCAACTAGATTTTTACAGTTAAATAGATTGATAACTTCTTGTGGTTAGGGGTAATTTTAGTGTGGTGTTTTCATTTAAAACCTAGAGAAGATATACAATAAACAACTAAACTGTATACAATTCAATGATTCCAATAAGAGGACTTTCAAGGCAGACGTTCATCACAGAAGCTGGCTCACCAGATTTCCCAACGTCAGTAATTTTGCCTTGGAAATGTGGAAAGAATCAAGTATTTAGCTGCAAGGAAGGACAGCAGATGAGAAGATGCACACACTTGGATGCACACATGAGGCAGGAGGGATCTTAAAGGGACGTGTAAACTGAGTTGTGAGTAATTCAAAATCATGAGTAAGCACAAACTGTGACAGAGAGAGAAGTGGCAGAGCAGGGGATGAAGAAACCAGCGGGCAGTGGGAAGATAAGCGTGGAGTTGCATACAGAAGCAGAAATCTAGGTAAGGAATCCTAGGCTAAGGTCCTACCACCGAGGAGCCTAGAGTTCCTTGGGTTTGGAACCACTGACCTGAGTTACCCTTTCAGGGATGCTCTTGGTTCTTCAGTATTTGGTTCTGTTCTTCCCACTTGGTCTGGCACTCTCCTCTTGGCTGGGAGTCATTTCCCCCTTATTCTTCCCATAACCGCCATTATCCCCCCAATTATCTGAGGTAAGCTGAGTGAGTCACTGCCTCTTGAAGGAGCCTGGCATAGAAATGAATTGGACATAATATACTAATGGTATGCTGGTAAGTGTTTAACAACTGACTCTCCAGAGGAAAAAGGTTCTAATTTGTAGCATTTGTCAGTTTCCATAGTGTAAATACTCCCACCAAGACTTATTTCAAGCTACCAACGCAATGGTCCAGAACAATACAGGGCTGGGAAGAAGCAGGCATGTTCATGAGCCTGTCTGAACTGAGTCCAGCACAACCCTGGATAAAACGTTCAACCTCAGCTTGCACACCTTGTTCTTTTTCAAATCCTTCCTTGTAAAACTCAGTAACTACTTTCTGAGTTCTTTCTTTAAAAATCTGATATTAATTCACATGGATGTTACCCCCATCCTACTGTTTTATGCCAATTAATTTATAGGACAGTTTAACTTCTTCGTGTATTTCAGAGGACGCACGTTATTTTACGTTTATATTTTTCTCTAACCATACGCACTCTATTTTTGCCATAGTTTGGTTAAATTTGAAATCAGTTAGTGCATTTTGGGTTGGCACATTACAAAAGCTGCTTGACTTTTGAATTGAAAGCCTTCAAATGGCACGTGAAAACCTGTGAGGACTTTGGAGCCTGCAAGTCGCTGTGCACTCCGCACGGGGATGTGAGATGATCGTGGTGCCTTCCTTTTCATTATAAGTGAGTCTCTTTGTAAGTTGTAGGGGCTCTGAGCTTACAAAGTAGAAAGTAATTTAAAATTATTGGACTGCTTCAGTTTTTAGGAGACCTTCATTCTTTCAAATTGGAATTCCAATTTGTGACGTGCTCCAGTGACTTTAAATTGCTGGACGCTGTCGACTTGAGATCCTGGTGCAGAGCTCCCTACCAAAGTACTTATTAGACATGAAAAACCCTTCAGCTAATTCTCAGAGGACAGGGCCAGATTATTAATTTCTTTTTTTTCTCAATCTGCAGTTAAGAACTTAAAGGATGTATGTGAAGAATAAAAGCAGCTCCATATTTTAATCTTAAATGTTAACTCGTATCTCTCAATTTTGATTCTTCTCAGATATAGAAGTTTATATTAGACTTTTTGAAACACTGTGGACTTGGGAAGATATGAATGAAAATAAATTTCATAGGTCCAAACAAATGCATTTTTATGGAAGAAAACACCGTAACATTATTCCCTGTGCTTCTGCATGTGGACAATGTAAATAAATTGTGTGCCCTTAATATTCCATGTATCATGGTAAGTTGTTATTATGAAAAATTAATTAACACAGTAGTTTTATTCCAGTTGAAATAAAAATAAATTCACAAAAGCTAGTGTAATAACTCTAGAAAATGTTAGGCTATGTAGGCAAAAGAGGGTAAAGCTTTTTTAATCTTTGTAAATCAAATAACAGCTGGCTGGTGGCCAGGACAATTTATGTTTGTCCGTAAAGAAAGGGATTCAGCAGTTTCAAAGCACTTCCACCTCCTTAAAGCCTTAGCAAACCACGATTGACATCAGTGACTCTTTGTAGGTCCATCTATTACAAAGAAATGGGTCCCCATCCGCCGGCTTCTAACGCCATTTCCATCCCTCGGTATGTACGTGTCCTAAGTGGTATAGGAAACAGACAAATGAATGTGACAGTTTGCCTTTTCTCGTGTGACTTGGGAGAAATCGTAAATGTTGAACTTCTGTCCAACCCAAGTGAAAAACAACTGTCACTATATCACTATCATAGCTACCACACCAACACAAACTGTAACAAATTAAAAATAATTTAGAAGAAAAAAGAAACCCAGGCAGAATACGTTATTAATCTGTGTATGTAAGTCAGTTGTATGTGGAGTTTTGTAATTTTCTGTCACATATAGAATTTACTATCCTAAACGTATCAAATCCAAAAAGCATTTTTTTTATTTTTAAAATTATACACTTGTTTGATATTATTGCCTTACTGGAAGAATTTGACCATTTAAAATATACTTTATCTTATCGGCTTCTTAAAAAAAGTACATATGGATCTGTGGAAAGAATAAAAGATACTTTTATATGAACCCAGAAGAAAAACTCCTAATGAAAGAGAAAATAATGTAAATGAAAATATTCTGAAAAATATCCTTGTTATTCTAAATTCACAATTTTTATGGGACATATTTGTTGGGGTAGAAAATAATAAGCCCTGAAACTTACTTAAAGATTACTTGAGAATTCATTTTTAAAATATCTGATTTTGAAGTTTTAAATTATTTTCTTCAAATGCAATGGAGGAAAAAGGATGTTTTCTGTATGACAGTGATTTTTTTTTTTAAATTAAGCACAAGCAGTCATCCATGCATTATACACACATAGAATTAGACTTCTCAAAGAGTTCACATCCTTAATTCATTTTTTTAATATTCCATAAATTCTTTTAGGATTTTCTAAACTGTAATTAGCATTCAAATGCTTCCTCACGGGAAAATAACACATATGGCAGAACAGGGCAGAGAGTATTCCTTCACTTGTATAGTCATCCTGGAAGTCAGGGTTCATGAAAAGTCAGAACCCTGTAACTGTACTGTGCAGATAACCCGCCTCATCTAGTATCGATGAAGTGCAGGTGACCTAGCCAGAGCAGAGAAGAACACAGCATGAAAACTCTTCTCATAGGCCTACAGACTTTAATTTACTGGGTGTATACCAGTGATGTGCCCTCCCACATGTTTCATGAAAGGAAAACTACTGGGTAACTGAAGCACCAGATTAAACCAGATCCAGGAACATTTTTTAGCACAGAACAGAACATGGCATATTGGTACAAGTACCCAGATACTCTTTCTTAGAACTTCTGCTTTCATTTTATCTGCCGCTATTCACGCGATATGCCCTAAGAATAGTGAAAAGCTTTCTGAACTCTTAAAGACCTCACTCATTCTTATTTCTTCTTTTACAAGGAGCATACGTTGATCTTATTTCAGAAGGCTCTATCCATGTAATTGAAGGAAATAAAATATGTGTAGGTGCCTTATCTTTCAAAGGCAGAACCTACTTATCATTGACTTTTAAGAATACATGATGACTTCTGTATGCTCTGAGAAGCAATTAGCATACAGTGAATTCCCAAATGTTAAATGACAGCCTTATACGAGAATCTGGCATCTGATGCATTTTGAATTTATACTTCCAATAAAATATCTGTATTTTAAGAAGTCTCTTTTTTAGTAGCAAACACATCAAGTCAGAATAGGCCCAAAGTGACCAAACTAAGTAAAAGGAAAATCAGAATTCTAGATTTTAAAATACACATGGTAAGTGTGTGTGTGTGTGTGTGTGTGTGTTTGTGTGTGTATGTGCATGTGTGTTGATAGGGGAGTGGGTAATCAACTAACCTTGCTGAAGATTTCCTCTGATAGAGAGAGTCAGAGGGGTAAAGGAAGCTGGGTGTGCTCCGTTGGGCATTCAAGTAATTCTTCAAACGTGCCACCAAATAAAACAGCAACAACACAGTTGTCAGCTGGCCCTCAACACTTTACTGCTCATGTGGAAATTCATAGGTTATATTTGTCCATGGCCACAATGAGACAAAGAGGCCCCATGCTCTCTATATTAAGAGTAATAGATCTAAACACATCATCTCTTTTCACAGAAGCAACATAGCAGCATTGACTTTTCTGCCACTCAGAAATTTGGATCTTTTGTGAGGAGGGGACACGAATTTACTTCAACCAAAGCTCGTTTTCCCCGTCATCACCAATCCTGTCTATTCTCTACCCCGTGTAGAGCAAGAAGACAAGAACAAATCTGTCCATCTCCTGATCACTGTATCCCAAGCACTTTGAAAAATAATTGCTTGGCACACAGTAAAAGCTCAGTCACTATTTTTAAATACAGATTTGAATAAATGAATGATTAAACTAGAATCTCCAAGTTATTGTATTAACCTTCAACTAAAACTCTGTTTCTTCAAATCTGCCCTTCGGACCAGTACCAGAACCAAGTTGAATTTCTGTCTGTAAAAGTGTGAGAAGCCGAAGCCAGTGCTCAATACACATCTGCATGTGTGTGTGTGTCTGTGTGTGTACATACATTTTATCTAAAACCAAGTGGTGCTGTTACCAGTTGTTTGGGCCTGTAACCCCATGTATACTCATAACAAGATGTTTTTTAGGAGGTATGCAGCTGAATTGATTGTTCTGTGTCCAGGTTCAGCTCTGAGATGATGATAATTAGAATGGTAAAGGTAACATTTGAAATGAGATTTTTTTTCTTTCTGATTTTCCCTCATTCTTTTCTTCAATTATAAGGTAGGAATCAAAAATAATACTCACTTCTTCATAGTGTTTGTATTGCTTTCTGTTCTGCAATGTGCATGCATATATGAGGGGCAGAGGGGGAAGGGAGTGAGATTGAGCTAGAATGAAATCATTTTTGCATTTAAATATTTTCTAGGTAACTCATTTAAATAACTTTAAAACTGAAAAATCAGGATATTTACCCATAATGTTAGATCTGAAGCTTAAAGGCCAGAGGTAAGATTTTTACCTGATATGAGGCTTAGGGCAGTATCAGCTGCTGTCATGTCTATGAGGTGGCCTGGAGATCTACTGAAATTACAGGAGAACATCTGGGTAATGATGGTTTCTGACAGGACTAATGGACAATAACCTGTATTAGATCAGGTCTTTATTGAATGATATTTTTATCTTTAAAGTGAAATTATTCAACTCATGTAATATTCAAATCCAGGCAGCAATGTGCCATCAGTAATAATTTCGTGTGGCACTCTTCATATGGTGGTTTTTCATCCCCTTTGCAGTTGTGACCTGGTGAGTTTTGCTTCCTGGAGCTTCGCCAATGTAAAAGCAGAATGTAAATCTGTTACTTCAGTTCCAGGACAAATCAAAGAAGGCTGCTGTCTAGGTAGAGGTTCTACATATAGGAACTTCCAAAAGCCCCCATTTCTAGGAAGCTTGCACAGCATTTGACAGAGCTGGCTCTGGAAAGAAGGGAGGCTCAGTAGCCGAGAGAGGGAGACGCTGAGGGAACAGGCTGAGCCAGCCCGGCCTTGGCTGGTCACCACGCTCTGCTCGCCCGAGGATCCTGAGATCAGCAAAAGGGAGCAGGACCTGGAGGCCATCAAGTCCCTTTAATTTGGGGCCATTCAGAAAATAAATTATTCTATGGTCTGTCCAAGTGATGACCAAACTGCTGGTAAACTAAAGACTGGTTCTTTGTGGAAATCACGTTGAAATGTGATTTCTTTTGAAAGAGGACTCTCTCTCACGCATTTCTGTTCTCAGATCGCTGCTACTGGTCCACACTGCCTTGTGCTAGATGTGATAGCAGACCGGAGTGAGGTCCAGATTCAGGAAATTAATCATTTTAATAAAACTACAAGGTTGTTTTCTTGTTTTTTGCTTTTTACCCTAATAGAAAAAGGGATATTCTCCATGAAATGCCTTTTGCTCTTGGAATTATTATCCAAGAAATATTTTAAGGCCATTTCACTTACGTCTTCCTCCTGAAGTCTCTTTTTACCAGGTTTGTGCTTCATGACTTTTCACATGTTTAGGGGCCGTTGTGTGTCCAACGCCTTAATAATAAACATGAAAAACATAAAACCCATTTTAAAACATCTTTGTGTCTGGGCTTAGTCATTTTTAAATTTTTTGAGTCATAACTGACAAATTTCTTTGGACTGTGCATATCTGGATAAATCATTTGTCTCCATTTATCATTATTGGTCTGCACAAATAACTGACATTTAATTACAAATGCCTTTTCATATGTAGTAAAATTAAGTATATACAGTAAGATGAAATAAAAATAACATCCCAAATACTCTCTGATATTTTATAATAAAGGGTAGGTTTTTAAACTTAATGGAACAGGAAAGACGTCTATGTTCTTGTTCCACATAGTCACTCTGTGAAATTGTATCCACTGAATTTGAAGTCATTTCTTCTGGAACACTGTGTATACTTTAGAAATACTTAGAAATGGAAGCAAAACTACAATTCCACAATCTAGGGATAACACATGAATGTCAGAACCTGTCAAACTAATTTTATTAATAACATCTTTTCTTTAGTGGAGTCAGAATAGAGACTTGAATGGTTCATCAGCTTTGGATCCAGTACTTCTGGGTCAATTCCTTTGGGAACTCTTCATCTAAGAATTATTATCAGTTCAACTGATATTTTAATGTTTGAATTTACACCAGCACTTTCCATGCTGAGAATTCTTACCACTATTTGTCCACCATGGTGCTGTTTCATATTAAAGATTTTGCATCAGCAATGAAAGACCTCAGGATTTACTATTGACTCAGCACAAGAAAAGGCATAAACATCTTTTATTATTACTTTGTTGGGAATGTTATGAAATTATTAATGTGACTATAACCAGAGTTAACACATATTAATATTCACATTCATTTCTCCGGTAAAGAATTCTGTCTGGTAAAAAGTACCATTTAGTTCGATATAATTCTCCCTAGGGAATCGCTCAGAATTATAAATAGGCACATCTATTATAATTTAGGCCAATTTCTGCTAAAGTGAGTCAGCAGTTGACCTTAGATTGCTCATCAATAAAATTCTAGTCTCTTTACTTTGTAAGATGCATGCAGCATATTGAATCTTATTTACTAATAGCATCTAATCTTATTTTAGGATAGAGAGGTCCTTTGCAGAATATAACCGTAATAATGCCTTATATTTGTATGGCTGCTGAGTTTACAGAATATTTTCATATTCTTAATTCCATCTGATTCTCTCAGCAAGTGTTACTACCCCTAGGAAGTGAAATAAATACTAGCCTCCAAATGTTAAGAATCTTATTTGAGATTGCTCAGTTTGTAGTGGTGAATCTCAGACTGGAACCCATGGCTCCTCACTCCTAGTTCAATGTGTTTTCCCCTCCACATTGCTGCTTGGAAAGCAGGCTACCTGCACTTCTGTGACAACTGTGAGGGAATGTTTCTTTATCTAATTCTAGAGCAGGGAATTAAAAACTAGGTTGGGGGGAGCGAGGGAAGGTCCTGGTGGTCTAATTATCCTTAGCCTTAATCTTGGCCTTGTTAATTTTGGCCTGTAAATGCTCTCTCATCTCCAGTATAAAATGGTAAAGTGAGTCTAAAAGTTGGAATTTCAATGATTTGTTTTTCTTATTTCGAAGTAGACCAAGCTGGGCTATCAATTTCTTTGTGTGTACTGCTGATCTCTTCTTTGAGATCTTGCTTATATTTTGCAAATTATAAAACATCTATATTTCACTCCATAGTCTTTTGTTCATTGAACAGAGTGTTTGGAAGGTCTATTATGTTCTACACTAAAGTAGATGGAAGGGGTACAACAGTGAACAAGACAAACATCCCCAGCCCACTTGGAACTTTTATCTACATGTATTTATCATAGTCTGTCACTGCTGCCTGCAGCAGTTTGCTACAAATTCAGTTAGTTTGGGGAGGAAACATATGCTTGGCCAAGTTATTATTTTCCTAGAGCTTATATGGGGGAAACTAATGTTGATGGTCATTCTTTTCCTTATTTTTCAATGTCATAAGCCCAAACCATCAAGTTAAGTTACCTTAAACTAGATTTCCTTTTGCTTTTAAATCAAGACTTGAATTGACTCTCCGAGATTCTTGCGTGAAGTACTCTTTGCCAGTTTTTCATCAAGACTGCCTGCTCCCATCTTCCACATTCATCCCACCCCATCCCGCAGCCAATTTCGCCCTCCAGATCTAGTCTTCACCTGACTCAGCATTCCATCTTCTGCCAGCTCTCCTCTTCTCAGAGATTAGGCAGGAGGGCTGTGAGGCGACATGATGGCTGATTGCAGGTACCTGCCAGGAAGAAAAGATACCAAAAACAAAAACCGTGTTCTCTAATTTTTTTTTTTTTTTGGTGAGGAAGACCAGCCCTGAGCAAACATACGTTGCCAATCCTCCTCTTTTTGCTGAGGAAGATTGGGCCTGAGCTCACATCCATGCCCATCTTCCTCTACTTTATATGTGGAACGCCGCCACAGCATGGCTTGATGAGCGGTGCGTAGGTCCACACCCAGAATCTGAACCTGTGAACCCCGAGCCGCTGAAGCAGAGCACACGAACCCTACACCACCGGGCCAGCCCCAAGTTCTGTGATTTTTTTGAGCCTTGTTTGCATTCATTGTCTTCATGAGAGAGAATTTTATGAAGGGAAATAACATCTATTAGTGGATGCGTAAGTGCTTCGGTGTCTGTACTTCTCAGGTCTCTCTTCTCACCTCAATCTCGTACAAAATCAGGAGAGACAGAGAGAGAGAGAAAGAGAGAGAGTTGGAGACATGAAGATGCTGAGGACCGAGAGGTGGACTTAATTCACCTGTCCTGACACTATGGCATCGTATCATAAGAGCACACTGCAGAGGTAGCACCACACAGTAGAAAGAACTTCACATTTGGTCAGAAAACCTGGGCTCTGTCACTGCTGGCTGTGTGACCTTTGGAAAACCACTTAACCCTCTGAATCTCAATTTTCTTACCCAGAAAGTAAAATAATCACCTATTTGCAGTATGTCATAGGATTGTTTTGTAAATTAAGGGGCAAGAAATGCTATGTAAACTATGAAGTATAACATTAATTAAGATGGCATTGTTTCAGGACTTGAACCATGGGAAACCCAGGGCAAGTCCGATAGGAAAAAAATAGAGCTAGGGAAAGAGAGAAAGCCCTAGTTTGTTCTGTTCCCTGATATGTGGTGCTCTGTTTCCTTTCTCCAGCTCCCACTTTATCCCTCATCTGTCTTCTCCACCCTCTACTCTCATTTTTGTTTTCATCTCCCGGCCCTTCTCATCCTCCTCACCTCTCTTCAAACCCATGGGTTCCATTTTGGAGTTTCTCTTTCTTATTTCTCCATGTGCCTCAGGAGTTGCCATAAACTTCTGAAACAAAATAAATTTGGATTCATTTTAATTTTTTTTAAAAAGAAGTATGTAAGAAGTCATATGACAGATGGTGAAGGGAATGGGAAGGAAGCTTACTCAGAATCAAAGAGCAGTGGGCTAGAGCATCTCCAAACAGACGGGAACTGAGAGCGCATGGGGTTTTCCTTCACTGCGCCTTACACAGCAGTAAGTACAGTGTTCTGTCCCCACATGGGACTCATGCATGCTGGCCGGACTACACCATTGCTGAAGAGGCCTTTATCTTTGGGGCTGGATGCTCTAACTAGATCCTCTTCGGGTCTTCCAGAGGACCAGCAGAATTTCTTAATACCTCTCTGGCTCCTTCTTGATAAGGGCACAGTTTGGCAGCTTCAGGCTAAGAGGTGAATCAGTGCTAAGTTCCATTCTCTGTTGCCAAGACCAGTTTTTGTGGGTGTTTTTGGTGAGGAAGATTGGCCCTAAGCTAATATCCATGCCCGTCTTCCTCTATTTTGTATATGGGACACCGCCACAGCACGGCTTGATAAATGGTGCATAGGTCCACACCCAGGATCCCACCCTGCAAACCCTGGGCCGCCAAAGTGGAGTGTGTGAATTTAACCAGTATGCCACTGGGCCGACCCCTAAAACCAGTTTTTGACTGTATGAGAATGAACGTGGAAGTGAGATGTATTGGCTTCTAGACCTGGTTCCAGTATTTATAAGTCATGTGATGGTGATCAAATCACATAACCTCTAGTTAGGTTTACCTCTTGACCTTAGTAGAGGGATTTTGATGCTCAAAAATAGAGCTTTGTTATTGTTAGAGCCTGTAGAGCTTAATGTGTAAGAGTGGAGCCCATGGGATGACACGGCCTGGTTTGAGACCAGCTCTGTGCTATCGGCTGTGTGACCTTGGGCACTTAGTAGTTCTCACTTCAGTATAGCCAACTATGGTGACAGTGCGAGATTCTGAGACTTGAAAGTGCTGTTGCATGTGAAGTGCTAAGAGCAGTGCCTGGCCTGTAGCACGTGCTCAGTTAACGTTAGCAGCTGATGTGATCATTTATTGTGCGGACAATGGCTGGATTTCATTACTGGAGATGGGTGTGAGTCTATAGAGAAGAAGGTAGAGTTAGCAGACACATTGATTACTACATTTGAGCAGTAATGGAACTGGAGAGAAAGACACTCCAAATGTCCTAGGAATCGAGGGGCAAGTCTTCCCACTTATAACTACTTCTCACTGGATCCTTATTGGAAATGTCAGACTTGAACCCTTTCAATATTCAGAGCTTCATTAATGGAATATTTCAAAGCTGTACCAATTGCAGATACTGTCTCCAAAGTTTCAGAGACTGGCTGGACCTCCATGGAGCATGAGGTCCCTGAAGGCCCTGATATCCCCCTGGCTCCCCTGCTTCTTCTTCCCATACCTTCTTCTGGCTTCCTATCAAGACCAGTTCTCATTCGTGGGTTTTACATGTGGAGAAACCAGTACAGAAGGGGCTTTTATCTACACAAGGCCAGGCTGAACGGGGTCCTGGCAGTACTCACAGTCCCTGCGTCTCTCACTGGCCCACACCACCTTGATAAACATCCATTTAAACAAACTCCTTTTTTTCTTTATGCTTCAGCAGAGCATAAATATGTCACAGCAAGGCCTTATTTATCTTTTGAAATTTGAAGTTTAGGAAAGAACTATTGATTTCAAAGGAAAAATGAGTATTCTACCGATAAAAGTTGTACACTGCCTGGAGAATCTCAAATTACTTCTAAACAGAAGTTTACATTCGTCTTATGATGTGTATAATGCAGTGCACGGGGGCGTAAACTCAAACTTTTGCATCACAAAAATCTTCTCCCTTGCCAGTGTCGTGTGACTCAAAGTCCTCACTAGAGTTTCAGGTTATGATACATCCATCATATCGATCTTCAGAAAATGTCAAACCGGTCAGCCTTCCTGCATTAGTTCATCAGGTCTGCCATCACAGAATACCACAGGCCAGGGAGCTTAAACAACAGACATTTTTTTTCTCACACTTCTGGAGGCTGGAAGTCCAAGACCAAGGTGTCAGCACGTTTGGTTTCTCCTGAGACCTCTCTCCTTGGCTAGTAGATGGCCGTCTTCCCACTGTGTCCTCACATGGCCTTTTCTCTGTTCCTGCACACCCCCAGTCTCTCTTCCTCTTCTATAAGGACACCCATCCTGTTGGATTAGGACCCCACCCTAAAGGCCTCATTTTAACTTCGCCACCTCTTTGAAGGCTTTATCTCCAAATAGAATTGTGTTCTGAGGTACTGGGGGTGGAGGCTTCAACATGTGAATTTGAGGAGGACAAGATTCGGTCCCTAGCACTTACATAACGGAAAAGCAGAGAAAATGCGGTCTCTGTTATTAATTTGTTTTGTTTTATTTAAAGAGAGAATTCCTTGGCTTATCACGAAGGGTTATTTTTCATCTAATGGAAGGCATGAGGCATAGCAGAAGAGGCACAGACTTTAGGGTCAGACAGTCTGAATTTGAGCATTATTGTGGGCAAGTTACTTGACCTCTCAGAGTTCCAATATTTCATCTGCATCATGGAGGCAGTACTACTGCGCTGCGGGGTTATTGTGAGAATTAGAAACAATTGCACTTTGCACTTACCAACCATATCTATACACATATATGTGTGTGTCTGATAGCTCTTATAATTATATTGTTAATATTAATACTATATATGTTGGTGTGCCTTGAGCACAAGACAGAGGATAAAATATAAATAATCTTCTAGTAGATTTTAGTCTAAATTGAACTTTCACTGGTCAACCTAATATTCTTTGTTTTCATATTTAATAGTGTTAACATTCAGCTAGTTTGCCATTTTCTCAAATCAAAAATATTTTAGCATTTTTATTTTTTAAAATGTATGTATGATAATTATTTATAATGTTGCATATATATGTACATTGTATTGAGTAACTAGATTTATGTTTGGTCTAAATTTTGAAGGCAAAGTGCTTTATTTTTTTTAAACCACTTTATTTAGGTGTGATCGACATACAAAAAGCTGCATGTATTTAAAGTGTACAACTTGATGAGTTTGTAAATAAGTACAAACCCATGAAATCATCACCACCATCTGTGTCATAAACATATGCATTGCCTCCAAACGTTTCCTCCCATCCTCTTTATTTTTTTGCATCTGGTAAGAACACTTAACATAAGATCTACTTTCTTATGATCATTATTCTAAAGATTGTTTTATACACTGTTGGATTTTTTTCAGCTACCCATTTACACACTTAAGTGAAAATTTCTAATAAAATATTGACTCATTTCAGGGCTTCAAAATAAGAAAATGTACACAAACGTATATCCTTGAGCATGCTATTTCATGGAAAAGAAATAAATGTGATATATCAGCTGCTCAGTTTCAATCTCCACTGATTTTTACGACTTTACCTTTCCACTCACCTGTTCTAAATGTAGAACTCCTGGTACCTTCTGCCATTTAATTCACGTTCCACTACTGAGGCACAGGAAATTTTGGAGTCAGGTATAAATTACAAATAGTATCAAGTGTAGGCATTTTATTGATGTGGGTGCGATGTCAACCAGAGGGAAGAGGCTAGGCAATTTAAAGACTGGGAGAAAATAAGACAATCTGAAATAAAGAAGGATTCATAAAGTATTTTGGAAAAGATTTAATTTCATGTGCGTGGAGCTTCCTCCCTTTGTACGCGTCCACCCCGCCCGTCTTCCCTTACGTAATTCAAAATTACCTCCTTTGATTTCCTGCCACTTTACTCCTCCCAAATCATTGCTTTGTCTTTTCACACCATTTGATTCTGTTGTATTTATACGAGTAATTGTAAGTTCATTGGGTAGGATAATATTTTCTAATTCTGTGTTTGTGAACCTCTTAGCAGTGGTATGTACTATAGTTATTCAGTTTTTTAATTCATTATCATCTGACATGCTAAATAATTACTTATTGTTGTTTTTTTAATCATGTCCCCACCAGAATATAAGCTCTGTGAGAGCAGGACTTCGCTCATCCTGTTCATAAGTATATCCCAGAATCGAGAGAAGTCCCCGGGAAGAACTAGGCCCTCAAGCACCTGCAACAAGCCAAGTACTGTCCAGGGTGCTGGTAACAGAGATGAAGAGTCTGACAAGGCCCCGCTCTCATGAGTCTATATTCTAGAGTAGAAAGTGGGAATGAACACACACACACACACACACACACACACACAGTGTCGTCAGTTAGGATAAGGGGTGTACAGGAAAAGCAGTGCGAAGGATAGGGAGCGGGGTGGTATTTTAGATAAGGCGATGAGGAAGCACTCGGGGAGAACAGGCCCTTGAGCAGACACCTGGATGAAGTGAGCCTCTGAGGATCGGGGACGTCAAGTCATGCTGTCAAAGTAACAGCAATGACGAGGCTCTGAAGCAGGAGTAAATTCGGCATGTTGAACGGAAAAAAGCAAATAAAGGAGCACAGGGGAAAGCCGTAAGGGACAAGCCTGGGGTGATTGACAGGGGCTGGATCACGTAGGACCGTGCAGTTGTTGGGAAGGAATCTGGATTTTGAGAGTTCTGTGAATCCACTGGGTGAATGAATAAGTGTATCTGTGATGCCCAAATATGGTGTGATCAAGTACATTTACTCAGGAGCAATTTACTGATTAATTGCTATAATATCACTTTATACATGCTAATCACACCATCTATCAAAATCTAAAGAAGTCTGATGGTTTAATATGAATCTAGCTCAAGGGCTGGGCTCATTGGAGCAAAGGATGAGAACCACAGAGTGTGTGACAAAATGCAGATTCATTACTTGGTGCAGCCAAGGCAGGCCGGGCTGCTGGTGGAGGGAAGCAGAAACGCACTTCCCAACAGCTATGGTGTGGCAGTAAATGTCTCTAGAGTGGATAGACTTACTCACTGTGAAAGCTTTATTTCCCTCACTTTTGTTTTTCATTGCTGAGCACATCTCTGCCAGCACTTCCTTAGGTGCTACATTATTATTCTGGAGGAAACGCTTTCTCAGTAGACCAATTGCATTCCAAGTATTCTAGCTGGAAGGGAGTATGAACAGAGGTTAACCACATGGTCTCTGGAGTCAGACAATTTTTTAAGCTGTTGGGTGATCTTGGGCAAGTTAAATTGTCATTACCACCATTTCCACGTCGGTAAGATGGGGATGATAATAATAATCTTCATAATATTATTGTGAGGATTAAATGAGATAATTCACTTAAAGCACTTAATAAATTTCCTGGTATGTGATAATTGTTCAAGAAACATTAACTTTTCTTATTGGAACCAGGGAAAGATAGAATTTTTCCTGACATTCAGCTCTACTAAGATTTCTACAAGTTTCTAAAAGCTAAGTTTGAATTAGCCTCTTTCTAAGAGAAGAAAGGTACATCCTCTTCTCACTTTCCGTGGTTCAGGACAAAGCATTACTGTGGGAGGAGCCATGAACTTTCTCAGAAACGGTACGTATGGCTTGGCAGTAATGTGGAATTACCAAAGCCTTGAGGTCTGAACCCAAAAGACCTGGACTGAGTTCTTAGCCCAGCTACCTGCTTTACAGATGATCTTGTGGGGGTTATTCAAGCTCTTTATTCTTCCTGGCCTTGACTGCAGAATGAGGGTAATAATAATATCTCTCTTGCAAGATTTTTGTATGAATTAAAAGTGATCATGTACATAAATGTCCTTTGAAACCTTTATAGCCCTATTCAAATGTTAGTTTTTGTTATGAAAGTTCTTGAGCCTTTCAATGTCGATCAAAAGAGAGTTTCTTAAGGTGAAAAGGTACATAGTTTGGGTGTTTGCTTTCTGAAGTAGAAGTGTCGTTTTTATGTTTAGATTGCTAGAACTTGCTGTCATCGGTTTTCTGGTTCATATACACTTTTTTTTTTTTTAACTAGAAGTGAATTTTTAGTTAGAAAAATAGAGAAAACTCTATTGGGTCTGTTATTCTCTTGTTCAAGGTTTTGGTTTACAATATGAAGTTTAAAAAAACTGAGAGGGAGAAACCAAAGAGTAGGAGTGTGCCTGCGTTTCCTGAAAACAGCTATTTTGGTGGCGATAGCTTGAAGACAATCTCTAGATAACCCTCTCCTTGACATTAGTTTGGCAAGCAAAAAGCACAGATGTGGCAGAGAGAACACTAAGGCTAATTTTGTAACATCAATCTGTTGTCATCAGTATACAAATGAAATTAAGCCCACATTGACAGATCAAATTACTGAAGAGAGAATGTGTGCATGGGAAAGGAGCAGAGGCCTGAGAACATGAACCCTCGTGACACCTGAGGCAAAATGTTGAGTGTCGGCGTCTGAGCCACCCACAAGGTGTTGTCTACATGCAACTTTTATTTGACTGAAGATTCTGATCAAATATAGAATGTTTCTATTCAAAATGGAAATCTAAGCCTCTGTAGAAAAGCGAGGGGGCGTGATGACCCGAGGAAAGCGTTGTGAGGTCTGTGACGCCCTCTGCTAGGCTCCTCTGCTGCATTTCCTTGGAGACCCACGTGGCTCTAATGAGTGACGCTCCCACCGTGCTGTAGACTGAGACAGAAATCTGCAAGTAGGTGGCTTTTGGAAAACTAGAAGAAACCAACTCCTAGATCCCCAAAGTGGAATTTTAAAAACAGCCAGAAATAAAAGAAGAAATGGAAGAGTTTTTCTAAGCCAAAGCTAGAACCCATTATTTATGTGGTTTCAAAAGAACTTAAAGCACGTTTTTCTACGGTTATTGATGTGTGCAAAAACATTACTTGGTTATTGATGCAAAAAATACATTTATTTAAGTGACATAAGATAACAGAAAAGCTTCTCAGAGCATTTGACTTCATAGCTTTAACACAGAGATCATTGCTCACGTTCCTTCTGTCTTTCGTCGTACGACCTTGCCCCATAAGTCACTCTCTACTTTCTCTATTTCTTCAGACATGTCCGTCAAGACTCTTTCCCTCTGAAGAAATAAGCAGCAACAAATAATACCATTATTATATCTCACTTACCTTAAAATATTTCTCTGATGGGCCGCCCGGTGGCGCAGCGGTTTAGTCCGCGCTTGGCAGCCCGGGGTTCGCGAGTTCGGATCCCGGGCGCCCGCCGACGAACTGCCTGTCAGCCATGCCTTGGTGGCGTCCCATATAAAGTAGAGGAAGATGGGCATGGATGTTAGCCCAGGGCCAGTCTTCCTCATCAGAAAGAGGAGGATTGGCAATGGATGTTAGCTCAGGGCTGGTCTTCCTCACCAAAAAAAAAAAACAAAAATTTCTCTGGTTCCTCTTGAACCAACACCCCATTTCTTAAAGTGCTTTACTGAAAAATCTTCAGAGGATGGTCTACACTTGCTGCCTCCTCACTGTCCTCACCCTGGCTGGATCTGACTTCCTCCTCTGGCTCCTTAGAGTTTCCAGTTCCAGGACCTGTCTCAGCTGTTTCTTTCTAAACTTCTCTCTGTGACATTTGGCACTATTGACAACCTACTCTATCTTTAAATTCTCTACTGATTTTTTTCCAGCCTCCTTTTTATGCATGTGTATCTTGCCTCATTCTTACTATTTTCTCTCTGATCCCTCCATCCTCATTTTCTCTGATTCCTCCAATTTTTCGTTTTCTAACTGCTAAAAGTGACCATTTCCTAGAGTTCTGTTTTGGGCTGCATTCTCTTCTATACATTTCTCCTTTACTGATTTAAAATATCAGAAGTAGACACTTTTAGCTTCCTTATATGCGTGTGTTCTTAACATCATCATTGTGAGCATCACCACTCTCTTGTCCATTCCAGAATTATAACTCCACAGTATCGTTGACATTAGGTCCATCCTCCACGGTGTCTCCTTCCGTGAGACTTCTCATGTACCAGAGTTCCTATTTGATACAACTCTTTCCCTGACAGACTGCTTCAACCACCTTCAGAACATTCCCACCACTCTCTAATCCAACCTGTCATTTCATCAAACACCAATATATCTTCTGTTGTCTACTCCTGCTGTTTAAAATACACAAATAGGGTGTCCAGAAATATGGCGTCACCATCACTACTCAAAAATAGTATCCAAGAAAAAGCTGAGTTCTGCTGTACAGTTCTTTGTATTTTGAACTCTGTTCAAAGTGTGCCAGTGGAACGTTATCCGACATGCCAACTTGGCCTCCAGGGTGATTTGCAGTCAGTCCTTTATGAGTGTTCTACACTCCTGAAGTTGAACTTGGATTTGTCTTGAGGGTATATTCCTTCTGTTAATTCACAAATGTTTAATCTAGTGAGTCTGTGTTTTAGTTATAAACATTCTAATGTTGATAGACAAGTTGTCCCATGAAATTGATGTTTTAGGTTCCCATGCTCCTTTTCAATATTAAGAATAATTCTGAGATTGAACTAATGTCTAATTGAGAAGTTTTCTATGATATCTATGAGAGATCCCAAGAGCCTTTATACTTTTTCTATATGCTAAAGTAAACCCTGAATCTCTTTTCTCGTGCTTCTAGGGCATGGACACTTAACCAGTTGCATTATCCTACTTATCTTAAATTCTACAACATTCCAATCCATACTTTCCACTCCATTTATTTACCCAGATAGATAGATATATAGATAGACTCTTCCTCTTCTTTTCTCAAAATCATCCTATAAGCCACAATTTATACCTTCAATCTTAATAGACCTTTTCAAAGGTAGAATTGAAAGTTTTACTCTATATACCTGAAATAATAAAGTGACATTTTCTAGTTGAAATTTCAAGTAGTATTTAGAACTGTTAGTTTCTGGTTGATATTTGAAGGTTGAGTGTGTAGATAGCTGAATTTGTATAATCACCGTTTCTTACAACTACTGAATTAAGAAAAGCTGGGTATGAGAACAGAGGGCATGTGAGAAATCAGATACTTTATTGGCAGCCACTAGAAATAAGTACCTTCTTGCTTCAACTTCGCTGGTTGAAAAAGTGATAAATGGCACAGAAGCTGAGGAGTTGCCATAAGAAAGCCTTTCTCTGGCAGAGCGTGCAGAATGCAATCAAATGCTTTAACGGGACTTTGGAGTTACATGACCTTCAATGATAATAGCCAAGTAATAAATTAGTCTTCCCAGCTGCTAGTGCATAATCATAACAGCAAATATTACATGAAAATTAACACCATGACAGGTAGTAATCATGGTAACGTAACAAATTGATCACAAACACTAAAGGATAGAGTACTGAGGCCTGAGAGGAGCTCAGTTAAGAATACAGATATTTAATAAAAAGCTATTCGTGAAATTAGCACAGCATTATGCAAAGAGGTTGTGAAAACAGTTTTAAAGCATGCCTTAGTCCTGGAAAGTACAAGGGCGTTGTCTGGTACGTGGGATCATCATTGCCATGTGTTTATGGTCATTATCATGGAGCAGGTTTTGAGCAACTACACTTTGATATACATCATTCATCAGCAATGGAGGCATTGTCAGGACTGAGGGGAAACCTTGGCTTTTGGATCAAAGTATGGCAGAGCCCTTCTCTTGTCCTTACTTCCTTTATTCCTTCCTACTAATTTTCTCTCTTCATTCTTCCCTTTCTTTTACCCATCATTAACTGTACTAAGATTGCACGCATATTAGGAATGATTGAAGTTGGGAGGTCATGTCATTGTCCTTTAAAATCTCTCAGTGTTGTCCCATCATCTACAAGATAAACGTTAATCTCGGAAATGTGGCCCTTAAGTTCTGTCAGTCACTGGCCCCTGGCCACAGTGCTTTCTACTTCCTGCCTCATCCATTATTCTCTGCAACACCTACCTACCCTCGTCTCTCCTTACTTCTTTCTTCTAACCTAACAAGCATATCAGTATTTTCATGCGTAACTCACACAAACTGAGCATCATCCGCCATTCTGAAGACCTGGAAATCTCTTCTAATGGAATGCATCACTTGCTGTCTCATGGTTTAATTTTCTTCAATTCTCTACCAAAATTTTGTCTGTGAGTAATTACAACAATCCCTCCATTCTTGTGTATAGAGGCCAAGAGTGTTGCCACTAGTTTTGTAGATATTTCACCTCCAATTTTTCATGTGAGAAGTTTCTCAGTTGTCCTTATGCTAATTAACTGCTCTGATACGAGAAACAGAGCTACCATTTATTTTTTAGTGTTCCCAAAGCTGTGCTCTGAACACATTCAGTTTTCAATAAATGGTATTGACCAGCTGGCTGGCTGACCAGTAGTGCGCTAAGAATGAGCACTAACCTTTATTCTGGATGCATTAACCTAAACTTTCAAAGCCTCTCTGAGACTTGGCATGGCTTTCAAGCCTAAATATTTGGGGTGAAATATAAAAGCCCAGAGCCCTCAAAATAATTATCCCTTTTCCATGAGGTGAAAGTGTTTTCATTGGACATTATATTTTTTACCTGACACTTAAATCATATTTCTTTTTTCCTGTAACAATAATAAAAATGATTAAATTCTTACTTACAAAAAAGTCCAAAGTATTTAAAGACCTGAACAAACCATTCACACAAAATTGAGGCATATATGTACAGTATGATAACTGGGTGTCTTATGTGCTCTTTGCTCTTGAATTCAGTTTTCTAAGGACGGTGATAAGAGCTGGGTTCATTAAAGTCATCTGCTTGACTGCTTTTTTTTCTAGTTCGTATTTTTTGGTCTTACAAAGCAACTCTCCTAGTAATCAGAAGACTCAACTTCCAGTTGCCACCATTAGTTGTTTTCCCTCGAGCAGATCCTTTACCTCCCTGACTCCTAGTTTCCAAGACTGAAACCATGGAATTTTTGTAGATTACTGCCAATGTCTTTTCTAGCTCCGGTACTAGAGGACAAAGTTAAGGACTCCTAAAAGTAGAGAGAAGATTCTGTGTACTTTATAGAATTTTCAATTTCTAAAAATTATGGTGTGCTTGTTAACATGTCCCTAATGTAATATTCAGCAAAATCTAGTATAATAAAGCTGGATTCATTTTATATTAGGTTAAAAAAAATCTGTTCATATTATATACTTATTTATTTTCTTCATTTATAACATCACCCAAGTAAACGCTAAATAGTTTGTAAAATTAACATAATGCAAGGCCAGCCAGAAATAAGCCTCATTATAACAGTATTGTGCAGGTGGGATGGAATATTGCTTAGCACACTAACTGTCAAAATATTGACTCAAATAGTTGGCTAATGTCCACTCAATACAAGAATGCTGTGTTTAACTCATCATCTGGGGTCCTCATCTTTGCAGCATTTCTCTACCTTCTCAGATGTTAGGAGAATTTCAGAGCTATCATAGAGGAAAAGATTCTTCTTGCCTGGGTCCTTTTGTAAAGTAAATCTCAGTAATGCTGCTCCTGTATCTAAGACTGAGACTGCCACCATTGTTCTCCCCTTTTTCCATAATAAAAGAACCTCTTTCATTTTTAGCTGGAACATTGACTCATGATATAAAAGCAAACAAACAAAACCCTACATGTCCCCGTTTCCCTTTCACCTAAATCTGGCCAAGTTCTAGTCAATGAGACACAAGCAGAAGTTGTATATGTGACTTTCAGGAAGCATCCCTGAGGAAAGAGAGAAAGTCTTCTTTCCATTTATTGTTTCATGCTGGCTGGAATGGAGATGTTCTGTCTGGACCTGGATCAGTCGTCTTGGTGCTTGAACTGGAGTCACGCGTGATAAAGCAATAAAAGAGAAGGAACTTGGGTTCCTGACACAGTGGAGCACATGCCAGCCCTGGGCCACCTTCCTTCAGGTTTTATGTGAAAGAGAATATTTTCTGGGGTTTTCTGCCATACCTAATCCTGTAAATCCATAATATATTTTTTAGTGCATCTAAGTGCCAGGCACTGCCTAAGCATTTTATTGCCTTATATTGTTGAACGTGTTACAACAACTCTATGAAGTCGGCAATATTGCTAAAGATGAAAAAGCTAAGCTTAAACAGGCCACCTTGCCCAAGTAGAAGCCCTGGACCCTGTCTGTCCCTGACTCTGCCCTTGCCCTGCTCTGGTTTATGTTATATTAAATATTTATTCGTTTATGTTATCATCTGCTTCCCACTAGAATGTACAGGCAGGAATGTTCACTGACATATCCCCAGAATCTACCACTGGGCCTGGAACAGTATTTGTTGGATATGTGAGTAGATGACTCAAAAGCCCATGCTCATAACCACCAGATTATATTGCTCTCCACTGTTTAATCTTTTATGACCAATTCTGTATGGGTTACCACTAGGCTACATGTTTTTTACATATCCCAGCATTTTTGATTATGGGATAAATGTTTAGAAATCACATAATTTGGAGAAATTTATCAAGAGAAGGAGAGAGAAACTCAAGAATATACTTTATTCTATTTAGTGGAATTATTTTTATTAAATATAAAAGAAGTTTAATATTTTCTAGCTTCTATAAGTTCTGCTGTAGGAGTACAATTAATTTCCAGTACTGACATAGTGAATTTGCAGGAAATCAAATAAGGTTGCAGTAACCACACTTAAAACAATAAAGCATCTGAAACAGCGTCAAAACTCATTCTACTTGTTGCTTATTTGCCTGTGAAATGTGCTGGATGATGGCCCTTTCCAATATTGCCCTCCAAATAGCTTTGCTGAATTGGTGAAAGCATAAATCACATGCAGATACATTTAAATAATTAAAGTGGGCGTGTATTCACTTAGCCTGCGATGGGAGAAGCACAAGACTTTGTGTTTAAGAGTAATTCAGAGCACATGGTTTTGAGTTCCCATTTTATGTAGAGCACTGAATTCTTCAAAAGATGACCTAACAAGAGAGCTAATTTACAACATTTTCAAAGTGAATTTAAGGCTAAAGTGATTATCTGTTGTATTTTTTCCATAAAAGTTTTATTTGAAAAAGGAAAAAAAGAAGACTCCCCAGTAGAAACTGAAATATGCCCTTTTTTTTTTTACTCCTCCAGACGGATGAGCATTCATAAAATTGTACTCCTTGACTGTGCTGCTCCTTCCTTGATTTGGTAGGCAGAATATTTGAAATATTTAATTGGCTAGTTATTCCTATTTCAAATCCCATTGCAGACAATGAAACTACTGGTTTGATAAGAAAACTTAATGAGTTAGAAAAGGAGAATGCGTCATGTTTGATTAAGGGGCTTTGCACGTAACCTTTATCAGCAAGTCTGGACCAGTTTTTCGTCTTGCTGATTTTAGAAATTTCTCGTTGGTCTGTGGGCCTGAGATGCCTCTTTGCTGCAGTAGATAGGTGGTGGCAGGTAGCAGACGTTATTTTCATTTTAAATTTATAAAGGACTGAGAGAAAAAAATGATATTATCTTGTGTAACAAAACCAATGCGTAGCTTGACAAAAGTGTTCCTGTAATATGATCAAATAATATTTCAGTTTAACCCATCAATCTAATGAGATTCCTGAGTGGGTATAAGCTATAGATAAGGCATTCCTTCACAGAGAAGTCTTTATTTTGTGATAAATGCTAATACGTTGCACAAAATTAGAGGGCATGCATAGGAACAACAAATTCAGCTATTTGTTCATATCTCACTTGCCCATTCCTCCTCAAAAAAGCTTTCAAATGGACATAATTTTCTTCCCTATATATTAATTCTAGGAATGAGAAAAGTCCAACAAACAGGGGAATTAATGTGCTCTCAACTCTCACATGGCATCTACCTTATGGGTAACGTGCCTATCTGTGCACTGGTTCCAGGGAGCTTTGTTCCAAAATCCTAACTGTGAATGGGAGACAGGTGTGTGCATTGCTTCAGCACAACTTGACTGGCAATCACTAAATACTTTTGCATGATTTAGGGTTATTGCTGTGTTTTGTTCTTACAAATATTTACTATATATTGGCTTTTGGGGAAAGAAATCATCACACAGAACATTTTGTGGCTACACCACATGGTCCCTTAGGCTTCATTACGTTTCTGGAACTATTTTTTCATAATTATCATAAAGCTTAATTTAGACCCTCATTCCTCGCCAGAGTACAGAACGTTATAACGTGTATTTTCTTGATATGCTCCTGGATCCTTCCTTCCACCCCTACTTTTTCATAACTATTTTTATTCAATATAATTTTTATCTTTCATTGTATATATTTAAATGTCACCTTAAATCTTTCCACAACCAGAAGGGTAAAGCTAGATTAGATAGAGAGATGGATCAATAAATAGATCAAGAGAGAGAATATGTTTAAATGTTTACTGTTTCAATATTTTTGAAGTTTGTAGTTCATTTGCTTAGTATTTACCACCTGATATGTTCAAAGCTACACGTTGTGGTTCCAAGTAGAATAACATAGTCTCTGATGCTCAGGACCTGGAAACTGAGTTGGGGTGAAAGAGCCCTCCGTAACCACCAGTGTGCAGTACGCTATAAACGACGTCTAAAGAATGCCATCAGAACACAAAAGGCCTGGAGCCCTGCGGTGTCAGACTTCGGGGAAGCTTTCACGGAGGGCTGGGATTTGACCTGGGCCAGAGAAGGAAGGACATTCCATGAAGCGGGGAGAAGGAAGACAGCATCACCAAAGGCACAGAGACATGGATGTGCAGGCTGGACCTGAAAAATCTTTCATTCCCTTTTTGTTCCAATTGTCAGGGAAGTGGCATTGCATCGGGGTGTCAGCTTAATAATGAGTGATCATGTATGGTCCTGATGCAACACTGTAGTCAGTACTGCTTGACTAGGTACTGAGTTAATGCATCCTCTGTCCCTGCTGAGTCAGATCCATCTTATTTTTCTGCTAGGCAAAAGAGACTGCCTTTATATTGTTGAGCCAAGCATTATATTCAAGAGCTGCCCTGTATTTGTGGAAGGAAATTCTGGCAAAGATCAACCTAAAAAGTGACTAAAACAAGAGCCAGACGGGTGACGTTAGCTGAACAGACTTGACTCCCCACATCTGCTAAAGTTTAAAATTAAGATGAGCACTCTCCAGTGGAGACGTGGGGGCATGACTTTAAAATATGCTGGGTGTTAAGAAGGAAGTAAGAAGCTTCCCATCCCTACAAGAGGTCCCCCAGAATCATCCATGTCTTACTTTCTAAAAGAACGCACATCCTCGAAAGAAAATACATCCTCCCAAGAGATACTTCCTAATTAAAAATGGAAAAAGTGGGGAAATATGGTAGATGTGGCCTTAACCAAGTGATCAGAGTTAACATCACCAGGAATGAGACCTATGCATATCACGGACTTCCTGATACGGTGTCCCAAGAAAGGCTGAACATCCCTTCTGGGACATGTCTGTCAAAAATGCATTTCTCAATCTACACTTAAGAAAATGCACACATCTAATTGAGGGACATTCTGCAAAGTAAGTGGTCATACTCTCCACAGTTGTCAAGATCATGAAAGACAAAGAATGAGAACAGTCCCAGTTGGAGTCTGTGGAGATCTGACAACTAAACGCAGTGCAGGACCATGGATTGGAGGCAGGAGCATAAAGAGGACATTAGAGGTACAATGGGTGAATTTTGAATAAAGTTTGTAGATTAGTTAAAAGTATGTGCTAATGTTAGTTTCATGATTTAGATTAATTGCACTGTGCTTATGTTAGACTAACATGATAGGGTCAGCTGGGTAAGGGATATACAGGAAGTCTGTGTACTATTCTTGCAACTTTTTTATGTCTAAAATTATTTCAAAATAAAATGTTAAGAAAGGGAAACACATAAATTGTGATTCCTCCCAATTCATTTTTTTATTCGTCCTAGCTTCAAAAAAAACAGTGACAAAATGAACATAACCTGTATATATTTCATTCAAACGTTTCATGTCATGAAATGTCTGTTGCTTTCCAAAGTTAGGTATTTTCTTTTCAGGAAAATGGTCACTAAGGTTGAGCTTTTTTGCTTTAATAAAAGTTATAAGACCTAGAAGACACCTAATGTAGCCTAGTCCCACAAAAATCGTTAGAAACATTTTAAAGTCTTAAGGGAAAAAAGGAATTTCAGAGCTTATTAGTGGTGGCCTTGTCCCTTCTCTCATCATAGTATTCCTACGGCTGATTTAAGGCCTCCTCCCACAGTTAACATGAAATTTCTCTTTTCTCTTGTTGGGGGAGAAGTGTAGGTGGCTGTCCTGCACACAATGAGATGGATTTCTTGGATCCTGATGACCCTCAGGCAGAATGTTGCTAACCCTTGAGTTCTGTTTCACAGTTGACCTAGATTGTTAAAATGGATTCCTGTCTCCTGAGCTGATTCATCTGCCCTGACAACTTTCTAGAATACAAAGATTATTTTCAAAATCTTCTCCTGGCATAGGAGATTATAATCTAACTAGATGTGTATTCTGCCCAACATATTTTTAGGCTACTACTAAACTCTGACCTTATTTTAAATATTATAGTAGTTTAGGCCACAGAGTATCTTTTTCATCTCCCCAGAAGTCTAGTAAATGCCTGACAGGAGTAGACACTGTATTTATTAAGTTGATGGATGGATGGAAGGCCCTAGGCTGAAGAATTTGCTTGATTGAGAGCCTCTAATGGGTCTAAACAAAACTACTTTCCGTCTCCAAAGACGGCTGCCTGGGGATTTGAATTGCTTTTGAATACCAGGAATCAGAAAATTTGCTTAAGACTGATTCAAGATCAAGGATCCCATTGAGAAGCTAAGTATTTGAAGGGCTTTTAACACCTTGGTAAGGGAAGAGTCACCCACAGGGCCTTGCTGGGGACATCAGTGGGTGCTCCCGATGCCCACTCCTCCGACAAAGGAGGACACAAACGTAGGTACAGCTGAGCCAACACTCCCTGCAGTGCCCGTGCTAAGACTGCGCTGTGTACAAGGCCACACCACGGGGGTCACTGTGAGAGACCAGAGGGGAGAGAAAACGGGGATAGAGAGTCCCTTGAGCA
Organism: Tapirus indicus; assembly: GCA_031878705.1. Lineage (NCBI taxonomy): Eukaryota > Metazoa > Chordata > Mammalia > Perissodactyla > Tapiridae > Tapirus > Tapirus indicus. Next base: position 58,711,298 of record CM062931.1, read on the forward strand.
TGGCCCTTCCAAGAACACATAAACTGAAGCCCCGTGGGTGTCAGTTCTGCCGAAACAGAAAAGTAGCCTAGGAGGGCAGAAAGAATCTGCTTGAACAGAATCACTGGAAAGAGCGCACCCACCGGTTGTGGAGTGACGGTGACCAGGTTGCAGGGACAGGGGATCCCAGTGTCTGGTGTGTAAAGGGCGGTCCCCAGCAGGATGCTGATTTCAGCTGTCGATCAACACAGGAACTGCCTGCCTTCGGGTTTCGGGCGGGAAGAGGGCACAGGGCTGCCAGCTCCACTGACACCTGCAGCCTGTCTTGTCCTGAAACCAGGAAGGGGCTCATTGAGGAAAAAGGAGACACTCAAGGGGCGTGACTCTTATTCCCAGGAACAGTACGACTATGTGAATCACCGTTCCTCCTTCAGCCGCTCTGGAGCCAGTCCAGCTGAATGACTGGAGAGGAAAGCCTCAGCTCGTGCGCGTCCTGAGGGGGAGGTGTAGACCCTCAGCCAGGAGGCATCTCACTGGAGACCCCTCTGTGGTCCTCCTCAGTGCGGAGGAGCCCCGGGGAGCCCCACCCGCGGGGGTCCTGGCGGCAGTCACTGGGCAGGGAGGGGCCCGGTGCCGCGCTGAAGGCGAGCTCTGAGGTCATGCCTGGCCCCTCTTCCTCCGGTCTCCACGGCGCGCCTGCACGGTGACTGCAGTTAAAACTTGTGCGGAGAAAAGGCCTCGTGAGGAATAGGCAGCGCACAGGATAACACTGGCGGATCCTGGCCCTGAGCGTCGGCCTTGCCCGCCCCTCGCTCCCGAGTGCTGCGGCCATAAATCATCCGTAGCTCGGGATCGCTCTGCTCACGGAGGCCTGGCTGCCAGGGACAGGAAGCGGGGTGTCGCCCACTGTCCCGTGGCTGCGGCCCATGGCAGCTCTGGTCCCGCAGGGCCCTGGGTGTGGCAGAGGATGCAGCGGGGGATGGACGGCTGGGTGTGCGCAGGTTCCCTCCTCGTGCTGCGAGGATGGGGAAAGTCCCATTCGCGTGTCTTCGCCCCTCTGGCCCGCAGGTGGAGGGTTCTCTGCCCTCGCGTCCATCCTCAGGGGTGTCTGGGTAAGCTCTGGATCTGGCAGAATTACGAGTAACGCGGCTATATTTCTCGCCATCCCTTTGGAGCTAGATAGGTATTTGCTTTTAAAAAGATGAACAGTGTGTGATCTGAGTGATGGCAAGAGTGTCTGACTCTCACAGAGATGCCAGGCCCCCGACCTCCAGGAGGTGGTCTCGAGATACTTCACTTTGCACCTCACATTAATATATTTGCCTAGACGTGTGAAAACCTTATCTGCACCCGAAAAAAACATCAAGGGCTTTCAAGCCTTAGGTTGCAAAACGAGGCAATCGTTGTTATTAAAGGGGCAGCTTTTGTCCAGAGTGGTCCATAGTGCTTGTCGTTGAATATTTGAACCCATTAATGTCATATTTTAAATAACAGCCCAATGTTCAAATCCGTTCGTAATAGTTTTCCATCTGTAAAGCCCCATTCGTGTCAGGATTCTATATAAACTGTAGCCCTGGGCAGTTGGTGTCCCAGTGTAGACGGATAAACAGGAATCACTTCAGTCTGTCCTGTGACTCTCTGGGAAGAGGTAAGAGAAGAAGAGAAGTTGGGTAACAGTGAACAATAATCTTTTCTATCTTGTCATGTAAGACTTGAAAAAAAAGAAAAAACCTCATTCACAAGGATACGAATAAATAAATTTCTGTAAGGATGTCTGTACTCAAAACCTAAAAGAAATCAAACCGAACTACTGGAATATAGACAGGGGACTCCAAAAGCAAGCTCTCCTTCTTCTTCCTATTATTTTGTGCTTGACTGTGCATAGGGAATCTGTTGCCTTTACAGGAGTCTTGGTTCTCAAGCCTGGTAGCAAAAGGATCCTAGTTGGGTGAAGATAGCTCGGGAAGAGGAGAGAAGTAGAGTTCACTAGACAAGGCTAGAGCCAATGAGCATCTGTGGGGTGACTCACAGTGGATTTTCTGTTCGTCTACTGAGTTCTTAAAAGCTGAGTTTTCCCAAAGCTGCACCTAGTTCTTGGAAAAGGACCAGTCTTACTTGGAGGTGGAATGGATTCCTAGCAGCATTTGTCTCGTGTTCAAAGGTCCAGAAGCCACCTTGGTAATATCAAGCCACTGCTCCAGAATGTAGTTGTGACTCTTCCCAGGGCTGGTTCTAAACCTGTGCCTGTCCCTGGGAATGGCCACGGTTAAATTCTAGGACGCTGAAGATAGGTTTAATGGCCTGAATCAGAGACGTTTGAACATAGGTAATTTGTTGCTATGTCTTAAAGTTGCAAAGTTGGAAATTGTGCAAAATAAATTTTATGTGCCACTCTGAGAATAAACGATCTTTACATCAGTCTTCCCAATGAATCTTCAACAGGACAATTTCTGATTTCCTGGAATTTTCTGTGTATCCTAGATAGTTGGCTACAAAAACAGGTTGTTTATACCATGGAACATTATGCTGACGTCTGATTCTCTTTGGAGAACTTGGAATCCTCTTCTCCAGATGAAATTCACTTCAGTGGCAGATATCATGTGACAGCTATTCTTCATAAAATCAATCAGCTAAACATGGCAGACATTTCTGTGCTTTAACTTTTTTTTTTTTAATATCCTTGACTATGGTTAAGAGAAAAACAGGAAAACTGAAGGGCACAATGAACACAACCGGAGCCTGCAACTTTGCTAAGAGATTATGTAACTCATAGGTAAATGTGCCTGGCGTCCTTGCTTTTATGACTGAATCAATAAGCGAAATTTAAACTAGTGGCTGAACTACCTCAATATCTATATGGATTATTAATGTTCACATCTTTAGAGATAACTTGAGCTATGCTTTCTTGTCACCAAGAAATAAATGTCAAAATTTCCTGAGATTCTGCAGCCTTTACCTAATAAGAATAATAATATAACATATATTGTGCAATATGTGTAATGTACATTATAGTAATGGGTCTGCAGCAGTCAGAAATGAGAGATGAAGATGGGAGAAGCAGCCCGGGTTTTATATTAGCGATGCTATATTAATTATGACAGAGAAGGTTTTTCTATTATACGCCTCATTTTTAAGGTGCTTGAAACTTCCCCACAGGAATTTTTCTCGTGACTTTTTTTTTTTTTTTTTTTTGGCTAGTAATGAAAATAAGGAGATTGGTTTTTAATGTTTTTGAAAGATTTTATCTGGGAATAAAAGTTTTTCTATCCATTAGGACATTTTTTAGGTGCTTTACTTTCTGAAACCTCAAAACAAATAGCTTTTTAATGACCTTCAAACTTGTCTCCAATGAAGAACTTTAGTGCCTTTGGTGTATTAGGCAAAGTTTGATTTGCAAATAATTAAATTACAAGCATTACCCGATGCTTCCTCTGCAAATTATTGCATCCCCAAATAGCAGTTAGCCCACTGCACCTTGCAAATGAGAGGAACTTGCAATTAGTCGGTCAGTTACTGAAAATTAGCCATTCCTGAGTGTGAGTGCTGTGAGGACAGTTTTTGTACGTGCTAGAAAGAAACTGGAGCTGGACATTGCTTGTTGGACTCTGAGAGGGCCCAGTCCAATCTCAGCGAGCTGAGCTCTGCTAACGAGGAGGGAGTAGTATCAGGCTGACACAAGGCCTGTGTGATGGACTTTTGTTTAAAATCTCACGAAGACAGATCACCTCATTCTCTGAGCTCAACAGATTGAGATCCACTCAGGAGACACACGCTTGAGATCCAAAACACGAAAGGCCTTGACTGCTCATTAAAATGTTAATTACGCCGTGGAGGTTCAGTGCTGTCCTTCAACCATGGATTTTCACCACTTGCCTTATTAATGTTTTAAGAAGCCAGAGCAGCGTGATAGGAAGATACACCGCTCATTTATTTAAATACACGGCCACACATGTTTCTTCAAATGCCAAGCTTTTGAGAAATGGATTCATACACCAGATCACTAGCCATACCCCTACGGTTTCTAATTGGGTTTTAGGTTTGGGAACTTTCTTAATTAGGGGTGGGGGTGGACAACCTGCACATTTGTCTCTACACTATACTTCACATCAGGGACTATGTTTATCTTTTAGTCTTCAGAATCCCTGTGTCTAATGCTGTGCCAAGCACAAAAAGTCCTTAAAGCATTTTATATAAATTTACAAATTTCATCTTCTCTAAATTATGAAAGTCAGTATTTTAGGATGTCTAAATCAGCACCAAAACACCTGAATTTCACCTACCCATAAATTCATAGAGGAATACTGTCCTTTCAAATTGTATATCAGAATTTAAAAATCAACCCAAGCATTAAGCATCATTAAGCACTGACCTTAAGAAGCCACGTTACATAATTTGTTAAAGACCTCCCACTTCCATGTCATCCTTCTGTGCGTGCTGTCATCGAGGGGTTAAGCTTGGGCTGCCATTGCTTTTCCATTGCTGCTCTGGTCACGTTGCCATGGAGTCAAGAGTGTGTAGCTTGGCAGATGACTGGCCAGGTCGGTGGTATGAGATGTTCCGGAGTCTTAGAACAATGCTTTCTCCATGAACCCTTGTCAGCAGGAGCAGCTGCTCTCTCCTCACTTACCTAACATCTTCTTGTTTTCTGGGGGCTGGGTAATTTATAGTCTCCCACAAAAGAGAGCTATCTTGAAGTTCCCTCAAAGCTACAAGGTTGCCGAAATCACTACATTTTGTAATTTCATGTATTTTTACTCTTGACCATACTTCCCGGGGCATTTATTTTAAATACTCATAATTTCCAAACAAAGTCCTTTGGATGGAAGGTGTCCATTGATGATTTCTTGGTGACGGCAGTGTTTGGGAAATAGAAAGAGTACATCCTTTGTGTTTCATGTCAGGGTATGACATGGGTACTTTCCCTGATACTGTATACTTTTTCTCCTGGTCCTTCACTAGCCATTCATGGCTTAAAACAATATATGATTTAGCTCATGGCTGTGTAGCTGTGTGATCCCAAAGAGATTTGCTAATCCAGGGTTTTCTTTTCAGTTCTTAAAATCTTTATAGTAACAACAACAAAAAATTCATGATGAAAATCAATTCATACCATCTCATTTCTTCTTCATGGAGGACATTACTTTATTTCCTTTAACTTTGGGTCTTCCAAACCTGGACTCTGGTGTTCCCCTCTTAAAGCTGGAAATGTATGGAGGCACCATGAGAGACATAATCTTTGATGGATAATCTTATTCATGTCACTTGACTCCTCTAACATGGTTTTCTTGTCAAGAAAATAGTACATGTGATCATCATGATAATATATTGTGTATATATAGAACTTTTAAATTTTAGAAAAATATTTTCATTCCCATTGACAATGCCTGGCCCATATAACCACTAAATAAATAATTGGTGAGGATATCTATTATCTTGCATTTTATCAGCGCGGTATCCATATAATATAGGTAGGATGTGCAACGGTCTAATTTTATAAGTGAGGACATGAGTTCTAGGTTAGGCCAGGGATTTCCTCCAGGCAACAGCACACCTGCTGCTGCTGGTGATGCTGCTGAAGCCAGAAGCCCAGTTTCCCTTTGCCATATTTGAGACTTAAAAACAAAAATAAAAAACTATGTGCAGGATAATGATCTTTGTTTTCCCGTAGATTCTATGGATGATGTAGAAGGGAGGAAAATTGGCAAGCTCTTTTGAAACTAGTCACAAGCAAATTCAAAGTGTAGTTTTAGCTAGAAGGAAAAAACAGGTTAAAAATTTTTCTCTAATATTTACTAAAGCCGTTATTACACAATTTGATTAGGTGCATATACTCATCTCCATCATTAAGCAGGTACAAAACACTGGCAGTAGGCTTTTATTGAGTGAGCTTTTTCACTTTAAACACTGCAATGCTGGGATATTGATTAGTTTTAAAGAATTCAGTAGTTGCAAATGAGCGATATGTGGTGCTGGTGCAAAATTAGTGTGTTAGTTGAATAAATATATGACTATGAACCACTTGATTATGTGACCAGATTATTTTCTTAGTTTATATTTTAATTGACTCAGTTTTTCATACACAGACCACTTTATTTCATTTCTATGTGTTTGTAGATAGTAGTACTTGGTTCTGCCACGCCAGTCGTTTCCATTTCCCCTCTACTAATATCCGGGATCCCAGATTGCACACAATACACTAAGGAAGTGAGCAGAACAAAATTCCCCTAATCCTGAGGGCTCCCTTTCTCAGAGTTCTGAGAATATCATGCCATCCAAATAGTCATTTAAACTATACGAATGTCCAGTGAACCCTTAGCTTTGCATTTCTTATATAGGCAATGATTAATCATATTTTTTGAAGTATGATTAACTCAAGATTTAGAATTTCTATTTCTTGAAAGTAATAATGCTGATATCAAAATCACATATTCTTAGCTTTGTCCCAGAAGTAAAGCATCAGAATTTTGAGCGAATTAAGCTTCAACCTCTAGTTGATATCTCTGTTTCACATCTCAGCGGTAAACTACTGAGAACTATTCTTCCAGTTTGGGTTAATGTTACATGCGTGTGCTCACATTTTTAGCTTAGAAAACAGATAACCTGTGACCCAATGCTAAAGCATGACTAGATCAGTTTACAGCCAAGCCACATCATAATTATAATTTCAAATGGAATGGGGAGAAAAAAGTTATACAGTACAAATAGCTGCCTAAGATGCTTATTGAGTGATTCTGCTTTTGACATTTCTAGTGCCAGGGTTTTAATCTATAGAAAACTGTTGTGAATCATAGATGTCCCTTTTACGATGTTACACAGAATATTTTTTGTAGACAATGTTTAACAGTATAGTGGTTTGACTTAGCAGTATTAGGAACAATGGAAGAATCCATAACTCTCATAATCTCTTCCCAAAATATGTTATATAAATTTCTAGGAGAAACAGTTGACCTTCACTTTCAGGCCTAGAAATATATGCTGTCTTATAAGTTGTCCTTTTACTGGATCTTCTACAAAATAACGGTTAAAGCTTAAAAATGACCATTGTAAGTCAGTGGTTAAATATCAATTTGCAAAGTCTGCCTTATCACTGCAAATCTGGGTAGATTATTTATAAAACTTTAGCAAAAGATTACATAAGATTACCTCCCTGGTAAATAGTGGAAAGAAATAAAAATGAACATCAGTCTATGAACCCAACCATTATTAATTCAGTTCAATGCACCATAATGCTGCTGTAGTTTAAAAGAAAATATTCATGTGCTACCAAATGACTTTTGATATTCAAGAATAAAAGACCTGGAGAATCAATTTGAAATTAAAAGTCTCTTTTATGCCTAAATCACATATAAATACATATACATTTTCAAAGCTGTGTACAGATTTTCCTTAAAGTTATCTCCCTTAGTTTTCTGGTGAGAGGACTATTTTGATTCAAGTTATAAAAGTACTTAAAAAATATTTATTTCTTACAAATAAAGACAATAAAAGAATTAATCTTCTGATAATTGTATATTGGCTTGATATTATTTCATATAATTTTATTTTTTATGATTATAGAGGTAATATAGTCATATGGGAAAAATGCAAAGGTATGAAAGTATAAAGGAGGGGCCAGCCCCATGGCCTAGTGTTTAAGTTCCGCATGCTTCCACTTTGGCGGCTCAGGTTTGGTTCCCAGGTGCAGACCTCCACCACTCATCGGCAGCCATGCCCTGGCAGTGACCCGCGTACAAAATAGAGGAAGATTGACAACAGATGTTAGCTCAAGGCAAATCTTCCTCAGCAAAAAAATAATATATATATATGTGTGTGTGTGTGTGTGTGTTTATATATATAAAGGAGCAAAAAATAATACCCAAATTCAATAGCCTGAGACAACTGCTGTTAATTATTTTGTCAAATATATATCCAGTCTTTTTTACATGTGTATTTTATACATTTGGGATTAATCCTCTACAAAAGAACTGTGAAACAAAAACCATTAGAATCAGGAAATGAGTGAGTTAATTTTAAATTGGTGATATCTTGGATGCATATTGTTGTTTTATAAATTTACGATGGTGAGCCATATCTCAGGACTGGCTTTAAGTCCAGATTATCTGAGAACCACTGTGGAAAGTAACATGTTTAAATTTGCTCTATTTTGTTTCAATAATCCTCCTTTTTCAGGGTTGTACATTTCAGCTGTTGCAAATTATATCAGACTAAAAATTAGCTATTAGCCCAGATAAACAGTTCTTTTGAGGGAGAAAATATTCAAATAGAATGAACTATTTTGTGATTTTGAGATTAACATTCAGTGTTCACGACATCTTAGAGTGTTTTGAAAAGAAATGAGAGAAAAAAAAGTTTAGGACTTGTTCTTACCTACACTCAAGAATGACTTTGGAAATCTTTCTTAGTCTAGTTATATACAGAACTACAGTGTATTTTGCAATTTTGTTAGACATATCATACATAACTCATCAGTTAACTAGGTGATAACAGCAGCCCTCTTCAGTTCCATTCAAAGTTCTGTTCCCATATCCCCCAAACTATTTCTTTTTTTTCTGCCCACATCAGATTCTGCTCTTTTTTTAAATGGTTTAAACAAATTTTTGGAAAATTTCTGAGGAAAAAAGGCTTAAAATGATATATGAAACTTTATTCTTGACTTTTCTTCCATTTTATTGAAAGAAAGAAAGCTTTCCCCTTGGAGTTTCAGTAGAAGATTTTTCCCGTTCTTTCTAATATCAACTCTCTCATCAATGGTCTGAAGCAGATTGTTCTATCTTATCGTCACTATGTTCTATCACAATCTCTCAGATTGTGGCACTTCTGTCTTATTGTTGCTACGTTCTATCATAATCTTTCTCCATGGACTGTTTAGATCTGCACTGGAAGGTGTTAGGAGACTGATTCCTACCTCAAAGTAAAAAAATAGTTGGCAAAAATTTATTTTTCTGTGCTGTCTGACTCACATGCAATCTTTTTCCTTCTGTTGCTAAACTCTTTGATATCACAATGTTCCTTTTTTAACTTTTAGAAATCTAGTTTCCATCTGAGCCCTCTACTAAAATTATTCTCTCAAAGGTTCTCACTGTCCTCCTCCATGCCCACAATGACCGTTATCAAGCTACATCTTCGTATTCTCTTCAGTATTTGGCCTTTGACCAATCACTTTTTCATGCAGTTCTCCCCACTTACTTTTTGTCAGATTTTAATTCCCCAAAGTCTGCCCCTCTCTCAGTGTTCTCCTGTATATTCCTGACTCTGGCTATGCTCTCTCATTGTGTCTACCCCTCACTGAGAGAACAGAGGAAGGGAAATCTGCTTGGAAGTCATATAGACGTGGGCTCCATTCCTGGCAGAGCCCTTCACCAGCTGGATGTCCTTAGGAAGGTTACAATCTCTCGGGTCCATTTATGAAACGTATAATAATAAAGCCAAAGTGAGGCAGTCCAGGGCTTGCATTGATATTGTAGAGAGGGAGATGTCCAGGCAACTTCCAACTCCAGGCTTTCTCATCTCTAGGGTCCTCAGGACCCTGGATGGAGGCATTAGCTCCATTTGTCTCAATTTTCCTATCTGGGGAAATAACAATGATATCTATCTTGTATTTCATTTTAGGATTTTTTAAAAAATGTATTTAAAGCATCTACCACAGCGTCTAACATTGAGTAGACACTCAGTAAATGTTAGCTGTTATTTTCATTAGTGGGATTCTTATTATTTGCCTATTGACTAATTAATGATGGCAGCTAGCATATTTTAACCTTTAATTATTAATAAATCATGATGAAGATATTTATACATATTTATAAGCCAGTAGATTGCCTTCCTTAAAATTATTTCTTCCCATACTCATTTCTACTCTCACTATTTCCAATTTAAACAACAAAAATAATACCTTGCCCATTTTTAATCAATTTTTTTTTTTTGCTATTGAGTTGGAGTTCCTTACATATTTTAGATATTAATCTCTTATCAGGTATATTGTTGCGAGTATTTTCTCCCATTCCATTGGTTGCCTTTTCACTCTGATATTCATTTCTTTTGCTGTCCAGAAGCATTCTAGTTTGATATAGTCCACTTGTCTATTTTTGTGTACTTTTGGAATGGTCATTGCCAGGGGCTGGGAGAGGGAGAAATGGAGTGTCTCTACTCAACAGGTATTAAATTTCAGTTATGCAGGATGAATACGTTCTAGAGATCTGCTGTACAATGTTGTGCCTATAGTCAACAGTCCTGTATTGTACACTTAAAAATTTGTTAGGAGGATAAATCTCATGTAAAGTGTTCTTTCTACAGCTTAATAAATAAATAAATAATAGATAGCACTGGCAATAAAACTAGTTCTACCATTCTTGCAAATGATGTTCAGTGACCCTCAAGAGTAACACATTCTTGGTTTTCATGTGGATTTAGTGACAAGAAAGGCAGTGATACTACACCTGCAAGATAATTTCCATTGGAGCTCTCAAGCTCCAAAGGGCAAAATGGAAATCTAATATGTCCACAAAATAACCTAGCACAGTGTCTGCATCATATTAGATGCTGAATAAATATTTGTTAAATAAACAAATGAATTAATGCTGCAGGAAAGGCCAACTCTAAGACGTCAAAATCTACCAGGTATTCATTCAACAAATATTTATTGAGTAGCCACCATGTGTCAAGCACTGCTTCAAGATCTGGGAATACTGAAGTGAACATAATATCCCTGCCCTCATGAAGCTTACATTCTAGTACGTAAAGGCAGGTAAAAAATGAATTAAAAAACACACATGTGATATATCAGATGTGATCAGTGCTGTGGGCAACAACAGATCAGGGTAAGGGCAAAGGGCATGTGGGAAATTCTTGGATAGTGTATCAATTATCATATAACAAACCACCTCAAATCTGAGTGACTTAAAACAACTGCCACTTTATTTGCTCACAGTTCTATGGTTCAGCTGTGTGGTTGAGTTCAGCTGGTTGGTTCTTCTGTTGGTCTCATCTGGTGTCAATCACAAGGCTGCGGTCATCTGGTGATTCACCCTCGGGCTGGATGATCTAACATGGCCTCACTCAGTTGTCTGCTAGTTGGTGCCAGTCTCTCATCCTCAGTGAGGCTGGTCTGGGCTACCTCGCATGATAGCAGAATTTCAAGATGATGAGAGTGGAAACTGTAAGACCTCTTGAGGGCTAGGCTCAGAAGTCACACATCACTTCCACTGCATTCTTATGATCAAATCAAGTCACAAGGCTTACCAAGATTCAGAGGAAGAGGCAGTAAACACCTCTTGATGAGAAGAGATATATAGAGTTTGTGCCCATTTTTAAGCTACTATAGATAGGGAGTTAGTATCTTATATTGGATTGTCAGTGACAACATCTCATTGGGTGATCTAAGGGCAGAGACCTATATGAGGGAATAAGCAATGCAAATATCTTTGAGGAGTGCATTCTGGGACAAGGGAATTGCTGGCACAAAATGCCAAGCTGAGAAAACAAGGAGCTCAGTGCATTTGCAAAGGCAAGTGTGTTAGGAGATGATGACAGAGAGGCAGTGACAGACCAGGTTGCACAGGTCCTTGCAGGCCATTGTAAGGGCTTTGCCTTTTACTCCAAGTGACACTGGAAGAACCATTGGTAGAGTTCTGAACAGAGTGACTTGATTTGACACATATGTCAACAGGATCTCTCCGGCTGCTGTGTTGAATTTGAGCTTGAGGTTAAGGTGACAAGAATGGAAACAAGGAGCCCAGTGAAAGAGATTTATCCAGGCAAGAGATGATGGGGGTTGGAATAGAAGGGTAAAACCGACTGCATTTTCTGGATTTGTAGAAGTAAAAAGGCAGAAAACATTCTTGGGTTGTGTATAGTCTTCCCAACCAGACTGTCAGCTCCTCTAAGAAAGAAACTGTGTTAGTTTTGTTTATGCATCTTCTACATTGGTATTTGAAAAGCTCTCACTACATACTTATTGACTGGTTAGTGAAGACTCAGGCTCACTGCTGGATTGAACATATTCACTATAGGAGGCTGAGTCTTTCAGAGTTCATCATCAAATGATGTTTGAAGACCAAAAGCAAGTAGATGAACCTATTAGGATCCATTGACATTCTTCAGATTGCATTTCTACTAAATGCCAAAGGGCAGCAAGTGAATTAGACCTAAGACAATCTGTCTGGATCCAGCAGTGTTAAAAGCCATCCCTTGAAATGTAAATAATTATTAAATTAGTGAACTAATGTTAATTAATTAATATTAACTTAACATTAATTAACTTAACTTAATAATTAAGTCCCTACTAAGTGAAAAATAGTATGTCAGAGATTCAAAGTCAAACAAGATACAGTTCTCAAAAGCACTAATATTCCAGGGTGGCATAGAGAGTGTTAATTTTATAAATAAAGAAAGGAAGGTGAATTTATCAGCTAATATTCTAGGGTTGGATGGAAAGTATTACTAGGCACAGAGGAGTGTGGGGAAGACCTCAGAGTAGAGTATTACTGGTACTAGTTCACTTCTAGGTAACGAGTTGGAAATTTGGCATTATAGTATGGAGGGGCCGCTACTAATTCCAGGCCCAGCATAGTGGATGGTAAGTGTTCTTCCTGGTGGTAGCAACGTGCCTGCTTCTCAATTTCGTCCCAATGAATGAAGTATATATGCTTTATGTTGGTGTTATTATTTTTATAGTAAAATATATTTATTAATAATACCATAACATTTATAATACCCTATACAGAACATCATGATGATTGATATAATAATAACTTTGAATCACAATCTTCTTTTAAGTCAAAATACAGAGGATATCATTTTTAGAAGGAAAAAAGAACTTATAACTTTTGCCTATTAGCCATTATCATGCTTTCAGAATTTGGACTTTAAACTTTTGTATCACCTTCAAACAGTAAATAATCTCACTGAGGAAATAGGAGATGATTTATGACATGAAATATTGGTATAAAATCAATTTTTTTCTTTAATGTGTCCTAGGACATATCACAAAAAATAAGGTGTAAGCTATAGAGTATGACTATCTTTATCGATAGCCATAGCTGACTTTATTGATCAATAGCTCATACTTTGTTAAAACTGTAACACTAGTGCCACAATGTTTGCAAGTGTAAATAGACACGACATTCAGATCTTCTTATAACTTCATAGGACATGTTCATTACATTCTGTTTTAAAACAGATTACAATTAAAATTTAGCATTAAAAAATCTCTAGTTTGGAAATGAGAAGCCCAGTTTTGCTTCTCACTCTGTGTCTTAAAACAAGTTTCCTAAATTCATTGCACTTCTCCTTCTTCATCTATAAAACTAAGTGGTCGGGAGAGATCAGTGGTCCTCCACCCTGGCTGTTCACTGGAATCATCTGGGAGCAGTGGAAAAGTAATAATGCCCAGGCCCAACCCTAGGGCTTAATTTTTAAAGGTCTCTAGGTAACTTTAATGTATAGCAAGTCTTGAAAACCAATGGGCTAGATGATCATTAAGGTTACTTCTAGCAAAACTTCCTAATTTTATGATTCACTGTGTTTTGACATATTAGCAGTTGCTCGAGATAACAGTGTTCTCAGTATTTGCAATGTCCTGAAAAGTAGAAATTGCCCTCAAAGACTGTTTCAACTCAAAATTGAGAACATTTTCTTCTCTGTACTCCAGAGTTTTCTGTATTATGAGAATGATTTACACCAAGAGCCAAATATACATCATTCATTGGGTGTAACATATGCATTAAATAGTGTAGATTCACCTAATTCTTAGAAATTAACAACTGCTATGTTTGGGAAAAAATCACTTCAGTACACATACATTGTAAGGACGATATACTCAGAAATTGTGTGTAAATTTTTTTAAATGGCTATTGTAGCTATTTTGATTTTGAATAAATGGATCATTAATATCCTAAAAGATAATAAACCTACTAAAGTGTATAACTTATTCATAATAATACTTTATGTGCTGATTTATTATGAAACAGAATAAACAGTTTTATAAAAGACTGATTCAAGTGGAATATCTGGCTGTATTGGTGTTTAAAAAGATACAAGTTTGATTTCTTGAAACAGTTTTGAAATGTGTCACTATAAGCTTTTGCTATCAGTCTTTTACTAAACAACTTTTCATTGGATTGAACAGATAATTTTTTCTTTAATCTTAAATACTAGAGAATATAGTCACATGCCATATTATTTAAAGCTCTCATGAAATCCAGAACCCAATGACATACTCAGATCCAAAAAGAAATTGTGTAGACTCTTAGGAAACTGAGGAAAGGCCTCAAATAAATTTTAAGCTGGGAAGTAATAGATTTTGTGTCTTATATTTTCAGAGAATTCTGTGCTTGTGGGTATGTACTTTTGAATACTTGGGACAGGCAGACTCTTTTCTTATTTTAGCCAACCTAATAATAGGAAGGAGAAGAGGTACAGATGACAGCTAACAGCTAACATTGGTGAATGTAGGTGTAACCAACAAAGAATGTGCCACTTGTATGGAATTTCTGCAGGCCTAGTTGTTTTTGAAAAAAAATTTAATGCCCAGAAAAAGACACTGAAAACAAATGATTTTCAGTATAATGTGTATGTCTGTATCATCATTCTGTTTTACTTCTGACATCATGAGTGTGTTGTTCTTATTACATCTTTAATGTTCATACATATTTCATTGTATTTGCTTGCCCTATTGGTGACAACTTAGACTTAATAACTAAGAATAATTCACAAATACACCATTAATCATAGCATGCAAAACTATGACATTGAAAGGATAATGTGACTGCTGGAATAGTCCACATGTTTAAAACCTTGTTCAGTGCAGACTGGGGAAGTGTTTTGGTTTACATTAGCTCTACTACACATCAGTTTGCTTTATAAGCTCTCCCTGAAATCAGTCAGACATGTGTACCATGTTTTCAAAGAATTTTTTAGAGTAGGAGTAAGCTATGAAATGTTTGAAAATACAGGTGACACATGCTATAGAATTTGTAACATGTAGTGACGTGTATGCTAGTGATTTTAAAAACTGGTTCCTAAGAGTTTTATATGGTTTTAAAATATCAAGACGTTTTATGAAACAATATAGAATTTAGCATCAGAATGGCATCACACTTATTATTACTCAACTCTTGGGAGTGACCAAATGTAAAAGTTGGTAGTTGCTCCCTCACCTTTCAAGATCTTCTCTCCTACACATGTGCTCAAAATTCTGGTGTTCTCCTATCAGATGCATTATTTTGTATTTTATATCTTGTGATAAGCTGGGAAGAGCACAACAAACTGTACTCACTCTCACTTATTATCTGTTAATCAGATAAAGTAAAAAAAGTGTTAATAATTTCAAAGAAAGGTCAGGACAGAGGTTACATAGCCTCAAGAAAGTATACATGAAAAGGGGCCCGGTGAGATTAGAAGCAGTTCACACTTGGGGGAAGTAAAAGACTAAAACACAGAGACAAGTGTAACTTACTTCCCAGTTTTGCCTGGGGCTGGATCAGGTCAGCAATGCAATCACTGTACAAAGGAAATTGACCTACTTTTCTAAAGACGATATATAAATTTTGCAGAATCTTCAGGTTCTAGCAGCATTATATTGAACATAGACTTTGTATCTATGTTTAGTGACACAACCAAAGTTTAGTGACACTAATTATCTTAAGTAAACAAACTTTCATTACCTGGCTATAAATATATAACTTTGTCTCATATGAGGTCTTATTTACAGTAAAGTTTTTTCCTTGTTAAGACTTTGAATTGGTTTAGTGGTCATGGCCACATAATGTGAAAAGTGTAAGTACTGGACTCCATCTTGAAAGCACAGATACTGCATTAAAGTAAAGCTGCTATCTAGGAAGAATAATGCAGATGTTATGTTTTAAAACATGTCAGATTCTCCTAAGTGTATCTTTCTTCTTTAACGGTTAATCAGCTAAGATAAATGTTTGTCACAAGAAGATAATAGACAGACAACCAATGAAATAAATTGAAGTGCTGCTATGGTTAGGTAGAATTGGAATTTAATACTGTTGCAGTTGGTTGAAAGTATAACTGATATATTTTTTAAAAGTTTGGCATAGTTGCATAACTGCATGAGAAAGAAAGGAGAAGACCCACCAAATTTTGAGGTGGCTAATATTTAGAAGTATTTGGGTGAACTTAGGTATAATTTCTATGTAGCTCTCCGCAAATATAGTGCATTCCTTTTTAAAAGAAGTTATAATTAAGAGTATGTTGAGTCATGAATATTAATGATATCAATTATGAATATTAAAAAGATATTGCTTCTAGATACCAAAAAGGGATAAGTGTGAATTATATTCTGTAGTTCAACTTGGAAGTCCAACTGTCACGGAGAAGCCTCTCTCATTGCAGTCTCTCAGATAGACTGCATGCATGTTTAACCCAATAGCTTTAGGCATTCAGAGACAGAGTAGGTGAAATCAGAAGTACCATATCAAAATTAACTTCAAGCCATGTGTTATCCTTTTTGAGCTTTAGAGTAATTTTTAATACAGATAGTAACTTGGTTTGAAATTTAAACATACACATACACACAGCTTTGCAAGTTGGAGAGTTTCTGTGCTGGGGGAGCGGAGGTGACAATTGGTGCATTCAGTATATAACACGTGTAATGATAATAAAGTTGATTGGTTGAACCCTATAGCTTTCTTTTCTTCCTCTTCCTGTAGAGTAGTTCAGCTGGGAGTGGAAGGGCTCTCCCCCATCCTTCCTCTCCGCTAAGAAGGCGTAGGTTGATACCATTTTTATTGTTCTGCTGGGGTGGGAAATAAACCATATGCTTTAGAATTTTGAATGGCTACACCAAAGAGAAAATTGAAGCAGGCCTTCTTTCCCCCTTCCTACCTGACTTTAGGGTGCGGTTATTCCCCTAAATATTCTACCAGACTTGGGGATAGCTTAGTGCTTGTACCCCAGGGCAAAGAGGTGGGTCAGAGGAAGAAGTATCAAGGGCTTCAGAGGCGCGCTGGGCTGAGTGAAGAGTGGAGTGGGAAGCTTGTGTCTGAAACCCACCCCTCCCTGGATACCATGCAAAGGCAATGAGAGTTGGAACCAGCTGATGCCGCTGCTGCTGCTTCCCGTTTCCAGGGTGAAATTTTTACAGCAGCTAATTCTAAAGGGAGGAAAAAATCCCTAACCAGCAGCGGAGAAGGTCCTATCACCCAACCCAAGCTATGTAACCTTTTAGGCAAGCTTTTCGGAGAAATCCGCATCTTAAAAGCCGGCATTCACGGTCCAAAAATACGGGACGGGAATCAGAGCTGGTATGAAAATATAAAAAGCCTCTTTACTCTCTGAGTGTTTGAAACGATCCGATGAGCAGAGGAAGCGGCTGCCAAAGCTCTGGCGGCTGCTCGTGCCGCCGCCGCGGCCGTTCCTCGCGGGGGGCTGGACAGAGCTAGTCCCTGTTTCAGCACCGCCGGCGCTGGACAGCTCTCTGCACGCCGCACCGCCGCCTGCCTGCTTTTTCCACACACTTGCTTTGCATTACTGGAGATGCATCCAAATTACGTCCTGTTCAACAACAAGTAGATTTTTTTTTTTTCCTGTACGGGAATTACAGTAGACGATTCTCTCAATTAAACTGCATTTTCTTCTTTACGGATTTGACCGTCAGGCGTATTTACCCCGATCTCCCCCCCTTTGCAGGAACGAGTCTTTGGGAACGTGGTCCACCCAGGGATGTAAAACTGTGCTTACCGATGCATCCCATACGAAATGCCTATGTGATCGTCTCTCTACCTTCGCCATTTTGGCTCAGCAACCTAGAGAAATAGTAAGTAACAAAGGGAAAACACGGCTTTAATGCAAAGGCAGGGACATTGTGGCGAGTGTTTCTCCAGGGAACTGCATTTTAAACGGGGAAATGGAAAATGTTGCAAAGGAAGCAAAATTGGGTTCTTCTCTTCCTTAGCTACGGTAGCTTGGTGAGATGAATTCTAGTTGGTGTGCTGTAACTAAATTCTACTCAATTTTATGTCTTCTAACTTGAAATGTCTGCAGTATAGTTTTGAGCATGTACTCAAATCGTATAACTAATATGCTGCAAACTTTTAAATAAAAATAATTGTCCAGTTAACCTTTATTTTAGGACTGGAAAGCTGTTCTGGGGAATTTGTGGGGATGCTGTTGGTAGTAGAATGAAGACCCCAGACACTATAGGCAAACACATTGCATATCTGCATTGGATATTTTCAATACAGGTTTTCTGGGGGTGTCCTTGGATATTTATTTTTATAAAATTAGATGAAGTTTTCATGAAAGCATGGACTGTCAGAAACTGTAAAATCATTCCTTAAAAGTATATAGGCTTATAAAGCTAGTTTCTGAAATAGACAGCTGTATAAATTGTCTAAAAGAAAAACAATATCCTCATCAAATGTATTTTGAAAAATTATTTCAAAAATTGAAATACTGAAAAATAATTATTAAGATAAATGTAACTTTCTATCTAAATTTGGCCTAAATATGCATCAGTCTTCTTACTTATTTTGATGACAAAAATACCTAATATAATTTAATGTGTATTTCTAAGATGTGGAACACACTTGATCTTAAAGTACATTTCTTCAAATTTCCAATGTTAAAAATATGAAAAACAACAGATTTCATTAGTTAGCATCATGTTAGTGTCTAAGGAAAGAACCCTCTCAAATCAGTGACAGCTTGTAATCCTTATATACGTTTTAAAATATATAAGGCTTATTTTTCAAGGTCATGTATTTAGGGACTAATACTGGCATTGTGAAAATTGTCTCTACATATTTTATTCATGGAAAAAAGTCACAAAATATATTCTAAGGTCTTGCATTTGAAATTTGATTTTCATCTATATCCTTAGAGGCCAAACAAGTGAAATTAAATGAGAGAATACTTGACTTGGAACAAAGTTGTCAAAAGTCAGAAAGTTTGAAAATTCTTCAATATCTAGGTACCAGATTTGGGTAACATAATGGATTCTAAATGAGAGAATCAAAGTAAATTTTACCAAAAAACATATTGTGAAATAGTGAACTATAGTTAGTTGAAGAAAAATGACTGCTGCTTCAAATTTCAACTAGAGAAAATTTAACATGTGAATGTTGCAAGTTGTAGTTTCAGTTTTTTATTTTAGAAAGCCATAAGAGGGTAATATGCCATAATCAAGCATTTAAAACTCTAAGGCCTTTATTCTTCACAGTGGGAGAGAGGGAGGAGCTAGAATTAGTCCTTTTAGAGGTTGAGAAGGTGTGAACAGGGTGGTTACTGGGTAATTATCTGGTAACTATAACAACTATACTGGCTATTTTTGAGTGTCAGGATAGTTTTGCTGACTTTAGAAGTTATTTTAACTTATTAAAAAATTCTCTCTTTTTTTTGTTTCTTTTGTGTAATGGGCAGATCATGGAATCCTCTGGTGCACCTTCAGTTACCCTCATAGTCGGCAGTGGCCTTTCTTGCCTGGCCTTGATCACCCTAGCCATTGTCTATGCAGCACTATGGAGGTATGTCATCGATTAATACACCAGAAACTGGATGCTCTGTTATTCAGGGTTAAATCAGGGACTCTGATAACCATTATATGTCTCCTGTCTTCTTAATTTACTGAAAGAAGTATTTTTAGAACAGAGTTATAATTGCTGTGATTGAGCTATAATAAATGAGCTCAATAATAATAAATAATAATAGTAAGTGTTTATCTTGTCTATATTTGCCTATAATGAGAAAATAAACAAATCGTGCACACTTTTCTCCCCAATTCAAATGGTGGTAGCCTGAAACAAGTTGCTTACCCCCAAGGATGGTGCTCTTATACCCCAAGTTCAGTCTATTTGTGGTTTCTGTTTGTCCCAATTGCTGGTGAGCTTAAGAGTTTCATCGGTACAGTCAGATTTCTCTGGTATAGAAATGTGTTCTCCAAATTCTTAAGTTTGAAACACTTGCTTTCGGTATGTCTGAAACAATGAGTAAAATCTTCTATAACATTAATGCACTATTATAATACCACAATGCTCTAGAAAAGTCCTCTTGGTTGAATGTTTCCAATGAGTCGCATTTTGACAAATTGATTAAAAGAAGCCAGAAAAATACATAAACGAGGGGAACTAATTGGAAAATTTTGTTCTACAATACTTCAAATTGCATCTGCTGGTATTTTGTGAAAATTTAGTGTTTCTCTAAGACTTGTTCTTATTCTCTTAATAAGAATTAGACCTGTGAGGTTTATGATGTCTCTTCACATATTGATAACCAGTACATAACCAGATGGCCAAACTTCCTAATGGATTTTTAAAATTTTGAATGTTAAACATTTTTATATCTACTTTGATTATTAAAAAATTTTCTAATAACAGTTATTATAATAGTAAATAGATAATTATATATTATTTCCTGAATATCCGCAATATTAAAATTGTGAAAGTAGCCAGTCCTAGTATTTTGCTTATTTTTTACTTAAGATAAAAAACAATTCAGTTGAAAAATTAATTACAATTTAATAAGGAAAGGTCATTTGATTCAACATCCTTTTTCTCCATTATGTTTTATATTCTTTTGAGGACAAGAATTAATTGTCCAGGATATTAAATTGTTAAAGATATTAGAATTTTCATGCTTCATACAAAAATAAAATATGTATACATTCTTTCTCCATTGGCACATGGAGGAAGAACATAATAGAGGTTCTTCCTTCCTGTGAAGGAGTTATCTGGTAGTAAAATACTGACAAAGTGAGACAGTCTAATAAAATATGACCAATCCCATGAAATGAAAGAAATGCTTGGCTGAGGCATGGCATTGTAGACAGTACATGGCCTACATGTGGACAGTACTAGAATCCAGGCTTCAGGGCTCAGTCGAGCAGGTATCGTCCTGGTAATACAAGAGCAATGGACAACGGCTGGGAAGGAGACAACTTTCTCTTATACAGTTGCCTGAATGGCACTTCTTGGAAAATGAGGCAGTGTTTCTGGGCCAGGATACTAGGTAATTACAAAAGCATCATAATTCTTCCTTACTGAAGTATTTAGAACTAAGCTCCATTTCTCAGCATTTAGGTTTCAGGCATCAATTCCACCTTCTCTTCAGCCCTCAATACATATGGCTAACAGTAACACAAACACTGCCAGTGTAAATGATATATAAAATTCATATATACTTATATAAAAATTTTATATATATTTATATAAAGATTTGTATATAAAATTTATCAAAGTACAGGATTAATTAGTCCATAATAAAGTTTTCTTTAATCCAGAAAATCCAGAAAAATTGCCTATTACAATAGTTTTCTAGGAATTACCGAAACACCTAAAAGGATCTATCAAAACTGAGAGGTATAGAAGAGAGTACCAAGAAACACATAAATTTGGATTCCTAACAGTTGCCATCAACTCATTGCCATTACAAATGGAAGAATTGAAGTAACATTAATAGTTTGGTAGAAATTTCAAGACTCATAAGTTATTAAGTGAATCTTGTAGCATGAAGAATTCAATGCATTTTATAAACATTACATTTACCTTGTAACATTACTGTATGGTAATACTCATGTTAGGATACTATTGCCTTTTTTCTAATTAAAAAGTTTAAAGTTTTTGATCTTCTAATGATGGTAAAATGTATGAACATCAGAATTATTTTGTATGTAATGCACTATTTTGAAATTTGTTGGTGTGCCCTGTAGTTCATTAGAAATGTTCACCAAAAATAAGTACACCATGTTCTCGGCGTCTACAGATATGTTCTAGAAAAGTTCTAGATGATATCTTCTGTAGAGTTCTTTAGAGTTATAAAACTCTATGTTCTGTAGAGCTATAGTATCATTTTCTGCAGAGTTTTATTATTACATCAAAGAGCAACTGAGCCTGTTCTTCTAATCCGTGTATTGAAATGATGCATTCACAAATTTTGTTTAAAACATCAGACACATTTATAAAACGTTATGAAAGTTGGGACATTTTATAGCAATTTTTAAAGCAATAATGTGACTCAATATTAATGAATATGGAAACATCTAATGACTCTTCAGGGTGGTCAGTCTGAGTCCTTTATTACCATGATTTTCCTGTTTACAGAGCAAATAATATCACTGAAGCTCTTTCAGTAATGTCAGCTGTGTGCTTGTGCTGTCATGGAAGCCATTAGCATCATATAAAGGGTCAATTTTGTCCAGCCCTTAAACTTTTTCTGTTACATCCCCCACCCACAAAAAAGAAACAATTTAATATTTGATGATGCTTTCAGCATCCCAGTGTGTGGTTTATTATATTTTTAGATACTGATGATGCAGGGACAAGGTGAAGCAACTCTTGAGGCCATTTTGTTTTGAGAATCAACCTGGGTTAGTCCTATTTGGGTTTGTTTTGTGAGGAAAGGAAATTTCTCTTATATTAAAAAAATTGCTTTTTGCGTTTTATTGTTACTCCTGTTTTTGTTTTGCCTTCTTTTCTGAAATATGTGATGGAATGTGGGGCCTCTGCCTAAATATTCCTCAAAGACAGAGAGAGAGAAAGAACTTTGATAGATTTTAGCTTCCAAAGATGCCTGCAGGTCTCTGGCACCCCCATCTAACACTGCACGGGAAAGCTCAGGCCTGCTGTGGAAGGTGATTCTGTGTTCTGGTACAAATTGAGCAGTCTCAAACACACAGCAAGTACAAGTGTGTTTCTTTGTTACTGTCACTCAGTGATTTACCACAGGGTGTACAGTAAAGCAAAATAGCTGTTACCTTTTCAGGGTAAACAGCTGGTAGAATATTGATTCTGAGCAGTTTTCTCCATAGCTAACATTTTTGATGTGCCTAAAAATTATGTAACAGACTGTATAAACACTTCTTCATAAGGGTAAAGTATGGCACACGCCAAGTAATCTTCCAGCCTAACGTAGAATTACCACTTGTGGACTGGATTAGCTTTTAGAGATAAAGATTCATTTTCTTTTTTTGGAACAATTATTCAGGAAAAGGAAAATATAAAGAATAACAGCCTGACTACATAAAAATACTTGACTGGGTGAAATGGTGTATGGAAGTGTTCATGGTTTCATGAAAGTAATTGCATCTTTCTAGTAAACGAAGGGACGCTTCAGAATCTGGGTGGAGCTTTTCTTTTGGGGTTCTTAGAATTTCTATTCATTGATTTATATGATAGTAATTAACGTATTATATACACACATATATGTAAAGGTAATTATACTAATTGATATAGTTTCAAGAAATTTTATATTTGTAATAAAAAAATTTATACTGATAGCAGATGTGCAACTTAAGCTCTGTTGGAAGTGCTGTGTTGTCCACACTAATGTCTAAAGACAAAAATAACTCTGAAGGACTCTTGGACATGCCATGGCACTATAAAATTGAGTCTTTAAGAATAATCTTTATTTTAAAAAACTGTTTTCATATTTTTTTTCTCCTGTAAAGGCTGCATTTTAACATTTCTTTTTCTGGATGAATTCCACTAATTTGCATAATATGGAATTTTTCATCTTTCTGTTCAATTTTAAAGTTGGGCCCTCTTTCTCTCTCTGGCTAGGTACATACGCTCTGAGAGGTCCATAATTCTAATTAACTTCTGCCTGTCTATCATCTCATCCAACATCCTCATCCTGGTTGGACAGACTCAGACACATAATAAGGTATGACTGGCAATTATTCAATTCTCTTTGTGTGTTTATGTTTTGAGGTAAAGATGGTTATCGATAATCTAAACATCTCTTCTAGAAAAAAATGGGGAACTTCTGACAAAATTATTTTTAAAGACAAAATGAGTTTTCTGGCTTCTGAACAGAAGTGTTGCATATTCCAGTCCAGAAATACATTCCCTTGGCTTAATTTCCTGGGGATTGAGAGGCTGTTTATAGTAGAAAAAATATGTGTTTGTTAAACATTATATCAAAGCTCTATGAGTTCAAAGCCTTAGCACATCAAAAGCACAAATTTTGATTCATTATCCTAATTGTAATAGGATTGCCTGTGTTTGGGTTTAATTTACTAACATACTTATTCCTAAAAGTCAACTAAATATTGCTTACAAGAGTAACACAGTTTTTGAAAATCCACCCAAAAATGTCTATAGGCAATAATCGGAGAGTGTTAGGTGAAAGCAACTCTATGTTTTATGCCTTTTAAAAAATTCTACTTCACCACAAAGTATTTTGATACTTAACCAACATGGCAGTTCTTTAACTGCATAGTCACTTTCAGCAGAATGTAAAAGTTTAGGTCCTACTTATAGGAATTGACTTGCATTAAATGACCGTGGTTTTCCCAGCAATGACTGCCAGCTCTCTTTACTAAACTACTCTGAAATACATTCCAAGAAATTCATAATAGCAACCTTAAATTAACCTGCCCCAACCTCAAAGGAATTCCATTAAAGACTGCTTTGATGATATTTGTCAATCAATTCAAGCCTGTCTTTTCTCAACTTTTTAATTTTCAAATACTAAGCCAATAATTGAACTTTTCCCCCATAAGCTGTCATTTTTAACAAGGCAAATGCGCTTTTCAAGAGGTTCTTTTGATATATTAGATATTTGTAGGACATGTATCAACATCAAGGATTATGGATAGTCTGTTTATTTTGCTAACCTATACTCCTAATACTGCTGATTCCCACCAAGAGAATTTTGGATCTGGGAAGGGCCACCGAGGATACTGCTTAGATGATTGTGATTTCTTCTTGAACCATATTACCCTCAGCCAGGGGGAGGGCCCGAGGGGGAGGTCACCAACCCGGAAGGACAAAACAAAAACAATAATAACCCAATAAAGGGCCTTGTAGAATAAAAGGACAGTTTCATATATTTGAATGTTTAGTTTTTTTTCCCATTTCTTTCTTGTACTTTTCTTCTTTAAAAAAAAGGTGAGAGAATATAAAGTTTATTAAAGTATATATCAGGTCCAACTTATGACTATTTAACATAAATTTGAAAGAGAAATACATGGGAAAGGGATAAACAGAGAAAGAAAGGAGAAAGACCACAGGTGAGGGGGATGTAGTTGGAACTGGGAGAGAAGAAAGAAATGTACAAAATAATAAGCAGAGGGGAAAATGAGGGTAAACACAGGTGCAAGCTGGGAAGGAAAAGAAAAGCAAAGAGGAAGTGAGGGGGAGGGAATGGAGATGAAGGAAGGAAGGTGGGACTGTCAGCCCAAGGAATTATTAAATGATTCCTCTCACCCTTTCCTTCTTGGCTGTTCACCTGAGCAAGGCTTCGGATCCCTTAGAAATGCTCATTCACTTGTTAATACCTACCCACAATTCTTTAGCTGTTTCTTCTTGGAGCTCCATGCAGAAAAGGAGCATTACTTCTGAAGTAGAAACTATGTGTTGGTCTGGAAACCAGAAAAAATCAAGCTCGAGCTAGCATGAACCCCTAGTTTTTTCCACCAAAGCCTCCCTCCCTGTTACTTTTTCCCCTCCAAACAATCTTGAGTTGTGTCCCTCATTAGAATATGGAAAACTGCATAATCTTCAGTGGGAAATATGCTTTTAAAACTGTTTCATGCTGTGTGGCAAAGTTTTAACAAGTTCTGAGCCAAATGGTGGAATATTAGGGTTTTCTGCAGGGTTTGCTACATGTTGGCGTGTTATTGTCTCGATCATTGCTGTTCAATAGAAATGTAATGCAAGCCATGTATGTATGTAGTTGTAATATTTTAGTAGCCATATTAAAAAAAGTAAAAAGAAACAAGTGAAATTAATTTTAACAATTTATTTAACCCAATATATGCAAAAGTTACAATTTTAACACAATTAATATATTAAAATGTTAATACAATATTTTACTATCTCTTTTTATTAAGTCTTCAGAATCTGGTGAGTATTTTATACTCACAGTGCATCTCAGTTTGGACTAGCTGCATTTCAAGTACTCGATGGCTACATGCAGCCAGTGGCTACCATATTGTGTAGGTCTAAATGGTAAAAATATTCAGAAACTAGAAGAGTCTCGAGAAATTACATTTGCTTGCTTATTTTGGCTTTCCCAGGTTTTCAGTGTCCTTGATTTTTCATGAAAATGTCTTTTTGGTATCTGCAAATATTGTGAATATCAAAGGCAAGATAAGACAAGTCTAGTTTTGCTTTTCATTTCTGATTATAAAGAAGGGCTGGTATGGGCTTACTTTAAGAAAAGAAAGTTTAATGTGATTTGGTTTCTCCGCATGTAATTAACTGCAAAATGGATTCCGTGTGGTTTGGGGATCATAGTGGTTCTGTTCCAACTGGACTACAGTAATTTTTGCTGCTACAGTTATTGATGCTTGTGAGGAGGAGTGGGTTGTGGATGGTGGTGATGATGAAGAAAATGAGAAATTATTGGTTTTCTCTTATGCTGTGTTAATTTTGCTTTACTGGCTCTGAGTAGATGATCTTGCAAGCCTGGGGCCATTCACTATGGAGTGATTAGGAGAGATTTTATTCATAGTCACACACAACAATATCGTTTATTCCAGGGAGAATAATCATATATTATATTATAACATATGTGCTGAATTGAATGAAATGAGCCCTACTTCATTTGACATGTGAAATAGCAGTATGTGAAAACCTATTCCTGTTTTATTGTATTTGGGATTAATGATCTTCAAAAAAAGAAAAAACATAAAATGTATTATTTATATAAACTTATGATCTGTATAACCTCCAGGAAAGTATTTTTAAAGAGTAAAATATTGATCGTTGGCTACAGTGTTTTTTGTAGGTTGTGTGTAGGACCCCTTGGCTGCTGTGGGCATTTTGTAACTGATCAGATTCCTATCTTTGACTTTCCTAGTAAGTTTTGATCGATGCTTTAGTGTTCCCCACTTGGAAAAATGGAGACATCTGAGAGGGTTTCTATATGAACAAGTTGTTTGGTACTGCCTCTGAGAGTTGTCATGGCCGGTTCTTAAGAACACAGGTATTTGATGCTGATGTCCAGAATAATTCTGAAGTGTCATCCTGGGATCTTCCTCTGAATTGCTTGTTGAAATAGAATTGACTCGAATATCTCACGACTGAGTTTCTCTGCTTTCTTTTCAGTTGGGATAGAAATAAGCTGAAATAAGTCATTGTTTAAAATATGCCGTAGAGTGGTCCCTCTTATCCGCGGTTTGCTGTCCATGGTTTCAGTTACCCGCAGCCAACTGAGGTCCAAAAATATTAAATGGAAAATTCCAGCAATAAACAATTCATAAGTTTTAAATTGCACGATGTTCTGGGAAGTGTGATGAAATCTCTTGCCCTCCAGCTCCTTCCCCCCGGGGACGTGAATCATCCCTTTGTTCCGTGGATCCACACTGTATATGTACACCGCCTGCCCTGAGTCCTTTAGCAGCTGCCTTGGTTATCCGATCAACTGTGGCGGCATCGCAGTGCTTGTGTTCAAGTCACCCTTATTTTACTTAATAATAGCCACAAAGCGCAATAGTAGTGATGCTGGCAATTCGGGTATGCCAAAGAGAAGCCGTAAAGTGCTTCCTTTAAATGAAAAGGTGAAAGTTCTTGACTTAATAAGGAAAGAAAAAAAATTGTATGCTGAGGTTGCTAAGATCTGTGGTAAGAATGAATCTTCTATCCGTAAAATTG
This sequence comes from Tapirus indicus, assembly GCA_031878705.1. Classification (NCBI taxonomy): domain Eukaryota; kingdom Metazoa; phylum Chordata; class Mammalia; order Perissodactyla; family Tapiridae; genus Tapirus; species Tapirus indicus. Next base: position 58,738,831 of record CM062931.1, read on the forward strand.
TGAAGAAGCAAAAAGTAATTCGTGCTAGTTTTGCTGTCGCACCTCAAATGTGTATACATAGGAAAAAAACATAGTATATGATAGAGTTTCATACTATCCACGATTTCAGGCAACCACTGGGGTCTTGGAACGTATTGCCCATGGATAAGAGGGGACTACATTATTCAAATCTTTAAACTATAGATTCAGTTGCTGGCAACAAAGAAAGGGATCAAATGCAATTTCTTATATCTCTTCTTAAAATGCTGTTATAAAATTTAATTGCAACTCACTTCATTGTATTTCAAGCTTTCTGATAAAGCATCATTGACCTTTGATCTCTTTTGCATTTATAATTTCAGCCAGGATGTTCCTGTATCACTCAAATGTTGTTTGTTTGTAATGAGTTTCTTTTGTACCTTAAAGTGTGCAAATGTTTTTTATTGAGCTGTGTAGACTATTGTTGGTCCTCCTGTTTTGTAGAAAGCAAAGATTGTTTTGGAAATATATTCAGAGAATAGTTTTCTTAATCAGAAAAACATATCTGCTTCTTTCTAAAAGACTTTGAGATGATTTATTAAAGATTTCATAGCATTCTTTTTAACTGGGAAGCCAAATTTGGCAAAGCTCTCATTTTTTTGGTTGGATAATGGTGGCCATCCAAGAAGTTGGAAATGCTGAGAGACTGCTTCTCTCCTACAACCTAATCACCAGGTTAAAATGAAAGCAAGTCGAGTCCAGATTCTATCATGTAGTCAGATATTTATCAGATAAACATTAGCAAATCAGGAGTAAACCTGTATGCCCAATGAAATCCTAGGTCTTCATTGTTTTAGATGCTTTGACTGTGCCTTATATTCCACATTCGTTGAGATAGACAGAGCAATGCTCTAGAAGCAGGCTTCTGTGCCCTTCAGTCAGCACCATTCAATCAGAAATCCTCCCATCCAATGTCTGGACACAGAATGATTGGGGACTAAACTGTGGGCCCCATCTCTAAGGGGTACAGGATATGGGCCTCAGTGGAATCTTTCATCCAGTCCATTCGAGAGTGAGAAGTGTTTATATTAGCTAATCGACGTATCCTCAATGCCTTTATTACCACCTAAAGGAATCCATTATTACATCCACCATATTGATTAACCAGACACTAGTTCATCAATAAAGACTGATCTTTTATATTCAGTTTGATATGAGCCAAGTGTTGATTGTGGATAGTTCTACCTAGATCTGAAGGACTTCCTGTTGCCACTTCTGGAGTGCGGCCCTTTCAATATAATGCCAGCTGACCACCCTGTACTGTGCATTCCTGAGCAGCTCCTAGAATTAAAGATTAAACTGACTGGCACAAAAATTGTATCATACTAAGAATACCAAAGTGTTATGAAATAAATTACAGACATCCTAAAAAGACATCCTAAAAGTTAAACATGTTGAAAAATAATAGTCAAATATGAGAAGCCAAAGTTAGGCTCTAACTTGAGTCCTAAGAGACCTAGCAGAAGTCCTCATGACAGATCAAGGGAAGCTTCCCAAATCATTTCAGATGGGCATACATTTCCTTAGCACTATTTAGGAGGATTTTGTCTCATGGGTCTTTATGTATGGACTATTGAATTACACAATGGGCTGTGTCTTTTAATTCTGTCTTTCAAAAAATACAAAAATCCTGTGTGTTGGAGCACTTTTTAAAAGTCGCATACTCTACAAAGTCGTCTTCATCTTGTGCTTATTTACCCTTGATAAAGTCTTGTTATGTTTTTATTCTGTAGTTTGTATAGAGATAATTGGTAGAGATGGGCCAAATGGGAACGCTGTGGTCATTCTGATGGAAGATGTTTTTGTGTTGTCCGAATTGTGTTGTGTCTTTTTTTTAAAATGTTGACTTTGAATACTTTTAATTGAGTGAAGCACTCTCTAATTCACTTGTTGTCTCCTGACTTTCTTCTGTCAGTGACCCAGATTCTTCACACATTTATTTACATTCCTGGCCTCTGAATGTACATGTGTTTGCCTTCGAAGAAGGAATATTGAATACATGTTTTCAGCTGCCCATTCCGTCCCTCCTGATGCCCTCTGAAACAGTCTGCCCCTCCTCTTGAGAGTTAGTGCTCTGCATGCTTCTGTCTCTCAGGTGGTAATGGTTAAGAGCCGGCATTTTAAGCCACTAGACCTAAGCCCCCTAAGTCTGCCACTTCCTAGTTGTACGATCTTGAACGTGATACGCAGCCTCTCTGGACCTCAGCTTCTTCTTAGTATCTCCCTTATGACGTTGTTGTCAAGGTTGCACGAGGTAGTAGACAGAAAGCACTTTGTAAGCGTGCCTTGAACAGTAACTGTGATTATGGCGATGATGACAACGATGACTCCCAGATGTTCATCTGATTCTGTACTTCTCAGCTTCAGATTTCCTCATGTCCAATTTTCTGCTCACCGTTAAATTCACTGTTTGTGTCCCCGCCCCACCCTCCAACACGTTAGGTATAAATGGAATGTATTCTCCCCCCGTTACATAAGCTGGAACCCTGAGCGTTATCCTCCAAGTTTCCTTCTCCCTCATGCAGTTCTAATAAATCATCCACCTGTGCCAGCTGTCTGTCACATGTTTCTCAGCTCCAGTTCTCTGCCTCTGTCAGCTACTAGTCATCTTCACTAGCCTACCGCCTCCAGCGCCATTAAACCCACCCTCTACCTGTCGCCCAAGTGATAGAGGTCAATTCAAATTTGACTGCTCCCCTCCCCCGTGCAAACATTGATTGTTGTCTCACCTCCTGCAAAGTGATTTTCAAACTGCTCACACACAAGTGGTGAAAAATGTTTTATTTATCTATGGTCTCTATTCACGGATTTTCTTGCATTACCGTATTGGGGCTCAGGTGTAAATTTTACTAAGAAAGTGTTTGGTATCTTATAGAACTTGAGAAGCCTTAAACATGACCTGTGCTGACCTCTGCATTCTCATTCTATTGCACTGGCTTCTGTTTTGTCACACCAGCCACCCCAAACGGCGAATGGTTCATCAAAATCATACTATGGTTTCTTGTTGCTTGCGCCCTTCAGCCTGGAGCACTGTCATCTCCCCCACCCCACGTCCCAGACGTCTTCATTGGCTCCTGCTCCTTCTCCGACACTCTGCTCAGTCCTCTCCTCCTGCAGGAAGCCCCCTCTGTCATCCACTCAGGTGCACAGCTCCAGGGCTCCGTGATTCCTGGTGCACACCTACTATCTTGTATTATATTAACTATTTCCAACCAGACTGCACACTTCTAGGATGGGGCTAGGTTATCTTCATTCTTAAACTCATACAACATATAGTCTGAGTACAGTAAGCATATAATAAATATTTATTGAATGAATGAGGAAATGAATTTATTTGAATCAATCATTCGGGCTTATACCTATGGAGTTAATAACTGTAGTTAGTTTTACAAGGAATAGGGTCCCCACTCTAGACAGAATCTGAACCAATATGGTGTGATAAAGACTATTTTCCTGAGGCCTTTTTTAAGCTCTAAGTGATTGCTGGTGTGCTTTAAAGGTGATCAGGTTTCTGGGTTTTAGTTAACAGACTCTGATTCCTAACAAATGTGAATCTTCTCACTTGGTAAGTCATGTAAAATAATGTTCATAACCTTCAGAAGAGTTGTGCTTATTCATAATTCCTCTCATAAAAGTAATTTCCTGCCAATGCATGTCCCAAATGCATGTTTATTATATCTCAAATGTGTGTGTGATCCTAATGGCTGAAGCTAAAGCCTCCTATTTAGATTTATTAAAATCTAATTTATTGACTTGCTGTGATGTTTGTAAAAGGATTTGCATGTAATGAGCTTATGTGTGATTCATTTGAGTCCATTTTGAGTTATCTTACTAAGGCTACCAGGGTTCTTTTGGATTCCTGAAAACCTTTATCAAACCAAGGAACAGAGGGTTGGTTAGTTTCTTGATTTCCCAGGGTCCCAGTGATGAAGGGTTATTTTGTCCCGTTGTTATGGTGTTCACCAAGTGCTAGACAGTGGGATTGGAGACACCCTCTCGGCCCACCTTAACCTTCTTTTCCCTTGATTATACATTTCTGGTTCTATGTGGTAGGAGCCAAAGATCACATTATTGAAATCAACTTCAAAATAAGGCAAAAGATCAATATGAAGGATGAGTTTGAAATAAGCAAAGAAGATGGAAGTGGAATTATTTGACAATAAGGAGTTACTGAAATGGTTGAGATGTCAGGAGCCAAATAACCTTGAGGGGCAAGGAAGCCAGTTTTGTCATTCAGTATGTGTTCTTGGGCAGAACCCCCAAAGGTGAGATCCATCCAACAGGGGAGGAGAGAGCACCGGTCTCAGGCTTGCATGCAGGCAGCTGCTTTGCAATATCAGGCCTTCTCTGCCTCTGGCCTTTATCAGGCAGTCGTTCGCAGTGTCCTCCGGGCAATGTAAAGAGACTCCTTGGTTTGACCGATGCCTAGTCTCCATCCCCGCCACCCACTTTAGACCCAGCCTTCACGATTTCTCAGTTGGACTACTAGAATATTATCTTTGGTCTGCTCAGTTAGCCTTTGTTTGCATTAGTCCATCCTCCATATTACTGTGCAACAAATCTAACATTTAAAGAAAAATCGAACACCTGATTATGTCATTCTCCTGCTTCCAACTCTGCCACGGGTCTGTCGGGCTCGTGAAATTAACACCATGTTCTGAACGTCACCCACATTCAGGGCTGCCTCTGGTACAGAAGTTGACCTCGTGGGAAATACAAAGGGCACTCCTTCTGGGTAGATGAGCTACACAAATGCTCCTCTCCAAGGCTTCTGTCCTCCCCTTCTGCTCCCTGCTGGGGCTACCTCTGGGCTTTCCGGGGTCCCGTGTCCACCAGAGCCACTTGTTCCTCTGTGCTTGCTTTTTACCTTGCCTGGTAAACAACTGCCACCCTTCAGGAGTTGGCTTATGCAGATCATCTTCGTGAAGCCCTCCAACCCTCCTCTGTGGTTCCATAGCATGTGGCATATACCTCTGTAGTCAGCACCAATCACATTCCCCTGTAACTGGTCATTTACTGGTCAACATTGCCCACTATGTTGTGATTCTCCAGGGTGGGGTTTTTCTCTTGTTCCTAGGCTTTAAAACCACTTAAATTAGTACTTGATTTATACATGGTATAAAATTAATAAATGTTGAATGAATGAAGCAAGCTGTGGCTCTGTCTATTAAATGATGGATAATATAACAGAAGTACAGCCACTTCTACATTGGTGGCCCTATTTGGAATAATTGCAACCTAGGTCAATTTTTTTCCTTATTGTTGTTTTATGATGAGAGAAAGGAGTTGAGGAAAACCCTAAAGACTTGCAGAATACTTTTGAGACCTTCCTTTGACTAGAGATGGTTGAGTTAAATCAGATTTTATCTTGATGCAGGAATATCTGAAAGAGAATTTGAGAAGTTGAATAATTCTCAAGGAGTCTTACAGAAACGTTGAAAATTATCTGTTTTTCTCCATTAGAATCAAACCAGTAGAGAAATTAAACATTTCTCCCCGTGTATGATTTTTCACCTTCCCTCATCTCAGTATATAATATGAGCTGGTCAGAAGTTTGGCTCATGTCAGCAAGGAGCCAGGTTGTATAATTATAGCTGATAATGTTTATGAGAATTCTAGATAAACTCTGAAGTACTGAACTGCTAAATAAATGCCACATAAAGTGAATTATTTTAAATCACAGATATTCTCGCAAAAATGAAAGGCCCTTGAAATAATAATAGAGTTTTCAGTGGCCCATTATACTAACTTTGAGGCTATACCTCTCTGGGGGTGAATATGTGTTGAAAAGAGTAGAATTTAGATTGTCAGTAAAGATCATTTGACCAAGGCAAAATTTGTCTCAGTGTGAGATTGGAATGGAGTGGAGAGTACGGGAGAGAACTCTTTTCACAAATATTTCAGATCTGACTCGGGGGTTGGCAGGCTTTTTGGGTAAAGAGCCATATGGTAAATATTTTAGGGTTTGTGGGCCATGGAGTCTCTGTCACAACTACTTAGTTCTGCTGTTGTGACTCAAAAGCAGCCATAAACATAAAGAAATGGATGTGGATGGGTTTGGCCTGAGGTTGTGGTTTGCCATCCTGGGCCATTTTGAGTTTTCTGGAAGCATCTAGCATACATACAAATAGAAGAACTACAGTGTAAGGCAAGGCCAGCCCATTTTTAGGCTGATGCTTTTATGTAAAATTGATCTTCAGGTCTGAAGTGTCTACCCAAGGTTTAGTCTGTGTAGCCTGCAGAACTGGAACAGGGGAACTTTGACAGTTTCTGAAAAGCCTTCTCCGGAGATAAAAAAGAGTGAAAAGCACTTTGAATTCCTTCTTTGAAGCAAGAACTAAACACAGAATTTCTTCACATATGGGGGCTAGTGGTTACCAGTATATAAAGAATTAAAATAAAACTTGAACCAAATCACTCTCAACCAAGCAGGACGTTTTATGAATTGAAGGAGCTAAAAACAGCTTCAGATGCCCCGTGCATGAGACCACAAAGCAGGCTCTCTTGTAGAAAAAAAATTCTTAAAGTACAGCAATAAATGGTAAAGCCCCTGTCAGAAAAAGAAAGTCTCTCACCTGTCTTGGCAGAAAATAACATCTGACACAGAAAATAGGGATGGAAGAGTCCAGCTAATTCCCCCACTAAATTCACCCGTAGACAGAGTCCTTTTTTAACCTCTGAGCCTCTGGTCCTCACTCCATCCTAAAAGTTGGATGATTATTATGTATATTAGACCACAAGTGTTCCTTTAGCAAAACTTAGAACTAAGGCACAAACTCTAATGCCTATTACCAAAAAAAAAATAAGCATGTTGGAAGATTAAACTTTGTTTTTCACTCCTTTTGTGAAGCTAGTCAGTTAATTTTAAATCTTAAGCCTTGAAGAAAGAAGTAGGCATGTGACTGAGTTGAGTCTAGGTCTTAACTATGAAATTTAGGATGTATGAAATTCAAAGGTGGTAAATTAAAATGCTTATAGTCATCCTATGCTGCTGGTGGACAGAATCAAAGATTAAAGTTTCAATTTGAATATGAAGAAGAAATGATTAGCTATAACAGTAGAAATATAATGATAAACTTTAATTCATGAATATTCATGATGAGGGCCGTATACATGTTCTTTGTTAGACTACAATACACATAGTTTATTATTTCTCCATAAATGTGTCCTTGGTAGATGATACATCAGTATATGCACACAATTAGGACTACAAAGGATTTTGAATAAATCTTATCTATATCTACTTTACATTCTTATTGCTAAATCAATTCTATTTGTATTTTAAAGTGATTTTTTTCCTAATGGATAGGAATAATGTATATTACTTTTATAAAATATAAATTAGTTCTAATTTTCTGGGTTTCTTTCTCATATTGATACTTATTTTTCTTCTCTTTGTTAGAAATAAGAGCATCTATTTCTTTGTTTAGAAACTTTTGCTACATATTTTCCTAACTTTCAAAATAAAGTTACAAAGTGAATCCTGTCTACCCAAGGAAGAGCACCCTTTATAGAAATGAAAAGGATAATCTGGGTTAGTTATCTGTTGCTGCATGACAAATTACCTCTAACCTAGTGGCTTGAGAAATAAATATTTATCATCCTCCCGGTATTTGTGAGGCAGGAGGTTGGGAGTGGTCCAGCCTGGCAGTTCTGGCGCAGGTCCCAAGTGAGGCTGCAGTGCAGACATGTGACAGCCACGGTCATCTGAAGGCTTGATGGGGACTGGAGGGTCTGCTGTAAGGTAGCTCGCCATTGCAGGTGTGACAGAAGCTTCACTTATTCCAAATAAAGGGTTTTGAGGCTTTCCCCCTTACTGGCCGTGTGCCATTTGTCAAGTTATTTAACTATTCTTCACACACTAGTCTAGTGATCTTTTTAATTGTAAATCAGATCATGGCACTTGTCTGCTTAAAACGCTTCAGTTAGAATAAGTGGGGCTTCTATTAAACCTGGAATGAAATCCAAACCCCATAACATGGCCCACCAGCTCCTACATGACCTAGCCCCTCGGTACTTCTCCCGTCTCACCCCCTCATATCCATTACTTTTCCTTTTCTTCACGATGTCCCTGTTGTGCTGGACTTCCACTGGGAGCACTGTAAGAGTAATCAGGTGCGCAGAGGCCTGCTTTGTTCTGTTGTCCCGGTGCAGTTATTGACAAGGTCACTTAAAAAGTGTCCCATCAGTTACATGCTTTGCCTAGCATACAGCTTTTTCCCCACCTCAGGGCTTTCTCACATATTCCTCAGTTAGTCCTCTCTCCTTCCTGGGTTAACCTGGTCAACTTACACATGTCCTGCAGCTCAGAAATAATCCTCTCAGAGACGCCTCCCTAAAATCCCACTCCCCCCAAACCAAAACACTGTAATAGTTTTCTCATTGTTCTTTCTCAAGGAACCCATTTTTCCTCCAGAACCATTACTGTAATTTGTCGTCTCATTTTTATTGAATTCGGAAGGGAAGAGACACTGTCTGCTGGAGTCACACAGTACGTTCTGTGCCCAGCGCAGTGCCTGGCGCAGAGCATCAGGCACTCACCACATGTTTTTAAGTGAATGAAGGAAAAGTCTAACCCTGAGTTGTTGTTATTTTCTGATCTAGGATGGGGGGGGTGTTGTGAGGATCAAGTACGATTACACCTAGCTCGGTACCTGGCAGACAGTACCTGGCGCACAGTGAACTTCTAATGCAGGTAAAACTTAGGCACAGCAACATGCACAATGAACAATGTGGAGAGTTTTGATCAACATACACCATGTCACCAACACCACAGTCAAGATGCGGAACATCACCGCCACCCAGGAAAATTTTCTCTGTCCTCCTCTGGTCAACCCGCACCCCACAGGCAACGTTGTTCTGATTTCTGTCGTCATTCATTAGTTTTGTGTGTTTGGGAATTTCATATAAATGGAATCACATAATGAGTACCTTTTCCATCTGACCTTTTTCACTCAACATTTGTTTCTGAGATACAGACATATCATTGTGTATTAGAAGTTAATTGTTATATTGCTGAGTATTATTCTATTGTATGAATATACCACAATTTGTTTATGCATTCTCCAACTGATAGACGTGTGGATTGTTTTCAGCTTTTTGTTATTAATAAAGACTTCAAATTTCTTATAAAAATTTTGTATGGACATGAATTTTCATTTCTCTTGGATAAATACCTAGGGGTAGAATTGCTGAGTTAGGGGCAAGTTCAAGTATTTTTAACTTAAAAACAAAAAACTGCTAAATAGTTTTCCAAAATCATTGTACCATCTTAAACTCTAACCAGAAAGCTATGATAGTTCCAGTGTTCCATATCCTTGCCAACATTTTAATTTACATTTCCTAATAACCAATAAGATTTGGCACCTTTTCCTATGCTTATAGGTCATTTTATGTCCAATGCCATGAAGTCTCTGTTCAAGTCTTTCTTCATTTTTTAAATTGAATTGTTTGTCTTTTTATGTTTGCTTTGTAAGGGGTTTTTTGAGTAATGTTTTTAAAATAATGTAAAGACTAATAAGGATATGAATATTTTGTGCTATATATATTTATATACATATTTATATATGTTTTCATATATATCATATATACATTCATATTATTTTCTCTCAGGCTATGGCTTGCTTTTGCATTTTATCAATGGCATCTTTTACTGAGTAGAAGTTTTAAATTTTGTGAAGTCTAGTTTATCATAGTATTCTTTTATAGTTTGTGTTTTGTGAGTCCTCTATAAGAGCTCTTTGCTTACTCCTCAAGGTCATGAAGATATTCTTCTCTATTATCTTCAATAAGGCTTATAGTTTTAGCTTTTATATAGATCTATGATATATCAAATTAATTGTTGTGTATGATATGATGTAGGCGTTGGGGGCCTATTTTATTCCATATGTATATCCAGTTGTTCTGGGACCATTTATTGAAAAGACTACGTTTATAAAAAAATCAAATTTTAGTAAGTGTGGAAACCAGAGAATTTGATTTCTCTAACTTCATTCTTCTTTTTCAAGGTTATTTTGTCTAATCCAGATCCTTTGTCTAGATTTGTCTAATCTAGGTCCTTCAGGTATCCAAACAAGTCTTAGAATCAACTTGTCAATTTCTATTAATAAAACAAAGGTTGCAATTTTGTTGGCATTGCATTGAATCTTCAGATTAATTTAGGGAAGAACTGGTATCTACTTTTAAAACCAATTATTAACTTAGTGGCAGTGGGTATGGTTTGGCTTCATGAAATAGAATCATAAAGGTTTTGTGACCAGTAGGATACAGATGCTGAGAATGAGGGGGCATCACAGATTGCGGTGTTCCTTTGGGCTGTGACATCGGGCTCATGTTTAAACTGAAGAAGCAGTTGAAGGGAGTCAGGAGTCTGGGGGAATATATGTCCTGCTCTAGGGAAAATATTCTGCTCCAAGCAATTTTTCCCTACTCTTCTTGTCTTTCAGACCTTTGCTCTTTTTGGACTTTTCACTTGATTACTTCCTAAATACATTTTCTCTGAAAAATGGAACATTTTCCTTCCAAAATGCTATATATTTCCATCAAAACATATGCAATTATGGACTGAATTTATTTTCTTTGACTTTCTTGAGCTTGTTAATTACCAGCTGGTGCAAAAATCGTGTCTAAGATCAAAAGATCACAGACCACTCATTCTTCAGGCGTGTCTCTTTATGTCTTCTGTGACAAGGCGTGGAGAAGTGTTTGTGGAGAGTTAGAAAGTGAGCAGCTATGCTCCCCTCCAGGAAGTCATAGGCTGCTTGCCTACATCTTACATGGGAGCAAAGTATTTCTCAAATTTAGGGGGAAAAAAGAGCACAAGGAACAGAATTCACACGAAGCCAACCACCTCTGATTTTGTTTCCAATGAATGAGAGCAAGTTTTAAAAGCTATTAGTGAATATTCTATCTAGAAACCATTTATGTTTTAAATTTCACTGACTAGTTTTTTGTTTTTAAAACAGTATTCTGTGTCTAGCTTCCTTTAAATTGTGCAGCATCCAAATATCTGAGAATAGCCACTCTTTGGCCTGTTAATGCAAATGTAATGACTGTTGTTTTTCAAAAGGTAAAATAAGACATTTACCCTGTGTGGTTAACAGAGCCCGGCCCTCTTTACTAATAAAGTAATAGCACGAATGTGCCTGTTTTTTTTCAAACACTGGAATGGATCCTGTAGTGTATAAATAGTGCTGTACTATTAGAGAGCTTTTCTGTTTTTCCCTGTGAAGCTGATTCGGTGATACAAAACATGGGTATGTAGCTTAATTATTTCTATATTGTATCTTTTACTTCCTATACAGTCAAGAGACAGTGGTGCATTTTCTTTGATCATTAAATCCTGAAGCTCTACATCTTAAAATTATTTCCCAGATTTACCCAGATTTATTAAGTGTCTTATTCAATAAGGACTCTTATTCAATAAGGACTGATTTTTTTTCTTCCTGAAATGTGTTTGTATTCCATCTGCACCCATTTGAATCCCTGGAAATCCTGCATCCAGCAGCCTCTCATTTGGTTTCATGAACTATTGGTTGTAAATAAAAAAGAAATGCCATCTGAAGTAAACAAAATACTGTTTACCTATTTCCACTGCTAACAAGTGGTGATAAACTCAATTGAAAACAAATGACAAAAATGCATTACACAGATGGGGAAAAGTTAATTATTTTTCATTTTGTCTGCTGATCATGTTCAAGATTTAGTTGACTGGTCTGCATTAGTGTCTCAAAGGGAGATGCTGTGAATTTTGTGAGAGAAGTGCGTTTTCAGTGTGCATTCTCCCCTGGATACCCACTTGTAATTTCTTTTGGTGATAATAGAGCTTGGCTATGCACATCAAGGGAAAACTAGCTTCTTCAGGGCATCGTGCAGGGCAGCTCATCACAGTATCCTTAATGCTTGTTGGCAGCCCATCTATTGTAGAGATGGGGTTGTTATTCTATAGTGGAGATTTCTGGAGTGGGTGTGTGCAGCTTCCCCAGTCTCATGTCCAGCTATGAAGAGGATCCTTGTTAAGCTTCCAGGGCCCATTTGTTGGAAAAGAGGGGGATTTGAATGAAATCTCTGCAGCTAGCAATATAAAGAAAATGCTTAAGCTCCATTTTCAGAAATAGAATTGTATTCACAGAGAAGGATTAAAAAAAAGGCAACTATTTCTGCTAGTAGAGAGAACTCTAAGATCAGTAAAGGAATTCTTGGGTGTTAGAGGAAAACTAGCAAGTTTCAGAGTTGAAAATAATGTTGATGGACAGGAGCTGATTTTTAAACTTTAAAAATCCCACCTGTCATGATTATTTCTTTTTCTTAGAACTTGAAAGGGACAGGAATACTTGTAATATTGGTCTCCTTTTCATAGGGTACTGTTAAAGGGGATAACTTGTCAACATAAGAAATGTCTGCATATTGAATCCACATGTAGTCAGAAGAGAAGAACAGTTGAGAATTGTGCTGAGTATGAAAATATTAGGTAAAGTTAATGCATTCAAAAAGTAAAAGCTACAAAGTCATGAAATAAATAAATTACCCTTATGTGTCAAAAGTGTTAGATCTCACAACCATTGTTGTAAAGACTAAGGGGTGTACAGTCCAGGTCCCCAAAGTAGGAATTATTAAATTATTATAATGGGATAAACATTTAAAAGAGGATGACTTATAAAGAGAAATATATTTAAGAATCTATACTACGAGGTTAGTGGCTCCCTACTAGAGTAAAGCAGACAGGGCATTTAGAACCACATGGCGTTTCCATCCACCTTCCCACACCCTCTCCAAATTCTGCTATGCCCTCGGGAATTGTATGAAGAGACTGAAAACATTTCACAGGTAATTCTGATAGGCATCCTGGTACAGAATCACTGGTATTGGAGCTTGCAACAGAAAATGGAAGGCGTGTAAGAATTGGAAGGCCGATGTTCACCTGTCAGGACTTCTGTGTTGGTCCAGCCCGTGTAATCTGCTTACCCAGCTTTAGTGTATGTCAAACAAGGATAAGAATATACCACAGAAATGTTATGGAGATTAATATTAAACTCTTTGACCTTCCTGGAGAAAAGCACAAGAAAGGAATCCAGCAAAGCCAAAAATATCATATCATTTCAAATTTGCTTAATAAGAAAATGAGTCAGTACGGTGTAAACTAATGCGAATTCTCAGCTCCAAGCAGATAAGATTCACCAAAAGCCAGGCCTACACAGGGAACAATTTTAAGTAATACATATCTTGAAAGTCTTCAGTGACTAACCTTGTTGCAGCCAATTCGTCAGCCCTCTGACCTCATTTCTTTAATGTTTTCTCCTGCGCCTGTGTTCAAGAACATACGGTTAGTTTTAACCTTGAAAAGTTTAAAAGAGAACATGTTTATTGTTTCCCCTCCCCCCGCTTCTCTATTTGTAATAATGTCAGAGTGTAATCCAGCAAATATTGTATATACGTGTGATACTAATGAAATTAGATACAAGCAGACACTGAATACATCAGATAATGAAAATATATAATGGAATTCTTTCAGCTGGGTAAGTTTTCCTTTCAGGTTATAACAAACCATGTTTACCTGACTACAAAATTACAATTAGCAACTGGAGAAAGGTTATCAAGAAGTGTAAAAATAATCTTATTTAACTCAAATTCACATGATCAAAAACCATCTCTTCCATAGGGATGCCTTGTATAAGGTCTGTTTCTTAGTCTACAAAATCATACGTGTATATGTGCGCGTGTGATGTGGTTTGTGCTCAGTTATGAATTTTGTTTTCACAATTCTCTATCTTATGGTGGGAGAGAGGATGTGAGGGAGGGACATAGTAAAAGTCAGACTTGAAAAAATGTTAATGTATCCTGTCCTTTTAATGCTCAGTAGACTAGACTGGATGAGAACAGCTTTAGGGAAAATACTTTGTGTCTGTGTTTTTATAGTGAAGCTATATATTTCCATACGTGTCACTAGGCTTCAGTGTCCTACCTTCCAGAAGTCAGTAATTCAGGCGTAAGTAATAGGCCCGATGCTGTAAGTACATTCACCTTTCTTTAGGAAGCGCGAGGGGAGGAGAGGGCATTCCTCATTAGGAGCAGAAATAAATCCACCAACTTTGTCTTAGTGTTAGGACTTCCTTCTAGACACTATTTCAGAGACAGCTTGGCATCGCAGAAAGCATCCTTGTCTCAAATCCTAACCCTGTCACTAATCAGGAGATGATCTCAGGCAAATCTGTTTCAACACCAATTTTCTTAACAGCAAAATGGAACTATGTGTGTCTACGTTTGGTGGAGTCTGGACGGCTAAGACAGAGTAGGGGAAGGTGGACTCTGCTTGGAGGAGTTAGATGGAAACCATCTTTAATTTCCTTACAACTCTAACAGCCTAGGATTCTTACTGAGAGAAAAAAAAGGATTTTCTTTCCTTGTCCAGTACTTTTATTATGATTTCCATCAACTCCACCTTAGACCAGCATCTGTTTTGTTCGTATATTCTAATTTCCCTGGGTCCTGGTATTAAAATGTGGACATCAGCAGTAGCAATTGTATTTTCTCCCAACAATTTATTGAGGTTGAATCAGTAGACCAAAGATGTGAGTTATTTTGTTTGCTGTACATCTGAATGTAGGGACATTATCTCCCTGCAAATGGACCAAATCTGCCCTCAGTCTCTTACTCAAAAATCCTTTCTAATGGCAATTGTCAGTAAATACAATGAAAAACAAAATTGTGTCTAAAGTCATAGCAGTTCATTTGCTTTTTGGTGTTTTTGGCCTCGTCTCCACATTCTTTTACAACAGGCTTTTGTATTTGAATAATTACCTGCAGTTACTCTACTGAATAGAAAATCATCACCAAAAAAACACTTTACATGGAAAATGGTAGCAGCCAGGCTAAACTATAGCTGTGGCCTTTCTTAATGAGTGTTGCTGGGAAACTCTTCAGAACCCTGCAGGGAAATGCATGTTTTTGTATGAAAAAGGTCTCAAGCTGTTAGAACTGATAGAATTTCAGAAATGCCATAAGTTCAGCTTGCAACAGATTTGCAGGATTTATGAACAGAATGGAAAGCTTCTTTAAGATATTCCTTTGGAATGAAAGTTTATCTAGAATGAAGAACTATCAGTTGTAGGGAAGTAAAAATGGGTTTGACTCCAAAAGATAGATTCTGTGGCTGCTGAATGTAATAGGAATTGTTTTATAAGTAGGCTAATTTCTATATGTTTATTTCATCTGTTGGAGAATTGTAGACCCTCAGTAAAATCATTCAAATATTTCTTCCATGTATTTGGGGTAAATACAGGCAGGTAAAATGAGGAAGCCCTCAAAGAATAAACAGATGCATACATACAAATCCGTGTTTCATGGGATGGACTTATCTTCCAAGCCATTATGTACAATAATATCTAATAATTCAGCATTCATGGGAAATCTTTGGTTTAGGTTATGCAGCATTTATTTCAGCCAACGAAACTGAATATTACCAATAAAGGCCAAAACGTTTTTACCCTTTTGAGTAAAGGAAGATTCTATAGCATATACTCAAATATGACCAGAATTGGAAGGACTAAAGGTTAGTTGAGAACTCCATATGTACATTGGTATTTGTTTGTTAATGCTGGAATAAATATAGTATTATAGAATGTTTTATGAAACAATTTAGGTCAAATTAGAGGGTCTATCTTTATTAACAGATTATAAGCATTTATAATCGGTGTTAGTATGCCTTGCCTTGAATGCATTCTATATCTCCTATAAATGCATAGGTATGTTTTTAGGGAAAAAAGTAATTTAATGTGCAAGAAAGGACCAAAAATAGCCAACCCTCTTGTCTTTAAGTCAACACACTTTGGATGGGCCTTATAGTAAATTCTGGTTTGTGCCATGGAACACAGTACTTAATTTAGGGTATCACTGTGGTTCATGGAGATCCTTCCTTAAAGAAACAAGGTAATTTTATTTGCCAGCTTATTCTTGACTCTTCATTTCTTTTTTTTCTAGGCATATTTAAATTTTTGACACCTTAGAAACTGGAAGTCCTTCAATAGAAAAGATAAGCAGACTTAAAAGTATGTGAAAGGCAAATACTCTTGAGGAGGAGTTTTTATTTTTTATTCATCCTTGTTCCCCTTTGTCTTGTTAATATCAGTTCTTTATTTACACGAATGGTTTTCTCAGTGAGTGGCTAGGACCACAGGCATGTTATGTTCTTTTCAGTTGCTTCTGTGTTTCCAATAAATTGATAATTTATTGGCAATTTCTCATTTTTTCTCATCAACCTCATATGAAAATTCCCACAATTGAGTTTTAAATATCATAGTGCATCTGAGACTTAACACATAGCGTTTTCTACATACGGATGTGAAATTTCCCCAAAGGGCAGCCATTTTGGATTTGGTTGACTAGAAAGTTTTCTTGAAGTATTATCAATCTATTTTATTGAAAAATAAAGGCTAAAATTAGGGTAATTGTAGGTATCATTTATCTTTAGTTTAAAGAAATAGTTCTCAGGAGGTATTAAAGAAGCTACAGACATCACTTTCTATGACTTCCTTCAGTTTCTTGTGTGTAAGGCGAGGGAAGGAGGCAACTCTGTCTTTATGTACTAATGTGTGCAGAACATCGCTGACATGGGTGAACATTCTCTATGTAGTGCTTTTGTCCATAGGGGATGCAAATCCTGATTCTCACTCATGTCTCACTCATCTCCTATATTTAAGATATATAACTGGCTATGCTTCAGAAGAATTTCAAGTTTTTCTTCCAAAGATCATGATGGTGGGAAAGGAGATTTTTGCATCATGGCACCTAAATGACTTTTGCATTTGATACAAGGAAGTTGGGTGACTCACGAGTGGACTCACTGTTTCTCTTGAGCAGCACTCACATTTCCTAACAGCACAGTGTTGGACAGTACCATCTGGAAGCCACAACATCTAGTGGAGACACATGTCACATTTGCCTCATGTGTAAGCCTTGTGTGTGTTAACTTTATGTTTAGAAATCAGGGCTAAATTAAAAAAACAACAGCTCTCAAATTTCCAAGTCCATCTTAAAATGCAGGCAGGTCAGTTGTCTGCTTTTTGATTAATTTGAGGAGGCTTCATGGAAAAGTGAAATTTCAGGCAGATTAAATGCTAAGGGAGATTGATGTGATGTCTCCTAGGAATTCATATAATGTCTTAATGATTAACTTCATCCAAACCCCTCGTTTTACAAATGAGGAAACCAAGACACAGATAGTTGATCATGTCAAATAATTAGCAGTAGAACCAGAACAAAAACTCAGCTTCCTCCAGTTATTTGATTCTCAGGTGAACCTCATTTAGACATCTTTTGTGTAAATAAAACATTCCTCCCACTCCACCTATATCCTTACATTTCACAGCAGACAGTTTAACTCCAGAGTGAAAACTGTGAAAGGCTGCCAGGGCAATGTCCTTGGACACTGAAATGCACTCCTCCCTAGGTGGGACATATGTTGCTATCCTTATTCACTGCTTATACCCATTTTTTACCAAATCAAAGACAAACACTATGCGAAAATTATATCTAATTAAAATTTCTTGGAAAAGCCAATTTACAAAGTGAGGAGGAATCTCTCTAGGGAAATTTATTTTACTTGAAGTACAAAAGTTAAGGACAAGTAGGGTGTCTGTGATCCATGGACTAAGGAGATTTATACCCAGGAACCACCAGGACTATTTCAAGCCCAGCAGGGCTTTGCTTTCATGTGCAAAAAACTCTCAGTGTGATTAGGCTTAACTTGAACTGTCAGTCTTAAAAATCTATTCTTTCTTACCCCTCTTCTGGTTTTATTATTGTATCTACTTAATTATATCTTTTGTCCTTTTTGTTTTCTATTCCTTTTTGTTCTAAGACCATCTTTCTCCCTAGACAAGCAGGTCTTCCCCCACTCCCTGCTTTTGAATTTATGCAATAACTTGAGTATTTTACTACAAAAGCCAGTTAGTGCTGTAGCTGCTGTCTCGTTATCCTCCTTGAACTCCTTCCCGTGTTCTGACTGTAGGTCTTCTTGAGAATGTGCATGTTACTGGCACACGTCGGACCTCGCTCCACACACCAGGCTGTCCCGTAGGATACAAAATAACAACAATGAATTGTAGAGAGAGTTCTTTTCAGCATTAAAAAGTAATATCTTTACATAGTTGGCAGAAAAATATCTACTTGTTTCTAAACTAACTTTCCTACAGTATTCTCAGGATCTCGTTCATTTTTTTGTGCTTTGTTGATACATTAAATTTCTGGAAAGTCTGAATCATTGTTCAAGAAACATGGTCCTATTGTTTCTGCTCTTAGTAAGATCACTATCCAAAATATAATTAGGCTTCTTACTCTCTCGCTATCTTTTCCCCCTCTGTCTCGTACTGAAGTCCAGATAACAGCCTTTCAGCAGGAACAAATAAACTGGAACATTGCCTTATACAGTGGTTCTCAACCCTGGCTGCTCATCTGAATCACCCAGAGAGCTTTTTAAAGCTGGGAGTCCTGGAACTCAGCCGTGAAATTGACTGAATTAGAACCTCTGAGGGTTGAACTCAGGGAACTAGAGTTGTAAAAAAGTGTCACACGAGACTCTGATATGCAGCCAGAACTGAGTCACGTAGTTTATAATAGACCTTATGAGGTGACAAGGATGATCAACACAAGTGGAATAGTCAGTCGTCTACAGGGCAAGATGTAAATACCTTCATACAGCGTCACCCACCCCCCACCCCCACCTCCACAGGAAAACTTGTTAGCATGACTAAGATTCCTCTCACATTTGATTCTTACAACTACCTGTGGACCCTGTTATTATCCCCCATTTTCCAGATGGAGAAATTGCCTCACATTACATGTTTTTCTTTTAAGCAAAACATTTAGAGATTTAGCAAATCTAAATTTGATTAGAATTTAACTTAATTATGAAAGCATCTCTAAATTTAATCTGATTTAGATGAATGTTACCAAATTACATGTTCCGAAAATAAAGAAATAATTTTGGCCCAACTTTTTGAAAAACCCGAAATACGACTCCTCTATCCAAATATCTCAAAAACCTGAGGTTATTTGTTGATTTTAAAAATAGCAATTGCTCCTGTCACTGTCTTTATTTCTGTTTTCCCTGAGTGCTGTCTCCACATGTGTCCTGAAGCACATTTTCAATTAGCTTAACCCAAATCTATGATGGACTGAGGTAAGCCAATTGCCCTCCCTTTCGGAAATAACCTGCTCGCGTCTACAGAAGACAAATGACTCCTTTAAGGAAAATGTAGTTTCTTTAGCTCAGTCCCTGCTTAATTTAATGGGCCATTATTTACATGCTTAATAACTGAAAAAAATTACAGAACTACTTCAAATTACTTGAATCCTTTCAGAAAATATATTAAGATAAAGGAGAGTTTACGGAAGCTTTCTTATTGTTTTTTCTTTTTCTTTTTTTTTTTTTTTTTTTGAAAGGGAAGTGCTTTTATGTCAACAAGCTTTGTTTTTTAAACTTTTCTGCTTGATAATTTCAAAAAGAGAAGGAAAATATGGTTCAGAGCTACTGACATGAAATGTTTACTGAATAGCTAAAGGTACTAATTAGATATTTGTGTATGTATTATCAAAGGACTGTGTAGGGTGTTAATTGTTTCTTCTTGACAGTAATGGGTAAAAAACAAAATCTGAATGCGTTTGTATGTATATATGTTTGTTTGTTTAGATCAAGGGCGCTTATTTTAGCTTTTCAGTGTTTATGTGCACTTTGCAATAGTGGGGGGAAGAGTCCAAAATCTCTGGAAGCATTAGTCAGATGCAGATAGAAGAGTCCCCTTGAGGCCCAATGCACATTCCTTTCTCTAGAGATCTTGGCATAAAAGGCGAATCTCAGTCTACAAAAGATTTATTGTGACAGATAGAACATAGGAGTTATTCGTATTTATCAGAGTATTAATCTGTTCACCAGTTTCAATGTTAACGTTTTAGTAATATGCCCAATAATCTTTTCCTATTAAACTATTTTTAAAAGCCACATTTATATATATATATATTTATAATATATATAGTTATGTATAAAATGTTAATTGTATTTAAATATAATTAATAAAATTTGATATATCAAATAAAACACTACTTTTATGTAGAAGCCACTCGAAGCTCAAAGAATATTGCAGTAATAAGCTAAATGTTATTTAAAACAATTGAAAATTGATTTTAGTTCCATTTAATTTTCAATGAGATTTAAATTAAGCAAATTTTAACTAGATTTGGGACTCCTGTCACCCTGGCATCAGCATCGGGTGTTTGCTGTCTGGCCCTGGGCAGGAAATCCACTGGCACTGTAGCCATCAGTCAGTCACTTTGACAACTGTAAGATCTTAAGTGCAGCCCTGAAAGTCATGGCAGGAGGGTAATAATGTTACTTTTGTATAGTGGTTGATTCATCGATCAATAAATTCTGATTCACTGTAGTTGTGTGCTTCTGATTTGTATTAAAATACTCATGAATATGGAATATATTTATATGCAAACTAGAAAGCATGCTCAACTCAAAAATACTTTTATTCACAATTTGCAAAATATGAAGATTTGAAGATTCCTTTCTTTTTCCAGACTGACCTTGGAAAGCATTTAGAATATTTTCTAGAGTTATGTGTGGTTGTATTATTTTTTCAACTTTATGAATCATTAAAAATAATAATCAGACAATAAGGATTTGATCAATGTAGTGATCATATTTGGATGTGTTAACTATGGAGACTGGTCACATAATTTTTCCAATATGTTTTTTATAAGAATGCAATCATAATTTTGTGTAGGTTTTTATAATGTTTGATTCTAATTTTAAAATCCATGTTCATAATGGAATTATTTGAAAGCTAAGGAATGACTCTATCTTGTTTTCTTCAGCATTATTCTTGAAGTGAGTACTCTCAAAGAGGCTGCTTCTTTTTGGATAGGTACTAAGTCCAAGTTTGGTCTGATGTATTACGTCCAACAGTTATGATATTGTATCCAGCTGGATTTATTGCTCTTCCTCCTAGACTTCTCTCTAAGCAATCCCTGTTTTGACAAAATGACCCGCCAACATTTGAAGGTAGCTGGAACGCTGATTGCTCTCAGCTTCCAGGGCATCGTGGGTGTCCACACGAGTATTGACACATCCTGTCCTGGGGGCCTGTGCCCTTTACTCCTCAGGCTTTCAGACTCCTTGTTCTCAGATTGGAAGCAGTTCTTTGTACAGAAACTTATTGATCTTCTGAGCGATCAGTACAGTGATTTCACTTTCCTCTTCTGTCATGCGCAATTTCTCTCTGTTCATTAGAGTAAAGCCTCTTTTCACCTTAACTTTAGCACTACTTTCCCTCTCCTGCCCACTTCTAAAATGGGCTGGCAGGGGCTTGAGGCAGGCTGGTTACAGAGCCCTTTACAGAGAGTGAAAGGGCTGACGTGATGGGGATGTCACTGAAGCTCTCTGGCCTTGACGTTTTCTTCTCTAAAATGAGGTGAACAGGTGATTGTGGAGGTTGGTTTTGGTTCAAATATTTCACATGCACAGTTTGGACTACTCCTGCTATTTGTAATCATCATCATCAGAAGTGTTGTTATTATACCCAACACTTACTGAGCATTGACTTTCTGTGTCACATGATACTAGGCATTTCATATAAATCATCACGTTTACTCCTCAAACACTCTGTTAAAATAGGGTCTTTTATTTTCCCCGCTTTAGAAATGAGGAGGCTGAAAACTACAAATGCTAAATTTCTTGCCCAAGTCACAGCTAGTACAAGGCAGAACCAAGCACTGAACTTAGGTCTGCCTAATTCCAGAAGCAATATTCTTAACTACAACAGAATGCAGAGGTGTTTATTAGAATATATATCGAAAAATGAAGTATTAAAAATTGTCCTCATTGAATATAGTTATTCATTGAGATTTCATTTGCAGAGGATAAATATTAAAAATTTTGATCATTTAAAAATGTTTTAAATATAAAAAATTCATCTTAAAGGTGATAGTTTCTCCTGTAATTTGGACTGTGCTCAAATGTACATTTTGATGAAGTTTATACTTAATAATTGTGCATTCAAAATTAGTTATATTTCAAGTGGTTCTCCTTAATCAGAATTTGAATGGGATAAATGTATATCTGTCAAATAATTTTTGTATTTTAGTTAGCATTAGCCTTCATATTTCTAAAAGAGTCAATACTAGCACTAAATCATTTACATTTCAAACTAAATCAAGGAATATTATGACTGATGTGCCCACAGAAATAACCAGTTTGTAGTGTCATATGTTTTTACAGGTAAGAACTAAAAAGTGGTCAAAGTAAAATTTATATAACTATAATGTTTCATTTAGTTAGTATATCATAATCTCGGTACTTTCGGTTTATTAACTAGGACTGCCTGTATAATAACTTCCTTTTGGACTTTAAAAACAAAGTTTTGTAGTAGCTGTGTTACACTTCACTGCCCTACAGAATCCTTCTTTCACCAAATATGGGAAACAATGTGTGAAGTGTTAACATACTAGTAAAGACTGTAAATTAAAGATTTGAGAGCAATTTTGTTAATTAAGGGACAGTTTTCTGTGGCACAAAAGTGTAAAGTGCATTGTTTCTCATTTTATACCTTTTGTCTCATCAGAGCTGCTTGTGTGGTTATAGCCATTTGGGGAGTTTGTGGTGGGTTCGTTAACTTAATGAGCGTGGTTCCTCCACTATGGCTGACATTTTGATATTAGACTTCCAGCTGTGAAATTTTGTCAAAGATGGGTTTTAGATCACCAGGCTTTCCATAATTAGTGTTTTGGTACATAATGTCAAGTACATTATTCAGTTAAATGAATTAATTGTAAATGAGCATACTGTTGGTAACACAGCAGCCAGAAGAAAGTCATAGACAGAAGTCTTGGAATCTGGAATATTTCCTCTACTCTTTGTAAACATCAGCCTTATTTGTCCAGTGTCTCTCACGTGAACTGTAGCACACTTTGTTTCAAGAGTAGGCTTATGGGAATGATTAAAATGAAATTATAAATATTTTTAACAATAAGATGTGCCAACCTGTGAGTTCAGTATTGAGAAAAGAAAATAAGGCTGCATACAATTTTGAAAGAATCTTTAAGAGTAATCAAATTGTTATTTTAAGGGAAATAGAGTAGATTATATACATTTTATTGAGGAAGAAATTGAAGCATGTAGAGACTGAGGAAAACCCTCAATCCATTAGTGGATTTAATTGACTCAATCAAATTTTGGTAACAATTTGAACTGTAAGCCATAATCATATTGCAAATCACAGGGAGAATAGGGACTGAGATCTCAAAGTCCACTCCCTGCCCCTCTGTTTGGGTCAGAATGCCACATCCTTAGGTTCATTTGATAAGTTCACAGACTAAGTCAGTGATGTGTATAAATTTAAATTCATTTTCTAATTTTTTTGTTTTTATAATGTTTTTACAATATATGCAACTAAAATATTTTAAAATGGAAAAATTTACGTGAACTAGGCATTTTTCAGGCAATCCAGTAAACTGGTGGCGTGACAATTTTCTCTTCATTGGTTGTAGAGCAGCTGACAGTGTTCTTCAAATGGTCACTTACCACAAAGGTAGACATAATTTGTGTTAAGTAGAGAAAGCTACAAATTGTGTCATTAATGGAAGAATTCTCCAGCATTGTTCTAGTAAAGACTAGAGGAGTGTTCTTTACCCACAGGAGGGATTAAAGTGAGAATATGCAAATACGAAATAAAACCGAATAATAAGGAAAAGGGATTGCAGTTAGCATGGTCTTTCCATTGGGTCACCACGGGTTGAGGAGGTCAAGGGGATTGGTTGGCAGAGGACCAGGTGGCTATTTGTAAGGTATTTTTAAGGTTCTATCTTTTGTGTTGGGTGGCAGTGTCACAGGTTCATGGTATATTATTGATAAATCAATGAATGAGTGGGTCAATGAATGAAAAAAGAGAGCCATGTGTACATCAGTGATGAATCTATTTCATAGTTCATTAAATTTTCTAATAATCCAATACTGAATCCAAACAATACCCAACTCTTGATCCAACAGAAATTAAGATTAATCTAATATTATATATCTGAGGTTCAAAAAAATAAAAATTTTAAAAATGCACTTATCCAGATCTGTTTTCTGTTTGCAAATAATATTTTGGGTAATGTGTAAACTGACAAGAAAGCATCCAACTTCCCTGAATTATGTAGCATTTTATTCTGAATTTTAGTTTTCTATTTAAAGCCAAAACATCATGTCAAACATATTATCTAACTCATTTCAAGTCAGAAATGTAAACATCTCTCCCTCTCTTTCTCTCTCTCTCTCCCTCTCCCCTGACCCCCCAGCTTGTTCTTGCCCTCTATCTCACTTGCACTTGAAAGCTTGTGCAAACACACACACACACTAACACACATCCTTCCAATAACAGGATGAAATATTTTAATTAAGATTTTGGATTAATCAGAAAGACTTTTTGTTTCTGCCTTATTTGGTTTTTGCTTTCTTAAATATGAGTCCATTCCTGACTTAGTAAGCATAGTATATTAAGAACATCTGAAACTTTCCTTGCTTACTAACAAAATGCAGTGCGCGCGCACACACACACAAACACACACACACACAAATCCTGGCCAGTAAAGAGGTATGTAGGAAAACTCGGTCCAAATAGTTGTAGGAATTCTCATCTGATTTGGGAAGTGTCCTGAGATTTATGGTGGTAGCTCTCCTTTCTTTCAGGCGCTAGGGGTGCAGAGACAAAGGGGATTCGGTCCCTACCCTGAGGAGACAGACAGGTCAGCAGATAATTAGGACACAGTGTGGATATTGTCCAGCTCAAGAGAGAAGGTGGGCAATAAATCTGCACAGCTCGAGTGGGAATGGGAAGAAGTTAGGGAAGGTCCGTGGAGGACGTGGAATTGGAAACGGAGTATAAATAGGAACTTTCCCAACAAGAAAGACAGAACAGGGTAGATAAGAGGAGCACTGCGGTGCAGTTACAACACAGAACATGGGCGGAAGGAGTGGGAGCTGGAACTGGGTGGAGATGGGCCTCAAATGGCCTGGTAAAGATGTTGCAGGAGAATGATTCTTTGCACAAAGTTGGCTATGGTGTGTGGGATGAATTCGAATGAGGAGAGACTGGACGTGGGGAAGCAGGTGCAAGTCTACTACAACAGACAGGTAAGAGGTGAGCCCACAGCAGAGTAGCCATAATGGGGCTGGTGGCTTTGGGGGGCAGGAGAAGAGAGAAGATGTGAGACCAGCACCCTCACTTGTTCCCCTGTGTCTAGTATGATCTGGGCCCACAATAAATAATGTTTGAGTCATTCCACAAGTCTGAGGCTTCTCCTCTATTTTATATTCTGATAACTATTACATTTTATTAACATTTTAAAAATAATTATTTTCCATAAAAATCCACTGCTGTGAGTGTTAGGTCTAGTTGGGCTCTCCTAATGGAAGTTTATGTTTGCATATGGAAATGTATGTAAATTCAGTTTATCACGTTCAGTTCTCTGAAAAGAGCAAGAGGCCACTTAGAATAGTGATTTTATTGACTACATACAGCATGGTAAAAAAAAAAAAAAAGTAAATGCACGCAATCTAGAAAAATTGGAAATTTAATTCCATTGGATTGTATTATAAACCTGGAAATCCTTCGTGTTGACTGTTTGTCATACTCAAGAATCTGAAAACTGGTCTCAGCAGTTAGGACTGGTGTGTGAAGACAGAATGAAGCCGTGAACCAGGGTTAGGAACCATAGGAATTAAAAGCTGTTTCTTCCCTTGGTTTGGGTCATTTATTTTATCATCCATTTTGGGAATGTTTACATGCTAAACACTTAAAAATAATGTGGTGGCTTGCAGGTTTCTTTGTATGACTCTATGAAACCGCTAATGCTGACGCAAAAAACAAGACAACCTTGAGTGCTTGTAGAAGGTTTACCTCGACTTCAGATGCCGTGTGGTTCTGCTGCTGGTGGAGGAGAGGGTCTGCGGTCAATTGAACTTTATCTCCATATGAACTACGATCGTGGAAAACAACCTGTCATTGGGGGCAAATTCTCATCAGTCACAACCACCTAACATACAGATGGTGTGTTGAATTGAAATTAAAAGGATGGTTCTGGAAGCTAAGCTGTATATATGGGGCATGGTGGTGGTGGATGTCTTCAGGAGGTGGGATATGAATGTGAAGACAGGCATCCTGGCTCATCAAATCTCTATTTAAACCTAAAAGGAGCTGAAATGGACATTTTGAGCAAAACAAGGTGTGAAGGAGATGAAAAGATGATCCATACACTGAAGTGATTGCAGTTCCTAGTTGCACTTTAAAGTGTCTGAGAAGGAAAAAACAAAAAAATCAATGTTTGCTATGCTGGTACACAAACCTTTCACCTCTGGGAAAACTCTTTGGGTGTTAAGCCAAACCAATTTTGTAAGTTTTACCCTTCAATCCCCAGGTCACACACAGCTAAACATTTTTACCTGACTTGCAGCATTCATGCCAAGAAGCAAAGAACTTGAGAGTTCATTACAGCAGCAGTGTGCCAGTGATGTGGGGGATACACGTACTGAGAAAGGGGCTGTCTTTCATATTGTAGTTGCATTATTTTTTATTTTAGCCAGAATAGAAAGCTAAATCCAGTTGGACAGATGAGGCTGCACTCTGAAAGAAGTCCATCAGACCACAGAAAGGTGCTTCACGTCCTTCTTACATCCTCTCTTTGCGCCTGCTTCTCACTGAAGGAGGGTCTAGACAGAGCAGCAATAAAACAGGGGGACCCTTGGCCAAGGAATGAAACCAAGTCTTAGAAATGGACCATGTGCTGTTAGTGCCTCCATCCCACATCACCCCATTTACAGCCTTCATTGGTGCACTCTGTAATCAACTATGACCCAGTCCTCACTGGTTTGGAGGAAAGTTATTTTTATTGACAGGGAAAGATGGAGGAAAAGTATTTATAGTGAACACTTTGGGGAATCTTGGACTCACTGAGAGTTGACCTCCTGTGCTTCTGGTAAGCTTCCCAGTTCTGTGATATAGGCCCAGGATGCCAGGAGATTTTGAGATCTAACTAACACTGCCTCTTCCCGGAATTCCACAGACCTCCACTTTGCGTAGGTTGACTTCCTTGTGCAAAATCTCAACAGTGCTTCAGAGCTTGAGTTGTCCCTACTTTATAGTTTCCTCTCCCATCTTTACTTCCACTGAAATTCTCTAGGAAAAATTGCTCAAGAGTCTAAGATTTGTGTTTTTTAAAAAGTGAAAAAAAAAAATTAGGAAGGGAGGGAGAGAAGGAGGAAACAATATCACTGTATTAGTAACTGTAATTTCTCATTGACCTAAAAATCCCAACTAGAGTCTCTGTGTAAGGCATTTTTCTAACTTTACTTTTTGGGGGGAAGGGAGAGCAGTAACTGAGGTTATGTCCTGTATGATCCAGATGCCACTGTGAAACATACTCAGAAAGTCTTTTCCTATAAAATACATGAAATGATCCATTCCTCCATGACTTTTTGACATATTTTGGTTAAAGAAGACCCTTGAGATAAAAATGATAGTTATATGTCAAATAATGCCCAGGGCTAGGTATAATTCTACAAAATTTCATAGACTTGCAGATATTTTCTCAGTACATGCGATTGTATGAAAATATTTATGGTCACCTCTGAGTATTTTGAGGTTAATGGAATGATTTCTCCTGAGTTTCAAGGGCCAGTACTTTCTGGAGGAGAGGAGAATCCATCAAGAAATAAGAAAAACATTGTATTCAAACATATATGCTGTAAGATTTCTCTGAGTATCATTTCACAAATCCAAGTAAGTCCTAGCCATTCTTCCTTTTAACTTAAATTTCAGCATCCCCATGGTAAATAAGCATTAATTGTGGTTCTTTGTGTAGTGTTAAATGGCATTAAATAACAAAATTTTCACTTCATTCAGATTTGGCATAAACACTGGGTTTTCCCATAAGGTAAAAAATGCAAACAGGACTGTGGAAAAAAATAATGATGAATTACAGACAGGATTCTGCTGGATTTCTATAGCATCTGGTATTTACCCTATTTCTGTGAAAGATCTTCATTTATGCTTAAGAAGATGGAATGGACACCATCAGGAAATGGAAAATTGGAACCATTTTAATCACATTCACAAATGACACTAAGTATCTATATATTAACAAAGGGCCAAATGGAAGAGAAGAAATTAAAGTAATCAGTCTTATGAATTTAGACTGTGGCCAGGGGGCATTCAAATGAGTTTTGAAAAATAAGCAAATAAACAACTTCTCAAGGATAAGTTATTCCAAATCTGAATCAATCTAAAATAAAATATCCCCCAGGACACGTGGGGAGGAAGCCCCTGTAAGAGAAAGATGCTCAAATTTCTGTCAAAGTTTTGTTTTTAAATACACATGTATAATATTCCGGGAAGGGATTCTGATTTTGACCCTTCTCCTGCTAGGGCCCAGGAGAGGGCTTTCCAAGGTCTTTTCATCAGCCACCAGTGAAGGATCTAGGGGCTTTTCTGAGGATGAATAAATTGACAAGATGCAGATGGTGTGAAATTAGTTTGCCTCCTGCTTTTCCCTGGTAACTCATCAGCCTAAGGACCTTCTGGCCTTTATGGAGTTGACTTGTTTATAGGTTGCTTTAAGAACAAAAAATCATTACTACAGTCTTAAACCCCTGCTCTGTCCATTCACCTAAAAATTGATTTTTGGAACACTGTTCTACACCAGTTGCCTCCGTTCCTCTCATGGGCAGAGGGGCCCATTGTCCTGCATTTCGTGCATATCCAGTATAAACGCACTTGATACACCGCTAAATACCGGACACCAGATTGCGTGAAGTAGTCCGGAAGTGGCCACAGCTCAAGGAGCAGCTGTGGATTTGTAGAGTAAGCGTTTCCAAAGGACTTCAAAGGGTTTTGCATCTGTCATCTCATAAATTGCCACAATGTCAGTTTCAGGTAGCATCATTCGCCGCATTTTAGATCTGTGATCTTCTACTAATGATTTCTGTAGAGCTAACGCTCCTCTCACCCCCAATCATCATCATCATTATTAGGAAACAGAAAAAATGGCGGTTAAAACACAGCCCAGGAGTAGGGCTCCCTGGCTGCACAACTTGCTCTGAAGCCTTGGGAAAAGTATTTGGTCACCCTTGCTTTAGTGTCAGAATCTGTAAAATGGAGGTGATAATAGCACCCACCACAGTCGTTGCTGTAAATATTAAATGAGACAATACAAGTGAAGTGCTTAGAACGGTATCTGGCATATGGCAAAATCTCGATGGATGGTAACTATTACTGTAATTGCTCTTTAATTATTGCATCATATACCAAGAATAACGTTCTATCCTTGGAGACATTTGTGCTACTTTATGCTAATATTCTCCTTTGCACACAAGGTGTCTTTTTTCTTACTGATGCTTGGTGAACATGTTTTTAAGGGAAAAATAAGATGTTTCTTCAAAGCATAGAGTTTTGAGATACAAAATTCACAAATACTTTCACAGAATCCCAACGTCAATGCACCATAGAGACACAGTGCAAAAAATGGCTGGTCTTTAGCACTTTTCATACGATGTGGCATCCTGGAAAAACAGTTTTAATCTACTTATGCAATAAAAGTGTTCATACATGATGACCAGTTGCTTTTATGAGAAAGCAAGAAACACTTCGCTGTAGCTTCTTCCTCATTTCATCAAAGCATTAAAGAAAAGCTTAATCATCACAGATTTGAATTTCATGAACTCTGATAAATTCCTTATGGTGCTTACCAGTGGTGTATTAGTGATGAATAGATTTGTGTAACAATTGAGACGTTGGGATTCCCCTATTATCTCATAAATTGTTTTCTGCCCTTGTTTACATCACCTGTAGCTCTCTTCACCTTGCCCAATCTGTTTTTTGCTGAATAACACTGATAGCTAATCGTAAGCATAAAATCAAATTCGACAAATTCTGTATTAACCCTCCTGCTTCTGTAACTCTTTTGGACAAGAACCAGGTTTACAAAAACTTAGTAACCATTTATTCATTCTCGGCTGTAAGAACCAGATCAGTGTCCTGATGAAGAGTAAAGGTTCCAGGTTCAACTCCCTTTGCCTTGTCTCTCCTCTGCTATCTGATTTGGCCTCAGTTTCCTCTTCTGTAAAATGCAAGTAATAATATTGTCTGTCTTGGAGGGTTATTCGATGATTAAAGATAGTAAAAGATATATAAAATACTGAACAGTCCCTGCCCTAGAGAAAGGTGCTCATGATATTTAAACTATCATTAATACCACATTTAGATATGAGCCAGAAATAAGAAACATCATGGAAATCTTGGAAAAGGAAATGAAAGCTTTTCTTTAATGTTCTGGTCTTCACATTCCTCTAACAAGAATTCTATCCCAAGAGTTCATTTCTCACTTCTCTTCCTCTTTTCCTCGATACGTCACATGGCACTTTAAATATATATATATAGCTGTTTCTTAAATAATGCTTTCTTGCCTATATTTAAAAATTGCCTCTAGCTGATTCTGTTCTATCCGATGTTAATTATACATATTTTTGTACATCCCAAAGAGACTAATTTTGAATGTTTTCAGAAATATGCTTCACCCTGACATTACCAATTTCGGGGTTAATACCTGATAGCATAACCAACTCAATTAAAATGTGGACCTCTTTCAGCCAAACAGTAAAATCTTGATGTCTATAGAAGCCAGCCTTTTAAGGAGAGATGCTAAGTTTTTCCTTCACCTGGAAAATCAGGAGGGAGCAACTGGGAGGATGGGAGGAACCTGCTTGCTTGCATGAGATTGAAACAACCTTGGCGTTTCATCTTTTACAGTCGGCAGCCAGCATTCCCTCTTTGTATCTTGTCTCTCCAAGAAAACCTCCGAGGAGGAAAAAATATCTTAGAGAAAAGCCTTCTGCTGCTTTCAGCTGCTTTAGTCATCAGCTTCCCACGGTTGTGGGGCGTCTGTGCTCCTGGTTCTGGCAGGCCCCCAATGATGGACAGAAGATGCATTCCTCAGAGGAGAGCTGACCGCCAGGGCATGGAGGGAGGGCAAGACAGTGACCGCTAAAAGTATATGTCCCTGGTTTTCACTTTTGCTCTCTCTTCTGCTGTATGCAGAAGAATGTTCTTTATTATAACAGAAGACCAAGGCCAGATTGCCTGTGGATCTCAATGGACAAAATGCAAAACGTTTCACATTTGTTGCTAACAAATCTTAAAGCTTTCCCTGACCTCACCAGGGAGAGCTGACCCGTCTCCCACTAGACACCCCGCCATTGTGGAACCCACATCACTGCTAGTCGTGTATTGGTTTCTAGTCTCTGTCTTCCTGAAAGGCAGGACTATATTACGGTTAAAATTATGGACTCTGGCCTCCGACTGCCTGGTGCAAGTCAAGGCACCATCACTTCTTAACTCTGTGGCCTCAGGCAAGTGTTTCAACCTCTCTGTCCCCCAGTTACCTTATCTATACAATGGAAATAATAATAATATCTACCTCATATTAATGTTGTGAAGATTAAATGTGTTAATGATTGTAAAGCCCTTAGGAGAGAGCCTGATGCATAGTGAGTGCCAACCAAGGGTTTGCTTTACTTTCTTGGGAGTAGAGAACAGAACATTTAGTCATCTCTCTAATCCGAATGCAGCAGAATGACTGGGACATAATATGAGTATCTAACCTAGTTCTCAAAGACAAAGCTGTCCATTGGTTCTAAATGGCAAATACCCTGGGCAGGCTTCAATGGCAAAAAAAAGTGCATGTTTCTGTAACTACAAAAAAACAAAATGTATAAGAAACATAGTGGGAAAAAAAGCCCAGTTCTCTGTAACAGGAAACAGAATCTCAGTGGGATCTCTTTTCTGTCAAACTAAAATGTCCTGCTAACCAGTCTTTCAGAATCCCCTCCTGAAATACAACAGCAGGCCAATTAATTAGTATGAAAGCTTAGTCAAAAGGACAATGCTACCTGGAGAACTAAGCAATTCAGTCAGCCTCACAGCATTTAATTAAGCCACAGACCAAGGCACAACTTTGTTTGGTAACCGAGAGCATCCATTTCCACTGGAGCGTGTGTTCTGCTCCAGGCCTTCTGTGGGGCTGTTTTTCTGCTGGTCGAGTGTGTTCTGAAATAGAGGGGAAGACAGCACGCTCTGCCCACACAGCGGGTCCACCGGGATGTACGAACAGGTTCTCGCACGTG
This sequence comes from Tapirus indicus, assembly GCA_031878705.1. Classification (NCBI taxonomy): domain Eukaryota; kingdom Metazoa; phylum Chordata; class Mammalia; order Perissodactyla; family Tapiridae; genus Tapirus; species Tapirus indicus. Next base: position 58,771,055 of record CM062931.1, read on the forward strand.
TCTGTGGGGGAATTGGAGCCTATCCCCAGACACGCATCCTGTCATAGAGCGTTAGCACTTCTACTCCCTTTCCAGGAAACATTCCACAGAACAAGTGGGAAACTAGAGGAAGGAAGCTTCGGTGGTGTGAGAGAGCCTTGAACGACTGGGCACCCAATGTGAAAGTTGTGCCGCTCATGGGAACCTCCCAGAGAAGAGCTGAGCCCAGGGGCGAGCGGTGGTCCCTCTCTGCAGACCCCAGGGGCCTGGCACAGGTGCGTGGGAGCGTGGGAGCCACTGTGGAGCTGCCAGCCCCTCTGCGCTGCCGCACCACAGCCTGCACTGCTCTGGGTTCTCCCAAAAACGAGCCCCCGTGGGACTGCCAGAGCTGCTCTGTCCTGCCAAGGTCCAGGAAGGGTTAGATAAGTGAGGCCATTGACAAGGGCTCGTTTTGGAGAATCTACCCTTTTAGCCAAATACAAAAGCCTTATTCTGTGCTGGGTACCAGCTGAAACTACATAATGGATAGCTATGACCAGGAGTGGAAATTGTTAAATTTAGCATGGCGTATCGTTTCCCTGGATGGAAAACTCAGTTCCCTGGTGACCAGGCTGAGCTAGCTTTGCTAAGGACTTACTGGCATCCTCCTTCGATGTGTTCATGGGGTTGGGGAAAGATCATCAGTAGGGGGTCTTTCCTGGTCCGCTGACTGGGGCGCACAGTCACAAGGAGAGAAGCAGGGCTCACACTGGGCTCCCATCCAAAGGCCCCCAGGGCCCCCGGAGCTCAGGTGGAAAGCTGCTCTCCCAGTCCCTCCAGGGCTAGTCCCCCCGGGGCTCTCGCTCTACCTCCCACCCCATTTTCTCAGGAGAAAGGGCACCAACTGAGAATCATTTGGCAAAGGGGATGAATATCAGGGTGGGAGCATCTGATTTAAAAAGCTGCTTACATGGAAACCCACCCACTGTTTTGGGGAGTCTTAAGATGCTTGATATTTATTCCCAGAACCACTTGATGAGATGAGCTTTGTGAGACTAAAAGGATGATAGACACCGAAACAAAAGAGCAATAAAAAAATGCCCCAACCAGTATATACCCACAAGTTCACAAAATCTAAATTAAAAAAAAGTAACGAAGGCAGTGAAGAGTCTGAGTAATTTTTATAAAAAGTGAATTGAAATGCACTTAGGTCATCCCATCTTAGTAATATGAGTCTTCAGAATTCGAATTTTCTTCTTTTTGGTGAGGAAGATTGGCCCTGAGCTAACATCTGTTGTCAATCTCCTCTTTTTGCTGAGGAAGACTGTGGCTGAGCTAACATCTGTGCCCATCTTCCTCCACTTTATATGTGGGACGGCACCGCAGCACGGCTTGATGAGCGGTGTGTAGGTCTGCACCTGGGGTCCAAACGTGTGAACCCTGGGCCAATGAAGCAGAGTGCACAAACTTAACCACTATGCCACCGGGCTGGCCCCGGAATTTGATTTTTAAAAATTCTCAATTCCAAAAAGTACTTAAGGGGTTTAAGTCAGAGTTACGATAAAGAGTTTTTTTTTTTTTTTTCTCGTAGAGGACAGGTGGGATGGTGGAAAATATGTAAAAAGGATTAATAATGGAGTTATTGAGGTTTCAGCCGAACAATATTTATTGGGTGACCATAAGCTGTATAGAACTAAATCTGACTCTGTGGGGTCAGATTATGTTAGAATATATCAATCACTAGGTTAGGGACTATGGAACAGAGATTAAAACGCGCATAGTACGGCTCCTGCCCTGAAGTAGCTTGAAGGACAGACCTGAAGTCATTTTACCATTCAAAGCATTTGATAACATGCATGAGAGCTGTGCAGGTCAGGAAAAATCCAGTGAGAGTGCAGGGGGGGTGTAGGTGTGGATCAAGGGCATTTGAGCAATGGAGAAAGGATGGGTAGAAAATAAATAGACAGGTATGGACTAAGGAGGAGGCAAAGGTGGCAAAGGAGAAAAATCAGGCAGGAGCTGAGCGAATGTTAGCAGCCCGGTGCTGCTGCAAACACAGGAGGTCAGGAGTGGAACAAAGGGAACGAGCCTTGGAAAATAATGGGAACTTCATTCTCTAGGAAATTGCCAGGGGGCCTGGGAGATATATTAAAAGATATTTGTTTTTGCTTTTGTTTTGTAACAGGGTAGTGACACAATTAGAAAATGCTTTGAGCAAGAGATTAGATTGTAATGAAAGTCAAGTAAGACTGATACACGATGATGCCCCAGAGAGCAGCCCAGCCCGGGGCCTGCAGACAATTTCATGCTTCACCATTTTTCTCAGGGGTTGGAGAGGGAGTACCATGCCCCCAGCTGGTTGTGTAACTGTTGCCATGTTTTCTGGAGAGGTCCTCCCCCTCCTGGTCAAGTGGGAGGTTGGACTTCTTCATCCTACCAGGGAAGAGCTCTCGGAGAAGATGGACATTATTTTGGTTTCTTGTGTTGGAGTCTATTCAAATCGTGGCTGTGTGCACTTGGGCAAGTTACCTGACCTCTTCACACCTCAGTTTTCTTCTCTCGTGAAGAAAGCTTTAGCGCATTTGTTGGCATACGGTAAAAGGCATAATCCATGATTATGAATAGGAATTATAAACAGTAAGTTCACTGTGGGTCTGTGAATATTCTTTTCAGTAATCCAATGTGCACTCTACTTCATTTGATACACAATCAAGAGATTTGCAGATAATCTAAAGAATTCTCAGCACACGTGGGTGAGCATTAACATTTTGAACCGTGCCATTACTAGACCAGCGAAGCGTGTTCAGGCAAGGTGATGTCAACTAAAAGGCTGAGCTTTGCACATATTTCCCCATTAGAATGCAGCAGCGTGAGACACTTACTATCGTCTGTAAGACCATCCCTGAAAAGAGGAAAAACAACGGTGACTCATGGGCTGCTTATTCCACAAAAGGAGCTCTGGAAGGATGCCTCTTTCTTTTACCCAAAATTACTTTTGCTACTGTTGTATGTAGGTGAGGAAGAAGCTCTGAAGATTTATATTTGGAGGCTTGTCAGAAGCAGAGTGGAACTGAACGTCCTTCACCATTCACCTTACCTGGTTGTGCTGGCCTGAAGCAGAGTCCCGAGATTTTCCTTGTGGCCCCTCATCCTCCTGCCTGCCTTTCCTCCCTCTGTCTGGCACACTGCCTTTACGTGTACACTTTGCACACAGTCACCATATTTTTTCTACTACATTGATAGTCCAGCTTTCCTCTGGACTCTATCAGGCAATGAATATAATTGATCCCTGTTGCGTTCTTAAGAAAGGTCAGAGAATAGAATCGGATCAGCGGACCTGGTCTGCTTGACTCCCAGCATCGTGATTCCCACGCTGGAACTGGAGAGGGATGCAAACCGTCCGAGTGAGGACCGTAAGCTTGGCCAGCCACTCAGCAAGGACCTAATAGGCGTCGCATACAATCGGGCAAGGAGCCCTGGTTATTGCTTTTCAACATCTGGCCTTTCCCTGAATCTTTCTAAAAGGAATAGAAATGCAAATGGAAGCTAGACTTTCTTTCTTTTGACGTTGTATACCTTACTCTCAAAAATAACTTGGGATTGCTTAGATTTATGTGAACACTGGACTTAACCTGACAATTGACTAAAAGGGCTTCCTGAAACGTCTAGTCACTGGTATGTAACCAATTTTTTTGTGTGCTCCAATTTAACCTTCTTCATTAAAAACATGGAGAGAAGAAAAAAAATGATCATTGTAATGGGCTTCATGGTAGGTGCCGAAAATCAGCAGGGAGGATTGAGAACTATAGGAAAAACACTAAGGAAATAAAATAAAGGATGGATTTAACAAATGAAATTGGCAAGAAATTGCAGAGAAAAAGTGTAAAGAATACAATTATTCATCAAAAATGATTAAAGTTGACAATAAAAAGAAAACTCCACGCAACACCTTTGGGGAGTAGTAAGAGGCTCAAAGAAAGCTTTAGAATTTATGGGTTCTTGCTTTGGGTTTATTTGCCCAAGAGGCATAAATGTTTAAGTAATCCATAGGAATTAGATAGTGTAGTAGTTCCCAATATTAAGAAGTCTAAAAAGAAATTCTGCCAAAGGAAACAGAGGTGACTTTGCTCCCGTACCCAAGTGGTTGGGGAAGAACATAAACTAGCCCTGGAGCTGCCTCTTGGGAAGCTCACCTGTAATCTGGTCCCCTTACCACTGGCTCCTCAAACCTGCCTTGCTGCAACAGCCCTCCAGCTGCCGCTGCACGTCCTCCTCTGTTTATGATGACGTTACGTCCGGATAAACCCATCGTAAGTAGAAAATAATGTGTCAAAAATGCACCTGACCCATTGAACATCACAGCTTAGCCTTGCCTACCTCCCATTGCTCAGAGCGCTTACGTTAGCCTCCAGTGGGGCAGAATCATCTAACACAAAGCCTCTTTTATAATAAAGTATTGAATATCTCATGTAATGTACTGCACTGAAAGTGAAAACAGAATGGCTGTCTGGGTGCAGAATGGTGGGTCACCCTCGTGATCGCGGGGCTGACTGGGAGCCATTGCTGCTGTCGCTGCCCAGAGAGGACTCTCCGCATATCACTAGCCCCGGACAAGATCAAAAGTTAGAATTCAAAGTCTGGTTTCTGCTGAACACGTATCGCTTTTGCACCATTGTAAAGCCGAAAAATTATAAGTCAAACCATCCTCAATTGGGGATCGTCTGCATTTCTAAACCATCCTCCACCCCATTCACATACTAATCTTCTTAAAATAGCACTTTCTTGCCAGGCTCCTACTCAAGAACCACTTGCAGCAGCAGCTAAGCCTCTACCTGAACTCGAGATTCTGGTAATGTCTGCACACCTACCCCCATCCAGGCTTCGCGCAGACTCCTCCCTGCGCAGGCCTTCTGTTTGGGTCTGGCCTCTCTTCTTCCCCATTACCTCCAGGTAGATGGCAGCCTGGTTTCACCACCACCATCGTCTACCCAGGGTTCGGTAAAATGAGAATTCCAGTTAAATGCTTCCCTGATGACAGGAGCCGAAGGCCTTGCGCCTCTGCCTCCCTATATGGCTTCTGCCCAAACTTGGCTTCTCACTCCTGAAGCCTGGGCCCCACTGCTGCCTTGGCCCACCCGTGCTCCATTCCTGCTTCTACAAAACAGGCTGCTGAAAAAGTACAAGGATAGATAAAGAAGAAATAATGTGCCTAGGGAAAGGCTGACATTGGCTAACTTTTCCTGACAGTCCTCATTCTTAACCATTCTTTTTTTTTCTGGTTCTAGACACCATTCAGAAATATACACTCCATTTCTATATTCTCTGTATTTCTATAGTTTTCATTTCATTCCTTGTGTCTTCTCATCACTAATATTTGCTTCGTCTCTCTCTTACTCATTGGGTTGGCCCCTTTCTTCCCTTCTCTTAATCCTCTGCTTGAATACTCTCCTCTCCTCCCTACTTCCTCCCACATTAATTCTGGAGCCTTTTGCTTCCTACTTTCAAGTGCTCATTCCTGACAGAAGTGTGGGAGCCCCAAGTTACAAAGGAGCTGCTGTTTACCTGTCTGTTCTTAATTGTGGTATCTCCAGAGGCTGTGTGTGCCAGGCATCCCAGGTGCAGTGAGACCGGACTGTCAGGTGAGGCTCGAATGACAGCATGGCCACAGATCCAGATGAGGGCCTGCCCAACACCGGCTCTGGATCCGAGTAGAGATTGCAGCTGTTGCCATCCCAAATATTAGACCAGCGAGAAACTGTTGGAGCCTTTTCAAAACTGGAAACTTGCATAAAGACTGTGTTTCAAAAGCCCCCATGTTTAAATCCACCATCTAACTCTTGGTTTGGGAGCAGCCTATCATAAGGAAAGAGAACCAAAATTCTGACTCTCAAAACAAAAAAAGGTAGAATCAAGTTCTTATAAAATCTTCATGTTCTCTTTGGGAGTTAAATTACTATAGAATACCTGTGCTCTTAAATATGTAGTATGTCAGTGACCAGCTCTGTCAGCCTCTCAGATGGGGTTAGTGTTAGTTAGCCTGGCTAATGCACCACCGACTTCCTTTAAGCTAATGGTGACCAAGCCCCTAGAATGCACCAAGTTCCACAGAGCCCATGGAGCCATGTCATGTGAACGGCTGTTTGAAAGTCTGCAGCTCTAGATATCCTATACTCACGTCAGGTATTTTGTTCATAATAAATGAACATTACCAGTTGTTCTAAAGGAAAAATGAAAATAGTTTGAAGCCTGTAGTTTTTGTTTTTGTTTTTTTGGTGAGGAAGATTGTTGCTGAGCTAACATCTGTGCCCACCCTCCTCCACTTTGTACGTGGGACACTGCCACAGCATGGCTTAATGAGCAGTGCCTAGGTCCGCACCCGGGATCTGGACCCGCGAACCCTGGTCTGCCGAAGCGGAGCGCATGAACTCAACCACCGCACTGCCGGGCCATCTGCAGGGCTGTAGTTTTTTGAGCGCGTGTGCCTGTGTGGTGTGTCCAGAGTGTGTGCATGTGGCATGTCTTGTGTGGTGTGTGGCGTGCATGCATGTGCGTGCTCACTCCTCCCAGCAGGTCACACTGCATGTTTCTCCATTTCTGAGGACACCCTGTGCCTGTTTTTCAACACTTGTCTGCAGAGTGGAGAATGACTGTGAAACCCCTCAGTCCCCAAGGGAATTAAGGTTTCCTCTGGGTCGAGGGAATGATGGGAAAACTTTTAACATGTAGATTCTGTTTAAAAAAATGAAATACATCAATGTTCAACACCATTTCTCATGAAAGAAAGTACTGCAGTAAAGAAAGAAAAACAGAGCCTACTGTGTGGCAGCAGCAAACCGGGTACCTTCACAAATGCTGACTTAGGAAACTTCACAGCAACCCAGTGGCAGTGAAGTTGTCCTCGGTTTTTCACTTTTGAGGAAACTGATGCTCATGGAGGTCAAGGTTAAGTAGACGATATATGACAGAGTCAAGGTTTAAACCCACTGCCCTGGACTCCCACACTCTTTTTCGTTATACTCGTCTCTTTGAATACGAACTTGTCTCAATTTCCCCTCTAATAAACCAAATTGGTCTTGTGGGTGGAAGTGATTTGTATGATTGCCTGAATTTCTATTTGAATGTTTTCTATAATCGAGAAATTCCAGTTATAGATGTGATATCTCCAGGTGTGTCAGTGCAGGAATTCTTGTTTTCTGCGGTTCGGGGAAGGTTACTTTAAAATATATAGGAACTTTTAGAAACCTGCCTTGAAAAAAAGAAGTGGAGATTTGAATTCTCAGTGTGTTCTATTATTTATGTGGTTGAAACTTGCAATAACAATGAAACTTGGTTTCTGACAGTACCCTTTTATATTGCAATTGAAACGGTTTTCTTTCCTTTAAGATCATGGCTTACCATTCTCTAGCAACTGAAATGAAATTTCACTCACATCTTTTTACATTGTTACATCCCCATAGATTGGTTTAAGGTTCAACAACCCAATGGCAATTCTTGCAGGTGTGTCTCCCCAAGGGAGTCAGTAGCTTCAACACTGAAGTACTTTCTGGGTAAGGGTTTGGTTTTAGCTTTCCCAGTGTAGTTGTTTGTTTGTTTTTATTTATTTATTTGTTTTTCATTAAAGACATCACCTTCAGGTCTGCTGCACAATTTCTGTTGATTATAATGGCACCTCAATACATGGAATGGTTGCCAATTTCACCTCACTTCAGTGGGACTCTGACCCATATTCGGAGAAGCTCGGAGGAGGGGCCCACAGGTGGGCCTCATACCCACAATCCGTCCCTTCCTCAGAGGGTTCTTTCCTGTTCAGCATCACAGATTTGAAATGAAATCAAAGCTAAGCGTTCATCAGCACAAGATTTTATTCAATGGCCAAAGAATGGAGAAGTGGGAACTAGGTTCACGCTGGTGGGTGTGTTGTGTGGCATGGTAATATATTACAGTGAGTGTATAATGAGCTGCAGAGTCTATGTCAGGTCAAGTCAGGCTGCCATGTTGCCTTCATGACTTTAACTGGTTTCAACAATATTCCTCGGCCATCTCCTCCTTCCTCTCTTTGTGGTTTCCTGTAAGCTAAAGAGAATGTGTCAGACTTGTTCTGAGCAGGGCTGCAGTTAAAGTCTTATGGGGTCAGTGGGCTGGGTAACAGAATGATAGAAAAAAAGATAATTTCTGTCACGTTAGTTTTCTTTATATGTCAACGTGGCATTGGTACGAGCAGAGCCAACTCTCGTCCAAAGGCACACTTCGTCCTCCATACTTACTTCTTCATGACATTCCATTTGTATGCACCCCCTGCCCCACAAAGTGAAATGTCTCCATCTTACCTTTATTCCCTTTGTGGTCTATTTGCATCCCCCCCCAAAAAAAAAGAAAGAAAAAGACAGTTAACTAATGAAATACTAAAATAATTGGAGAGGAGGGCCCCTGTGCAGAGGCCTCCCGGAATAACATAAGGACATTTCAGAGGTGACCTCCTGAGACAGAATCCTGTTTTCACCTGAGAGAGTAGCACCAATGGGATGAATTTTAAACCAGTTGGAAAGGAGGTAGGCAGCTCAGCCCAGAGGAAAGAGATAATGTTGGAGGATTAGAGCCTTGAGCTGCCTCACACATCATGGCTCTGGGAAAGCCACCTGAGTGAAACCTCCATCTGCCAGCATCCTCACACGACTTTTGCTCACTGGAAACAACGTGCACCTCAATAAAGGCCCAGTTTCTCAAGACACCAAAATCCTATTTTAGCACTTTTAATAAAACTCTGACAAAAAAATTAAAAAGAGGGGGAGGTTTTTTTTATTGCCTCTCCCCCTTCATAATTCAATAGGAATGGATTTTCTATCAGGCCTTATAGTTCTGCCCCAGACTTGTTTTGCAGCCACATCTCTTTCACTTCCATCCCACTTAATTGTATGGCCCTCTTTGATGCCTCCTTGACACTTGCGTGCCTTGACACCAAAGAGAGCTTTAGCCAGGTGTGCATGGAGATGACAAACCAGGCCCAGGGCATTGCAGGACGTTTGGTCCTGTCCAAAACGGCCATCAGAAATTGAGTCCACACCAAAAGGTCCTTGATATTTGGTCCTGTCCAAAAAGTCCATGAGTATATTTGGTTTATGCCAAATGGTTTTGGACAGAACCAAATATCAGGGACCTGTTGGTGTGGACCCAATGTCTGATGGACATTTTGGACAGAACCAAATGTCAAGGACCTGTTGGTGTGGACCCAATGTCTGATGGATGTTCTGGTCAGGACCAAATGTCTGCTAATCGCCTGGGGCAGCTGCTCTGCGGCAAATGAAGGTGTGCTCTTCTGTGCCCATGAGCATTCTTAGCGTGCAGTTTCACCTCCGCTAGGGGCCTGACCAGCCTGAGCTGGGAGAGCAGTCTGTCTGGCTTACTGCTGTGCTTTGCCATCGTGTCCATCACTGACTAATCACACTGCATCCTGCCGCATCTCGTTGCCCTCGTGTCACCTGGTCAGTAGCTGCGATGATGTGTGACTGTGCGTGGCACAGCCACTCGAGAATCACCTCATCTTCCTGGGAGTGCACACAGTCTCTAAGTTGTGAGGAACGAAGCCTGTTAAACCCCCACAGAAACACTGGGTTTTCTTAGTGCAAGCTTTCCTTCTCACTGGTCACCGACGCGCACACGCCTCAGGCCCAGACTTGTGGCGGGTCTGGCATGAGTAAACTATTTCAGTTCCAGCTGATCAACTCGAAGGACTAATTGTGCTGAATGGTATTGGAATGAAAGGGGAGTGGTGGGGAAGGACTGAGTCGTTGTCATTGTTAATATAACTGAGGGATTATAAACCCTTTCCCAAGAGAAAATCAGACAGTAACCAGCCATTGAAATATAAAATAGAATCCTGAAGAAGCCTGCACAAGATCTGTGCTTTGTAGCTAAGAATAGCAAGGGTAATTACAGAAGGGAGGGACAGGAGTAGGGCATTAGCATTCGCACACGGAGCAGAGGTGGCTGCTGCGTAGTTCTGACATAATTAGTAACAAGGGCTGATGGTGGAGTTGTCAAAACATTAACCCTTGAGGGCTGGAGGTGGAGAGGATGAGAGGGGGATGAGAGACGCACACAAAACACCCCAAGTGTAAGTCCCTTGTGTTTTCGATTCAAGTTCTCCTCGTGCTACTGTAATGAAGATAACCGTTGTTAACTTGAGCCAGATTCTAAGGCTTTAATTATATTTGTCAATGTATGACTAAAGCTCCATAAATTCAAAATGTGTGATATTCAAACATACGCAATTTTATCTCATTGTTATTCTCTGAGAAGCATTAAAAGCTATAATAAAAGCAGAGTCTTGAATTCAGGCAATAAGTAAATAAATTTCCTAGTAAAAGTCTAAACAAACCCTAGTTAATGAATTTTTTAGCCATCTGAGCTCCCACATATAACTGCCTCAGGCAAAATCTTATGAAACTACTTGAAGAAATATCACAATCTTTTAAAGATATGTTAAAGTTCAATTTAACATGAAAATATCTAAAACAAGTGCATAATAAAATTGACCTTTACTCAAAATAGGTGTTCTAAACATCTGGTATTTCTTTCCTTATGATAACTCTAAGCCAACATTTATTGTCTTTACCAGAATGAGAGTTGATATTCTATCTATGTTCAGCTTTCACTTTTAGTCACATCTGATTGTGTAGACAGAAAAATTTTGGCTCAAGTGTTAATAAGATTAGCAGTGAAGAATAAAATATTTAACACGGGAAATGGGTTTCTAAAGGAAGCTTTGTCGTCCTCTTCTTAATGTCCCTTGGATTAATTTTTGTGAGAATGTCTTCATTTGCTTTGCAGGAAAATAGAAGTGAGGGCTATTTTGGCCCTAGGGGTGTGTGCCCTCCTTCATATGAGCCTCAGAAGTCCATCAGTGCTCGCTTCATTATTATTACTGTGACTGTTATCATCACAGTTATTGTTAAGCATTACTTGAGCATCTACTAAATGACATTTTCTAGAGTATTTACACGTGTAAATTATGACGTAACCAAATACGAGACTAATATTATTTTCTCTATTTGAAAGGTAAGGGAACTAAGGCTAAAGGAGCTTTAGTATTTCCCTGAAAGATGTACAATTACCATTAACAAGCAGCAGAACTAGGATTCAAAGGTGGAAACCCATAGTTTTTCCAAAATACCCTGCTGTTTCTTATTTGAATTTTTCTTGATTATTAGTATGAATTTCAACTTTCTTCATATCGTTAGCGTTAAGCAACTGCATTTATTCGTGATATTCAGAATGGAGTTACCCGTCACAATATTTTCTGTATTCCTTACCCTGAAGCCCACTTGACGGCAGCTGCTCGGCTGTGCATATCGTGGCTTCTTCGGTGTGGTGAGCCCGCAGCAGCCCCAGCCTCAGAGCAAACCTTTTGTAGAGACAGTGGGATGAATAATTATTATTACGTGTAGTCAGGGGTTGCAAATTGTCCCCCAGATTGTCCCAATCCTCCTTCCCTTATTTAGAAAACAATTGATACATTAGACAAAGAAGGCTTGGTTTGCGTTCTCTGCCCTCAGAGAGTTTCAGACCGGGATCAAGCAGTCTACTACAGAACGCCTGCGTTTACTCATGTCTCTTATGTGGCACCCTTGGTCTGTCTCTCTTGCTTGCATCCCTGGATCCTTTCACTGCTCTGCTCTGCTCCCCATCCTGGAAACCACATTTGTCAGACTCCATTGGCCTCTGGCTTCTGGGCAGGCTCCACTGTGGGATGCTCTGGAGGAGGGGAGCAGGGAGGACATGGTGAGACCAGGGTGTTGCCACATGTCCAGTGGCTTCATGTCCTCTGTGATCTCATCCCTGTTGACCTGGTCCATTGCACACATGGCAGCCCCACCGAGAGTCTAGCTCCAAATAGATGGCTCCAGCATGGGGCTTCGGGAGCCTATCCCAACGTTTGCAGGACCAGGGCGAGGGTACAGAAGGAGGCCCACACATCTGTGTTCAATATTTAAAAGTTATAAATCAAAAGCAAACTGTTAAAGCATTCTCCATTCTTCTATTTTGGCAAATACCCCTCCAAAATGACAAATTAAAAAAGAACATCCCCCGCTTGGGAATCCACGGTATAAATACCCACTTTCTCTTACTCATTAGGATGGAGGCTCTCACTTCCCACCCCCAAGGCCTGGCTGCTCATCCGCCCCTCCGTCCTTCCTTCCCTACTGTCCAGGAACTGGGAGAGTCCTATGAAGCGGGAAAGCAAGATATTTCTTCCTAGTCCAGCCTGTCTGAGTCAAGAATTCTCTGCCACAGGTGCCCCCACCCTCAGCCTAGTTGGTGTCAACCCTTTAGGTCCCTCAAAGGAAGCTGAGGCTGGAAGGCCAGGTGCAAATTCCAAATTCTGAGAGTCTGAGGTCTCAGACTTGCTGCCCCCCACCATTCTGTTTCTTGGCTCCTTTCCACACTGTAAGGAGCTTTGGATGCGCTCACCTGGACATTCTAGACCCCACACAAGCTCTGTTTGCCACTATCACCTGCCCACCTCCTACACGTAGCTGCTTTCTCTGGTCCACCTCTTGGCTCTGGGGATCTGTGCTGCCCAAGGGAGGACAGACCCAGGGAAAAGGCCATTCAGGCCCTGGACACAGGCTTATCTGTTTGGGTAGGGAAGGCCCAGGACCTGTACAGCTGGCGCATGGTCTGGAAGGGGACAGGGCATGGCACCTCGGTCTATATGACCTCTTGACTCAGAGGTTTCTCTTCTCTGTAGGAAGGAAAATGGCTTGGAAGGCCTTTTAAAGTGGAGAGTCCAGAGCAGAGTCTCACATGGCCCAGGTCCAAGTCTGAGACCCCCCCGAGAATGGTGGCGGTGGCATCTTCCTACTATTGCTGATCTCTTGGCTACATTGCTGTCCCCTCTTTGTCTCCTGAGCTCCTCTCATCCCTGTTTAACCAATTCCCTGTGTTAAACTCCCTCTGTTTGAAACACCCAGAAAGGTTTCTGTTTTCTTAACTGCACCCTGATTGACACAGCTTATTTAAAACCTTTTTGAAAAGCATTAGATTGCAGTGGTATTTTCTGTGCAGTCGGTCATTCTGTGCCTTCATTTGGACTAAAAAGAATAGGCCCCATTACAGACAGAGATGCAGTGGTATGAAATGTTTTCTGACAGTCTAAATCTTCTCCTAACACATGCACATTTCATAAGTCATATTTCCAAAGGCACTGTATATTTAGCTGTACCTAAATTTGCATGTGGAGTTACAAGGTAAATAGGACAGATGGAGAAAAATAGAAGAGGAATGTTTCCACATGCCAGGCGGAAGGGCGGGACAGTGATAGGGATTCAGCTGAGTGCTGTCTCTCCCCGAATATAGAGGCTTTGATGGCACCGCAGCCTTGGGTTCTCTGCAATCCACTCCGACACTTCCCACATTGGTCCTTCTCACGTGTCACCCTACCAGGGCCGTGCACCACGAGCTCTTAAAATAAGACTTACACATATGGTCCTTATATAATGAAGACAAGACCCATGCAGTGGGGCTGACAACGCTCACATGTGGTCTCTTGATGACACGTCAGGAGAGAGGCCGCCTGGGTTATGTAAGCATTCAATTCCTAGGTTAGTTGTTTTTCTTTATTTTTTTTCCTGGAAGGCACGAGAATTTGACAGACATCTGACTTCTGATCTTGTCCCTTTTTACTAACAAATAAGATTTTGTGTTTTTATAAAGTCTTGATTTTGGTGCTAAAACTTAACATTCTGTATTCTGTACCACTTTGTACAATTCATCCCTGAGAACATAATTACTGAGAAAAATCGAGGGTCTGTTGGTGACATTCTGTCTCTCCCACTCTGTGCCTTTGCTTGTAACCCTCTCAGTGCAGCCAGCCTGCTCTGACTGACCCTGCAGGCACAGCCAGGACTTAGCAATAGAGGGGAAAGGAAAGGAATCCACTTCACGGCCTGGTGTACTAAAACTGGAGCCAGTTTTCAATGATCCATGTCAAGAGATGCAAGGATCTTTGAAATCAAGATCGAACCTATAAGTGACAAAGAAACTACAGAAACAAAACAATGGAACTGCATTAGATCAATAGTTGTCGACTTTTCCTCTATTTTTTTAGGCAGGATTTCTGAATGTCATCATCATACTGCCTCCCAGCTGAGAAACAGATAAAGGTCAGGCTTGTGGCTGGGGGAGCCGGATGGAGGAACTTTGCCTTCGTTTTTAGGTACATGGGCATCCTGCTCCCCACCATCTCCAGACTGCACTTCCTGTCCTGCACCATGCACGGATTGCTGCTGGAGAAGCTGCAGCTTCGCCCCAGAGGGCCAGGCTATCCAATGTATGGAGGGAATAGTGGGTAGGCTTCTCCAAAGACCAAGAAAAAGCTCAGAATACCTGGGAACAGTAATGTTTACCCCCGGAGGCCTGCCTGCCAGCACGAGGAGAGAGTGAGAGGTGACTGGCGTGTCACCTTGTATACCCCTCCATCCCAGTGCAGACACCAGGACAGGGAACCCAGCTCCCTGGACACTCACACCTGAACTGTTCAAGATGTGTGATAGTCTGCCTTTACTGTTGACAGTAGCATGACCATCCTTAATGGAGTCAAAGAAGGAAACTCAGTAACCTGCAAATTATATTAATCAACCACAATGCCATGAAGGGCTGATTGTTCATATGTATTGTCTCCAATTGTTTATTCTATTCCAAACATTAGCATAGTCCCCTCATTCACATGTGAAGGCCAGACTAGAATATGTCTATGAATCAAGAAATCTTTTTGACATCTTGGGGGTGAATCTGAGAATATATTTCCTACTTGATGGACTAGTAGCATCGTGTTTGCCTGTGTAGAATGGCTTATCATGTCTTCCAGCCAATCTGAGTAGTTGTGGTACCCACATTTCTTCTGTTGGCATTTAAGCCAAACAATAAATTCTGCTTTGTTGGTGACTCCCACCAAACATGGAACCTTTTGTCATAATATCCATATTAACTAAGTTGATGGATGTCCAAAGTGAGACAGGATTATTATTGTTAATAGCTGTCATAAGTACAATCGACAGAATTGCACTACAAGTTTCAAGGAATTAAATAGACCCATGAAGGTTAATCATGGTGAATAACCAGTGTGGATGGTTATTCCCTGTAATAACAAGGTACAAACAAGAGATTCAGCAGAATTTCCAATCTCATCATTATTTACTCACTTATTTTATCTTTACTTGCTCATCCTACTTCTCCCATCTCCCAAATGCACATTTTGGGACATGGCAATATTTTTTCCAGTGTTAATATGAATTGATGTCTTCCCTAGAAATAATTAGAGCCCTACGCATGTCAGAGAATTATGAGACAGAGGATCTTTCAGTTCACGTAATGTTCCAACACAGGAGGCGATAAAAACATTATCTGAAAATTACTCCATATAAAGTGAGCCGCCGTGTTCTCACTCGAATTCTTCAGAGACAGATGGCTACTCTCTTAGTAATAAAAATATTCTCCTTTCTTACCAAGCTTTTATTTCAAAATATATTCACTTGAATTACATCTCGTTATCCTCATACCATTCCTGTGAGGGAGACAGAGACCAAGACGTGATACTGTACGGAGCCCTCAGCAGAAAGGTCTAAACCAGCTTCTGAACTTGTCATCACCCTCAAAGGATCTCATGGCTCATCGGGCTCCACGCTAAGATTACAATTGATCCATTTATGGACATTGTACTTCTATGTGAAAATTTGCTATTGCCTTTTAAAAAGATATTCTGGGGGCCAGCCCAGTGGCATAGTGGTTAAGTTCCCGCACTACACTTTGGCAGCCCGAGGTTTGCAAGTTCAGATCCCGGCACAGAACTACACACTGCTCATCAAGCCACATACAAATAGAGGAAGACTGGCACAGATGTTAGCTCAGGGACAATCTTCCTCACCAAAAATAAATAAATAAATAAAAACAAAATAAAATAAAAGGATATCAAGTCCATGTCATCAGGGTAAAATCAGAGTTTGTTTATATCATAGGCTTATATTTCCGTCTTGCCGCCCTGAAGCAGCATTTGGCTCAACTCCCATCTTTCTCCGACTTTCTCTCAGGGATAAACAAAGCCTCATTGATGCACAATGGCATCAACAGTGGAAACCATAAGAGTTTGGTCAGCAATGTTGGTGCTTCGAGTTTTGTAGTTGTGTGACAGCAAAGGTCATGGTTGTTTCCAATGGAGACTGTTTCTCAACGTGTGAAGTCGACGGAACCAATGTATACCAGCGCAATTAATACTAAGGAAATTCCACTCTGTAAATGACTTCCTGCTTTCTGTTAATTCCATACTGCACACCACACAGGAAAGCTTAAGGAAACTTCTACCTCAAGAAAGCATGCTTTGAGGATGCTCTTTGAAATGAAGCTACCTAAAGTGCTCTCATTTCCTATCATTAAGACATGAGGGAGGCAGAGGAGATAGCTCTGAACTTTCCTCCCTCAGCAGCCAGATGCTAAAACTGAGGTGGAGTCAGGGGCAATGCTGGTTTTCAGAGGCCTTAAATGACAGGAAAACAGAAGACTTCCAAAAAACGGTTCACAAATCATGCGAAATGGACTCAGGAAGAAGGGCATCACTTGGTAATCAGGAGCACCTCAAGGCGGGAGAAGGGGCCAAGCAAATGAACACTGAAAAAGCACTCAAAATAGAAACTTCAGTTTTGTTTACGATGTGTGTTTTTAACAAGAAAAATACATTTAAAATAAATTTCCATCAAATTATTTTTTTTACCTGTAGCGTTTCTGCCATTTGTTGTTTCCCTTACATAGACAGAGTGGAAGGAACTTGGCGTTCCACAGAGAGCTCAGGGATCTATCCCTCCAACTACTGAGTGTATTTACTCTTGTTACTTGGCCTCTTGGAATCTCGGTGTCCTCAGTCCTTTCTGGAGTTATTGTGAGAGTCAGATGGGACCACACACGTGGGCACTCAAGTGGCTGAGTTCCTTCCCCTTATGAAAGATTGCACTGGACACTTGCTAAAAATGACAATGAAGATTTTTGCTGGAATAGGGGAGAAAGACAGTTGTAGCAGGGCAAAGAGATTGAACGCAACTCTGCTGAAACAAAAGGCGGAGGCTTATTGGACGCCGGGGTCAGCTAGTGGGAAAGTACTGGAGGATGATGGCAGAAGTTTGGTCAACATGACCAGGCCATCCTCCAGATTGTAGATTTACATCTCAAAGGGGCAAAGAAAGAGTTGACAATTCCAAGATCTCATCTCAAGCTTTTCTTTCTTTGTTTTGCTCATTTTCACTCTGTGTCTCTTCTCCTACACTACGATGGACATTATTTTAAAAATTGCACATTACACTGACCTGTCTCTAAAGGAACTTTTGTTCAGTGGGAGGCTTGGGAAAAGCAGTTTTTATTTTTCAAGAGTTCGGGGGTTGGTTTAGTCATAAAGTAGACCCCATAATTAGCTTAATATTTATCGCCTCCTATGAATTATGATTCTTCTCTGAACAATATTTTCCTTGACCTCAGAGTGCTTTCTCCGCTTGGCAATCCCTCTCACGGCTCTAACTCTGTTATGGGCCCATCTTAGAGTTTTACCTGCTGGTGATCTTTCTCTCTGTTTTTTCCTTCCTTCAATAATGTTATTTAAAATTTCAACCAAACTGTAAGTTTAAAGAAAGGGAGTTTTATACACATTTTTTAATTTCCAAGTTGAACCAAATTTTTACCACTTTTGGTTTACAACTGAATAGCAAAGCAAGTCGAACTTTTTAATCCTTGGGTTGTTGATGTTATGGGTTTTCTCCTATAAGAGAATAATTAAATCTAATGGAAAACTCCATTTCTTTTCTTCAGACTTTGAATCAAAAGAAAAATTTAATATCCACGTGACCTGAACATATTCAATAAGTTCAAGCCCCTGATTCAGGGACTTGTAAAAAAAAGAAAAAAGCAGTTACAGTGTTCTCTCCTACCCTGAATGATATTTCTTAGAGTCTTTTCCTACTGGCAGTGGGAGTATAGTAAAAATAGAGCTACCAGATCGTAATAAAAATGAAACTAGATATCTTAGATGCTGCAACTTTCTGTCTTCTTTATGTTTTAATTACATTGATTTGGAATCTTAGCTACAGTAAACTCAAGTAAAAGTTATCTTTTGCCTCTTTGGTAGTTATATTTTGTTAGTCTTTATATGTCAAAGCTATGAGTCCGATTGTTTCTTCTACCGTTTCGTCTTTACCTTGTAGAATGCAGCTGTTAACCACACAGAACGTGGTAATGAATTATACTCTTGACTCCTGGTTTGACTTGTCATGTATTAGGAGGCATAATGTTTCTTTATTTTTCTTGGTTTATCTGCCTCTAGAGTAAGGACAGTTATTTCTATCAGCATTTTCAGTTCTAAAGGCATGAACTAGTCTTTTTATTTTCTAAAATGATTTGCAAAGGAAAGATTCTAGCTCATAGCATGTTCTGGTCTCCAAATCTCTTGTGGACCATGCATGAATCTGTAGTTTTCAAATATTGAAGAGAAAATATGGAGTCATCTAAGAGGACAGGCTGAGGAGTTCATTGGGTCTGGATTTGAATCCCGGCCTGGCTCGTCACGTGTGCTGAGCCCTTGGGCATGTTGCTCTGTCAGAACCTCACTTTCCTCATCTGTGTATAGTAATAATAATAACAAACAGTGAGACTTCCTGGAAGGACTATTGTGAAGTCTAGAAATAATGCAGCTAAAACACTTAGCACACATAGCAGCCACTCAAAACAAAACAAAATAAAACCAAAAAAAATAGGAGTTTTAATGGTCATTGAAAATACAATTTTCCTACATTATACTTATCCTAAATGTATTTGATCCTAAGACAGAGGAACATCATTTAATCCCTCTCTGATTATTAATCACAAGATGTTCAAATTGTGACAGTTCCACAAGCCATTATTACTCACAGTGATTATTATTATTTTCACAAATTTCCTTTTCTGGGTAATAGGGATTGCTGATTGATAGACTATGAGTTACTTCTTGGTTAGACTTATGAGATCATCTTTCTTTTATATTAAGTTGCTGTCCTTCTGTTCTGAAGGAGATGCTCCTGACTCACTTTAATCCTTTTCCTAGAACTAAGGTTAGATTATACCTTTCTACACATAAGTTCCTTTACAGCTACTCTGGGGCCAATTAAGATTAGTGTGTCAGAGTTTGTGACGGGAGAGTGGGGGAGAAAAAACCCACAGAAAACAGAGCGAAACCAACTATCCCACATAGGGAGCAGACCTACAGCCACGGTCACATTTGCGGGGCTCTAGCTAAGTAGCACCTGGCCTCAGGCCCATGTAAATGATAGACATCGGGCTATTTCCTTGACCACAGAGCGTTCTCTCACTCTTCAAGCCCTCGTATAATCTGCTGTCACTGGTTGTGTTGGAGTGTGATTCACAGTGTGTCAGTGAACCATCCAGCACCATCATAATATCATCTACATAAGCCCAACGATGTCCTGGTGTATTGTTATCCAACACATAATTTCTTTTTTAAAGCCAGACCACTAACATTTATCTTTTGTTTGCTTTTGTCCCAAGTCTCCAGTCTCCGTGATATATGGAATATAACATATTGCCTCTTCTCATTCTTGGAAAAAATAAGAACATCTTATTTATGGATTTAATAGATTGAGAACCTATGTGCTGGGTGCAGTAATGGGTAAAGAAATGAACAGGAGATGGGGCTGCTTCAGGAAGCTTACACCCAGGGAGATACGCTCGGCATGTTGAGAGCTGTAAATACAACAATGCAGAGACAGCAAGTGAGTGTTTTTGCTTCTTAACACAGGTCAGCCCAGTGCTCACTCCTGGGGTCGGGATGATGGACAGCAACGAAATAACAGCAAATGGAAGCTCCCTCTTTGGTACTTTCCTACTGACGTGTTTGTGTTCGGGGGCGGGAGTGTGGACAGGATTAAACTAGCGTGATAATACAATGTAAAATGTGCCAATGGTGCTCATCCAAGAGGATGGGGCCCAGTGGAACACAGGAGGGCATGTTGCAGACTTTGGAGATCAAGCAAGATTTCCCAGAGTATTCCATCCCGTTGTTCCTGTCCACTGTGAAGTCATCGCTTCTTAGTACAGCCCCGTCACACTGCACTGCAGCTCGTGGTTTACATGCCCGCTACCCTCTCCTCCTCGCTCTGTGTCTTGTTCTCAAGACATTGTAGTACTTCTACTTGTAAAAAAAACTCCTTTTTTGCCACCAACCACTCTTTGCTTTTCCAATGATACTCGTCTTCTGCTTTCAAACGAGAGTATTAAGTACAGCCGTGTTGCCTTCTCAGTAATCAGTCCTTTTCATTGACTTGTATTTGATTCTAAAATCTATGTTAATGTCATTGTCTTCTACAAAGTCATGATATTAAAGAATCAATCACATTGTAACTGATTAAAAATGTATTGTAGTTAAATTTCTTATAGATTTCAGAATCACACTGGTGCCAAGAGCTGCATTTTAAACAAAGCCACGAGATGTCTCCATGCTTGAGTGACCTGCATTAAAAATGTCAGGTTAAAAAAAAAAGTGAAGTATCATGATCGCTGGTTTTTGAATAACAGAATACAGGTACATTTTGAGTTCCTGCAATATCCTATTGGAAATGACTTCAGTGGAGGTTGTAGTGTAACCATATCTCCTAGATGGCTCTTTTCTACCTTTCTCTGACACTTTTGGAAGTTCTCTACTTGCCCTGGTTCTGTCTTGATTTACTCATTTCTCCATGTTCCTCTCAAATATCTCCTCTTCTTTGTGTTCTTCCTATCTCTTTATATTGTTACAAAGGTTAGAAATGTTTTTCTCATGAGCCTTCCCAAGCCCTGGGTTCAAGACCTGTAGGAAAGATACCAGCAGGATCATATGTCTAGAGGTCTAATTCATTACCATAGCCCAGGGCAACTGAGGATCCCAGAAGAGCTGGGGGAAGTGGTCCTGCTGATGGAGGGACACATGGAGAATGTGCCTGGCACAAATGTTACTCTTTCTCTGCCGCAGAGCTCCTGGTCTAAAATATGTGGTCAGGTGGTTCAATCCAAGTTATGAATTAAATATTAAACTCATGCGTAAATTCTGGTGGCAATATCAGACCTGGGACAAAATGAAGCCCAGGAATCTTGACGTGAATATCCTATAAAAGCAGGGGGGAACATGGTAAGAATTTTGTTTAGTAAGAAGTTTTAGATGTCTAGGATCTGCTCCAGTATAATAATTTTAGATAATATAAGTCATTTCCAATTCAAAGAGATCCACTAAGACCATTTGGTGTGAAGGAAAGCAAATGAGACCTGGAATAAATCAAAAGACATGACTTTGGGTCAATTCTCAGCCCCTGCTGTGTGACTTTGGTAAAGTCACTCAATTTCACTGGGCATGTTTTATTCATCCATGAAATAAAAATTATAGTAATTATAACTGCCTTTCCAATAAGCATAAGGATCAAATGATATAGTGGTTATTATAGTAGTATGTAAAACCTACCATACTTCACAAATATCAGTTATTGCTAAGTGAAGGGAGATTTAGTGGAATTGAGGAAGATATGCTTCAGAGTCTATTAAAAGTGCAAGTATTTGGATTGATTTCAGAACTTGACAGATTAGTATAATTTATTCCAGTTGGTTCACAGATTGCATTTACTCAAGCACAGTATATGATATTTTATCAGTTAAAAACATGATAATATGTGTCAATCTTTTATATATTGATACCAAATGTAACATATAGGATGAACTTTGGCTCTGAGTTATGGGAAAACTCAAGAGTCATGTAAAAAGATAAAAGTTTATTTTATGTCCACATAAATATAGGCAGTGTCATGGTCATTAGGTATCCATTTCCTTCTGACTTTTTTCTGCCATACTAAACTTGCAATTTCCACCTCAGTGTCCAATATGGCTGCTCCAGGTCCAGCCATCTTGTAAACATTCCATCTGATAATAAAGAGGAAAAGGGGAAAAAAAGGATACTCTCCAAGTTTTCCCATACTATTCTTGCTTATCATCCATTGGTGAGAATCTAATCATATGATGTTAAAAGAAAAGATGAGAAATTCAGTTTTTGTTCTGGAGCTGTATGTGCCCGGGTACTTTTTGTGTCTGAGGAAGATTAGCCCTTAGCTAATATCCATTGCCAATCCCCCACTTTTTGCTGAGGAATACCGGCCCTGGGCTAACATCTGTGGCCATCTTCCTCCACTTTATGTGGGAGGCCTGCCACAGCATGGCTTGACAAGCGATGCATGGGTCCATGCCCAGGATCCAAACCCACAACCCCAGGCCACTGAAGTGGAGCACACAAACTTAACCTCTACGCCACTGGGCCAGCCCCCAGGTATTATTTTTTTAAGATTCTGTTATGAGGGCAAGGAGCAAACAAGTGTTGGAGGAAGCCAGTCGTCCCCACAAGGACACTGATGGAGAACCCCTCACACTTAATCACCACTAAGCAACAGCATGTATATTCAGACCAGAATCTCCTTTGAAATTATTCATAACAGAACTATTTTCTTAATGTTTTCATACAACAAATATTTACTGGATAAAATCTATGTGCCAGGTATTCCACTGGACGTAAAAAAGGAGAACAAATTCCTCACCCTTAGAAGCTAAAATCTATGAAATAAGCATAAAAGTATAGGAGTTTCCAACAGATAATGTGATAATACAAGATAAAGTGATTTTGAATTCACGGAAGAAAGAAAAGGGTGTTGTGTCATTCTGAGATGCAACCGTTGTTTGCTATAGTCATGCATTAAGTGGGGTCCTGGAGACCTGAAAGATTGTATGTTCCTCTCGGAGTGCTTCCTTCACTGCAAGAGCATCCTTCAGGCATTGAAAGGTTGTAATTGAGACCTGAATATGAATCATAATCTGATTTCTCTTAGAAATATACACTTGGTGTATTCATATTGAATTGAATAAGATAAATAAGCAGGTACTTAGAAAAGGTGGATAGTATTTATACAATATTAGCTTGATTTGAAATGATCCCATTATTTATGTAGTATTCGGTTCATTTGAACCAAGTCGACTTTGCAGCAAACCTCTCTTGCTTGTGGAATCCCGGTGTTAAGACACTGTGGTCAAAGTAGGACAGTTGCTGGATGTAACTGGATTCTCTCTTTCCTGCTCCAAGGCTGACTTTGCCGCCACGCCCCTCCTCGGGGTGGGGAGGCAAGACTGTGTGTGGAAGAAGAGGAGGCAGGGGTGGAGGTGGGCTGAGAGGCACGGTTAGCACCCTCCTAAAATGAGGAGAATGAAATTATAGCTCTCTGGAGAAGACCGGGCACACATTTCAGCTCCTTCTCCACCCTCCTTCCTCTCCCCTCAACCTTGGGTCCCATTGCTGTCTCTCTCCACATGACTGCTGTGCCTGTGGGAGAAAAAGGAGGGAGTGTCCCAGCTTGTCCACATGACTTTAAACTGTATAATTTAAAGTCATGATATAAGAATACAAGCCCTACTTAAAATATTTGCTAAGATCTATTTTTGACTTAATGGTCTTTTGCATTTCGCTTCTCTTTTCCTTTTGACACGTTTTGCTGTTTTGGTTTTAAATAAAAATTTAAAATATGATAAGAGGACATGGTTTAAAGCATGACATGTCATATTGAAACCAAAGGAGCTTAATCATAGAGTTTTGGCTCCACTGAGAAACATCGTGATCCAGCTGTCACCATTTCTAAACAAAGTTCGAGGCTATTGTGTAATATACTGCTACTTTTTTAATGTTCTGAAAATAAAGTAAAATAACGTTTTACTTCCTTCCTCTTTTCAATCAACCTTTTGCTAGTCTTATTTAAGCTCCAGGTTTAAAAGTGAATTGTACTAATAAAATTTAGCGGTAATCTCTATTCATAAAAGAAATTAAATAATTTTAGGAATCTGACAATTTTATACAAAAAAAAATGTAAACTCAGAATTTGAAGTGTCCTTATCGTCTTGACATTACTCATTCCAGTAATCCCTTCTAAACACATGCGTATGTCATAACCGCTTGCAGATGTGTTTTTATACTTACATAATTTTTATTTTTTTTATGTTCTTGTGTAAAATGTTTATAACTTGCCTAATACAAGATTTCCTATACCCTGGATACTCGATAAATATTTTGACCCTGAATTCCTCAATGACAAACCTGTTAAGACATAGTTAAAAAAAAAAAAATCACCTAGAGTTTGTCTGGACTGAGCTATTCTTTCCCGATAAGTGAATGCCTTCCCAAAAGCTATTGAGAGTCATTACTTATAAAAGCAGTGGTACTCGAAATAGCTTGTTTTGCCATCCATTGTTTTTGTGCAATCTGGACGACAGTACTCTGACCATAGTTGTCTGTCCCACATGCTGAGGAGCTGAGAACCTCGCCTGGTAGGATTCTAAACCTTCAAAGGTGATTGTTTATTAAAAGATAAGAAGCAGCTCGAGACATGTGTTCAATCTTGCTTCAGAATAAGGGATTTGCTGCGATGTGATTTCACCGTTTCCCGACCAATGGACTGAAATCTTGATCCGTCCGTGGCAGCACTGGAACTGTTTCCTAGAGATAGTTTATGTCTTCTTGAGGCACAGGTGCAAGGAGGGTGTCCCAAGGAGTCAAAGGGGCAAGAAAATGGAGCCCTGTGCAAGGTGCTCCGTTGAAAATGGAACCCAGAGGAAACCCCACACAGACAAATGGCAAAACAATATGTCTCTGCTTCTGCAGGGGACTGGGACCCACGGGCTCAGAGTTGGACAGGGGCTACGCTATAGGTGTGTGGTTTTTGGGGGGTAATGAGCTGATATGCACATCGTCACTCCGTTCAGCTGAGGCTGCAATGCTGCCTGGCACTTCCGTGTCATCTGGCTTTCCAGTTCTCAACAAAGAATTTCCAGTCTGTCCACATGTTCCCAAACTTCTGCTCTCCCTCCTTCATCTCTAGCTTTAGGAACAGACTCAACTCTTACTCCAGTCTTATTTCCTGCCTACCTGTTTTAAATCAAGAAAGCACTCTTCTTAACAAAGGCCAGTTCTTCTCACGTGCTTTAGATTTCATTTCTGTCAGATTTCTCCTGAACTTATGCAGTCAGTTCTCTCTCCTGATTCACAATTTCTCTGTTTGATTCTTCACTTAACATTTAAACATACTTTAATATTTCTCATTGTAAAGATACATCTTGTACCCACATCCCCTTCCAATAATTATAAAAGTTCTGATAACTACAACTTATATTTATTTAACACTTAGTACATGCCAGACATACTCTAAGACCCTTGTTTTATTAACTTGTCGAGGGGAGGGAGCAGGGACATCTTGCCATACTTCGCTATAGGGCTTCTACTTCACTCTTGCCAAAGGAGGTGGGGCCAGCAGAAGGAGGTCGCTCCACAGAGATCTCACTCTGTCACCAGTGGTTCAGGAGAGAGTGAGTGATGGCTCCATCTAGGGTCGTGGAAATAGAGGGGTCAGTGAAGGCAGTGCATCATTATTAGATATAATGAAATAGGAATTGGTAATTGATTAGATGTGGGGGAATTACAAGGAACTGACTCAAGGAAAAGGGTGAAGAGTTCATTTTTAGATATGCTAAGCTTGAAATATCTGGGGTTGGGTGGCTCAAAGATAAGTAAATAGGAATTTGAAAGGTAAGCACAATGGAACTATCCAGTCTCAGGGTTGAAATTGGTACTTTGGAGAAGTTCTTTGAGATGTCCACAAATCATCATACCCAGAGTCCCATAACTGGCCCAGTGACTGCATTTAGCATAATCAACTGTGGTGGTGGTCCAACATCAGGTGTTTTCCCGCTGGTCTCTGGAAAAGTCCAGGGGACGGGATCAAATGATAGTCTGCCTTCTTCCTGATCACCACTCAGGCCAGCATTGCTCTGTTTTTTGCTCTTTTTTTTTAATTCACGCCTTTCGTTGTTAGCTATTTGGTTATTTTTTCATAGCAGGTTATATAAAGAAGTCTATCAGTTCTAATGGCATTCTAAATTAAAATGTGAATGCATAGCAGAGAGCTCCATTTTTGTTACTCTTTCTAGAACTTTATGAACTGGGTAAGACTAGATAACTTACTATCATGGGTTGAGAATTTGCATGAATAGTCATTAAGGTGAATACTTTCTAGAACCCACTGAGAACTAGGCACTTCATATTTATTATATGTAATTTTAAGGTAACCCTGCGTAGTAGACTTTTTCACTCCCATCTGACAGATGAAGGATTGAGGCTGTGAGAAATTGAGTAATTTATGCAAGGTCACACATTTGGTAGCTTCAGTTGCCAAGAGTCTGTCCAGGATGGTCTAAGTTGCTGATCATCAACCTGGATGCACATTAGAATCACCTGGGGAAGCTTAACAACCCTAATGCCCAGGCTGCACCCAGACATCAGAATCTTAGGGGAGAGCACTAATAGATCCGTACTTTTTAAAGCTCCCCAGGTGATACCGCTGTGCAGCCAAGGTTGAGAAATACTAGCCCGCCTCTAAACCTAGGACACTGCCGTACCAGGCTGCCACTGAGTCAAAATTTTCATTCCACACTGAAATAGTCTTGTGACACCAAATGGACTATTGATTAAACTTGATAAACAGAATAAATAAATGTCTTCTTGATATAAAAGTGTCATCTTCCTCTGTCTTCCAGGTTATCAAAGAAATATTTTCAAAGCCTAGAAACCCGAGCAGCAGGGCTACAGAGTTTTGTTTGCTCCACTTGTTGCAAGTTGAAGGCAACTTTTTATTTGCGTTACTACCATCCCTTTTTGAGTGACTGTATGTGGTGCTTCCTTACACCAGAGGACATAATCCCACTGACAAATGATTTCCTCCACAGATATAGAGCACAGTGTAAACCAATTCCTAGAGGTATCTTAGAACTTACGATACATTTTGAAGTTTCTAAATAATTAGTAAAGCTTTAGTTGAACTCTTGGCCTTATTTAGCAAGTGATTTAATTATATTTCATTTTGAATAAAATTGTTGTTTCCTAAGCCTGGAGATAATAGTATATAATGGAGCATCTGCTGTGTGTGATGTGCGACTGTTTGGATTCCCAAAAGACACATTTCAAAGAATCAGGCTTTCCTGCTATGTGTAACAAACTTTCCAAGGTCTTCAAATTATGAACATGTTTTGTGCAAGATACATATTTTTGACATCTGTGGAACAGAATTTTATCTCTGTTGACATCTCTCTATCATGTATTTTCTTTTTAATAGCACTGCTTTACTTTGATATAAAATTCTAAAAATCTATTGTTTGCCATACTCATATTTAGCAACTGTTTGTATTATTCCTGCACTCATTAACTATTTCATATCATACATGACTTTATATTAGCAATTTCTTCTGTTTTTCAAAATTTTTTTCAAAAACAGTGGGTCAGAGAGATAATATTATGTTTTCTCATCATAGTTTTGTGCCATAGCTTTTAAGTAAAGATTGCAACTTTTGTTTAGTGGTGAACCAAGAGGTTTCAAGAGAGAACTAAGGCCCGTCATATCTCTTCTATGGGTGTTTTCCATTACATCCAGGGGAAAGGATGCACAGGGTAAGTGTTTGGGTCTATGAGAGGCATTTGTCAGTTGTCTACAAATGACATTGCTGTTGATGTAGCCTGTCACAGCAGCTACGAAATGAGGGAGGTTAAGTGACATTAACAGAAAGCTTCTGATTGAATCCTTAATGGCATGAAACATTTAATTTACCGTTATGAAACAATGAAGCTCATGGTCATGCCCACCGGGTTTAATGATTCATCTTGCTGGGACTGAGGTGCTCTATCCAGATAACCTCAAAGGACATTTGCACATGTGCAGATGGAATCTACGTAACCAAAACTATACTTTTACCTGGTGCATTCTTCTGTCTTAGTGGGTGGTGATTTGGGCAATAAGGGCTAATCATTTGATATCATTTTTTGCTTATCACAACATCTATTTATTTACCATCTACACACTTTTATTTCAAAAAGAATGCGTGGTGACTTGAAAGGATATAGCATGACCACATAAATATAAATATCAGCAAAATTGATATCCTTCACAGCACGAGGCTACATATTGTGGTGAACAGCACACGCTTCTCCACCTGCCACCTGTGTGACTTCACACAAGTTGTTTAACCTCTCTAAGCTTCATTTCCTCGTGTATAAAATATTTCACTTGCAGCATTGCTGCTAAATTGATGTTTAAGGCAGAGTAGGTGCTTGATAAGTTAGTTTTCTCATCTTTTAAAATGTAGTCAAACATCTTCAAATATGTTTGTTTTGCCAAATAAAAATCAATTCATGTATTGACTAATCTTTTAATTATGATCTTATTGTTAACAGTTTTCATTTATTGAATGCTTACTCTGTGTGAGGTTATGCATTACCTTTGTGCAAAGCTCTTTTTATCCACGATCTTATTTCACCCTCACAATAATTCATTTTTAGTCTGTAAGAACTACTGTTTTTTAAATAATGTAATTAGTGTAGCCTTTAAAGGACTGTCTTTGAAATCACTGTGGTGATGAACCAGAATTTCTTCCCATAGCATCATTCATATATAAGGGCTTACAGGTGTGTCCCAGAAATATATCGTATGTGTCTTGTACATGTTTTATTCCATGTGAATGCCAAGATAAACATATTTCTAATTTATTTATTTTAGAAAAATCAGGGTGTGGATGGAAGAAATTATTTAAATAATTTAAATAAGAATTGCTTCATGTGGAGGATTATTTCAGTTAGTCTAAGATTGTTGAAAAGATGATCATTGCAGTAATTCTTAATTTCTCCATGAATACTGCAATTATAATATTGCAGATATTGATACCATTTGAGAGTTTCTCAATAGTCTACTGAAGTACTTCATCTCAATATTCTGTTTGTCATATTTCCAGTAAAAGCAAGCTTCTCTGTATTTTGTAGTCCATGGAGTTTTTTTATATCATAGATCTCTCATCAAAAGCATTTTTTCTTTTGCTCTTTGAAATATTTACAAAGTAGGTGTCTAAGATTGCTTATTTTTAAATGCTAACACCCTTTCTCTTATTTATTTGAATGTTGGGACTGAGGTAAACATAGTAACTTGTTCTTGTAATTCTTGACAATCTGCCAAATGAAAAGAGTAAATAATTATATTTCACACTCTAAGAAATTCATCACTGTAACAATGAATATTTTTCAAACTGGAATTAAAGAATCATTAAGTCTTGAAATAAATTAGTAAAACAGACATCTTTGATAAACTTAATAAGAAATAGGAAACATAGATAAGCAACCTTAGAAATGGAAAAGTAGTATTTCTTAAAACTTACGAGAGTATTATATACAATCATATATTAAGATATTGGAAAATACAAATGAATAATTTCCTGGGAAAACCTAACTTGCCAAAAAAATTCAAGAAGTGAATAGCCCAATGAGATCTTTAATTAGAGAATATTCATGATATTGTAGAATTTTAGACCTAGGGAAGCCTTTAAAGATCATATGGTATAAAACATCTCAGGGCCAGCCTGGTGGCTTAGTGGTTAAGTTCGTGTACTTCCCTTTGGTGGCCCAGAGTTTGTGGGTTGAGATTCCAGGCTCAGACCTATGCACTGCTCATCAAGCCATGCTGTGTCGGCATCCCACATACAAAATAGAGGACTGGCACAGATTTTAGCTCAGGGACAATCTTCCTCAAGCAAAAGGAGGAAGATTGGCAACAGATGTTAGCTCAGGGCCAATCTTCCCGACCAAAAAATAAAAAATCTCGTAATTTGTAAGTGAGAATGTTGAGGTCCAAACTTTTTGCGGAAAACTAAAAGAATTCTATTCATTAGCTTTGGAAATTAGGAAGTCATGGGTGATTCCTGCAGGAGGGCAATTCAGGGGAGATGCTAGATGACCAGAAGAAAATATGTGAGCAGATAGTACAGAAGTTGATGGATAGCTTAACGTTTCAAGAAATTGGGCCACAATTGGAAAGAGAGAGAATAACTCAAAGAGAATGAGTGCGAATAAACCAATAAAAAGGAGGCTGATTGGTTGAAGGCAGAGATTTCAACAGATTTGTAGGCTAACAGACTATGTATATAGGAGCTAACTAAAGGAGGAGAGTGTACAGTTGACGAAATATGGGATGGAGAGTAGTTACTATATATCAAACTCTACATGTATCATTCCTTTTCATCTTTACAACAATCCTATGAGGTAGGGGCTAATATTATCCTCAGTCTTACAATAAGGAAAGAGAGGCAGAAAGATTTTAAGTAACAACCAGTAAATGGAGCAGTCACTGTGAACCCACAGTGTGATTCCAGGGACCTGCCTCTTAGCTCTACTGTACCATCTCCTGGAAGGAGAAGGGCCTGCTTTGGAAAGCAGGGGGTAGGGGGAGTTAGGGGAGTTCAGGAGGAACTTAGGGGGAAATTTCAAGGTAAGAGGCACAGAGAATAAGATGTCAGTAATACAGATGGTCTGTACCTTATCAGTCATGTTGAAAGCAAGGTCATCTGATATAAAAGAGTAAGTAGGAAAGTTGGGGCCTGAGAAGGATGAAAAAGATTGCGAGGATTAGACTACGAATGAGCAAAACATTGTCAGAAGGCAATGTGAGGTGGCTAAGGAAGTGCACAAGCTCTGGGTCAGAGACGATGTTTCACCCCTGCTCCTCACTCATTAGCTATGAGACATACTAAGTTACTTAGCTTCTCCAAACACTCCTGCACAAAATAGGGATGGTGATCATCTGGCTCCACATGATTCTGTTTTATTGTCATTAGGAAAACCCTCTATCCTGCTTTCTTCTTCATTTTAGACTTTCTGGACTATTCTTTGCTTTTGGTTTTCTCTATGACTCAGAATTTGTTTATCAAACTGTAAAAAGAAAAAAATTAAGATTTGATGGGAATTGCACTGAATATATTGATCAATTTGGGGAAGATGGACATTTATATGACATCGAGTCTCCCAATTCTTGTACATAATATATTTTCCATTTGTTCATGCCTGTTTTGTGTCTTTCAATTAAATGTTATAATTTTCTAGGTGAATCTCCTGCACAGTTTTGTTAAATGTGTTCAAGGTGTTTTACAGTTTTTGTTGTTATTATGGATGGGACCTTTTCTCTCATCTGATAATCTTTCCCTAGTGATTTTGTTTTATCAATGCAATTAATTTCTCAGTTTCTAAAGAATTTAATTAGTCTTCTTTTGAAGGTTTTATTTTCTGTTACCTCTATTGTCTCTCCCTACTCCCCACTTTTTCTTTTTCTTTGCTTGGCTTTTTTTCTTTTTTCCATGTTGAAAGATTTTTCTCAGTTATCTGATTATCTTGGGTTATGTATTCATATATAAAAGCAGGCCCTGAAAAGTGACTTGAAGCTCTGCATGGGCAGATGGACTAATTGAAAGGTAGACTTCATAGTATGTTAATCGAAGATGAGCCAGTACATGAAGATTTTTCCCCGTTGGGGGAGAATTGTAATCTCTGACCTGCTGTCATCCTGGGAGTAGAAGAGAGAGGGAAATGTGGGGAGGGCTGTGTGGTTTAATCCTACACTTGTATCTGCCTTGTGCACCTGCCCACCAATGAGAGTGGTGCCTGAGTTCATAACCCAACCTGTTCAATTTTGCAGACTAAACATCCCTGTGACAGGGCGGGGCTGCACTGAGTTGGGGAGGAAACAGAGTTTTTGCTTCCTTAACATCTTCTGAATTTGACAACACCTTGAGTTCACTGTTGTCTACTGCCTGTTCTCTTTTTCCTGTGGCTTAATAACTTGGTCATTTTAACATGGTTTGGGAAGCAGAAGAGAGATAAATCTGTTATGATTAATTAGAAATTTTGTATTACATTTTCCAGTGGATATTATTAGTGTATAGGAAAATTAGTTTTGTTTATTGATTTTGTGTACAGAAAATATGTTTTGTATGTTTATCTTGTATCTAGCCGCCTTGTTGATTCTTATTCTTTTTAATAGTTTAAAGATTGACCCTCTTGGGTTTTCTAATAAGGAGATATATTTCTGCAATGATGACAATATTGTCTCTTCCTATTACTTTTTCTTGTATTGTTTTGGTGAGAACCTCCTATATAATAGAGAATAGTAAAGATCATGGTGGACATACTGTTATTCATGACTGATGGGATTGCATCTAATATTTCACTATTAAAATATGATTTTCATCATAAGTTTTGGGGAGATAACCTTTATTAAGTAAGAATATTCTCCTCTATCCATAATTTGGAATGAAATTTTTTTAACTGATAATTGGGTTTTGAATTTAATCAAATTCTTTAACATTTATTGATATATAGTTTCTTTAATCTGTTAATATAATAAATTATACAGACGTCACTTTTAATCTTGAATCATCTGATTTACTGGACACACTCTTGTTGATAGTGATTTATTATCCTTTTACTGTATTTCTGGATTTGCTCTTTAATACTTTCATATTTATGTAGAGAAGTAGAAGTGGCTTATAGTTTTCTTGTTCACTTTGGTGTCAATGTTATGCCAGCCTTTTAAAATGAGCCAGATCCTTATAATCTTTTTCTTTGGCCTGGAAATGTTGTATAAAATGGGAATTACATATTCCTTAAGTTTGCTAGAATTTGCCTGTAAATTTTTCTGAAATTTTTGTCATTTTTGGAGGCTTATTTCTTCAAATTTACCTTTCAGTTTTATCTAAGATTATATTTTTATTTCTCAGGCCAATTTTGATCATTTATATTTTTCTAGAAGAATGTCAATTTTATGTGTTTTCAATTTTATGTATATACAGTATGTGAAATTCTTTTGTGATACTTTTAGTAACCTTTTTCATTCCTAATGTTATTTATTTTGCCTTCTCCCACCTTGTAAAAAAATCACAATTGCCAAAGGTTTAGCCGCTTTATTGGCCTTTTAAATTAGCTTGGGTTCTATAGATTAATTTTAATGTTTTTTTTTAAATTTTCCATTTTGTTAATTTCTGCTTTTGTCTTCATTAAATTTCTTCTTATGATTTCTTTAAGTAGCTCATTTATTTTCATTTTTTATTATGTTTCTATCGAAGGCTTTAACTATCCTGAGTACTGTCATAGCAAAATCTCACAAGTTTTGATATAAGTATATATATTGCCTTTTCAGTTCTAAATAGTTTATAATTTAGATTTTAGTTTATCCTTAATTTATTAATTACTTAAAAATTTTCCCCCAATTGGTACAGCATTTTAATTTTGATTTCTAATTTCATTGTAGTTTGAGAAAATATTCTATATGTTATAAACTTTCTTGAATTTATTTTCTGTCCTAAGACTAGTTAACTTCTGTAAATATTCTATTTGTATTTTAAAGAACTGTACAATGCTCTGTTTCTTATGTGGCATATTGCAAAGAAAGAAGATTAATCACTTTTATTAATTGTTATAATGTTCCATATTGTTATTTTTTTCCACTTTTACTGTGAGTCTCTGAGGGCTGTATGGTAAGTCTTTCATTTTAAACTTAGTTTGATTGTTTATCCTTTTCATTATAACCATAGTTTTTCTCAGTTTTGGTTTCAGATACTTTGAAACATTGTTATTAGCTTCATAGAGATGTATTGTTTTGGAAACCTCTCTATGGCCTGCTCCTTTGTCAGTATGAAAATTCCTTCTTCATCTCTTGCAATGCTTTTTTCAATATTAACATTGTGACATCTGATTTTTGCATATTAGCATTTGCTTAATATAGCTCTTTTCATCTCTTTATTCTCAATCTTCCCATGTCATTGGGTTTGAGGCATGTTTCTTATACATACATTACTGGATTTTGATTTTTTTTTACCCAATATAAAAGTTCTTAACTTTTAACTAGTGAATTTAAAGCATTCCCATTTATTCTGATTTATGATATGTTTGGAATTATTCTTGTCTTATTTGATTTTTTTCTATTTGTCATATTTTCTAGTTTTTGTTGTCTCTTTGCCCACCTTTAATTGGACTAGTAGATTGTTAACATAAATGTTCAAACACTTTTTTCTCACATCTAGAGTCGATCACTATCTCTAATATTCCTCAGAACGAAAAAAAGGCTGAGCGTCCTTTGTTTCCCCTGCTCTCTTGCAACTTTCATCTCTCACCTTTTCATCTTCATTAATATTATTTTGAATTTTATATCCAAGTGCCTATATTTTTAAAATGTAAATGTCTATTTAATTTTTTAAATAAACATGTATTTAGACTTAATATATTTTATAACTTTTCCTTTTACCTCATTCCCTCCTCCTGGGTTTCTTCTTACTACTATTGGTTTATATTGTTTAGCAGTTCTTTCGGAGATAATCTTGAGGTAGTAAACTTCAAAGTTCCTTTCAATTCTAAAAATATCTTTATTTCTGCCTCTCACTTGAATAATAGTTTGGCTGGGTGTAGAATTCTATCTTCAAAGTTATTTTCCCAAACAGTGTTGAAGATATTATTCTCCTGTCTTTTGTATCCTGGGTTACTCACAAGGACTCTGATGTCAATTTGATTCTTATTTCCTTGTAAGTAATCTTTCTTTTGATGCCAACAGCTTTTGAGATTTGCGTTTTATTCTTGATGTTCACATCTTTCATCACAATATATCTAGGTGTGTGTGTGTTTATCTTTAATTTATCCTTCAGCCCAGAGGATATTTAAAGGTCTGAGAAATTTTCCCATAATGTTTCTTTTCCCCCAATTTGCTCTATTTTTTTACATCTGGAAGTACTTTCCACAGATGTTAGAAGCTCTGTGTCATCCCGTCTCTTGAATCTCATCTTTCCACATCGTCATCTCTGCTCCCAATGTGTGCTTGGGGCTGTGGTATCCTTCAGACCGCACTCATCTGGTTTCTGTTTTTCAGGCATTTCTCACAGTTTACACTTCTTTCCAGTTATTTTATGAAATCTTTTCTATCATCCCTAAGGATTTGGGGTGAAGGGTGTACATGAGGGTGATAGATCTAAACAGTGCTCGGTTTGCCAATTCAAATACCTTTTCAAATTTTGTAATATCTGTTAACCACACTCATGAGCTTTACTGTAAAGCAGGACCAAATTAGGGTTTGGCAAGACAGGTGGAGTAGAACTGGATGACAAACTGAGGTGCTCATGAGTCTCACATTTGGAATGGCAAGCTGTGAATCCCAGCCACTGTGGGAGTCAAGAGAAGACATATGGAGGCTGAATAAGGAGAAGCTGTAAGACTAGAGGCCACAAGATCGGGTCCAGTGGTAGGAAGAATCAAACAGGTGACAGGATACGAACCTGTTTATAGAAAAGGAGATCAGAGTTTGAGATTTGTAAGTGGAAAAATCCCCAGGACTGAGGGGATCCAAGGGATGGTTGATCTTTGAGGGTTGCTGATGCGATATTGAGGCTATGTGCGAGAAGAGATCAAAGAATCCTGACCCCCGAACATTAGAATGGCCACCCTTGTGGAAACTGATGTGACAAATGTGGAAAATAACAGAGTTCATTTGAAAATTACTATTTATAGAAGTTGTATTTTAAAAAGACAGCTTAGCAAACATAACATCAGTAGAAAATCAGTGTGTTCTGCTATGTGGAGTATCTGAGTTTATACTGATTCTTTACATGATGATGAAACAATGTATCTCCATTTCTCTATTTCTCAGGACCATAGATTTTGCTGGACTCTTCATAAGAGATTACTTTTATGACTTTAGACCTCTTTAGTCCACAAATACACATTCCTTAGGTAGAGACAGCTCACCTCCATGCTTGGAGCACTTTCTGGACACATGTGAATATCCATCCGACCACAGTAGAATGTGATTGCCCACAGAAATAGATCTTACTTCTCTAGTGACTATACATTTTCCCATGCATGTTGTGGCCATATTATTGTCCAGAGACATGCATTACTGAAATAAATGTCAGTAGCCCAAAATTACATGTACTTCAATTTGTATTAGAGTTAAAGTGAGTATCAGGAAGTCCCAAAGTAACAAACATAACATAGAGCAAATTAAAAGTTTCTGTATTGAGCATCTTACTATTTCTTGTAAACTTTCAGTGCATCCAGCACTTAGCATTTAACATTTCAACAGTTTTTATGGTTTTATATTACCCTATATTGATAGTTTAAAAATGGAGAAGGAGTTGCTTTGCTGGCACATACAGTTGAGATGAGACAAACTTGTGGAAGGAAGTGACATGTGAATTAGAAAGTGTAACTGGTCTTCAGGGTTTGAATGGAAGAACTATCTTTGAAATTCAAATTGGGATCAGGAACTGCCCATCAGGAATGAGCAAAGTAGTCCGCCTGCAGATGTTTAAACCTTAACTTGGAGAAAAAGTCTTAATGTCTCAAGCATAGAAGGACTCACCATTGGTTAAAGCCACTACCTTGTGTCTGACACAGAGTAAGTGTGTGAGGAAGAGGTTCAGGAAATCCATGACTTGGTTGTGCTGAAAGCCATATCATCTTTGTAAGAGTAAACTAAAGTACTTCAGATTTAAGTACTACATGAAATAAGGACTCACATGCTGAAAAATGATAACGCGAGTTACAGTACTACTTACCAGAATGATGATAACAGAGGCAATCGGTCAAGCACTGGCTGTCTGCATGCACAGTGCTGCTCAGGTTTTGTGTTCTCCCTCATCATTAAAACAACCTGGTGAGATAAACATGGTAAAGTTCTTTTTATAGGAATAAAAGAACTAGAGAGCTAAGTTAACATCTGGTGAATTTCAACTGAATAAACAAATAAAATGAATAATTTGGGCCAAAGTTTAAAAAAGATATTCTGCTTTGGAGTGGAGGTGGGAGGATGGAGTTTGTATTTTTATTCCTTTGTTATGAGTTTTTTATGATTTTTTTTTCTAGTTCTTTGTTTTGCTCTTTTCAGTTTTGGGAAACAGCAAGACTGATACTAATAAAGGAAGAAATGAGTTTGGTTACTGGTTATGGTTTATAAAGATTTGCATTTTAACAAGATTTACACAAAGAAATTATATCAAAAGTCAAATAAGTAGCAACCTTTACCAAAATGAAGCTGCTCATCTTTGCAGATGAGTCATGAGTAACTAATGGTTGGCACGTTCAGAGTGATTCAGTTGCATAAAGAAAAATATCTATGAAATTGTGCCAGTGACTCGATTAGCTTTTCAAAATGATTTGATTAGGACCTGCATTGTACTGTAATAACACAGAGCAATGTATTAAGCACATTAAAATACATATGTTATTTTTGTTCTAGGCTATTAGCCAAACCTCATTTTATGCTTTGCTCTTATACCTTGACTATCACACTTGTATAAAAGCAAAGTAATTTTTCCTTTTGAATAGCTGTTGCAATGTAATCTTAACATCAACACAGATAAAACAACAAAGAGTTATCGGTTAAAAAGGAAGGACAAAGAATGTAGCCAAAAGAATTATGCAAAATGTCTGTAACTTAAATTAAACCAAAGAAAGGACCATTCTCATAATTATAGTTCAAGAAAAAATTCAAGTAAAGCAGTAATTTTAATCTCCCTTGAGTATAAATTTACACTCAGGCTTCTCATAAAAAATTGAACACACAAATAGAATTAGGACATATTTTTTTCTATCGTAAATGTTGCATACAGCGTAAAGACTACAGGGTTTCTAATTTCTGTAAATAGTTGCTCTGTCACAGGAGGCAGAGCAGTAACAGCAGCGTGTCCTCTGAAGGACACCCGATCCCCGATCCCCCCATATTCACCATGGGTCTTTGTTTCCACAGAGCATCTGTACCACCACCACGGCATTTTTGCACTTTTTCTTCCTGGCTTCATTCTGTTGGGTCTTGACTGAGGCGTGGCAGTCATATATGGCTGTAACTGGAAAAATTAGGACACGGCTTATACGGAAACGCTTTCTGTGCCTTGGATGGGGTAAGCATGTTAATACACCCTTTTGTGCTCTTGTTTAAATGACTTTGAACACTTACATAATGAAGCCGTAGAGGGTGATTATCTCCAGGCTACTTTTCTTTATGTCCAACTTGATATATAGAAGTGGAGATATATGAGGCTGGTCATTTTTGAACATTCTTTGGACATTTGGAACTTTAAAAAGGAGTGAATACTGGATGACCGTGTGGCTAGTCAGTGAACAAACTCCACAGTGCCTACAGGCTGCGAGATGGGACCTGAGATCTCTAGAGGCAGAAGAGCAGAGCGCTCTCTGCTGATGTCTGCTGACTGCGCAGCCTCTCTCAGATGTTCAGGGCTCAGGGCATGAGGTACTAATCATGTACACTAGTCGTGTTCTCCCCACAAGAACACTGTGAAAAGTCCACTCCAAGGAGCTCAGAACAGTTAGACTACAGCTATTCGTGCTACCGGGAGAAAGCCATGTAGAGAATGAATGAAATCTCGTGGCTAGTCAGTGGGGTCCTCAAAGGAAAAACAGAATTGTTGAGACTGAGAATTAATTAATTCTTTACCTGTCTTTATTAGGAAAAGTTTCAAATTGCCTTACAAAATGGACATCTTGAAGATCCATGCATTTCACAGGGCTGATTCTAATGTTTAATTAGAATTAATTAGTTTAGTTCAATTAGAATTAATTAGTTTAATTGATTTAAGAAACTAGTTTTTGAAAAACCCCAGAATTTTGTCATGTTTGCCTTTGAATTTCAAAAGATTTTCACTAAAAAAAAACCTGGAGAATTTTGGACCAAATGTACAATAAATACCTAATTTCCCAGAAGACTGGAGAACAGGATGCTAGAGGGAGCCAGAAAAATCACAAATAAGTGGACTTATTACAATACCAGAATAATTCATGCTTGGAAAAAACAGGATCAAGAATGCTTAAAGGTTATCCATCAGGTCGGCAAGGGGCTGTCACGTCTGTCTAATGTCTTAGGGTCTTTGCAAAGGTGGATGGGAAAGCCATTAAGAGGAAACTGGAGGATGTATTCTACTTACACTTTCATAAAACTTTTGTCTGGATTTCATGTCAAAGACCTTCTAAAGGTGGACTGATATTGAATCAGGGGACACTTTTGTCATGAATTAGTACCATAGATCCAAGAAATATAGAATGCAGATAAATGAAACTTTTCTTAAAGTAGAAAGAGTGGCGATTTTCAGAATCGCTAAGTACCTATTTGACATTGTTACCGAAGATCTTGAGGAGGGTTCACAGCTGGTCTCCAAGTTTACAGCTAATGTTAAACCACCGCGTTAGGGATAGAGCTCAGCCGATAATGCTAGACTATCAGAAAATCTGCAAGGGGGCAGAATAGTGGCGTATGAGTTTCATTATGGCAAAGTGCAACATAATAAATTTGGAAATTTTTCAAATCTAAATTTGGAATGAAGACTATTAACCCTTCAGCTGTGACCCAGGAGAGAATTTTTTTTTTCTAATGAACTTGATCTAGTCAATCAAAAAAGTCAAAATGACATGCATGAAGAAGGAGGAGAAGAAGGGGGAGATAGAGGAGGAGGAGAAAGAGGAGGGGACATTATATATATATGTAATATGCATATATACAAATATGTGTGTGTGTGTGTGTGTATATAGATTTAGAGAGAGAGAGAGACCAGTATTTGTTGAGAAATACAGCGTGGGGCCGGCCCGGTGATGTAGCCGTTAGGTTCCCGCGCTCCACTTCGGCGGCCCGGGGTTTCACAGGTTCAGATCCTGGGTGCCAGCTGACGCACTGCTTGTCAGCCATGCTGTGGCGACGTCCCATATAAAGTAGAGGAAGATGGGCATGGATGTTAGCCCAGGGCCAGTCTTCCTCAGCAAAAAAGAGGAGGATTGGCAACGGATATTAGCTCAGGGCTAGTCTTCCTCACACAAAAGAAAAACAAAACCAAATACAGTGTGTCCCTGTGAGGTGCTCTCCATAGTTTTTGACATTAAACGTCATGAGGGAATGTGATGTCATTTGAAAAGATTCACAGAAGCGAATAGCAGGAAGGAGGGAAAATGATGGGAAGAAAGAAGATGGGTGGAGCAGATACAAGAAGGTGATTAGATGGCGGATTTTTCAACCTAAAAAGGCAAACATGGTCTTCCTGAAAAGAAGGCATGACCAAAACTTAAAAAAAAGCTTAAACAGCATAGATTAGACTGAGCTCTAATCACCAAAGTACAGGGAGATTCCATTGAACTTGACTAAGGTAAGTGCAGCTCAGATAAACATAAAGACATCAGAATTGGCGCAGGTGTGCAGGAACTGAATTCCAAGAGAGACTGAGCCGTGCGTGGAGATAGATGAAGAGAAACTGGCATATATTTCTGACCTTCATTCAGGATTGTTAAAGGAGGATAGCCAGGAAGCCCGAAAATCAATTCCCTAGGGCCCTTAACCCTGTTCCTACATTCTTGTTATTATAAGTAAGTCATAAAGAATTAAGTGATAAGATTTATTTCTTTCTATCTTATTATAAGTGCAACTTGATGTGGATCAACATGTCGCCAACTGAATGTTCTGCCTCTGTGATATTCCATCTCACCAGAACATCCATTTTTTGCCTTTCTGATTTTATAACTATAAATTTCCTTTATAACAGTGTAAACCCCTAGGGAAAAAATAGCTTAAAAGATATACTAAATCTCAGTTATTAGTTTCCTTTAAACCCATGTCAAATGTAGTGGTAACCTAGCAACATTGGAGAAGTACATGGAGTTAAAAACCCAGCTGTCACTCTCATATTTTTGCACTTGAAAGAAATTTTGAAATGGAAACGTACTTTATGAAATGAATCATCCAAAGGTGATTCCTCTGATTTCAGCATTTTGAATTTGTCCTGGCTTTTCTGGAGCCAGTATCACAGTGGTTAGAGCTGAATGTGAAGTGTGACAATGCCTTTCTTGCAGGTTTACCAGCATTAGTAGTGGCCACATCAGTGGGCTTCACCAGAACAAGAGGATATGGCACTGATCATTAGTAAGTCCATCCACAGTGATGAAGCATGCTTATGATTAAGTCGGTCAGCAAATAGGCTCCATTAGTCTTGGTTGGCACTGCTAAGCCTCCCATTTTGTCACTGAGTCACTAACAGGTAGAAATCGCATCAGTGAGGAATGAGGTAAAGTAGCTTAACTGCACAAAGGTTGGGAAGTAAATGCTGTGGCACTGTTCACAATCCTTGTTTCAATTTCCCATTTCATAAGACCAGTGTATTTGATTTTTTAAATATTTCAGTATTTGCTTTGCATGTTCAATCTCAAATACAATTTTTAGAACTGGATAAATCTTGATAAGTTTACCTTTTAGAAACTGATTCTGATCTGAGCTTCTCATTTCCTTGATGATAATATACGTTGATATCAACCAAGTTTGGTCATGTTAGTTCAAGTTTTGTTGCTATGTTAGGGTAACACACGCTAAAACCTATAGATCAGGGGAATCAATAGATTCCACGTTAGAAAATGCCTGGGCCATGGAAGAAATTCAAAGGGAGAAAAAGGGGTATGGGATCAGCCCATCCTAACCATAGCTGTAATACTGATAGATTCTATGAGAGAATTTATAAGTAAAGTTTATATTTAGTATTTCAAATGTAAAACAATGCACTTTCTTATTTTCCTTTGTCTGCTCTTTCAAGTTGAGGAGGCAATTGAGAAGTGAAGAGAGAGATGTGCATTTTATTAGAAGCATAAGTTTTAAAGTGAGATGTTCTGTTTAATTGTCTTCAGTTTACTAATTAGGCCCTCTGGTGGGTTCATCCAAACTGAGACTGTTCAGGAGGCGTCACTCCACCTGCTCGTCCCAAAGGAACTTCCAAAGAATTTAAAGAGCTCATGTCATCAGAGTACTTGTTTTTCTTATGCAATCTATATTATCAAAAAAACCCTGACAGCATATGTTGTAGAGTAGTGCTTACACAGCATGGTTACTTTTTACAGTGGTATGACTCTTTTGGCATAAATCCAGCATTTGAAAGGCACTGTATGAGGGATGTGGAAAACAGTAGGATTATGGATGATATGGTCCAACTTTCAAGGAATTTATGGTTAAAACCACATATAATACAATGAGTAATGTAGCAGTTTGAAGATTAACTTACACAAAAATACAATAGAAATTTAGTGGCAGTCTCAGAGATGTCAAACTAAACTGTTCTATTCAAACTAAGGGCTTTTTCTCTAGATATTTTGTAAAAAAAAAAAAGATATTAACTTGTCAACCCCAAAGTGGGAAAGTAGAATTTTATCTGTGCACTGTTATGGCAAGGAACAATAACAAAATGTAGACTTTGAATACACACACATTTGTGTTATGTATATATTGATATATGTATCTGTGTGTATGCATATATATCTAATTACTAGATTATTTCAATTAAGGTTTAATTTACACAGAGTAGCTTTCACTCTATTAAGTGTATAGTTCTGTGAGTTGTAACAAGTGCTAAAGTCATGTAACCGCCACAACCAATATAGAACCATTTATTCTTAGAACAGACAGAGAACAGTTATTGTTAATTGTTGTTAATTCTGGAGGTGGCATGCTGATTCTGTGGACTGAGAAGTAATATTGAAAGGGTCAAATGTCAAAAATAGTTTCATGAAATGGTGGGCACAGCCCTGCATCAGCCATGATAGAACAGTTCCTCGTGCTTTCCCCATGTTGATTCTCCTGGATCACGCACGTGAGAATGGGCCACCTTGCAAGGCCCCCAGTTCTGAGCCGCATGCCCTCTTCATGTCCCTCTGCTGGGAGAGAAGGAATGTTTTTACTTCAATGGTCACCCTGTCTCTCGATGCTGACCTGCATCTCTTGGTGAATTTAGTAATTGAAATAAACACAGCTGCACTTATATTTATTCAAAAGGGTATGTTTAGTGAATTTTCTTAGTAGTCTGGGGAAAAAATAAAATTAGAAGATAGAAAAGCATGCAAAATGTAGAATATCTGTTCCCTGTAATGATGGCTTTTAAACCAGTTCCTCCCAATATCTCAATGGCCTCAGGAAGAACGGGTAAATGGTACGTCTAAGACTCTAAAAACACACTGTTCTTGCTTAAAAGTATATTTGAAAAATCGCATAATGGATATAAAACAGCATTTTATAAAACTTGAGTAATAGTCACCTTTGCACTGAAAGTCAATATAAAAATCTCACTGCAAGAGTAATTTCTATAAAATGTTTTAACTGCCTGGAAGAAAGGCCTTATAATAAAAGTTTCTTTTCCATGAGAGGTATGGAGTATTTCTCACTCGTGAAATGCTCTCATTTTAGCTTTTTCCCACCTTCTATGCATTTTTTTAAATGACAAACCTTTGAAATGTGCCAAAATTCCAAGGCTAAGTGCATAATCCAAGTTATTTGTATCACACTTTAGTGGTTTAACACGTATCCCTAATTTTTGTTAGTTTGTATCTGATGTTATTTTCAGCTGCTGGCTCTCTCTCGAAGGAGGACTGCTCTATGCTTTCGTTGGACCGGCAGCCGCTGTTGTCCTGGTAAACACTGAAATCACCTTATTTTGTTGTCTTAGCAAAGAAAGGCTACTTTGTTTCAATTAGAGTGACAAGTTTATATTTGTTGTGTAGAAATTTTAAAGTTAAATGGATTATTACTTAAATTTGAATATCAACTATTATTCAGTCCTTTATTACTTAAAAATATTCTTATTTTGAAGACTGAAGAATATTAAACGTGGGAGTGTGGGATTTCTCTTACAGTAATTTCACATTTGTGAAGAAGTTTGAGTAAGTTTCAATGAATTCTTCCTCATTAATGTACAGAATTTCATCATTCATCATTTTACCTGTATACTCTTCTGTATGATCTGCATAGTTATTAAGATGGAGAGATCTTAATAACTACTGCTGCTACCAAATGTCGACAAGAAAATATATATGCATATGACGAAGCTTCCCAGCCTCAGTGCTGCAGATATTTTGGACCAGATTCTTTGCTGTGGGGCTGTGCTGTGTATTTTAGGATGTTCTGCAGTGTCCCTGGCCTCTACCTACTAGACACAAGTGGTCTCCTCCAGTTGTAACAATCAAAGATGTCTCCAGACGTTCCTCAATATTCCCAGTGTTTCCTGGCGGTAAACATCACCCCCAAGTGAGAACCCCTGCCTTATGTTATGCATAAGGATTTAAAATTTTCTTTTTGGGGTCACAAAATAATTCCCTTATATGTTTAATTGTGAGACCATGGAAATTTCCTACCAATTTGCCTTTCTTTCTCTCTCTCTCAATTTATCGATTACAAATCTTTCTTGTCCAATAAATCTTTGAAAAATGTAAGGGAGGAAAGAAATGATCTGAATTAAATA
This sequence comes from Tapirus indicus, assembly GCA_031878705.1. NCBI lineage: Eukaryota > Metazoa > Chordata > Mammalia > Perissodactyla > Tapiridae > Tapirus > Tapirus indicus. The sequence goes on from CM062931.1 coordinate 58,815,251, forward strand.
CAAAGATCCATATCGCTATGCAATTAGATTTCTAATTGGAAAATAACCCTTTGGTTTCTTGAATGATTCATTCAATAAATTAGAAGCTAGCAACATCTTTCTTAATAACTCGATGTGACTTTTTCTTCCTTTAAAATTTGTTCTCCCTCCTCTAAACTGTAACGGGGAGCAGAAACTGACCACGATTCACAAGAAAAATAAAATCCAGGCATGAGTGTTAGGGAAGAGAGTAGGAAAATTGAAACTATTAGACACATTTTTTTTTTGTCTGCTGCATTGAATTTTGGTTAATCAGTTGAATTATTTCCCTGAGCTACAAGGTTAATATACATATAACCCTAAAATGAAGAAACAAAGACAATGTGTATAATTGAAAGACCGAAGTCCTTGGAGTGGTGATGAATTCCCTCATGATTGATTGCAGATTAATAGAATCCATGAAATACACTTTTTCTCTTGGTTCAAATAATGAGAAGTACAAAGATGAATAAGTCTCTTGATTAAACAGTGTCTTGTCAGGAAGCGATGAAGAGTGACACCTCCCAAGTCCCCACCTAGCAGGTGCTTTGGACCTTCCCTACGCCAGCAGTTAAACAGATCTCAGCTCTTTATTTGATCTGGCCAGTGTGTTGGGGGAAGTGGAATTTTTCTTTTTTCTTAACTAGTCATCCTGCTTAATTTAAAACAGATTTTTGTGAACTATTAGTTTCAGTGTAAAGGCTTCACCATTTGCATTGGGGGTTGCACCAAGATTGTGTTGATCATGGAGGGTAAAGGACAGGAACGCAAAAGAAAGAAAATATTTTCCTTGATCATCTTGGTTTCAGCATTGGACTGGATTCCTCTATCGGGAGGTGCTGTTAGGTTAGACCAGGGCGCACCTCATCGTCAGCGGCTACAGATAGACCACAGTTCTCTCTGCAGCTTTTTACAATTTTATTTGAAAAAGAAAAATATGTGTGATTTCATTTCAGCTGTATTATGCAAAAGACATTTAAGTGAGTCTTAGAAAGAAAATGCTGAGAAGTGTTCGATAGAGCACATTATAAGAATTGGTGTTATTGACCATTACTTAAAGGATTCCGCTGAGTTGAATAGGCTTTCCCCTTTGTCTAGAAAAGCGTGATGTATCAAAATGCCCCCCACCTCACAGGCAAAAGAGCCATACAGCAGGAGGAATTTAGGCATTCTGTTCTCCCTGCTGGGGGTAACGACAAATCCTTCGCACTTTCGGCTTCCAGGGCTCACCCTAGCCTCACGCTGTGAGACTCAAAATCTTTTGACTCTCAGGCGTTGGCTAAAACTGATTTAGTCAATTGATTTTATTCAGGGCTGACTCAGAAGGAAGAATGCCAGATTGGCATAGCATGGCACCATTTAAAAGTTAGGCAATTGAATATTAATTTCCTCGGTGTTAACTGCAAAGCATGGAAATTAAAGATACTTAATGTACTTGAAATCTTTAAAGTAACACACCACTGTTAAATTGTTCCATATTCCTTTATGCACTTATAAAATATTTGAGAAGTGCTTCATGTCCCATAGTGAATGTATAATTGTACGGTGGTTATAAACTGATGAAAGTTTTCAGGAGAAACGGGGACCTGATTCCCTTCAATATCATTGAAAGGTCAACCTTTGTTTCTGTTTGACAGGTCAACATGGTGATTGGCATTTTGGTATTTAATAAACTTGTTTCCAGAGATGGGATCCTAGATAAAAAGCTCAAACACAGAGCCGGGTAAGCTGCAATTGGTGGATTTTGAAGGTTCTTTACCAGTGAATCCCATGCTCCAATTCCAGATCATCACTGACTGCATTTGACTGTGCCTGGAATTTTGTTCCTGACAAACCAGTGTGTCTGGTGAATTCTACCACTCAAGCTCCAGTGTGCTCTTCTTAAGTAAAGTGACCCAAATCTAAAAGTAATTAAAAAGACCATTAAGAAAATCCATGTTGGTATGTGCATATTGCCCGTTTGTAAGATAAGACTAAATGTCAAGGCTAGACTTAAAATACTTGTCCTTAGGTGAGGGTTTTCAAAGACCCCCTAGTTTGGGTTGCGAAGGACAGGAGGGTAGATTGAACGTATTGTCAGTATGAGACACAGCTGAATTGGGACATGCAAATCTTAGTAGGGCAAAAATACTGCATTTTCTTTGATTAATTGTACATATCAGAAAAGTTCTTCACTTGAAATAATCACTTGCAAAACACTATTCTTATATATTTTCATTCTTTATGACATTTTGACTATAACTTTCTAGAAAGAGTTATTCATAATTTTCACTTGCAAGTTTTAACCACTTATAAAATTTAGAAAAGCATCTCCTTTAATTTTATGGTTATTTTAATATCACCAAACCTAACGACCTAATAACGTTTCATACGCAGATTGATAACAGCTTTTTAAGCTGACATCATCACATCCTCATACAAATTTGTAGAAACTGGAGTGAAATGTTAATGCCTTTGAATTTCCCTTTTATCTTTTCTTATGAAAAGTTTATATCTTTCTCCTTTCTGTTTAACTGTAGCTCCATTCAAAACTTACCCTACAATTGGTCTCATTTCTTTAATAATTTATGGCATTATTTAATAGTCATAGTATCTGATCACTTACTGGTGAGAATTTTAAGTCCTTTGTGTTTTTATAATCAATGTAATGATTTATATGATAAGATAGTCCAGGTCTTTTTTTCCCTAGTAAAAGACTAGGTTTAATGGCTTTCAATATAAAAATTTGATATCATTCATATGAAACATTAGCACTGCAATGGTGTAATAAAAACATCATTGGAGGTTCCTTCCTGAAGGGGGAACCACTTCCCATTTAGAGACTTTTTTTCACTTCAGATGAGTTTCCACAGCATCTTAAATAGGCAGACCTGAACTTGTACAGACACTGAGCTTTCTACGCCGTTTGAACTGAAAGCTTTCACACTATTGCTCTTGTTAGTCTGTCATATATGGTTGGAATTGGAGCAATAGCTTCTTCAGTTATTTCTGTCCAGATTAATCATGTAAGAATAAATTGATCATACTTTACTGAATTCTGGGTATGGAAACTCAGTTCTGCCACTAGTGCTGTAAATTTGTGTAATTTTTTTTTTAAATTGAGGAGGTGGGTGGTTAGTAGTTAGGATAAAGCTTTGAAGTTAAAAAAAAACATGCTCAGTATCTAGCTCTGCAATTTACTACCTTTGGGTGTGTCTTTGGGCATGTTATTTAATCTTTCTGCAGCTCAGTCTTCTCACCTGTAAAATGGGGATAATAACTCTTGCCTCATAATGGAGTATATGATGTGTAATGTATATAAAGCATTCATTAGAGTATCCAGCAAATAGCACGCACTCACACAACAGATGGTGGCTATTGTTGTGATGAGTGAGATGAGGAAGCCAAGCTGGACACGTTGTTTCCAAAGGACCCTGACTTCTGTCAATCAAACCTCCGAGATTCCACCATTCCTGACACTGGGGTCAGAAGAAGAGATGAGATCGTCAGAATGAGTATAATGCTAAGGATTTATTAAATTCGCAGTCAGTATTTTTTCTCATTTAATTTTTTGGTATGTGATATCCAGTTTGATTCACGTAGCTCTTTGTAAGAGATAACATAGGTTTAGGAGAAATGACAACATTGTCACATTATGAATTTAGAAATTATCCATTTCAATTGACATATTAATTTTAAAACCTCTATTTCTAAAAATATGTATAGAAGTTACATCTGTTTTACTGGCAAAACTGAGCCAAACAGTGTTTTTCTGGTTCAAAGGCCACTGCTGGAGAAATAGAAACGTTGTTAATATATGTTATAAAAGCAGAATGCTGGTTATCATCCAAAGCAGAAAGGAACTCTTAACAGATTAATGACTTGAGGTTCTAGAAAAAAATTCTATAATATAAAATGCTATTTTAGTCTCAGTATATATAGACTGAAATCTGCTCTCTAGTCCCAAGTGAAATTGAAGAAAATTTTTTAGAAGATAATAGTGTTTGAAGCTAATTTTAGTTCACAGAGAAGCAGTAAGAACAATAATAAAGACTTCAGTGAAGAACAAATAATCAGAATCAACTAAAGAAACATTGAGCCAGAAGCTAATTGATTAACTTAAAACTTGATCCCCCAACTGTAAATATTGGCCATTTCAGGTTGTTTGAATATATATCTATATCAAGAGTTTTTTGGAAACATTATTATTTAGGATCAAATATGGTACCAAGACGTCCCTCCTCCCATTTTTTCTATTCCTTTGTTCCCTTTCTTCTTCGTTTTTTTTTTTTTTTGAGGAAGATTGGCCCTGCGCTAACATCCATTGTCAATCTTCCTCTTTTTCCTTTTTCCTCCCCAAAGGCCCAGTACATAGTTGTGTATCATAGTTGTAGAGTTGTTGCTCTTTTATGTGGGATGCTGCCTCAGCATGGCTTGATGAGCAGTGAGTAGGTTTGTGCCCAGGATCCAAACCAGCAAAGCCCAGGCCACCAACACAGAACATAAGAACTTAACTGCTACACCACTGGGCCAGCCCCCCTTTCTTCTTTCTATAATTAATTATTAGAAACTGCCAAGCATATAGTTTATGCTCAATAAATATTTATAAAGGAGCGAGTGAATGAATATTTAATAATACAATAGCTTGACAAGTTTTATAATACCCAAACTGTATTAAATTTTTCTAATACATAAAATATATTTACCAAGGAGGAATTTATTGCAAATATCAACACATCTTATATAAAAAGATATTTGGAAAGAATGAAAACAAGATAAAATGGCATGTGTCTTTTTAGAACATCTCAAACAGAATGTTTCATTTCCTCTCTTTTTCTGCAATGAACTTTCTTATCTACTATTTAAAACTGCTTTATCTTATCTACCTGAAATTAAGGAGACTGCCAGCATCTTGTACAAATTCATGAGATTCTTCCAAATGGAGGGGGTATTTTTTTTTCCAGAGAATTTTTTTTTTTTTTTTGTGAGGAAGACCAGCCTGAGCTAACATCCGTTGCCAATCCTCCTCTTTTTGCTGAGGAAGACTGGCCCTAGGCCAACATCCGTGCCCATCTTCCTCTACTTTATATGGGACGCCGCCACAGCATGGCTGACAGCAGCGCGTCGGCAGGCGCCCGGGATCCAAACCTGCGAACCCCAGGCTGCCAAGCGCGAACTAAACCGCTGCGCCACCGGGCCGGCCCATCCAGAGAATTTTTTATAGTATTAACAATAAACCAATCAGACAAAAGAATTTATTTCTAAGGAAAAGAGAAGGAAAATTGGAAAGGGAATTAGACTTTGCAGACTTCCAGACCCTGCAGGAGTAGACAGAATAACCCTCAGAGAGCACGAAATGACGTGTCTTCCTGCTCTGGTGCTCAGAGAGGATGTTAGTTACATCTGAACTTAAGGGAAATTCAATTTTTTTTAACTGTTAGCACTTTTTGTTTTATAAATGCATAATTGCCTATAACAAAGAAACAAAATTTTATTTTTCATTGCAGCAACTCAATTTAGCATCTAGACTGTGTTCTTCCGATTATAGTAATTTCCGTAGTGGTCATGCAAACTAGGAGAAAATATTAGATCTCTCTGGGTAACCCATCTTTCCTCTGCTCCATTCACATCTAGTAGCAGAATTCCAAAGGTGCCAACCAATTAACATCAAGCATAGTTTTCAACACTTAGCTCTGACTAAGGGAAGTATAGGTGGGCCTTTTAGTCAATCTCAAATAACTTTCAAATAAAGAAAAATGAGAACTTCAAATACTGGCTTAAAATTTATTTTCAGAAAAACCCATACTTAGATCAAATTACAGTTTTTCAGGGCTAAAATACTTGCTTATATTGTGTCATAAGGTTATTTTTCGGTAATCTTTGGTTTTTCAATCTTGTTTCAGAGCCTAGAGGCGTAGTGCCCTTCAATTCAGAAAGGTAGCCACATCCTTGTTCCAAGCACAAACCAAACAGGCTATCTTCTGTGATGAAGGAAGCAATAAATGACTAAGCTATGCCTTTTTAATGTTAATCTGGTGGGATTTAACAAGATTGAAGACACTCACATGAATAGTTAGAGCAGTGCTGCTCATTCCTGCTCATTTATGAGGATAATCTGTGGAGCTTTAAAAAATACAGATGCCTGGGTTCCATTTAATTAGAGTCTTTGGAGTTGAGTATATACACTGATGCACAGCCACAGTGGAGAATACTGGTCTGGTTACTCTTTGAGAGTAGTTTCAAACACATTGGCATACCCGTTGAGGCATTCATGAACCAAACTAGATAGACTGTTGGTTACTTATTATTTTGAAAAGTTTGGACACATGGCTAGTCCATATGTCCTGGGTTGAATCAGTAAAGAGAATGATTTAGTGCCATATTCCCCGCCCCAACATCTAACCCTGAAAGAGTTGATTTTTCTCCTGGGTCTACTGATTGATCTACTTGCGTAATAGCTTTCAGATTTATTATTTCATCCAAGCACTTTTCCCAAATGTGTGCACTTTTTTTAAAAGAAACCAGATATTCTGAATTATGAGCCTCTCATGATTTTTTCTGTTCTGCCACTTTTATTATACACATGGTAATGCAAGTCCACTATAATATTATTTTTTTAAAAACCTACTGGGCAAACTTGTATTTTAGATGTAAACACCACATGGCAATGGACAAGAGAAGTACACCACAATTATTTCAAGGTGTTTTGAATTTTGACTCGAATAATTTCTCTCTGGTTTCCCTAAAAAGATTATGTTCTAATAAACCATCCATTTTCAAAGGACTCTTTCCTAAAGCGGAATGTGTGTAAAGTTTTTCTAAGTAGTGTGACTTTGCTTTTATGATATAGTAGATTGAATCTGAATACTTTGAATCTGAATTTACCTGTAAAATCCTCTAGACTAGAATGAACCATTTCAATGCTGTTAGGTTGAAGTCTATGACAAAGTGTCCGGAAAGAATAGTCTGAGCTTAAAGATTATGTTAAATGTTTTATTAAAGTAGAAAACTGTCACCCTTTTTATCAATTAATATTTCATCAAATTTCATCAGACCCTATATTCAGATCATTTTAAAATAGAGACAATACATTGATGCTATACGAAATTTTAAAATATGAGTATGTTAAGATAAAGGCTGCATCTGATGCTCAAATGGCTAACGACCTAAAATATGCATCTTCCAACATTGGACTTCTGAGTCGTGTGTTTACGTTTCAGAAGTTTTAGTTGATGTTATGGGCTTTCTGCAAATGGCACTGAAAGCCTTTGAAGCTGGGAATCCTCACATGTTTGATTATGAGGGGTCTGAATAAAGGGTTTCACTGTATGTGACACAAACACATGCTTATGTTTAATTCAGTGTATCGGGCAACTTTGATCTGTAGACACAAGGGCCATTTATGGCGTAAACGATGGAAATATGCTTCGCATGCAACAAAGGCCCATCTTATTAAAAGGTAAATGTTACAAAAATAGTGTGTAGTGTAAATGCGTCTTTCCATTTAGATTTAGAATATTCATCTTTGATAAATGTACTTTTTTGCATGAAATGGTATTTAAAAGCTAACTTGCAGTAGCAACTCTTTTTTTGGTGACAATTCAATATTTTGTTCTTTTTGTGGGTGTTCTGTTTGTTTGCAGTCAGATGAGCGAGCCTCATAGCGGTCTGACGCTCAAATGTGCCAAGTGTGGAGTAGTTTCAACAACAGCTTTGTCAGCCACCACCGCCAGTAACGCCATGTTAGTCCCAATCATTTACATCTTCTTGTTACAAATCTTTTACAGTGCATGTGAGAAAATGCTGTGATGGGAAAAAAATCACGTTTGCTAATACGAGAGCTAAGACCATACCTAAATATTTATCATTGGCAACTGCCTTTATAACTATCGTGGGATTGTCTATAAAGAAATAAATAAAACTATCAACTGTTATCTTCTTCGTGGCCTTGGTGCCACATATCAGAATGCTTTGTTGAACGGGGGTTTGGTTGTCTCCTGGGGCGTGACGGGCGGCCATGTAATGTTGCTGCCTCTGTCTCTTGACAGGGCGTCTCTGTGGAGCTCCTGTGTGGTGTTGCCCCTTCTGGCTCTGACGTGGATGTCTGCAGTTCTGGCCATGACGGACAAACGCTCCATATTGTTTCAAATACTTTTTGCCGTGTTTGATTCATTGCAAGGCTTCGTAATAGTTATGGTCCACTGCATTCTTCGGAGAGAGGTGAGAAATATCATTCTTGTGACAGAGAGGAATGATGGTTAGAAGAGTATTTTGCTTGTGAGCAAATGGGAGCTTCTGTTTTAATATCTTGGTCTTCAGATTAAAGCTGGTGTCCTCTAAAGACAGTCATTTGGGAGTCAAAGCGAAAGGGAGGCTTTAAGGCAAGGTTCAGGAGGGCTCTTTGGAGTCTGACAGTGACGATTAAAACAAGTGGGACTATGCAAGGGAAGCACAACCACAGGGGCCGAGAACCATGGAGAGCAGATGCGAGGGAGGCTGTGGCGGAGTCACAGGTGTGGAGAAGAGGATGGGTACAGTTCATAAACATAAATCAATGACATGTCTTAAACCCATTCCCTACCTTATGTGTCTACACACGGCATATCCCCATTCCTCAGACTTTCATTTCGTTTTAGATAGGAAATGTTGAAGATTAATGAACAGCTCTTTTGTCTCTATACTGAATTATGGTTAAGATTACTAAAGATGAATGATTTCGATATGGATGTTCATGCTCAGAAAATACGAAAAAAATTTGCACAGTGGAGCATGACAGGCAGTAATTGTCCCCAAGAACTGTAGATCTATAATCACAGCATTTCTCCAGATCGTGGTTGAGGTTGGTTGTCCCCAGAGAGGGAAAGAGGAAGTCATCCTTCATGAGTTGAGACACTAACGTGCACCAAATCCATCCAGAACAGTGATAGGTTTCAGACATGAGTTGTTTAGGGATAAAATATTGTTTTCCAACTGGTACAAAAATTATTCTGCTTGCTTGCAAGCAGTGACACAGTATTTGCAAGGTTTATGAGTCATTTTAGCATTTACTCTGGGGATGGTGGCAACTAAAACACACAGTGACACAGTGCCATGCAAGTAATTTTGAGAAAACCGTCTACGCTGTCATTTTGCACAATCGAGTTTGTTTGAGCACTTTATTAAAATGTACACATTGCAAAAGACACATGTGCATATGCATACACACCACATAGTTTTTACAGTGATATGTGAGGGTAACCAAAGATTTTTACATGATTTGCCAGATGGGGAGAACAATATTTCTGAGCTACTTTAGGATGATACAGATGTCAGCAATAAACCCACATGCATATTCCAAGAACATTATGTGATGAAAACAGAAAAAGAGTGACTTAACATTGCAAGGGGGGGCGGTTATTTCATCATTTTAAAAATCTGATTTGGCTTATAGTTGCCAAGCTTTACTATTCCCTTATGACAAATTTCTACCTAGAGTTTCAGCATTAAAAATCTCCCAGGTGTTGGACCTGGCCCAGTGGTGTAGTGGTTAAGTTTGCAAGCTCCACTTCAGCCACGCAGGGTTCATGGGTTTGAACCCTCATCAAGCCATGCTGTGGAGGTGTCCCACATATAACAGAACAGATATTAGCTCAGGGACAATTTTCCTCAAGCAAAAAGACGAAGATTGGCCACAGATGTTAGCTCAGGGCCAATCTTCCTCACCAAAAAAAAAGAAAAGAAAAGAAAAAAAAATCTCTCAGGTATCAAATGCTTTATAGACCAGTTAAGTAAAAATTAAAAAGAAATTGACTAATTTAGGGCCATGTTCTTCTCCAACTATAACTATCTTGTCGTTCTTCTGTATTAATACTATCTCTAATATGTTTATGTAACAAAATTGTTCTAAATGAGTAGACACGATGCATTTTTGATTGATGATTAAGGATGAACAGTTGCAGATTTTAAGCAAGACACATGATATACCTGCATGCAGTGTTCAGAAGAGATTAATTCTGTGGGTGTTAAAGAGAAGAAAATGTCCCATCTCTAAATAAGCATCTCTTTTTCTTGAGAAATAAGCTTTCTAGATAGTGGCAGATATTTTGATGGCTTATTATCAAATTTTTGCTGCTTCCACGAAGAAAAATATTTGGCACAAAAATTCATTTCTGTCAGAACTTTTCCATACTTGCTAATTGGACTAATAACTGTCAAAAACATGATTTAAGGGTAATTAAATCAAATCATATAATAAATGCTTCTGCTAAAATAGGTGTCTGTAAATATATGCTTTCTGTAAAAATGGGGAATAAAACTATGGATATTGGCCTTGTTATTGTTGCATTTTCAATGATTAGTTCAAATTGAATAATTTTATAGCTGAAAAATTAATAGCAGAGTATCATAACTCTTGCATTCCAACACTGAACTGAAAAATAGCATGTCCAATATTTTTGTATTGACCTTTAAAAATACCCTGTAACATTGTTATAAATACACACAGCAGATTTTGGTTATAGGGCAAGTATCTTTCAGAATTCCTCAGTGGAAGTTGTTGCTGGAAAACCAAAAGAACCTTGTTTTAAGTGGTTTTGCAAATCCCCAGGACCGCGTCATAAGGTGGCCTCACTGGGTTTACAGAAATTCTTTTTGACCTTCTAAATGTATGTTGCCTGACACTGGCGATGGGTTTATCTCATGTCACCTGTGGTCGTGCAATCCTAACATTAACCACAGACCAGGAGAATGGGAGCATCCTCCCGTGTCCTCCATGTCTCCTGTGAACAACATTCCATAGAAACGCACCAGTGCAAATGGACTGGATAGCTACCTGTAAAATACTGGGTAATGACTCGTATCTATTAATGTATTTGATAATCCCATAGGAGATCCTAGGAGTACAGTTTTATCTTTACTGCTTTTTTCACTTTAAAATATTTTCTTCACCATAATTCAAGATAATTCGTATGGACTTTTCTTTCTTAAAAATGTATAAGCACCATAGAAAAATTTCCTTCAGTTTAGAGAGAGACTGGGTACAGATATACGTATTTCTATTTCTGTGGATTTTTGATACACACTAACCTAGTTTGGTCGTTCTTAGTCTTTAATGATTGTTCCAGTACGAATTTGACAGGCTTTACCTGGATTTACTCTTTCACTCTTCCTGCGAAGGAGGTGGGTGTCCACAGGGGAGGAGTAGGGCTCTGCAGCTCCAGAAGGAGAAAAGAAATGAAGTACTGTAACTGTGGCGCTCTGAATGTGATGTTATGGGGCTTGATTTATTTGAAAAGTGCCTTTGCTCTTACTAGGTCCAATTTTAAAACCAAATCATTTTAAGTCAGGAGAGAAGGGAGAAATGATCACTGGTACCAACAACTCAATTATATTCCACTTTAAAAAAAAAGCAGATTTTTTATTTGCATAATAATTTGTTGTGACCTCCAGAGCTGACATCTTAATATTTAAATTTCATGAAATTTGCAATCTTTAAAATACAGTTTCTTCTTCTGGGGCACCATTTTCTTTTGAATTGCTTTCATAAATGCCTCTGACAAAAGAGAAAACAAAAAGAGGGAATAAAGAAAAAAAATTACACCATCTGATTTATCACAACACATGACTTTCAGCAACAAAATCTAGATCTTGCAAGCTAATATGTATAGTACCTAATAAGACAGAATCTAATAGAATAAATACAGATGCTTCTTTCATTTATCTGTCATTTCTTGATTAGAATTCATTTGCATTAAGCACATAACGAAATCTACTATTTACTATTCTCTACATTGCTATGGAAATTCAAACTACACAAGTTCTGAAACCGTGGAAATAGTTGCTGTTGCTAGGAAACCGCTTTCTTGGTGCTGCATTCTTCTCATCTCTCCTGTCGCTGGCTGTGCCTGGCTCTAAGACAATCCTACAGCTTGATGTCAGAGGGGGAAAATAACAAGACTGTGATACAAAATAAGCTACAATAAAACCCTTTCACTAAATGGAAGGAAAAAAGGAAAGTGCTTAAATGGATGATTGTGTGTATCAGTAGGTGAGGATCCTGGGGCTGTTCTGTGGCCTCGGTAACAGGGCCAAACCCCTCCCCTCTCCCCCCTGCTCTGGCAGGAGGGCCAGGCTGCCCCAGATGAGGTCCCAGAATCTTCATCCAAACCCATGAAGGGATTTTGTAGCAAAATGCTTAAAATAAACATGAACAGCTTATCCTTTCTTTCTTGCTCCCACTCCCCTCCATCTTTTTTTTTCTTGCCAATTTCCCGTTTAGTTTTATTTCCATAAAGAGTACAGATAAACAAAATGCTTTATAAGCATACGACAGTGAATATACAAAACAGACAAGCACCCTTACCTGTCTAATCTAAAGCCAATGTTCTCCTCAAATAAACCATTTTGAAAAATAAATGAAGCCAGAAGTGGTGAAACAACTAGACAGCAATTTGAAAAGAGGTCATATTACATATGAGATAGTTCACATGGAGAGCTGCATGGATCTCCGTGCTTGACTATTTGCAGGGAAGTTGGGTATGAGTCATTACCATGGAAAGGTGGATCTGTGCCCTCCCTTAAGGTAGGACTGGGATTTTGGCTGGTCTTTGAAGATGAGGGAGTGGATGATAGAAGACTTCAGAACTTCATGAGTTTCTGAGGGGAAATGAGGTTGGAGGGTTAAGGAAGTGAAGGTTTCAAGTAGAGGAAGATGGAGAGAGGTTCCTGGGCATGTGGTTTCCATGGAATGGGGCCTCTAGTGAGTAGCGGAGAATAGAGTTTCTCTGGGACCACCTGGGGCACATGGAAGCATAAAGCAAGTGGCATGATCCTGGACACCAGAGGGATTTTTGGTTTTTACATGGCTATAACTCTAGCGCCAAGAAGAAGACAATACTGATGACACTTGAGGGCACAGCATTAATTAAGGGATGTGTTAGAGCTGTCTCACTGGGGTGTTCAGTGGCCATGGTAAGAAGCCACTGTGAGTGGTGTCATGAATAAAGTTCAATAGATTTTAGAGTTAGCGAGTAGCCCAGGGTGAGATGATTGGGTACCGATCCTAACGTTTTTAGCTTGCTCAAGAAGGACGAGGATTCAAGAAGGATAAAGGACGAGGGCGTGGGTTGCTAAGAGCTTTATCTCTGTCAGGCTGAATTGAAGGTTCAAAAAGAAATATATTTGAAGATTTTTTGTTTGTTTTGTTTTTAATAAAATAGGAGGATGTGTTTCCGGAAATGGGAGAATGGCTAAAGTTACAGTAATAAAGGTGGATTTTATCAGAACAAGAGTGGGGAGCACAGAAGCTGCCTTTATCTAGGAGCGTGGACAAGGCCCAAGCAGGGATGATATGCTTCTGTTCCTATATACTTTTTCCCAGAAATCACCAACCTCCCTTCACCCATTAGTCACCCCATTACTTAGGCAGGGGAATATAAATCCCACCTCTCCTTCCAGATTAGGCTTTCCTGCCTTAAGCATAATTGCAATTATATCATGAATATTTGCATCGGTCTTATTCTGCACGTGTGGTTTTCCAAGTCCATGCAGAGGCTTCGGAGCTTAACAAGAGCATGAAACCAGATGAGTAAGATGGCGTCAGTGGGCCAGCTGAGACACAGCGAATTCACGGCAGATATGGGCACATTCTGGCATGTCTGCTGGGTAGCATCCAACAGTGGCTTACTGTTACCCAGAATTCCTTTGAGTACCTGGCCAAATGGACAAGTGAATCCCACCTCCCTCTCCTTCCAGACCCCCAGGGTCCCGCCTTGCAACGCTGTTAACTGGGGACAGGAAGTTGAATATACCTGGAATGAAGGTTTAAAATAAACATAAGAAATAAGAGGTCATGAATTAAGTTTTTATTTTCTACCGGGAGTGGATGGCATGAGGCTGAAACGAAGTATCCTCCGTGAAGGTGCGGGCGGCCGTGTCTGGTGGACAATCTCCCTCTCCTTCTTTTCTCATTTGCATGCTGAAGAAATGCTGTTACATTGTTCCAGATAATATATGTGAAATGTCCTTTAGGGAATCTTATGGGACCCCCCCAAAACTGATACAAAAAAGGTAAAAATCTACAACAATTTTGAGATTAAGTGATAGATTCTTTAGGTGTTAGAGAATTCCAATAGAAAGTCATTAGGACTGAAATTTGGGACTGAAGTCCGTGTTTTTCCTTCAATGTATAGCAAAGGGTTTATTTCCTTTGCTATCAGAGAAGTCAGGTAATATTCTAATAATGTGAAGTCATTCATGTTGTTTATGTCAGCTGGCATAATACACGTGAAATTGAGAACAGTCTTACTCGTTCATTTAACGAATAAATTATATGAAATTTAGTATGATTAAAAAGACATAAGCTATTTGTTCAAATATGAATCAAATACAATTAGTAGGCATTAGATTCAGAAAAACAAAACACATAAGAAACTCTCCTCTCCTCCAGCTGAGAACCTCAAATAATTTTAAGAATGTAACTTTATTTCTTTTCTTGGCTTAAAATGATCCTCTGGAATAGGAAGTCAAGAAGAATAACTGCAGGTGAAACTGTCTTCTGAAAAGGTGAACATTTGGGATCTGAGCTGCTCAGTAGCTAAAAACAGAGCCTGTTTCAAACAGCACAGCTCCATCCTGCGAGGTTTCTCTAAATTGCAACGCTGCCAACCATTGCCCGGTGCTCTTCCCCAGTAATCTCCAGATCTGGCACTGGCCCGGACTTTCCTGGGGACACTGCCAGCTGCCTCGAGAGTGAGGACCCACAGAGAAGCTAGATCTGGGCTCCGTGCTGCACCGCCCTCCCGTGGGGGAGAGGCAGGAGCGAGACACACCCTGCAAACATCTTTGAACTCCTATCACATCCAGGAATCCAGCCACAATAAAAGGTTCACAGCCCTTTCAGATGTTTCTAGATCAGCCCCCAGCAGGAACCAGTCAGGATAACTTTGGTGGTGCCGGTTGGATACTTTGAGAAAACAACCTTGATGGCTTACTCTTTCCATCTCACCTTATTTTTGAAGATGTTTCTTGCCATTCTTTTTTTCATTTCACAACATGACGTCCGATTTCCTGAAAGTCCCCTAAATATTCCAAGGCAATTTACATATCCCCAGACTTTTTAACCCTCTCTGTGGCTGTCAATTAAGCTGAAAGACCTGTGACAGAGTATTATAAAGAGAGGCAATTTTGAAGTCTAGATTTTAACTGTGCCATAGTTTGTTAAATATTTAATGATGCTAGACAGGTTTATTTTAAAATTATGTTTACAGGTCTTACATAAGATTAAAAAATGATAATATTGCAAGAACTCAGTTATAGTGATTTTAATATCTAAATATAAATTTTAAATTGTTACCTAAAATAAATGACTTGTTTTGCACAAATAGTCCGCTTAAAGAGTTTAAATAATAAATATTTGAAACTTCTAACAATTATTTTTCTTCAATCTTAATCACAAGGCAAGAAAGACACCAAGACATTATTGTCCACTGTTGTAAATGTGACTGTTGGCACAGAAGATTTTAATTTCAGGATGGGATAGCCTGATATTGTGTCTTTGTTTGTTATATTTTATTCTTCTCCTTGTCTGGCATTAAGGTCCTTGTCGACTTGCTCTTTTAATAATTCCAGTAGGTCTCCATCAGTTCAATTCACAATGATTCACCAAAGATAAAAGTCTCTTTGTTTACCTGATAGAACAGTCAGTTCATTATCAACATGTTTCCAAATACCTGCAGGTGCATTTCCAGATACTGTCTTGCCTGAAAAACCCTTTTCTGTGATGAGGAATATGCCATGTGAAATCTAGCCTAATCATTCTTCCCTGACAGTTTTGGACAAATAGTTAAGGCTATTCACCTAGATTACCTGAAAGCATTTTTAAGATTTTAAAAAATCAAACAGCATTTGGAATTAAGTGGAATTTCTCCTGCAAATCTTTCTGAATTAGAAGTAACAGAGGCACTAAAAGTGTCAGAGAATCTAACACAAATTATGGCATTTATATGACCATTAAAATGACCTTGAAGTTACTGGAGGACTTTTATGCTTTTCTGTTTTATATTTCTTCTGAAAAACACTGACTGATTCATGAAGATGACATCATTCTCCCATGTAGAGATGCCTTTAATGCACTGTCATATTTGGGAGTTTGATCGTTTAAAATTGATTTTGTGTGTGTGTTATGAAAAAGAGTTAGATTTCTTTTATATCTCCTTCAAGGGATCAGATAGTGGATTTTGAAGAGAAACTTACAGAAGTTGCTTTTCCATATTTCATTGTCAGACAGAAATATCCTTGACAGCTGCACTCTGAAGGTCTGAAAATAGAGAGAGGTTGGTGAGGACCAGTTAATGTTTGCTATTACTAAGTGCCACCTTTCATAGTTTATATATGCTAGTATTTAGCAATAGATTTGAAAAAGATCTTTGTGTGACAAGCTCCTGGAAGGCAACATTTCTAACATATTATTTATCTTCCTTTATAAATTGTGCGCCTTTAACAGTTGCCTTGTACCTATTAGAAACAGAAATTAGCATATACCTATTTTTTGTCATTAATTCTTAGGATTTTTTTCAAAGAACAGACTTTCTTAGTGGTTTCCCCCAATGCAGATTTCTGTGTAACAGAAACAGTGATCATCTGGCAAACACTAGACTCATTACCAATTTTTTATTATTATTGTGTCATTTTATGGCCTACAACTATGACTTCTTAATCTAAAAAGGAGGAGCATGAAAGCATTCACATCTGAAGAATCTAACTTTTTTCATGTCGTCTCCTTCCAGGGAGAAGCTGGATGATTCTAAATATTTACCCAGTGATTCAGGAAAAGATGATCAGGCTAGATTTCACTGAGCCTGTGCTTTTACTGATGTGTTTGAAGGAGGAAATAAGAAATGACCTTGCTTGGTTACATCAGGCAACTCCTCATTCTTTTTTCCCAGGAAATCCTATGTTTAGAAATATTAGAATCAGAGCATGGGAGAGAGGTCAGAGATCCCTGAGTCCATCCCCACTCCCTTGATTCACAGCTGTACGAGTCGCCTCACTGGGATTGGAACCTGAGGTGGAGAAATAGAAAGGGATGGAGGTCTCAGTATTGACCTGGTTGGCCGGGACTCTGTGGTGGTGGCTAAACCCCATATCACTTTCCAAATCTTGCCATTTTGGAAGGAAGCTGCTAATAATGTATGAAATGGATGAGAGGAGCTGAAAACAACTTAATAGGCTCTGTTTTTTCCTGGCCAACACATATACTGCGCACGTCTCACAACACTGCAGTGACCGGCTATTTCATATCAGTGCTTCTCAAAGGTGAAGATTGTTATGTGTTCACCTCAGTAGTTGCTACAATGGTGCTTCAGTAAGTAGGGAAAGGGCACCTCATCGGTGCTTTATTTTTTAACCCAATAAAACAGATGGTAATAAACAAGAAGGAAAATATCAATAATGGGAAGTCAGAAAAAAAAATTAGTAAAATGACCTCGCCATTG
Source organism: Tapirus indicus (assembly GCA_031878705.1). Taxonomy (NCBI): domain Eukaryota; kingdom Metazoa; phylum Chordata; class Mammalia; order Perissodactyla; family Tapiridae; genus Tapirus; species Tapirus indicus. Next base: position 58,832,719 of record CM062931.1, read on the forward strand.
ACTGAGATAAGAAGCTATTTGTGAGGATGTCCATCACACAGCAGTCTTTAGGAGCCTCATGAACCACAGAGGTGGACAGGACATACTGGTACTTCATAGGATCAGAATAACTATCCACTGATTTCTGTTTGCTGTTCATCTATTCATGTTTACTCACTTGTTTAAAAAAGGATTTAAGGTTCTTCAAATCTCCTTGTGATCTGTTTGTTCTTTACTCAGAATCCAGTTGTGAATGGATGTTAAGGAAGTTTGGCTTTGCTAAGTGACCTTTTTGTTCTCTTCCCAAGACAATCAACCAGAACCAGAGCCTTTTTTGAAATTTTTGTTTCATTGTGTTTTGTTTTTACATCAGGGCACATGGTACTTGAAGGGAGACAAGAAGTAGTCTCCCCAATATGATGCCTTACATGAGACATAAAAGGAAAATCCCAAATCAATTCTAGTCAAAAGATCATTGAATAATCTCATTTTTTATAATGTTTAAAGCTGTTATGAAGATTATCTCATACCAAATAGTAAATCTCCTTTGAAAGACACACATATTGTTTGTAACAGTGGAAATAAATCTGCCCTCTGGCAAGAATTATTAGTGTTGAGCTAGGCATAGCCATTTTGATAGCTGAGGAGTTCCCAGTGCTTCCCTCTATAGATTATGGCAAGGGATACAATTGCTTGGCATACAGCAAAGTCCAGGTATACCAGTATGTGTATTAAGAAGCAAACAAAATGGGTGTTAGATCATAAAAACAATGATAACTGCTTTCTCAGTTGATTTCCAGTGTAGACAGTATCTGGTCATTACCAAGAGAGAAGAAAATTAATGTTTGTCATTTTTTTCACAGGTTCAGGATGCATTTAGATGCCGATTGAGAAACTGTCAGGACCCAATCAATGCTGATTCTTCAAGTTCCTTTCCTAATGGGCATGCTCAGATCATGGTGAGCTTTTATTTTCCCTCTGAGTGTCGATTAGGTCATGATTTCTCAAGGAAATAAAAAAATATTCTTGTTAGTGAGATAGTTCAGTTCAAAGTTCCATTTTGAGTAACTTGACTTTAGATCATTAACAGACTTAGAATTCCGGAAGCAGATAACTATTCTGTCTGATTGCTTAGGAGTCCAGGATCTGTTAGTGGCCCCTGGTGTGTTGAGTATGGGGTTGCCCTGCAATACCAGAGAGTATTCTCCTCCTTGCACAGAATTAGGGATAACAATTTGTCCATGGGATCGTGTTTGTTTACAGATGAGAACACTATGGATCTACACTTCGAGTCTTAAGTCAGTGGTTCTCAGCCTTGGTTGCACATTAGGATCACCAGAGGAGCCGCCCTCCAGAACAATGAAGTCAGCATCTCTGGGGTGGGACCCAGGCACTGGTGGTTCCAATGTGCAGCCTAAGATGAGAACACTGCCCTAAAGCATAGGTGTAGCCAGGCTTCCAGTAAAGGTCCAGTTATTGTCCATGAGCTCTGACTGTCGTTGGGATTAAGGGGTACTTTACACATAAGTACTTTGGTATATTTTAGAAATGAGATAAAATTTAAACCAGGTTATTAAAATCAGTGCTCAGAGACTCTTTTTATAATATATTTGATTTATTATTAATGTTTTTGAATTAGGCAACATAAAAATAGTCTAAATGGTATACTAGTAACTAAGACTTGAGAAGGAATAATTAATTCCTTATTAAAAACAGATAGATAATTCTGATATCTTGAATTTAAGATATTGATTAAGATGGGATAATTTAAGTTTACCATTAAATAAACTAATTTGTTTAAAATAAAAGTTTTGGGGAAATGTGAGCATAGAACTAAACTCTAGCAGGTTCTAGGCCAGATTAGTATTGTTTAATCTTCAATTCTAATTCCTAAAGCTGAATGCCTTTTGTCACATTTGAGTGAAAATGGATCATTAGAAAAGCCTCGTTTGACAATGAGGGTTTGACAAAGCCGTATTATAGATATGACATTACAAGCAATATATTCAAAGTGAATGCTTAAAAATATAAATAACAAAGACACTTATTTAATTATGTTCATAATAATAGGCATTCTAATCTCTTTATTATGGTTTAAGAAAGTGCCTTAAAATTCTGTCCTTTTGTATATGGTGTTAATCTCCTGACTGAAGATGACAAGGGGTATTGTATTGCCTTATTAAAATTATATGCCATGTTTCCATTGATTTTATTCAACATTTGGTCTCTAGGAAATACTCTTGAGAACAATTTGATTATTCCTTGAGAAACTTCCTTTGCACGAAACCATAACTTGGTACTGCCTAGTCAGATATCTGTAAACGTCAGATAATCTGGTTAGTAAAAGTCACTTGAGGTCTTTATTAAATGGTGATTCTATGCCTTCTTATTTCTTGTTACAGACAGACTTTGAAAAGGATGTAGACATTGCTTGTCAATCAGGTAAGAATATTTGGATTTTGAAAATATAATCATTAGAGATAGTAAATCATTTTTATGGATTTTGATTTTAAAGAAAATGCTGTGGTTTACCCATCACATATTCATGTGGATGAATAAATAAAGTCTTTCAAATGGAAGCATTATAATAGCTGAGTGTGGGGGAGAGGGAGGGAATGAGAGAGAGAGAATGAGTGAGCAATGAGAGAGAAACTAAGGGGGGTTAATTGGGAACACCATGGCAGCAGCAGATCATTGCCTTGGAGACATAAACCTTCCGTTCCACGCGTTGCTGGTTCCACCGATTACTGGTGGTCAGATGTAAGGCCAGCCAACTTAGCCTCAGTTTCATCATTTACGGAATATGGGTTGTTGTAAGGATGAAATACCATTGTGTGTGTGTGTGTGTGTGGACCAGGAGAAACCATGCAGCACATCCTGCCTTAGAGTCCTCAGAGCCCACGGCAGTGTCCCTGATGGTTGTCCTCCAGCTTGTGGCTGAATCCCACCAAAAGTAGATGACTCAAGAGTTTTAAAGGGAACTACACGTTTCATCTTTTGGATAATTCCAGTTATTGAAAATGCTGCTTTATATTAGGACAAAATATACCTTATTTTACCTCTTATTCATTGGCTTTAGTGCTGCCTTCTAGAATTAGAGTGGATAGCTACTTCATCTAAATATCCAAATATTTGAAAGCAAATATTATTTAGTCCCATTCAAGTCTTTCCTCCAGACTAGACAAACCATGGTCCCTCATTCGTTCTTCATGGCGTTCTCCCAGGCAAGCACAGTGTCCCGTGTAGCCTCCAATTTGTCGATAATTTTAAATTATGGTGCACAAATGTATACATACTTATCCAGCATTTATCACAGCTGGCTCTTTCCTTATATAAATGCTATCTACATTTGCATCTGATCTCATGACCACTGGTACAATACTAGTGTCAACTTGTTGTCATCTAAAATCCCTGACTTTTTGTAGTAACTATCAGGGCTCTCCCAGTCTGCAATTATGGGAAGGTTCTAAGTTTTTTTCCTTGAAGAAAAAATCTGGCCTTTGAATTTCTATCTATTTACCATTATCTTACTGGTTTCAGGTTAGCATTCTATCCATTTGAAATTGTTTACTATTGAAAGTTTGATAAGAATACTTTCTAAATCTCTACCCAAACTGTCAATATAGGAGTTAAATGGAATGAGACTGAGTGTAGAACCCTGCTGTGTGCAGTAAGGCCCCCCAACCCCGTGCAGACTCCTGTTAAGTGTGGTTTTCAGGTTCAACTCATAACCATGAATCATCTATGCTGAGTCTGAGAGCGCAGAGTTGTCATAATCGCAAGAATATGAGAGACTCATCTCATATTCTCATTCCTGTGTTCAGTCAGGACACTCCATGCCGAATGTGGTCCTAGCAGAGCAGTAGTCACTGTCACGACTTGACAACCCACAGGGACCTGCAGAAGGAAGCTATTAGGAGTCACCATTTCCTGTTTAATGTCTAACAAATTATTGCTAGGCACGTCTCACTGCTTGTTTCCAAAGTCTACCAGTTCCCTCACTGGAAAATTGACAACATATTTTCCCTTGCTCATCCGCTTCCCGTCATTTCTCAGGATCACCAGCCATGGTGCGAGGTTCCACCTCTGTGTTCCCAGGTGGAATGTGATTTGTTTGGGTCCAGACTCCTGATTTAAAATAATTAGGTGTTCATTTAATTCCTATTGTTTTATCTTCAATTTAGTTTCCTTTCAGCCTTGTTTGTTATATTCTTTACAGTTGTAAAGAGAAGCTACACAGAAGCAGGCAGTTTTGTCTTTTAACAGCTATTAACATTAAACCAGCGGCTGTCAAAGTGTGGTCCGCTGTGGTCCAGCATGTTAGCGTCACCTGGAACTTGTTAGACACGCAACCTTTCAGGCCCTGCCCGGGACCTGCTGCGGGGCGGGGAATCAGTGTTTTCACAAGCCTTCCAGGTGACTCCTACGCAAGCCGAAGCTGGAGAACGCTGTATAGACCTTCCTCCCTGGGCTCTGGTCTCACCCCTTCAGTATTCATCTCGTTCTCTTTTGTTAAATGACCCATTTTTCCCAGACTTCACTGCATTCTGGGATTTAGTATTCCTGGTACAGGCCAGTATCATTATTTTATTAGAAAAAAAAGTTTTAATGTTTTTGTTTTCTCGGTGTGCTGTTTTTAGCTGAGTTCATCAGGAGCTTACCTCTGATTTTTTTCTAGCGATTTCTGTCCATGTTGAGGTACATTCAACTTTAAAGTGTCAATTCATGGACTCTGAATAATCTTTCTCTAAGTTTCATTGAAATTCACTTTCCCAAAGGGTGGAGTATATGTCTGATTATGCAAAATATTCAGGAAATTTTTGTTTTGTTTTTGTTTGTCATTTTGCCTTTCACAACTTGGTTAATTTCTCTCAAAAGTTCATCACTTCAACATCCTGTTTGTAGGTGTAGGTGGTGTGGATTTGTTTGTGTCGTATATTCAAAATCTGGATATCCACTTTAAGCAAGTCTGAGACAGAGATCTCTCTCACATAGAGTAGACACTGTTTCTTAAGAAGAATTATCTTCTCCCAAATATCTAAGATATACAAATTTTCAATAAAGATGGCTGTATCATTTGATAAAAATGTGCTAACTATAAATCATATTACATTTACACAAAACTAAATGTACCATACAAATGCAGATTATGAAATCAATATTCAGTACAAGATTTCCTTTATAGTTTACAATCTATTCATAAAAGTATAAACTTAGTTATTTGTCCTTAATGCAATATAATAGGTTCCCATAATAGTCTTTAAATTGTACTGCTATATAAATGTTGAATTAATTTTTGCATAAAGTTAAGGATTAAAAATATTCTTCCCTGAATTTGGAGATTTTTTTAAGTATTTTGTTTAGAATATCACTAAATCTATTAATTTAACATACTTTGCCCCTTAATATTTTCATGTAAATTGTTCCTGACAACCACAATTCATTACCTATCTTTTATTTTAAGAGGTTTGGAAATAACTTTTTTGTGTGTGTTTGTGAGGAAGATTGGCCCTGAACTAACATCTGTTGCTAATCCTCCTCTTTTTGCTGAGGAAGATTGGAACTGAGCTAACAGCTGTGCCCATCTTCCTCCACTTCGTATGTGGGTCACTGCCACAGCGTGGGTTGATGAGCAATGCCTAGGTCAGCACGCAGGATACGAACCTGCGAACCCTGGGCTGCCAAAGTCAAGTGTGTGAACTTAACCACTACACCACCAGGCCGGCCCTGGAAATAACTTTTTTAAACTGAATTATTCTACTTTTTTATATCATCAATGAAAGACAATAATTAAATACAAAAAGTCACAACCAAATTATGGATTAATAAAAAATATGTAGATGTAGATTTAACATGATTTTTGGTGTCTAAAATAAGGAGACCTAATACAATAATTAAGTACAATATCTCTGAAGATAAAAGGTATTAGATGAATGTTTTAAAATAATTTTGAAGGTTTCTCTTCTTTGTAATCGGGAAAGACATTCAGAATCTTCAATTTTTCAACCTCTGTTTTAATGCATAATAATTATGATGCTATTTGAAAATTGGATAATAATGGGTAAAGTTAACATATCTGAAGCTTTTCATGAGGAGACAATAAACCAAATATTTTATTGTTATCTATGCCTAATGAAATTTCCCCTGGCACCCACTCTGCTTGGTAGAAAGGGCAGCATTCGGGCCCGTGGTGAGCCATCTTGCAGAGTGCTGTTCTCTGTGCTTTCAACACAAAATTTACCAAGAATATTTCTTCAGAATTTCATTCTTTCCTACCTCAAAACTGACAGTTGTTCACAACTAAGCATGTTTTGAATCATTCTGCCTCTATTACCCATAAAATATGGCTTTCTTCTTATATTGAGGCAAAAAAAGAACAAACTAAAATGTATTTCCAAAAGGAATTCTAAACTCTTTCATTGGTTTGTTTGGTTTGGTTTAGTTTACGTTTTCATTTCGTTCTCTCTCTTACTACAAGTTATCATGCATTTTTAGCTTTTCTAAGTTATTATTTTTCAGGCTTAAAATAGAAAGGAGGTTTCAGAGGCCCATACAGTTTTTTTCTGCTTAACATCAGTTGGCGATTTTAATACCCCCTCAAGGGCATTCGAGCATATGGATTGGTCTTGAAAAAAATTCCTTTCTTTTCCTACATGGAACTGAAGATGATAAACACTTTTGAACCCTTTATCTACCTTGACCATATGGACTCCGTAGATAAATGCTCATTAAATTTCAGCATGCATAATTTTTGGAGAGATTTCTGATGCAATAGGATGAAATTCTCATTGATTACCTCTTTCAAAAAGTATTTTAATGAAAAGAACTTTTAGAATACTTTAGGGGAAAAGCCTTGAAGAAAACGCCAACTTTGTGTGCATATATTCATAATTCTTAAAACTCTTTGCAGTAAATTAATGGAGAAAACTTCTCTGGTAATCTGCCTTTCCCCTGAAAAGTTATGCAGAGTTATTTAAGGATAGGGCACGGAGATTTTTGAAAGTCCGTTCATCAACTTTCATATATGTTTTAGCTGTGGGCTCCCTGAGATCTACAAAAAGATATCAGAATCAATAAAGAGTGATTGAGCAATCTGGACCATGTACAAGCAAATAGATATGTAATTTTTCAAAATATTATTTTTTATTATATTAAGGAATTTGGTGGAGAGACAAGAGAATACAGTAATGAAAAACATTAACTTTCTTTCATGAATTTTTATATTCTGATTCACAGTTCTTCATAAGGACATGGGTCCTTGCCGAGCAGCAACAATAACCGGAACCCTCTCTAGGATTTCTCTAAATGATGATGAAGAAGAAAAGGGAACAAACCCTGAAGGGCTAAGCTATTCAACATTGCCTGGAAACGTCATTTCCAAAGTCATCATCCAGCAACCCACAGGTCTCCACATGCCCGTGAGCATGAACGAGCTGGGCAATCAATGTTTGAAGAAAGAAAACAGTGAATTGCGGAGAACTGTGTACTTATGTACGGATGACAATTTGAGAGGGGCTGATATGGACATAGTCCATCCTCAAGAAAGAATGATGGAAAGTGACTATATTGTGATGCCCAGAAGTTCTGTAAATACCCAGCCATCAATGAAAGAGGAAAGCAAAATGAATATTGGCATGGAAACCTTGCCACATGAAAGGCTATTGCACTACAAAGTGAATCCTGAATTCAACATGAATCCCCCTGTAATGGACCAGTTCAATATGAACTTAGATCAGCACCTCGCACCCCAGGAACATATGCAGAATTTGCCCTTTGAGCCTCGCACAGCTGTGAAGAATTTCATGGCCTCTGAGTTGGATGATAACGCAGGACTATCAAGAAGTGAAACTGGATCAACGATATCGATGAGTTCGTTAGAGGTAAACATTAAAATAAACCTGTCCTTGATATTTGAAATACCTATACAGATTGATTGATTGATTGGTTCATGTGACACTGGACTGAGGGACAAGAATCACACTAGCTTTTGCAGTTATGTATCATACAAGAATTTTTGGCAAGTTGGGATTAAGATTCTGGACATAGGTTTTTTCAGTAGTCCATCAGAATCCCCATCCTCAAGATCATATTTTAAAAAAGGAGCCCTCTATATTTAAAAAGATAGCTGTCTTTTTAATAATAATAATTCTTTCATAATGGGAACCAAGTAGAGCATTCATAAAGAATAAAACAGAAGATCCTCATGATGTTTCTCAGGTACCAGTGGTCCTTTTGGTGGTTAAAGCAGTTTCGGGATGGCATTACAAACTTAAACCAGGATCCAGATTTTCTATGCGAGGGCAGCTGTTAAAAATAACAAAATGGGAATGTTTCTATGAGGTCTACCATTACACTGATTATAAACCCTATTATCACATTAGGTCGATATCTTTCAGAGTAAGTGTTTTGCTCTTAGCTCTTTCAGAATGATGACCCCTAACATTTTTGGTCTTAAATTGTGAACTCTCAAGAGAGATGCAAATTGAGCAGGTTAAGAATTAGGATTCTGGGGCCCAACCACATGGCTTTTGTAAAAGAGAAAACTCCTCTCAGCTTCTTTTCTACCCATCAAGTGAAGTAGAGGGTAGTCTACAGCTATTAATATCATTCATATTGTATTGCAAGTACCCAAGCAAGACCTAAGGAACATAATCTCTTATTTTCTATTGACATACATCATTTACCTGGAAATTTTTCTGTAAACCCACTACTGATATATCGCATATGTTTAGCATACAATGCAATGCTTGCATTCTTTTATATGTATTTCCAATTGCTTTAAGATAATAGATTTCATAAGACAATATTTAGAGAAAGACACTATTATTGGTTACCCACGCTTTCCATCAGAAGTATGCTGATAATCATATATTCTGGTGTTCAAAAGTGCCCAGAGACATTGTCCCTCTCTTCTCCCCACAAGGCCGTGTCTTCTGCTAGGTCAAAATGAAGAGAGATCCTGAGAGGCTAGATTAACTTGGTGAGTGGTGTAATTTTGAGGGTTTTCCAACTGGATCAAGGAAATTCTAGACCAAAATGGGAATGTTGATAGGATTTAGAATAAATTCTAAATTCTAGATCAATCTTAAATGGAGGAGAGTTTCTGAGGAGAATCATTCCTCAGAACCAAAGGGATGGGGTAGTGAGGCCAGGTTCACTCCCGAGTGGCTGGAGTCCCCCCCAGACAAAAGCGTTCCATCATTCTGAATCAGCAGCATAGCTACCGTTTCTCTGCTTCTAACTTGCGTATCCCAGAGACTAGCAGGTCTACCACAATAATGACCACATAAGCACAAACTACATAATGTTTATGCAAAACTGCAAAAGTTTTTAGGACTTTCAGTGAATGTGCATGTAATAATACAACATCATAAGTAGTCATAATTCTGATGCACTACTGGAAAAATCGTAATGACCATATGGAGTCTTCTGGATATCATGGCTCTTTAAAATGTGCTAAAGGAGTTAGAATGGAATTGTGTTAAAATATTTTGCTTGTTGTAAAGGCTTTACATCTAAAAGCCTAGAAACCTTTCTGGGTGTGATAATGCACAGGCTGTGGGTGCTTGAACAATAGACTGTATTTCCAAGTGCTGTCAGTTTGTAATTTTTCCAAATCTCCATATCCTTATTATTAAGTATAAGCATTATATATAACTGTGGTTCAGCCAAAAGAGCTGCATTTAAATGACTTAGAGATCACCAGGCTTACATCTTGAAAAGGAAGAAAATTCAGGCTTCAGAATGAAAATGCAGTTCCTCATTTTCATTCTTTAAAAGAGTTTAATAGTAATTGCTTAGGGTGCCCATTTTAGGAGACATCTGAAAGCGAATCTATAGATGTGGGAATGAATAATAAAAATTAGCATTTATATAGCATCTTTCATTAGCAGATTCTCAAATTACCTTAAAAACATGAATTAATTAATCTTCACAACACCTCTGTGCAATGGATAAGTTGTTATAATCCTCGAAGTAGAGTCGTTTGTTCAAGGTTACCGAGTAAGTGCATGCAAGTGCTAGGAATGGAAACTCTCTGTCCGGATTATTACCGTCTACAAGAGACAGTAATGTGCCTGAGCATCAGCAGGAGAGTAACATCACAGTTCACTTTAACCCTTGACAGACCCTTGTCTTATGGGGAATAGAGACATGAAGTGGATAAAGTAGAGGTGTAAACAACTAGCAGCTTTTGGAGAAGGACTGTGGCCCGTGGAGATCAAGTCAGTGGTGTGGCTTTTGCTGTGAGCAGCGTGATGCATTGTCAGGTGGAGCTGTCACCTCTGGTTGACCGCACCTGCAGGGTCAACCAGTGGGGAAGGTGACCTTCTGGCAGGGGGGATGACTGGAGTATCTACACAGAGTGGGGATCAGCAGTAGCCAGGTGGTGTTTTGAGTCTTAGAAGACAAGGTGAAGATAAGAGTGAGTGAATGTGTGGATGACGTGAGGCCCAAGCCATAAAGCCACTGGAGGCTTCTACCTGCCCTGGGTGAGAAGGGAGATCACAGCCACGGTGACCGGGCAGCAGAGGAGGGCCAGGCGCCTCGGAATCCTTTCAAGGATGTAATTAAAAGACGTTCATGTTAGTTCAGGAAGTTGCCTCCACTCCAGAGGAGTGGGTGTTCACCAAGTGCCCAGGCAGGAAGCAGTAAAGGGAGAAAGGGAAGAGGGTAAAAGCCATTTGTTTTTCTGTAGCATAGAATGTGGTTCTCGGGAGGAAACGTGCAGGTGAGGAAAAACAAGACGTAGGGGAGGAAAAAAGAAAGCCCAAGCGTGGGTGAGTGGGTGGAAGTATTTATTCACATAAGCGGGAGGCAACAAAGAAAGAGGGAGGCTCCCCAACCCCGAAGGCAGTGCCAGCAGGAAAGGCTCCAGCCTCCAAGGCAGTTTGCTCAGCTCACCCCAGTTACTGAGTGTAGAGAGTTTGATAAATGCATGAAGTTTCTTGGCATTAAAGCATATCCAGATATTCTCCCAGCCTAGTATTACCTTGTTTCTTCCTTTCTGTTATTTCCCGTCTTCCAAACCGTGTCCATTCCCAGAAGGGACTTGTTAAGCTATTCTGAAGTTTTTAGATTTCCACAATTATGGAGTAATTGCAGTATTAATATGATAGAATTTCTCACAATGATTCCAGTCCTAGATGTCCTCTAATTGCTTTGCTTAAGGTTAAGAAGAATGAAACTGGCATCAACACTTAAGCCATTCACCCTCAGTTAATGAGCAAAATGTGTTGAGTGCATGTTGTGTATATAAAGCAAAAATGCCTAGGCGCTAGGGAGCAGGTGGGGAAATAGAGGAATCACAGTTCTCAAGCCACTGAGGTCTAGGAAATATAGTTCGTATCTTGGCTTGTGTTTCTATTTATTTTTTGAAAAATTAGAGGTATATCATTGTAGTAAGAGAGCATTTGTTTTGAATCATTGGAACACTGGTATTGATCCAACATCTTGTCACAGTTAGATCTAAATAGTCAGCATGTCCTCACTCAGAAGTCTTCCCCACGTGTGTGCGTGTCCAGGGCCTGTTTGGCATATGATCCATTCTTCCCCCTTTTCCCCGATCACTCAGGGTTCACACAGGTTCCTGTGTCATTGGCTTCTGGCTGGGTGAGAAGATTGGCCCCTCGGAAGCACTGGTGAGAGACTGGAGGTTGGGGAGAAGAGAGAATCCCGGGGTAGTTCTCCCTGCTATTTCGGCTTCAGGCAGCACCTGTGTCTCTTTCACTGCAGGTCCCAGGTGCGTCCAGCTTCTGCCAGGTGCCTTGGGCGCTGGGCTTAGGTCACTGTGCCATCTCCCTTGCCTGTCCAGTCTGGGGTGGGGGGAGGACAGTGTCCAGCCTGGGGTGGGGCGAGGACAGTCTCTTCTTCCCCTGCTAATCCATGGGTTGCCTCACAGTCTCTTATGTGGCTTCTCATCTCCTCTGGCACTTGAATTCTTGTGAAACAATTTGCTCAAATGTAAACACAGTCAGTGGTTTCTGTTGTTCTGACAAATCTTGCCTTAAGTTTTCTTATTAAAGAAACTTTAATAACTAATCAAAGATAGTAAATTACAAAATTATTTTTTCAAAAACAAAGTTTTGCTACTCTAGCTTTTCTGAACATTCAGGTATAAACTTCACTGTGTATCACAACAAATGCTCAGATATTTCTCTCAATTTATAAATGGATGGAAAGGCACACCATTCTCGGTTAAATTTTTATACATCAGTTTTCCTCTGGACATGAATTACAGAGCTCTCAGCATAACGGTTTTTAAAAGTGAAACATTTTAGCTATAATCTCACATCACAGGTGCCTCTCATAGCTATTATGAGGAGCAAGTTAGATAATGTATGTGAAGACCCTTTGAAAATTGCAAGGAGCACTTCAGGCATCAGGTGGTATTATTTCATTACCATTATGTCTTGAATATCTGTGAAGAAGCTTGAATGCTCTACTAAATCGATATTCAGAATATTAGACAAATGTTATGGCGTCACATGGGAACAGAAAGACTGTCACTCACAGAAGCTGTTACAGAGCTGACCACCCTGCAAGCGCATCCTCTTCTCGCGTAGCTGTGGTGAAAGGAAGCCTTGCCCTTCTTGAGCATTTTGTTCTTGCTCCTGGATTAGGGAATTTTGGCTTTCATGCAGGCATACAAACAAAATTAAAGGTCCTTCTTCAAAATTAATTATTCTCAGGTTTCATTCCACAGATATTTTGAATGGATTTGGTATGAAAGCTTTCTCCTTGAGTAGGTCCATTGCTCACTCTGTGTAATAGAAACTTTTAATGGCAGTCACATTGCTGTTTATTAGTCAGTGGCATTTGTTCCTCGCTGTGAATCTTCTAGTGTCTTGTCCAGCGTAATTTGCAGTGACACAAACAATGAGGTATTCCCTTTGAGAAATTAGTCATCATTCTACGAGATTTAGACATGGAGAGACGCCCCCATGCACAGACTCGCCTAGTATTCCTCTGAGTAACCTCAGCCCATCACGCATTTTCTTACTCTTCAATCATCTTGGGAATTTTTCCCTTCTATTCGTCATAAGCCTGCATTCCTCTAAATTGTCTTGATTCTCTTGGCTGTCAATTGATCCATTCATAATGGTTTTCTTTGTGTATTTAGTCCACCTCCTTATCCAAATTCTCCCAGAGTATTCCTGATAAAAACAGCACACAAACAGGTCACATATTTCTGGGTTTGTTTGCCTGCCATAGTGCAGCCCCTCCAATTATTCATCAATACTTTTATGAGTGTCTGCTGTTGTGCCAGGCCCTCTGCTAGATGCTGGGGTATAAAAGTGATCAAGACAGATATGGAGCCTGCCCTGTGGTGAACAAACCCTATGGAAGAGATACATAAGTAACTGTTAATGAACGAATAAAAGCATGTGCTGTGTTGGGTAATAACCATGGAATAGGAGGGAGAGACTTCTTTAGACAAGGTGGTGTGGGAAGCCTTCAGAAGTGCTGTGTAGGGTGAAAGATGAAGTTAAGAAGGAATGTGGCTTGTGAGGAACTGGAGGGTGTGGACATTTCAGGCAAAAGTAACTGCAAGTTCAGGGGTCCTGAGGTAGGAAAGAGCTTGGAATATTCTCAAAGGATGACAAGACCTGTGTAGCAAGGGGAGAGCCCCTTAAGATAAAGTTGGAATAGAAAAAAGAGACCAGATTTTGCAGGACTTTGTAAAACATTCGAAGCAAACAAGGACTGTTAAGGCAAAGATTGTCATGGTCATTTCTCCATCCATCTATCCATCCCTTTGATGGTTTGGAAGAGAAAAGTTTAGGATCCAGTGGTAGTAGGAGAGGGGGTGGAGCAGAAAGCTGGAGGACAGCTGGGAGGCTACTGAAGCAATCCAGACAACTGATAGGAACACCTTTATAGAGATGAAAGTGGAGAAGAAGAGTGGGTGGATCAAGGTGTATTTTGTAGGTAGGACAGATAGCGTTTCCTGGTGGGTTTGACATGCAGGATGAGAGACAGGAAGGAACGAAGGGTGGCTTCTCAGTCTCTGGCTTGACCAACTAGATATCCAACATTTTCTGTGGTGGGAAAGACATGAAGAAGAAAGGGTGTTTGGAACTTAAATGATGTTATTTAAAACCACGGGAATGAATTATTTCATCAATGAGAGACTATGAGGAAAAAGAGAACTCGGAAACTCAACATTTAGAAGGCAGGGAGATAACAAAGAACCAGCAAAGGAGACATGAGAAAGAGCTACAGAAAATAAGAGGGGGGGGGGAAGAAAAGCTGAGAGATGATGAGTGTTTTAATGAGAAAGTGATTAACTTTCAAAAGCTTCTGAGAGCCCAGTAAGATGAGGATAGAAAATTGACTTTGGAAATTGACCAAATGGAGCTCATCAGAGACCTTGACAAGAATTTTAATGGAATGTTGAGGACAGAATACAAGTTGGGGTGAGTTCTAAGTGGAAAATTAAGAAAAGGAAAGAGCATAGAAGAACCACCTACTGTGACAAAAAGGATGATTTGTATCAAGTTATCTGGGAAGTTGGGGATATGTAGAGAGACGGATTTATATCTTTATGAATTATTTCAATACCATCCTGGCTTATTTTAAATTTATACATAGCAGTTCTTCAATTATCAACTTATCAGAAAAATAGTTATAACTTGATCACTTTTCTTAGTTAATTCTCATTTTTTAAACATATAACCATTATTTCTAACCACTTTCAAACCTTACAATACGTTCCAGAGAGCTCAGAGGGACATTTGAATAAACATGTAAGTCACAGTTTCCACAAACATCAATGCTTTGAAAGACTTTCCAACATACTGCATGCATACTAAGGGTGGAAACAGACTGAGAGATGGTGAGTGTTTTAATGATGAAGTGATTGACAGAACTTAACATTCTGTTTCTTCCATTACACCACACATTTCCCAATGCCAGATACGTGTTTAAGATGAACTAGATTTTGCAAATGGAGACACATCTCGGAGGTGGAAAAGTCTGCTACTGTGTGTTATTGCACATTACCATCAGATTTTTCTCTCAAATAAGTACAGTATTGTACTTTTTTCTCTAAAACATAGTTGATAGGTGAAAATTCATCTGTTTGACCTTGCTTTATGCTTACAAAGCATCTCAGTCCCACTGCTGCCAGCCTTGGGTTGACTGGGTCCTCCCATGTTGTCCTTGCTGAGTTCTCATAACAATCACAAAGTATCACAGGCACCTGGGCTATAAAATATCACCACTTGTACTGCTGAGAGTGAGTGAGAGACAGTGGAGAAAACGCAGGGTTTGGAGTCAGAAGACCTGAGTGTAAGTGTCAGCTCATTTGCTTACTATCCAGGTAAAATAGGCAAGTTATTTTAATTCCTCTCCTCCTCAGTTTTTCTTATTCATAAAATGGGACAATAAATCATACTTTCCTGACCATCCCACAGGGCAGTTAGCAAAAGGTTGGGACACTTGGTCAGTGTTGTGGGGATATGAATAATATTACACAAAGGTTTTTCTCACTTGGACTCTAAAAATCTGCCACATTTTTTCCCGCTCTCTGATTTTTAAGTCTTCACTGCTTTATTTCCCAGCTCACCTCCCCACCCACCCCCAGCTATCTTTAGGCTCTTTTGATTGAAATCTGCTTCATTTGATCATTTCTTAGTTGGATCCTTCAAGGCTACTAGTTCTGCTATACCTCTGTGTTAGAATTTAATTTTAACACAATTAAATAGACGAGAGAGAAATTCATTTGCAGAAGCATATCCACTTCCGTTTCCATATTTCACGTCAACATAGGTGACATCTACTCTCATAAGAAGAATGTCTCTCTGGTGTTCTTAAAGGTTCCCATCTTTTGTTCTTGCTCTTAAAATCTGGAGCCGCTAGTGACATGTATCCATCAGTGTTTCCAGTTCTCAGGCAGCACAGCTTCGCATTCAGAAATGAACAGGGCAACAGATGACTGCTTTGACCTTTGGCAACAGAGAACCCCTCACTGCATACAGCAGAAGGGCCTCCGACTCTGCTAGCTAACTGAACCTTTTTCATAAAATTTCACTGTTTAATTTTCAAATGGAACACAAAGCTCATGACTAATGTTCTATAATAATTGCTTAAAACCAAGTGTTTCTATGCTTGAATTTTGCTCCATTAGGAAAGAATTTTGCTTAATGTATACTTACAAGAATGTCCTGCTGAGCCACGGTGCCAGGAAGGTGAAGCTTCCAGGAGCAGAATGGAAACAGGGACATTTAGTCTAGTGTATTCCAGCAAGGCGTGCTGCCGTACGTTGGAGCCTGATTTTCATACAGCATCATTAAATGACAATAGTGGCAGGGAGGTGGCAAAGGAGGCCCAGGTTAAATGCCTGCCCACACACTCTCCTCCTCCCAGCATGTCACCAGGGCGAGGCTGGGTGAGGCTGATGCTGGGGATGAGAGCAAAGTCAGATCAACATGCTGAGTTTACGTTTCATAAAGCAGTCTCCTCCTCAGAGCTCTCCTTGATCGAACTTGAAGACTGGATCTCAATCTTAAGCAGCTCGACCAAAATCAAATTATTTCGGAACTTTTTTAAAAAACAAAATCTTTCTTTTGGTATATCCCCTTTGGTCTGCTGAAACATGCTTTGGGGAGCTGGTTGCATAGGGAAATTCTGGTTCTATAGTAACAATTTTAACTCTAGCGGCAGAAATTGAGTCATATGTTCCAATAAAGTACATTAGTGCTTTGCTGTCTCCCCTGATGTTCAACAGCTACAAAAATCTCTCACTATCTTGGATATGATTCCCTGTTAGGTTGTTGAACTTAAGATTGCAGGTATTGGATAGGAGAAGAGGAAAAAAATAAAAGAGAAGTTTGTCCAAAGGTTTACATATTTTTTCCAACTGCCTGAATATTACTGGGTTTTAATATTTATTAATTTTCCCTGTGTTTCAGCCCCACTTCTCAAAAAAAAAAAAACAAATTGAAAAAACAAACCTATATTGAAAACTTGCTTTGTTATCTAAAAACTTGGAGGACTCTAAAAGTTTAGAGGACTCAATACATTTATGAGATACCTCCTCCTCATATCTAATCATTCTAAGAATCCAATGACTTCTTAGAGCGGATGCTAAGAACACCTTCCCCACACTAATGCTATCACATTGGCTTTATTTCAAACAGGTTTCCTGATTTTATCAACGCATGTTGATAAAAAACTAGATTCGGGAATTGTTTAACAGAGTCAGAGCCATAGAGGAGTACTGGAAGATATTCATATCTGCATCTATGCTTTGCTGGGGTGTAGACTATTTGTTGTTTTACTAAATTAGAATAAATATAGGAAGGACTTTCCTGTCATAGAAGAAATTTGTGGGTGAGACTTAGAACTCTGGGGCTTAGACAGAGGGCCAGACAGAACTGGGTAGAAATGAGGACCAGAGGTTGGCTACGGGGAGGTCTTGAGATGGCTGGATGATTATTGCTACTCAGCTTGTAATCCTTCATGTCTATAAAGTAGTTTTGCTGTAGTAGATCTAAAGTCTCCTTCAAGACTGAAATTTTTGTGTGAATTTTCACAGGAAAATTTCTCCTTACTGAAAAACTAGAGTTAAGAGGTCAAGATGAGAATATGTTGTGTTTTTATATCCTTAGATTTTAAAAGAAGTTCAAATTAAAAATGGAATACTATGGATGGAATGGCTTGAAATCATAAAAATTTTCACATGTTCTTATGTGAAGGAAATATAACACAAAGAAGCAGGATTATTTTATTGAAAATAATGATTTTAGTTTCATTTGAATGAGTAAACATAACTTTATTGGTTTTTCTTCTTTTTAAAAAATATCTAACAGAGAAGAAAATCACGATATTCAGACCTTGACTTTGAGGTAAGTTTCCACGAATTTTTTTTATAATTTTAATTATTTGAATTCAAGATTGATATATAATTACTTAAACATAACACTCTGTGCAGCTGTGTAGAGGTTCTACTTTTTTTAATTAAATGAGAAATCAAACATTTTAAATTGAAATCTATACTGTACAACTAGTTGTAGAAAAAAATTTTTAATTCTAATTACTTACATATATGCTAAACTGAGATTTTTCCAGACAGGTAAGGAATCCATTTTATGATAATTTGTGGTGAGGGTTGAACCTGGTCAGTTCAGCTTATTGGGAGATGGGAATGTCAGTTTCTTGATTTTTCATATTTAAAACAATTATATTTGTTTTACTTCAGTGACTACCTGCAAGAGAGCCTGTGAGGACACTGGCTGGTTGACTAGACTCTCTCTGGCACTTACATACCTTGGGTCCTGATTCCTATTATTATGTTCTCTGTGCTACATTCCACATTCTTTTCCAATAGCCAGTGTTGGTCCAATGTGCTCCTGTGTTTAGTAAATGCCGTTTCGCAGATATACAAGATGAAGATGTTCATTTTTCCAATTTACATGAATTTATATTGATATGTAATATCGATGCTAGAAATTACTGAAATCATACCGTTTGAGCAGCTTATACTCAGCACAAAATTAATGATGTTTGAGCATCACATAAAATGTACTTATGCATCTTGATAATTGGATATGATTCATAGCCTGCTGACATAATTGGATAGAGTACATTATAAATTTCTCCTGCATATTTGTACTGTTGTGATGTTTATAGAACTCAGTACTCTTAGCTGATATTCCTAAAATTGTGGAAGCCTCCCAGAACATGGAAATTCATAATTCAGTCATTTCATTTATGTAGATGAATGTTGTAGCTCAGTAATGTACATCGAGTATCAAAGGTGAGACTTCATTATTTTTATTTACAAGGGTGAACAAGCTCTGGTTTTACCCTCAATAGAATCTAAGGAAAACTGGTCTTTTTTCAGTAATATTTCCGTAGTATTTGTGCAAGATACAAGATTGTGATAAAGAATTTGGCCTCAATGATTATGTGGCAAATTTTAGTAGTGATGTGGCTCAATTGTAGCAACCTGGCAGGGGATAAATCTCTTGTTATATCCTAAGTTTTTAGGGTAAAAGTATCAAGACTATAAATTCAAAGAGAAAATATTCAGCAATCTTCACTTGTAGATTCTTTAGTGCCTTATTAGGGACAGATATTTTAGAGGGGTTCTTTTCTATTAATTCTTCAGGTAGCCAAAAATAGAGGATCATACTGTATATATATTTTTGGTCCTGAGAGCAATAAGCTGTAATGTTAGTACAAAGGAGGTGGAGGTGGGAATTAACCCACCAGGCATCAGTGACAAAATATAGTAAAAACCTAGATCTAAAATTAAGCCTCAGAGCAACCAACCAAAGTTATGTAATCACAAGCACTGAAAAGAAATCTTATCACACTATGTCGTTTGGAGCGTTAGAAAACCTGTTCTTTTCTCGTGTATTCACTATGGCAACTGGTGCAGATTCCTTAAACTGATACTTCTTCCTGTGCTTAGAATTCCACTTGTAACATGGGATTATCAACACATTTGCTGATAATGGAAAGAAGTTGCAACACAACAACCTTGGATATTTTCTTCAGCTCTTTAATTGCTATAGTTATTGTGTGATTGCTATAGGTGTCAAATTTGTGGGGAAAAAACCTTGAGATATTATGTTTTCTTTATGAACCATTTAGTACTACTCCCTTAGTCTATGTGCAACTACACTCATGTGGCACAGATCTCATAAATTGTGTTCAGAGAAATGATTGTCAGATTGAAATGCTGAGGGCTTTTAATACAATCTACCTGCACTTGGTGGACGGTCCTTGAGGAAGGGTCCAAGATGTCCCCTCCCCTTTTTAATTCAGGCTGGATAAATTGTATTTGTTTATGTCAAGCTGCTCCGTAACCCCACACCCCAGCATGCAAGCTTTCCCACACAATGGCCACATAGGCATTTTGCCACTGACAGACAAACTGCCCCCTGGTCTCCTGAAACAGCTTCCCTTCAGGCTCCAGGCCTCTCACACTCCCCGGAGTCTATACATGATAACAGTGTTCTCTCAACTCTGTCACACCTGGGGAGAAGCCCTTCCATGTGGCCAGTCTCCAAGACAAGATAGCATTCCTGGAATGAACAGAGCGAAGGGTTGACTGGTCATAAAATGGCAGAACACCGATTCTTGCTTTCCGGAACGTCCACACGAAACACTGTAGGGATCATCCTGTGTTCTGTGACCAGACCCCTTGTTGGATTTGTATTCCCAGCTCCAAGCAGAGAGCTGGTATATAGGAAGCATTCAACAACTTTTCTTTGAATGAATGATAAAACTGGATTTTAAAAATTCAATTTTGCTTTAATAAAAAATTATCACATATTGTATCTAAGTTGGAGCGCAGACCAGTACAGAAAATGGACGACTCAGAGATAGTCCCATTGGACTTCAAAGATACCCACCTCATATGTAACTTAGGGTGGCGGGAATGGCAGGTGGAAATTCCAAGAGGAGGAAGAGGCCTGGAGGTTGGCTAAGGTGTGGCAGGCTCCAGAAACAAGAAGCAAGTCAAAACTCTCTGTAATGTGGGGTCAATGGGAGAAGCGGACAGAGGAGGTAATTGAGCGGTCCTATAGTGAAGGGTTTGCACCCCAAGGGAACAGTTTTACCTAATCTGTTACTAAAAGCTGATAAGCCTTTTCTGCTGTATTTTTTTTTATGAGGAATAATTTGCTCTGGTCTGGGCTTTAGAAAGATGAAAATGGCAGTAATAGGAAGGAGAGATTGTAGCAGGGTGAATGAGGAAGTGGAAATACAAATTAGGAAGCAACTAGCCCAGTAAAGAAGAAACGAGAGTCCATTTCCTAGAGGTGGTAGGAAAAAAGGGATGCTGGCTGTCCACTGAGTCAGGATCTGTGGGATTTGGTCCTAACTGAACGTGGGTAAAGGGCAAGGGAGCCGAAAAAGATGACTGCAGGTCTAGCCTGGGTTTCTACTGATACCTTTAACAGATCCATGGAAATCAAGGAGACAGCTAGTTGGGATGAGTTGCTTTTTAATGCTTTGGGGATTAAGGTACCTAATATGACATTAAATCGGAAATATTAGGCAGGTAGTTTAAATGGTTTGTCTTGGGTTGAGGACAAAGCTCAAGGAGTTCTTAGGAATGCAATTACACACATCCATTCTGAAGCTGTAATAAACATTATTATCCATTCCATGTTAAATACCTCTCTATCCATATATTTTTAATCTTCTCTTCCAAAAACCTGGGGATAAACTTTGTCACATTCTTCCATGGGAGCCAAGTCACCTCTTAAAAACACCTTAGAAAGTTCCTCTGAATTTCATAATAAGCCCCACACATCTAGTAAACCCATGCTTTTCAAAATGGGAGAGGTGATGCTGGGCAGAGGGCACAGGAAGACAGATCTGGGATAATCATGGCCTGTCTTTGTGGGACTTGGATTTTTATTGGAAGATTTGGGGGAACATAGTCAAGTAAGAAAATATTTTATATTGATTTTATATCACTATGAACACAGCTAAGCTATGACATAGAAGATAAATTTTACATTAATTTCTGAATAGAAAGCATATGATGTCTGAGAAATGTCTTGTTCATGACAGGCCCTTCCTGCTTTGTCCCCACCACCAGCAGTGAGTACACTCTGTTAGGCAACCAGTGCATTCAGGGAGGAAACGTCCGAGTACCCCGATATATCCTATGCTCTATCCATCTCTTCTAGATTACTAAATTTAAACTGTTGCAAAATTATTTATTTGCAGCCAAGTATACTCTTGAGCAACAGTGACAAAATGAAAAATACATATACCTCCTTCAGTTTTTTCAGACCCTTTGTCTAGTTTCTTTAACCCCTGGGTACATATTTATTCAAATAGAAACATATTTGAAACATAAATAGACACTGTAACATCAGGCAGTTCAAATGGCTACAGTTTCTGTGTTACAGATGCATTGACTCTGGGCAAGGGAAGCACGTTGGCAGTTCCCTGTGCACCCTCCGGCTGTAAGAGTGGAGTTTCTCTCTGCAGTGTGTGCTTACTTAACATGAGTTTCGACATTCACTTCAGACTCGTGCCCAACAGCCCACCCTTGATGGGGGACTGACACACAGAGCAGTAAAGAAGAAGAAAAATAACCATCGGTTTATACTAGTAAATATGGACAATGGCAGCATAGGTGTGTAAACTCCCACAGCTGGAAAAGGCAGTTCAGGCAGTGGTTTCTAACTCCTGTCAGCACGTGATTTCCGGGCCCCATAATCTAGTTTATAGCGAGGAGATTCTCCAACTTTTTCTAACAATTTCTCAGTTTCTAAAAGTCCGTATAAGGTAATGCCTATCTTCTCTGTAAGTCAGACTCAGATCCCAACTCTATGATTCACACTTCTGAATTTAGAAGAGAAAACCTCCAGTTTGTTTCAAACCTACCTACAGGCCCTTTATAAGCCATGTGTATAGAAAATAAGGGAGCACAATGGGGTCAGAGGGGAGGCAGGGTTCTGCCTGGGGCCAATAAAATAAGCCTTCCTTCCAGTGGGGAGACCTCTTAACTAAGAGCAAAGTCAAGATTTAGGTGGCCTTCCATGCTGCAGGCACCTTCCCCAGCCCATAGGCCTGTGCCATTTCATTCATTTAATTTATTTCATACACATTTATCAAGCACCTGCTGAATGCCAAACACCGTGCTAGGTGTCAGGATCCAACAAGCAGCCCACGAGGTGTTCAGAGACAAGATACGGAGAGCAGCCCTTCACAAGATAATCACGGTTCTGTGGGATGGTTGCAGGTGACCAATACCCAGAGTTTATGGGCTCACACAGAAGGCACCTAACCCACCCTACATTGCTTCATCTCCTTTTCCATCTGAATAGGGCATAATTGCAAACTCGAATCTTCTGAAGGAGGATGCTCCCTGAACCTATGGGATACATGTAAGACAGCAGCTAGCAAAGAGAAGTGACTTTGGATTCAGAATGAAGTATCGCTCCTTCACCTCCCTGTGATCTTGGGAGCTTTCCTTAGCCTCTTGAGCTCCAGCCTCCTAATCAGTAAAGTGAGAGAATGACTCCTACCTCCCAGGACTATTGTGAGGATTAAGAAAGATAATAATGGCCAATACTCCTTAAGTGGCTCTTATCTCTGTGCTCTACCAATAAGTGATTTATATCCCTTTTTAAATCTTCAAAACAACCCTGCTTTTGCAAGGTTATTCTGACTACTGAAAAGGGCGAAAGGGATTTTGTTCCATATACTCGTCCCAGTATTTAATCCGGGGGACTGCCTGGGATACAGTAAGTGCTCAAGACATACAGATTGTCTGTATCCTAGTTTTTCTCAAATATCTGAAATTTCCTGAAAGTGCTTTACAACTTATTGCTTTTTCTCTAATATCAATAATTAAAAGACTGCCTCCCTTGAGTTACAAAGATGTCAAATGGAAGATATAAGAGTCCTGTGAAATAAGCTCTTCAGGAGACGATGTTTCTGGGCAGTTAGTTGCTGGTCCTCTTGGGATGGGGGTCCATACACAGCTTCAAAAACTTTTGAGTGATAATAATCTGAGTGGAAGGAAGTATTACCAAGCATTCATCTTTATTGCAAAAGATGCCTATAATATTTGACAGGCATTGTAAACAGAGGAACCTGAATTTTGTATATATTGACAATTAGAATGTATTATTTTAAAATCTTTACAAGGTTTTATAAAACTGAGTTCTAAATTGAGTTTTTCACAGAAGTCAATTTCTTTGGGACACAGAATGTTTAAGTCACAGAAGAAAGAAAAAGGAAACAGATAAACCTTAAGGTCAGTAAAAATCCAAAAATAGCCATTAAAATGGACCAATAAGATTTATAAGCATGAAAATTTCTAATTAGATAGTTAAGACCATCAAAGGCATGAGTGCTGCAAATAAATAATTATTTAGACAGGTAAATAAATAAGGGGAAACCCTTATTGCTTGTGAAAACTAAAACCACAGTAAGTTTTATCCCAGAACGTGGCTGGGTTAGAAACTCCCCAGTGTCTGCTGTGATGCTGGCTTTCTTGTCAGCGGAACCTTCCTCACTAAAAAATAAAAGATGCATTGAGTCTGAACAAGACGGAATCGTGGATGGAAAATAAAACTGAGCCCATGACAGATACGTGAGCTGTTGATTGGCAGCTCGAACGTGGTACTTCTGTCAGAACCAGCAGACCATCGTTGCTATGGTGATTTCTGGCTGTGCCAAGGTGGCAGTTTCAAATTAGAATGATTATCTGGCATGAGGATATATTTGCAATTAATGTTTCTGGTAGGAAAGGCCTCAGATTTCAGCATCCAAATTTTTCATTTGTTTCCATATTTATTTCAGAATCCTTGAGCTTTATTATTCAGAGTAGCTTTCATTAACCTTTGTAGAACATTGCAAAATGCTTTTTGGTTGTATAACATTGGTGTCCACCATATTTCTGAGTATGTCCTAGCAATCCAATTCCTCAAAATAAAGTCCACTCAGTTCAGAATCAGGTGCTATCTATTCAATATTATGATGAAAACTCCACTCAGTTAATGTATCCTTATTTCCATGGGATATATTTGACACTTTGCTTCATTAAACATGCTTTAGGCAATAGAGATATTTAGTTGCAGGACACAAAGAGTGACTATTACTAACCAACAAGAGAACTTTGTAGGAGGGATGTGGAAAAATTAACCTTTTGGCCAGGGGATGATAGGGACCTCCACTGACATTTCCAACAGCATGGGAAGGTATAGCTCCAAATGCAAAGTCAGGATCCTCTCGTGAGATGAAGCTAAATGGAGACTGCAAGACAAAATCATCACAGCCCACCTCGCAACAAGGGACCTGTGCCAATAACATCAACCGTCTTAGAAGAGAATGAGTTCCTTGTCTTTGGAAAGGAATGATCTCATTGAGGAAAGGGGATTCGGGCATGCGATTAAAAATTGTACTAGAAATTCTCTGAATTTTGGAAAATGGAAGAGAGAGAACAAACAAGATGCAGAAATAACTGATATGAGAATTTTCAACTTAAACATGAATATGTAAAAATTTGAGAATCTGCCTCACTTGGATTTATTTTAGCAAATTCCTCTGTCACTTGCTCTCATAACAGCGCCATTTGTTTTCGTTATGACAGTTCTAATTGAATGTTATTGTGTGAATACTACCTATGTCCTCCCTTATACGTCAGGCTATAAGAGGGCAGCCACTCTGGGATTTTGCACACCATTGTTACTCCAGCATCTAGCACAATATGTGGTGCTCATGAATATGTATCAACTAACAGAATGAACTATCTTTAGGGCAATGTCAGTAGTGCAACATCACTCTTACTGCACCTTAGCAGAAAAGAACTATAGAGTAAGATTCATTATCATGAGAAACACTATTTGTAAGTTAGAGCCAGAGTCAATGTTCTGACCACTACATTTTTTTAAAGAGGTATTCCTTGTAACACAAATCCATATTTTAATCAATGTCTTAGGACCTAGTCCTGCATGGGAATATTTGCCTCCTCAAGGATAGAATGTACTGCGTTATATTTGCCAGCTACATGGTCCCCCAAATCCCTCCACTGAGTTGCTTATGCAAATCCTCCCTCCCATAAATCCCCATCAGCTATCACTGGTCAAATTGGGTTTGCCTGGTGGTTCTCTGTAAATCCTGCAGATCTGTTTCCTGTGCTGTCCCCAAAACTGATGGGAAGTTAATTGCCCTGTAATTGCTCACTATGTTTCGTGTCCCCATCATGAGTAATGTTGCCATGTTCTCAGCCTCAACCACCTGATTCGTCAACAGCCAACTCCTCGAGCTAAGAGGAGCGAAGATAAAAATAATCTGCTTATAGCAAGATTTAAAGTGGCAGAATTCTCTCAAAGTAGGCTAATGAAAATAGAAGAAATTAGCTAAACAAAGTACTACCTAAACACAGATTCATTAAATGTAGACAAGGAAAGTTAGCATAAGAGAGAAAAAGGGTTTTAAAAATATGTTCAAGATTCAATTTGCATTTCTCCTTTGCCTTTTTTTTTCTCAAGGAGGTAGTGTTCTCCACAAGTGTCTTTTTAGAAGAAAATTAAGCATTATAGATCTTCCTCTAAAGATATATTTCTTTTTCAAAACAAATCCTTACTTTTGAAAATATTTGGGAATTAAAACAAGAGACCAACTGTTCAAGTCGTAGCTGAGGCATGACTATAATATCCCTGTGCAGTGCCCATGAGTATGGTGAGTTACCAAGCACATGCTTAAAAATCCTATAAAATCTTACACAAACATTAAGGCACAATCTTGGAGAATCGCTGAAATATTGATTTGTAACTTTTAAAAATCAAAATTGAGGAAGCCATTTTCTCCTTTAAAATAACACTCGAAAATACGGGGGACTTATTATCTAACTCCTCTTTGCTGGTGCTCTTTTAAATGCTCTGTTATAGAAAAAGATTCAGCACACGATGCTTCCCCACAGTCACTTTTATCTATGACTGTTGAGTTATGATGAAGCTGGGAGAAAAGGGCGTAACCAGGGATGAAGAGTATTAATATATTTGTATCTGTGATTTCAGAAGCTCATCAACCACACAGTTTATGCTCTGAATCCTAACTGTTAAGATTCTGTTACCATCTCGTAAACAAATATGAAACCTATGGGTCAGATTTACCTTCTGGAAGCTCACTCATTATTCACACGGAAAGTAAGATTTCAGATCTCACATATATTTCAGACACTTTAGTGCCTTAAGTCAGCCCTAATGGCAGGGCCTGGAATTTTGCTTCCCCTTTAGTACAGCCAGCTAGGATTTTAGTGTTTATAGAAATAAAACATAAAAAAATAATATTTCCCATGACAAGCATTGAGAGACTTGGGGAGCCTGAGAGACTGTACAAGTCCAAATTTTTAAACATTTTTTATATTGTAACAATTTTTGTAAAACAGCTTTAACTTTGAATGATGAAAATCTTACAGAAGAATGACTGCTACATTTTCAATACACCCACAAGAGAACACTATTTTTTGGTAATTTTGCAGTGGAAGAAAAAGCCAGTTCTTCACATTCAAGAATTGCTGTCTGTGAGGATTTGGTGCAACTCATTTGCATTTGTGGCATCCTTTGGGACCTCCTGGTTCCTGCCAAACTTGATTTCCCTTATTAGTAAAGCAAAAATATTAAATCTCTTTTTTTAATGCATAAATCAAATTAGAAATGAGAGCCATCCTATTCTCTTTTGCAGAAGGTCATGCATACAAGGAAGAGGCATATGGAACTGTTTCAGGAGCTAAACCAGAAATTTCAAACTTTGGACAGATTTCGGGATATACCAAATACAAGCAGCATGGTGAGTGTGCTTCTTTTCATCGGCGCCTGGCCCCATGCTAACCATGTGCCCTGCCAGCGATTGTCCCTGCCCTCCAGGAGCTCCTCATTGTCTTGGGAACACAAAAGTGGCATACATAGAAAAAAATAATAACCCCCCCCAAAAGGTACTTTGGAATGTACCAAGAGGCAAATTAGGAATGACAGAATCTTTAAGCATTTCTATTCATATTCCAAATGTTGTTAATTATAAGCTTTAATTGGAACTAGTTATATATCAAAAATGTGTTGGCTTCACCTGGCCCCTTTGTCATCCGTTAAAAGTCAGTTAGTTCAAACATCCAAATGGTTGACTAAATTTTTCCATATCCGTTTGAGTGCCTAACACTCTAAGGTCATAAAATGTAATTGTCTATACTTACAGAGAGAGAGGTGGAGGGAGGGAGAGTTGGTTTTGTTAGTTTGTCTCCAGGAGATTCACTTGTTTTATGACAAGAGTTTCAGGAAACACGTCAACAGTCAACATGGGGCTTTGATTATTGATTGTGACCATCCTCTTCTCGTTCATTCACACCGCTAAAGTCCTAGCATAGGACTTTACCAAATAAAATGATAGTCTGCAGTTCCTATGCATGGCCCAGGCATAGCTCCAGAGAAGGCTACATAGTTATTGGTGAGAGCACTGGACCAGGAGTCCAGAAATCAGTATTCTAGTAGAAAGCTCAGCCAAGAACTGGGTGATCTTGAGGAATTTACCCAGCTGAGGTTTCTAAACCTCAGTTTCCTCCTTCTGAATTGAGCGTAGAACACAGTAATCAGTTTATGCTCCCTTCAATCCTCACAACACTTTCCAAGGAGGGTAGAGCACTTGAGAGGTCAAGAAGAGGCTGGGTCTCAGTTCTAAGAGACAGGGCTGGGACTGCCCTCCGACGCCACTCTTCTTCACTGCAAATATAGCGTTTGTTCTCTGCCTCGTACCTCTGCAGCCCTTGGAGGGACCCCTCCCAACATCTGGGATTCTGGTCTATATGTTGCTCTAAGGTACATGGTTTGATCACCTTCAAACTCTAGTGATTCTTCCATACGTGTGTTGTGAGCCTAGCCTGGCTTCTGATTAGTTACGTTAGCTCATCAGGAGCAAGAATTTATGTCTGTCTGTATCCGTCTCGGCACGAGTACAATGCTGGTCATGGTAAGTTATCAGGAAGTGGCTGCTCTTCGTTTATGCACGTCTCGGGTAGTCCAATCTGTGTTTGTTCAGTGAAGGTTTTAAGAAATACTACGCACTTCAGCTCCTAATTGGTCTGTAAATAGTTCACGTGTGTATCCATCTATTTTCCTCTTTACAGCGGGAATCACAGTTACTTGTTACCACCAACACAGTGCTAGGCACAGAGAAGGCACTTACTCATAGCGAGTGGTTCTTTCTCATCTCCTCCTCCAAAAGTTAAGCCATCAATTTTTAGTTAGCAGGCAAATGAGAATTGTGCCATTGACATTAGATCTAAACGCATTAGCTACTCATTTTGAAATACTGAAAGCTAACATTGAAATAAATTGAAGAAACTTCGTTTAAAAAAAAAAAGAGAGGATTATGTTTACAAATCTGGAAGATTACGCAACAGATACAGCTGGCTGCCTGCTATGTTATGATAGTAATTTCCCCTCGTTGTATGGTCTGGGTAGTGAATCATTAATGGCACAAATATCTGTATCTCAGTTTCCTGACAACTAAAATAGTCTACTAATTACACCAGATCTCTGCAGCAGCATGCTTTTTCTAGAAAAGATTTATAAATATTTATCATTTGGGAGGTTGGGAGTGGGGACGATAGAGTTGTCATTGCTGCTTGACTATTATCCTAAATACCTGAGAACAGGAAAAAAAAAAAAAGGAGTTCCTTATTTAGTTTTGATTAATAATGAACCTGTGAGTAAGTTCATTACCCTTAATTGTCATATAATTCGTAGTGGCACATTGCTAATGAAAAATGGCATAATTGGGTAGAGAAAGACATTTTCAAAACAAAAATCTCCATAAAGTCTTTTTTCTTTTTTTTCTGGCTCCTAACTCACAACACCTGCCTAGCACTGCAAATGATAGTAATTATGTAGAATTTGGGGAATCAAAGGGAAACCAGAAGACCATTTAATCCATTTCCCTGCTTCCAAGCAGGACAACATTTAAATCCCACCACAAGGAAAAGGCATTGTTAAAAGAACTCTTTTACTCTAAATGTTTCTCACCACCTATTCTCCATCAAGATCTCTTTCCCCCAAGGAGCTTCTGCAAATTCCCGCTCTTTTAGAATGTAGAATAAACATATTCTCTCTTACTTTGTCCCCAATATTGGTAGGTTGGAAGAAGGAAGGAAAGGAAGAAGAGAGGGAGGGACTTAGCCACAGAGACAGCTGGCCTGCCCCTGGACCCGTGAGCCCTGGGAAACGCTCCGGCAGCCCTGCCGTGTTTTGGGTGGCTCTGAATTCTCATATTCAGCTAACATTCTACGTCTATTTATACAGCCTAAGACCATATTAGCATTTTTGGAAGCTTCATGCGTGTTGGCTTAAATTGAGTTTATAATTTATTAGGCCTTTATCACACATGCTTCAGTTTAACTATATCTCCTCCATTCTGCACTTGAGCTCAAAAAGAAACAAACAAAAACCAGCTGCATACATTCAGGAACTTGTACTAACTCTGACTGAACTTTATATCATAAGGTTCAGGCCTTCACTGAAGACTTTCCTGGCCCCTGTAGCTCTCACTGTCAAGTTCAGTGATCCCTTTGGGCTGTTCCAGTTTATCATTCCCTTGGGCCACTGAGACCGTTTCACCTCTCCATGTGAGAGTCTGCAGACTCCCCTCTTGTCACACCCAACCGTAGAGGAAGATGGGTAGCTTGTGGCACCAGCCCTCCTCTCTCCCTGCAGGTCCTGTCCTCACTCTGACTGCTCAGTGCAGAAGTTTCTCACCGCTAAAGGAGCAGGAGGCTCTGGCCTAAAAGGTGTCTCCTCGTTTGTGAACAATGATGAGAACCACAGTTCAGCTGGGAGTACCGCGGGACGCCAGAGGAGATGAAGAAAGCCAACCTTATTAGTTAATTTACGACCCCTGAGCAGAACCTCTCAGAAATTCAATCGGTCATGTACTGGCAATAATACTCTTTGACATTAGAATCTAGACATTCTGACAAAGTTTAAAATTGGCCATTTTAGTTTATGTATCCACGGTACTTGACCTTCACAACACAAAAGGAAAATTGTGCCTGTTCCAAACATAATGGAACCCCTATTTTCAAAGCGAAGCTTTACATATTTGAATCCTTTTAGGCTTGAACTAATTGAACTTTCTGACAAGCTAAGGATTCCAGAGATCTCCCGTAGACAGCCCTTGTCTAGGACGGATAAGGCCCTCTACGGCTTGATTGGGTGGAATTGACACCAGTGTCCCTTTCAGTTGACGACTGATGAGTCGGGTCACTGGCGTGCCCCCAGACGGTCAACCATTCCCCGTTGCCTACAAAACAAATTCCAAATTGAGTAGCCCAGCATACGAAGACCCTTATGATCTGGCTTTCAGTTCACCTTCTGCCTGTGTTTTCTGCTGTTCTTTTTCACTCCACCTGAAATAAATTGGTCACATTCTTGGAGCTGTCCCATCGCCACACTCTCTGGATTTTTACTCCTGAGTACACCTGCCTGTTCAGCCACCCGAACTCCAACCACACACATTTTCATGACCGGGCTCATCCTTCTTTGCCAGCCCCGATGTCACTTTTCTCAGAGAAGCTTATGAGCTTCCATGAAAGGAAGCCATATCTCCACCCGCCTCTGACCTCCCACCGCACTGTCCTAGATCATAGATATAGGTATTTTTTATACCTCCATTTAACTGTTAACACCTTCATAATAAGTATGATTACTATATGCTGAGCATTTATTAAGTACCAGGCATTATACTAGACCCCTCCTCTTTTATTTTTGCAACCTACAAAGTAGATAACCATCTGCATGTTTTTTCAACTCCTTTGGCCCACAATACAAAGTGTATCTCATTTCTGCACATATTAAAGGTGAGGTTCAGGAAAACTGAGTAAATTGCTCAAGGTCACATTCATAAGAAATGGAGCGACTGGAGTTTGGACCTGCGTGTATCAGGTTTTAAATCTTGTGATCCCTGGGGGACCAGGCTGCTTTTCCATATTTCATTTATCACCTTATTCTCCCTAGTGCCTAATATGCCAGCACAGAGCAGCTGATGAATAAATGTTGGTCGAAGGGAGGCAAGGAAGGAGCGAGGGAAGAGTGGAGGGAGGACGAAGAGCAGAGTTACAAGACTAGAGTTCATGAGATTTGAGGATATTAGACTAAATCAGAATTAATCCCCTGCGCAATCCTAAAGGTTAACTATTTATTCAGTCTTTACTGTTAGCTATTTCTTTCTTGTATGGCCTCGTGATTACGTCTAGTAAGTGCTGAAAATATCTAATGTATTGAGGATTTTAATAATTTCATTTCTAGTTGTGATAAGTTTTTCTATAAGTTGTCTCTTTTGCTTACCCATACTTGAAAATGATTCTTAATATGCTAAGTGGAACCCAGATAATAATTCCAGTGCCTGTTTTGTGATCCCCCTGCTAATTGATTATAATTAACTGCAGGCTGGAATTTGGGGTGGGGGAGGGAGTCAAGGACACATTCAACAACTAATAGTTGTTTTAATTTTTTCTAAGGAGCTTTCAGTCATGATTTTCTTCTTTTTCTTTGATGTTACTCAGCTTAGTCTATCCCATTCAAATTCTCTCATTTCACAGAAATCTGTAAACAACATGTATTTAAAATAAATTCACTGCTAAATCTTAGCAAAATATCAAGCTATAGAAACCTCAGATGATGTCTATTCATTCATGCAGCACCTGTAACATGGACAGTCTGGGTGGAGTCATAATGAGGCAGTTCTTAAACCTTTGGTGATAAGAGAGTGTGTACTATGAAACATAAGAAGGAATGGTGGCTTGTAGACATTTTTTTAAAACCTCTTAAATTGCTGGATATCTTTTTTAAAAAGCTGTGCTTTTTAAAGGGAAGAATGCTTTTTGCTAAATTAGTGTGCCACCCAAATATATAGAAAATTGTGGGCAATGTCCAGCAGAAAAAATATACTGCACAAGAGAACATAGCATTTTACTATTCTAAAAAGGATAACATCTTGAAGGAAAACTAAGCAGATAGTGATCGAAAATTCTGTTTTATGAAATATGGTCAGTTTGGGTGACTGTTTTTCTTATTACATAACATGCCTCATTCCATATCCTCAAATTTTGTTTGTTTATCCCAAAGATTCTGCGAAAATACTTAAATTTCTTACATTTAATCTTAGCGATAATTTAACATACAGCCATATGACATTTCACAAGATGCCCAAAACAAAGCATCATCGACTTTGCCTTCCAGAATACCACTCACTTCCTCTGATTGCCGGAAAATTTAAGGATAACTTAAAGGTGTTCATCAGTTTGTTCAGTGAAGGAAAACTGAAATCAAAACCGTTTCCTGCAGCTGGCCACAATTTCAAATCATCTCTGAATCATATAAACTGGGTTAAGGTTACAAATGTGCTCTCTCTTTGGAAACTTGAACAACCAGCCGTCCTGGTCCTCAGATATGACTCTCTTCCTCTCTCTTCCCAACAGGAAAACCCAGCACCAAACAAGAATCCGTGGGACACTTTCAAAAACCCCAGTGAATACCAACACTACACCACAATCAACGTCTTAGATACAGAGGCAAAGGATGCTTTGGAACTGCGGCCAGCGGAGTGGGAGAAGTGTCTGAATTTGCCTCTGGATGTGCAAGAGGGTGACTTTCAGACAGAAGTTTAACAAAATCGAAAGGGACTGAGGTGGAGACAGTTTATTGCACTGACACTCAAGACTCGGGGAGCCAGACATTTCTATCTGGACAGTGTGGCTCTCCCGTGTCAGGACGTTCATGTGCCAAATGCCAGTGGTGTTTGCGTTGGGCGACTTCTCACTAGTCAGGCTAGTGGAGAGGGACCCGGTGTACAGTTCTGACCACCTGTGTTGTAAGTACCCATGGAATGGATTTGTAAGGTAATCTTTATAGATAAACCTCAAGCAACGATTCATGTTGTAACCGCTTCATATGGTTTAGTTTTCAGAAAACTTCACCATGAAGCACAATGTATATATTTATGCAGTTTTTAAAGTTTATAACAGTCTGTTTGGCCATTACTACACTTTTTACTTTATAATATAAAAGCAAAGTTTTTGTCATTAAATGAATGTTTGTTGAGCTACATTCTTCATTGCTTTAAATGCAATAAAGTAATAATCTCACTTTTATATGAATAATATATTTCACATCTTTATTATTGCAGTTTTCTCTAGAAAGCTCTGAGTAGCTTTCTCTGCTGCA